>JAZDUH010000157.1:12210000-13410000 GCA_036419115.1 Scarus forsteni | reverse complement strand
ACCACATTAAACTTGGCTGACTGTTATTAGAGGTAAGAGGGAAGGAAATATAAAAAAAAGATGGAGACATGATTCACAAGCCAAGCAACGGTTTCATTACAGAGAAGTCAGTAACTTAGTTTTGCATTTAAGCCAGTCAGTAGATTTTTCCAAAAAAACATAGAAAAAACATTTTCAAGCTATATTTCTTTAAGCTATGCAAAAAGACAAAATACTTCATGCTTAAAATGAACAACTTAATTGTTATTTTTTTGTGTGGAAATAAACACACATCCTGATTTTGATGCCTGTGACTTTTAAAAAAAATTGGAACAGAGAAAAAAGGTTGGGAAAGAAGTGAAAGTTCTGTTTATCCCTAAAATGTGCAAGAGATGCATTTTGGCAAACTGCTCACTGGCATGCAAAATTCTCTACTCATGAAAAAAAAAAGGCTTCACGGTATATGTTTGTCATCAAATGTTTTGGTAATAGGGGTTTTAATGGGTCCCAGAATACTGCAATATAAGAAAGGCTGTCTTAAAGGGACTGAGAGGAGAATCTATTACTGGCAACATAAAGACTCTGCTACCCATGAGCACGGGCGACTGTCACAATGCTGTGTTCCACTAACCTCGGAACTGGGAGTGACATCATCTCCAAGTTATCGACGTTCCAGTTGAAGTCAGAAAAAAACATGCCGAGCTACCAGGCTATTGTTAGCTGTTGTTAGCACGCCTGCTTTGTTGTTCACAAATATCACATGAAGAATGTGATTATCACTATGGCAGCGTTTTTGTAAATATAAGTCTAACAATACGATGTATACAGCTGATCTAGAGCGACACACCCCAGTCAGAAGTGCAAATAAATTGATTATTACAGGAGCTAAATAACTGTTCACACTGGGGGCATCCATCTTTGATTGTCAACTCGGGGGTGGCGAGGTCTCACCGAGTTCCCCGGAGGAAATTCAGACTTCGGGGGGCCATCCAGTTAAGTTTCCTACTTGGAACTCAAAATTCCTACCTCTGACTACAACTGGAACGTACCACAAGATGTCTGCAATCCAAAGCGTGGGTTTGTTGTTATGCAGCTCAGACCTTCCTCAGAACTCTGCATTGCTTTATAACTTATTTTTTCAACAACTTAGAGGATGCAAAGCGACGAGGTGATGTATCTCTTTCTAGTTACGTAGCGGTAGTTTTTGATGTGTGACAACAAGCAATTTTTGGAAAACTTATTATAGTAGTTGTAGCCGGCTATATATCACTACTTACAGCCCGGTGCTCTAAGACGTGTCCAAATAATATAAATTTGCTCTAGTTTTAATTGTCTTGTTCCCGAAGTTGAGTATCCAGGCCAGTCCAGCTCTGTCCAACCTGACCGGGAGGCTAAGGAATAGCATTTATAGATAACCTATTTTGATGCTATAAAACACATCTTAAAGTGTGTATTTCGATCAGGCATATATCTAAAAGTGAGACTTTTTTGTAATTACTTAGAAATTCCTCAAAGTCCCTTTAATGAAAAGTCTTCAATCTGAACTTCTTGAAAGAAGCTTTCTTGAATTAACAAGGACAACAAAAATGATTGTGACCTGTTGAAGTAATTTCTGATCTTTTTTTTTGGTAAACAAAAATACATGTGAATGATATCATAAATGACAAAGCAATTGTTTACGCTTCTCAATGTAAATGAAGTATGGCTTTTAGAGTATGAGACTAAAGACGTTACATGATTTGATGAGACAAACTTTTTTCAGTGTCTTTCTCCTTTAGTCTCCTCTCTTTCTGCATCAACACATCGCAGCATTCAGGTCTTTTACCAACCAAAGCAGTGTGGCACGTCTTCTTCAGACAGTTGTCTCAGAATTTCGGTCGTCCTTTTCTGAATTTCTCATTCAGACTCAAATCATGCTCCTCTGAGGGTTGAGGCCAAGACTCTGTGCTGTGGTTTCTATCTTCAGACTTTTTTGTGCAGTTTCCCTAAGTCCTGTTTGTAATCATGTTGATTCACCGTCGACCCTGTTTAAGGAGTGTATCTGAAGATGGAACTTCCATGGTATGTAACCATTCCTATCAAATGTGGTCTTCCCTTAATTTGTTTCAAAATCCCTTACACAAATTAGCTAGTGTCTTTTCTTTTGATCAGGAGACACAGGCTTTGGGACAACATTGGTACATGCCCTTGTCATGTTGAAATTTCTCCACATCTTTATCACTGGAGACCAATTCTCTCATTCTCAAACTGAGTCGTTGATGATTTGTGCAATTTGTTTAAAGTTTTTGAAGTTTTGAAGTGCATGGAAGGTAAGGATGTTCTCCATATGAAACATCCTCTCTGCCTTCACTAAATCTTTTGTGTGATTCAAGCATGCACACATAACATGAAGTCGTCCCCACACATCTTCGTTGATATATGAAAAGATTTGACTGCTCTTATGTTTAATTTCACCAAAAAAATCAAGCTAATGCGTCAACAGTCTCGTTTAAGAAAATTTCTTCTTGGGTTGCTTTCACGCCTAATATAGTTGGTCTGGACCGAACAAACTCAAGTTGACATTTTTGGAAAGTTTGGTTTATTTTTGTTGGTGTGAAAAGCTCACAGGAACTCTGAAGCAGACCACGGAACCAAACTCAGGTCTGGCTGAAAACAGGGGGTCTTGGTTCACTTCCAAACAAAACAGATTCTTTTCATGGTGGATGTTGAGCAAATCCAAACCAAATAAGGACCGAAAAAGGCAAGTGAACCAAAAAGCAGTGCTCTGTGGCTGAATCTGGCAAAAAACAAAGAAGCTTATGAGAAGCTTATGCAGCATTCATTGATATGATCAAACAGTGTGTAGCTAAAGTTAGCATTGCGGCAAAGAGTTAACGTCGACAAGTTCATTCAGAATGTGGTTACACATCGTCCCTGTCACAATGCATAGAACACCAGACGCAACCTAAAAGCAGCTTCATTTTTATTTTATGGCATTGAATACTTCTGAGCTGTTGTTACTTCTAAAAGTCAGTTGTGTATTTCCAGGTCAAAATGCAGCAACAGACCATATGGCAGAAACAAAGATGGCAGCTACAGCCCTGACTAGGTGGCTTGCTATCACAGTATTTGACAGGCGTTGGGTTATAGAAGTTTGAAAAAAAGTGAAAATTCAGCGATGTTTCAACTTCCCACCCAAACTGCACCAAGTCTGCTGAGCTTTGGGTCTAAAAGTGACCTTATTGTGACCTGATCAGGTTGGGGCTCATTGCTGTGGGTATCTGTTGTTTGATAAAAAATTATGATACAAATGATTAAGTTTGAGCCTTTTCCCCGCTTTTATTTAATAACTTTTGTCCTTTAGTCCAGGAGTCAAAAGTGATTTTTCTCAAATTCTGGATCTATAAAGCATATTGTGTCTCTTTTTATCTTACAACTACTGTCAGCAAAGTATATCAACTTACAAAGAAAATCAAACTCAAATCCAAACATCAAATAAAACAAAAGTTAATAAATGAGCATCCAGATTTTTGGTCTTTCTGGCAATGCTGTCATCAATCATATTCTGACATCTTCACTATTGAATGAGGCTGTCGGCTGCTGATTTATCCTGCAATCCTGTTTTATTGTTGGTGTCTTTAAAGTGTAAGAGTAGGTGAAAACACACACACACACACACTGAGAGGAGATCAACAATGCATACAGTCCTGCAGGTCTACAGAGAAGTATTGACCCCACTATAAAAACACTAATCTATAACTCCATTACAGAACAAAGGAGCTGAGCCCGGAGCTCTGAGGGAAAAGTGGAGCTGGATTCACACAGTGTGCCACATTTCATTGAGAAGTGAAGCAGGTCTAATTCTGCAGACGGGTAAAAGGAAGCATGAAATAAATATGGATGCATGGTCAGCATTTAAAGGGCCATTTCAAACAAAAGAAATAAAAGATCACACCATCATGTTAAGGCCAGATGGACAGTTTGAGTTTAAGTGCTGAGGGTTTTTTAATTATCTGCCCAGGGGAGACTTTATGTGACAATATAAGAAAAGATAAAACCTGCTTCATTGATTGTCTATTGATGGAAAAATAGCAAGTTAAATACAGCAGCGATGAGGAGGCACTCAAAAAGAAAAGACTAAAGGAAAGGGGAATAAACTCAGCACAGGGTTTTCAGCTGGTAAAATAAAGGCAGATACTTCAATATGACAAGAAAAGGTAAAGTATACAAGACTTATTTTTTTAAATATATTTAGCTTGACGTAGAGCTGGTCAATACTGAACAAAAGAATTATCCTTATATCTTTAGCTGAACAAAAATGTAAGATATCTGTCTGTAACTGTCAAATAAAGAAATAAAGACTAGTGGTCTTGTTACAATACCATAGTAAAAAGTCATTTTGATATTAAAATGTAGTGACTTCAAGCTTCCAAAAGTGACTGCTGGGTGGGTCTAATACACACAGTCCAAGTATGGTGAACATAACCCGGTCAATCTATCATTGTACGTATACAAAATCTTAGTCCTATTACTTTTTACAAATTAACAATTAAAATATTAACAATTAGGGATGCTAGAAAAGTAATGCCAACAGATTATTTAAATTAATATTCTTTCTTGAACCACTTTTACTACAAATTAAATTCATTATTTGAAGTAGCTCTCTGTTGGCCCCAACAAACAACTACATTTGAAGACCAGTTTTGTGAAAGTTTGGTAATTATTTCTTATTTCTGGCTGGTGCCCCAAGGTACCCAATGCTGGTCCATAAAGATAATCATAATTCTAGCAATAAATATTTAATAAATAACCTAATTTTGTGCATTAAACCCCAACAATACATTTTCCAACATCAGGTGTTAAGGGCTCTACTTTTGCTATCAAGGAACCAGGTATCAATCAGGCATTGATTTGTTTGATCTTAACAACTGGATAGATGTTGCTTAAATGAAACACAATTTAAAACAATATAAGTTCCAATTTAGACCAAACATTTCAGTACATTTTTGGTGCTTATTACCTGTAACTTCAAATGAGGCTCATGTAAAGGTAACAAGGTGCCAAGATGCATTCTGCCTTCATGCTCCGTCAAAATTAGACCAAGAGCATCTCGGATAACACCTCAGCTACGGCGGCCTGTGATCGATCATCCTGTGAGCTTCCATCAATACAGTTTCTCTGCTCACGAGGCCACCTGGCTGCCCGGTTAATTCAATCTGTGAACTATTTTAGTGCTCTGTCTGGAATCCACTGAAGAGCTGTACAAAGGTGCGGAGTGCCAAATTCAGCTTTATACCTCTGACATCACCCGACAGCCTGCATCCAATAACGGTAAATCCAGTTTTATCACGGCATGATCTCAGTCAAGTTGACGGATGAAACATTTTCAGTCCTTTATACCAGAAATTTAATTGTGGCCTCTTGAAAATCATAGCACACGTAATAATTCCATTACTAGACTAATTGTTCTGTTTCTTAATAGTGATAATATTTTCATACATGTATATTCGGAATCCATCTTCATCTTGTTTATATCCGGACAATATATTCATATTTGTATATTTTTTGCTGCTATATTATTTAGTATTTTTTCTGCTGCTATTTAAATCTGTTATAATTTTTACACCTCTTACCTGGCAATCATTGTGGACAGCAGAGTAGGAATTTCACTGTGCAAACATGTTTCTCAATGTGCAAATGACAACAAACACTTTGAAACTCAAATCAATGTTCATTTCATCTTAAAGCTCATGCTGATGGTACATCTGCAATAACAGATCCGTCACCCCTAAGAAACAATGAATCATTTTGTAATTTGCTTTCTTCATATGTTAAGTTACGCAATTCCTTCAAGTCAATGAGCATAATGAGTCTGTCTCGCCAAATAATTGACTTATTTTCCAGTAAACGTTTGTGTGTTATTGCGTTAGTGTTGGCTGTCCTCACCATCAGCTGGTCGATGGGTTCCTGCAGCCAGAGGCGGATGAGTGTGGCCAGGGTGTAGTAGAGAATCAGCAGCATGATGGGATTGACAAAGTGGTACCACTTACGCTTCGGGTGCACGATGAGCTTCCATGTGTAGGAGCAGTTGCTCTGAACAATGGGAGAGATGCCAAACACACTGCAGAGACAGAAAACAGCAGAATGAGGAGAGATCCAGACTTTTCCCACAAGGACTCAAGACGTGAGATCAGGTCCTCTGGAAATAAACAAAGCTTGATGTTTTTCCTGAAAGGTGCTTTTCAAGCTTAAGGACTCATTTTAATGCTGTTTGTATTTTTTCATAGAGCTCAATTTTACATTCAGAAGAGACTTTGTGTCACTGGCAAAGAGACGCAGTAATTTAGATGATTAACGAGTCAGTTAACAATCAAACAAACAAAATAATTGTCATAGTATTTTAACTTCTCAGTCATTTCTTTTTTTTTTTTAAATGTATTTTTTGGGCATTTTGTGCCTTTATTGATAGGAGAGACAGTGGATAGACTTGTGAAAGGGGGTGAGAGAGCAGGGGAAGACACTCTGCAAACTGGCCACAGGCTGGATTCGAACCTGGACCGGCAGAAGCAAGTACATGGGGTGCCTGGTTGCTAACCAATCCGCCAAACCAGCACCCCGACTTCTCAGTCATTTCTATGCAGATAACACATTTGTTCAAATTCTGAAGCCCGTATGACTTCACTTTTTCTGCTGTTCTCTCTTCACTCACTAAAATTCTATAAATTGTGGTTTTATTTATGGCTTTGACCAAACGAGACAAAGCCAAACTTAAATTGAACATATAAAATTGTGATGAGCATTACTCCAGAGCAATTTTACAAGCTATTTTCACAAAATAAGTGAGAATAATAAATTACAAACATAAAGTATTATTTTTTATCATCACAGTATGAATACTAAGAACACTTGATTTGCTCTCACATTGGTTTTGTGCAGTTAAATGACACTCAAGCAAACTGAAAACTTCCCTTTTTATTGTATTGTATTTTTTGCAGATACAATTTAAAAAAAATGAATCTATTCTGGATTAACAAGGATCAATAAATGAAAAACATGTGTCTTCTGATATATATGGGTTTTGTATTGTTTCATGTATTTGTTCTGCATTGTTTGTATATTTGGGCTACAGGCTATAAATGCTGTAATGTGTGGTAATGTTCTTCATTCTACCCTTATACAAATAATCATGAAAAAAGTAATGAAACAATTAACTTCTAATTCATTTAGACAACAACTTGGTTGAATCATTCTTGATCATTTAAGACATCTAAAAACTCATTAACTATACATTCAGGAACTTGACACATTAAAGTAATTGTTACAATGTAAAACAAATATCTTGCAGACAGAGCTGATACATCATTCAAACATTGATAATTAAAGTCAATGACCAGTAATGTTTAAGTTTGGAGCCGTCAACAGTTGCACATGTTAACGTGAATATACAAGTTCAGAGCTGCTATGGCGGGTCTTAAACTTCAACAATTTCCAAGCCTGACAAACCAGGCAGTTCCAGGAAAATATCGAACAAAAAACCAGAGTTTGTCCCTGACCGCAAGGTAAAAACACATCTTTAATTCTCCTTTAACTTACCAGAATAATGAAGACAAACTGAACAGAGGAATGAACGCTGATGTTAAAATCTCCTCTGGAAAGATCTCATGTCATTAATCAGGGGGTGGGTTTGTTCTTATTGAGAAAGGTGTACAGCTGAATTCATCACTTTCTATTCAATGTAAAAGCTTTAAAATTTCTCCTTTGATAAATGAGGGGATGGAAACATAACCTGAATACGTTTGAGGTCATCTGAGGTGTCCAAAAGTGGTAAAAACAAAGACATCATTTTAGTAAAGCTAGTTTTAAGTCCTTGGATGACCAGATAAAGAAAAGCTACAACCCACACAGCTTTATGGGATTTGGTGATGTTTATTTTAGGATTTACTTTTTGGAAAGGTGCTTTTAATTCTGGATGGGCCTGCTTATATCAGAATTTGTGGTCCATTTACCTTCTCCTATAGGGTTGGTAACTGAAGCCCAATTCCAGATGAGAGTCGATAACATCGAGCTCAAGGAATCAATATCCTTTGTCTTTATGCAAAACAATTCCCTTATCCTATTCCTTCCACTTTGTTCAATTCCTGAATCAATTTCCGAAAACTAGCTACAATCATAATATTTGAGCACAACATTAGAATCAAAGTGCAGTGTCTAACTTTGAAGATTACTTTTGTTTTTTAAGAAAGTAAAGAAAAAACTTCCCCCTCCATCCGAACACTGGAATCTGCTAAATGCACCAGGGCTGAAAATCTGTTTGTACCACAAAGGATGCCAAATGATTCACTGCATTTCCTCGGAGCAGAATAAAGGTCATCTGCTCAACAGGAAGGCTGCTGACGTCTTCCAGTGACAACCACAGATTTAGGTGCCTCCCGAGTCTTTTCTTTCTTTGCCATGTGGAAGAGTGGACCCCCCTCCGACCTCACCACATTTCCTGAATGCTTTCTTGTTGCAGCTGGGGAAGGCCGCTTGAAGCATGTCACATGACTGGGGACTTCCATTGTCAGGAAGCAAGACAGGAAGTGGAGTGGAAGCCAGGCCTCTCAACGGTCTCACTCAACACCCGGCCGACAGCAAGGCCGAGTCACTGTCAACAAGTACAATTAGGGCAGGCACTGCAGTGGACTATTGTCTGACGGGGTGCTGCTCATGTTTACATCTGTAAGAGTTTCTCTGTGCCTGCCTGTGACGACACAGAGGTCCATCAGAGGAGGACACGCTGCATGTGTCACGACTCTGGGCCTCAGTTTTCACACAGCAGCAGACAGAAATACCTCAGTGCTGTGGAAAGTCAACACGCACACACGAGGAGATTGCTGATGATGAAGTAGTTCCCCTGTTCATGTGAAGAGCTACCAAAGAAGCTTTTAGGAAACTTTCCAAAACAGGACTTCAAAAACGTCAGTCCAAATGAGAAGGTCACTGTTTTAGAGTAACAAACATTTACACATCTTTTCACGCTTCATACAAAGTTATAAACTTTGTAAAGACAGTAGCCAATTCAAATGTTATCCTTGACGATGTTTTAACTTTTTCAATGATCTTTACTGTAACATGTAACTTGGTCAACTGGTTTACAACATGTCTTATTATAAAAGTAATTTTATATATTTATATACATTTTAATAACAACTCAACCCTCCAAACTCCATGGTTTCGCCATGCCCCAAACATTACCACTTGCATTGCTAGCTTGTATTTCTGGAACTATAACAGATCTCTGTGGTGCTTGATGTTTAAAATATTACACATTTGTCAATTCAAAAATGGCCACAGGTCAAAAACTATATATCCCGACCAATTCATCTTTAATTTAGCTGTGAAGACCAGCATTCTATTTCAGAAATGTTGGATCTGTGCATCAAATCATCTTGTTTAGGTCTCCCTTGCAAAAGAGATGTGCTGATCTCAATGGGACAAACTTGGTTAAATAACAATAAAGTAAGTAAATAAGTAATAAAAATGTGTTCACAGTAGGCCAAAGTTTTTCGTCTGTGCAGCTTGTATTATGTCTGATCCTGATCCTGAACCCTTATCCTTTTTTTAAAATATTTTTTACAAGATATGAGGAATCCTGAACATCCTGAAGTGATTTTTCTTAGTAACACTCCTGTTTCATCCAGTTTGACGACATGAGCTCACGATTTATGCACCTAAAGCAACAAGTAACATTTGTTTCTCTGGTCCTCCAGTTCTCAGAACAGATTCCTCAATTTTCAATTCAGACCTGG
The DNA here is from genome assembly GCA_036419115.1 of Scarus forsteni. Lineage (NCBI taxonomy): Eukaryota > Metazoa > Chordata > Actinopteri > Labriformes > Labridae > Scarus > Scarus forsteni. The sequence continues at coordinate 13,400,254 of JAZDUH010000157.1, read as the reverse complement.
TGACTCTCTGTCTATTGAAGTTCCTCCTGTTTGAACTTCAGTTCATACAGTAGTTTCCTCTTGTGAAGCAAACTAGTTAATGACATTTGCTGAAAGACACTGACTGTGGTGTGTCTCAACATAGTGCCAAATCAAAGGGGCTGAGTAGTGGAATAATAATTACACATAAACAAACTGTGTGTAGCATGTGATGACTCCTCATTGTTTTTGTGGCTTATTTTCTCGCACAGTTCTTTTAATTAAGCGGAGTATCTAGTACCATGTAAATCTATGTATAGCAGAAATGTGTCCGTCCCCAGTTTTTCTGAACAGAGAGAGAACTGAGCTGTGACGTTGTGGCACACATTCAGGCTCATGCCATGTACCTCACACAGCCTCACTTCAAAAACTCCTTTAAATTTAGTATGTGTGAAGGTTCAATTAAATATCTGTAAACAGCCCAGATGCAAAAAGTTTCTATTAATCATGGAGTGTTTTTGAAGAGCATTTAATCACCATGTTCATATTGAATAAAATAAAATGTTTTCATCTATATTGGGCAGATGGGTAAATACGCACTCGAATCTTGGTTAAGCCCACAGACTGTTAAATAAAATGCCATGAATAATATAGTTGCTATGTTGAAAAGACAGTCTAAAATGGTTCTTTGTGTGTGTTCTGAGTTCTGTTCACAAATATTCAGTATACAGTGTCCAGCATTTTACTTCCAATGGTTTTGTTGGAAATTTATACTGAACGTTAATTTAACTTTTAAGACCATCAAAATGATCACACTATTTTCCTTTATCCCCTTATTTCAATGATCTAGGAAGCACAAAGAAAGTATCCTGCATTTTTCTGGTAAGAGTTTAGGGCCTACATGAGATGACAGTATCCAATAAGAACCTCTTAAGCTCAAAGGAAGTAAAACATCCAACATTTTACAAGACTAGATTATTACTGTTATACAAAGTTGCTTTCCTTTTTATTCATTTGCAAGCCCTTCAGTCCCTGGTCAAAACTATGGATTACAGTGTAATTTTACAATCATGTGTGCTGCATGCACTGTATTAACAGGCTGTACCTGACTGTGCAGCTGGTGTAAGGGAAGTCTGTTCATTCTAATTAATTTTAACTAACTAGAAACCCATCAACACAGCACAGTAATCACACCTTATCTGCCATCTGAAACAGCAGAGAGATGTGGAGCACACAAGGTTTGTCCAAGGCAGTTTCAGCTAAACATAGCCGTAAATAGCCTCGGTCCTGACACACAGCAGCAAAGCTTTCAAATGAGAAACTGAGAGATCAATAAAAGCCCGCAACACCAAGGGCACCGAGACTAAAGCTTCAGAGAGACAAGACCACCAGAGCTGTTGGGGAAGTTAAAAAGCCATCATGATTTAGAGATTCAGATCAAATGCTGCAAGTTAAAAAAACTACTGAGCATCAACATTTCAAACAATATTCAATTTTATATCCTTGTGTTGCAATTCTTTAGCATCTGTGATTTGTTATCTGTGGAAACTTTCACAGAATATGTCAATTGGTATTTTACACTATCAGAGTTATTTTCTTTATCTTAGCTAAGTAACTAAATACACTGAATAGATCTCAGTTGCTCTTGCTGTCAAAAGTACACTATACTGCCAAAAGTATTCGCTCACCTGTCTTGACTCATATATGAACTTTAGTGACAACCCATTCCTAATCCATAGGGTTCAATATGACGTTGTTGAATGAAAATAGAAAAAAAAAGTTTCTAGTAATTTAAACAATCGACAATGAAAGAGTTAGGAAACTAGCGCAATAAAATACTTTGGTCTTTAAAAGTTATTTTCAATATTCCAAGAGTTAATGTCAATAATGACAAAGATGTCCTCAAAGTGTTTTTTCCTTAGTGAATAAACAGGAATCTCTGCACTACAGGTTGTCAGTAAACATGACCTCTGCTGATCTACATCCATCACATCTGTAACTAACATATGTTGGCAAGATGTGCAACACTGTGGGCTCACTTTGACCACAGCCTCCCACCGCTGCAGCCACAGACAGCTGATCATCTCCTCCTTATGCATAATGAAACAGCACTGTTTGTAGTGCAGAGCCTAAAAGCTCCGCTGCTGATATTGATGTGCTGTGAGCAGGATTTAGATCCACAGTATCCAGCTGCATCACCATTTTCTTCTTGTTTGTAACAGCAGTAAATATTTATCAGCATTTAAACAAACTTGCCTCAGGCGCAATAATTACTGTCGAGTCAAAGGAGCGCTGGCTGCTGGGTCCTGTCATCACATCATGTATTTTCAGATTATTGAGAAGCCAGACGACAAAGCGTGGATCTGTTCTATTCCTGCTTCCTCGTAAACCACCCAGCTGCTGATATATTTCAGTTTATCTAAATTGGTGCCATTCTTTTTGCTGCGTAACAGAGATGTTTGGCCCTGTCTGTGATCTGAATTATTTTTGAAAACACTTGAAAATAGAGAGCTAACACTGATTTAACTTTCAATTTTCTGCACCAAAGACTAAAATTTAAACACTAGATATCTGCACTTGAAATATAAAACAACATAAAATTCATGGCAAAACACTGACTCAACTATGTTACTTTTTTGAAGGTGAGTTTGTTTTCCTTACCTGATGTAGCTGTCGTCAGGTAAAATGGACTCCTGGAAGAACTGGAACTGGTAGAGGTAGAGGACGACAAGGTGTCCAGCACTGAAGATGGCCATGAGCACACACATGCAGCTAAAGATGAGCGTGTCAAAGGTCCGGCAGAGAGACCACCAGGTGCAAAGGAACAGAAAGATGAAGAAGTAAACAGCCGAGGTCAACGAGGGCAGCATGACTCCTGAAACAGAGAAAAGAGTATTAGAACAGGAAGGTCCAAGCAGCAGTTGACAGGTGTTTGCAAATAGTGCTTGACTCTGATTTCTTGTTATGTATCCAGCTGTTAAGTGTGCTTCAAGAGACGCATAGGTTGGAAAAATGTTTTTGAAAGAACAGAGGGAGAAAATGGTAAACTTTACAGGACTTGCTCATATGTGTTGATATTTATATCCTTGTCAAACCAATACCAATATTTGTGTTCAAATTAGATCACCGATCATCTGTTTGTACGATTGTCCGATACTGATCGTGTTTTTTTAACAGTTGGTCGAAAGGCTTGCTTAACAAAACAAAACAAGAAGATCTCAAGGAGCAATGCAACAAGTATCAGTACAGTGAAGACATCTGAATTACAAATAAATATACTTTTTTATCACTTGTGTTTTTATGTGAATAAAAAAATTGACAGACTGACTAAAACTACTGATTCAATCAGTCAGGCAAAACAGTGCAAGTGGTTTAATAATTAAAAGCAAACACACTAAAAAATCTGATTTTATTACTATATTGTAACTTATGTAATTGTTTCATTGTGCAAAAAAAACCCTGTCAGTCTGGACGTCACAGGTTGTCAGTAATTCAACGTTTCACTTCCATACAACTTTTCTTTTTCTTTCTCTAGAATGCATATCTGCTAAAATATTAAAGACTTCTGCTACTGATTCTAATCTTTGTCATTTTAGGCCTCACAAATTTAACTCTTACACATTGATCAGAATTTCTTCAGGGTGGGCAAAAATTTCTGCAGCTTTCAGCAATTTTATTTCACATTTCTTGAAATGAAGCTTTCTTTCAAACTTTAAACATTTCTATTCCACACGTGCCACACTTTCAGCTTTGATTTACTGCTTCTCACTATTTTCTGTCACATTTCCAGCTTCCTTTGCACTACTTTTAGCTATTTCATTTCACATTTCCTGCATTAAGGCTAAGCATTTCAACGCATTTGTAGCAAGGAAATTAAATTTTTCAATTAATCTTGAAATATTGCAGCTTCTACACTCAAAGTAGCAGACTGAACCACGGGCATGGTGCTGAACGTTTTCTAATTCTATTGAGAACTGTTGCTTCCTTAGAAAACTTTCAACACCTGCCATTAGCCACTCTTGATCTAAACTGGACTGAAGTCTTAAAATTCATCATGTTGCTGATCCGCTCACCTGTCATGCCCAACAAGACGGTGACCACCACTTGCCCCGCGGTGGTGATCAGGTTCCCAATAATCTCCTTGGCTTTGGATGCCACCTGGGCCACAAACCGCAGCACCTTCATTTTGGCGCTCTCCTTAGCCTCCTCCTCCTCTTCTTCCTCCTCTTCTTCTTCCTCTCCCTCTAGCTCCTCGTCCTCCTCATCCTCCTCGGCCTCGTACCCTGCTTCATAGTCCTCCTCCAGTAGAATATTGTCGTCTAGGCTCAGCTTCTCCTCCTCCTCCTTCAAAGGTGGGATGACAGTGACACATGACATTCAGGTAATGAATCTCAGAGCAGTTAGAGGAAATGAGCTCTCCATGGTGCTGAAAGCTCTTTTCTACAGGTAGCCTGCACAGTTGGCAGCATGATTTTAGAATGTTTACCATGTGGCACACAGCTTATTTAAACATTTATGTGGTTCATGTGGTTGTTTGACATATTTATGTAGCACACTGGTAGATGTTTTTCCTCTATTTGCCCATAAAATAATCAAGCCAGCTCTATTTCGGCAGTTCTATCTGCCCAACTATGTGTCCCTCTTTTCCTAGTCAATAACTTAGCGACATAATGACCACTGAGCCATTCCCCGTGACACAAAAGGCACTGCACAAAGAAAGAATGAGGTGGTGAAACTGCTGCTGGATTGAGACACCAGTCTCAGCTCACACGCAGGAGTAAAAGCTTGGACGAAAAGCAGGATCTATGCAGGAATTCCTGGTGTTTTTTACAGTATGGAGAGCGGGGCCATCTGTGCCAGCATGAACAGCAAATTAGAAGCGAAAGTAAATGTGGATTTAATTAACTGAGTCATAAAGAGTGAGCGGGATTTGCAAGCAGATGAGGGCTGTAATCCAAGTCATCAACACGCAGGGGAAACAAGCCACGGAAACTTCTGTTCTGCTACCTCTGGTTTATGACGCTCAGAGAGGACAAAGTAGACATATAACAGGACAGCCCAGGGAAATAAAACCACCCAGAGGATTCAGGCTTCAACCTCAGTGGTTGTTACTGTTTACACATTTGTCAGTGAGTATTATAAATTCAGTCTGAAGCTGATTTTGAATTCAGTCACTTAACTTTTGTTTGAGAACAGCTTTTTACAGCATGACACGTAAATTATCAATATCAACAAATAAAAGCTTTAAAAGGCAGGGCTGGTATTCATGGAGAACTAGCATGAATTTGAATGTAGCATCTCCTCAGGGCTCTGTGTAGCCCCTCCAAAACAGCCCCCCCGCTCACATGCACACTGGCAAAATGTACACGCAGAAAATGGGCAGAGCAGCATTATGGGATTTGATTGGTTTAATTAATCGATGTAATTGGTTGGCATTTTCCCTGTTTTACTCCTGCTGTAGAAAGCTGTTATTTTTTTGCTCTCTTTTAAGAACACATCATGCATTTACTGCCATCTGGACATAACTATCATGTTAACCAGAAGAACATAAAGTGTATCTAAATTTGATTACTAACCCTGCCATTTTCTTAATCAGTATCAGACAATATAAGAATTTCTGCAGATATCGACACGACTATTGGTTCTACTCTACCTATGTAACAAGACCATCAAATACACTCTTGTATTTTTAAATGTATGAATGTGTTGCACTTTATATCTGATGTTTGATATTCATTTTTGTTCAGTACTTACCCTCCATTGTCTCTTTGGTGTGGTTTATATAAGACATTTAAAGGCTTCTACCACCTCCACACACGTTTTGTAAATAGATTTTAATGTGCATTGTGTTTCTATACCTGTGACATATAATGAATGAATGAATGAACAAATAGTGTCTTTAACAAATGAACAAAATTCTGTCAGTTCTTACAGCCCAAAAGGACCTCTTTGGTCAGGGATGAGGTACTTTTCAAGTTGATTCCCTCGACTAAAATCCTTGAGGATTTTTATCTTTGTTCATGGACCATTGCCGAAAATGAAGTCAGTTTCAAACAAACCCACATCCTTTGTTCACTGTTAAAGGTCACAGGGGATTGTAAAAAGCTACTATTGAGCTATTGTGGAACCACATACATAGTTCAACTTAAAAGCAGCTACCACACTTCCAACTTATAACGTCTTGCTGTAACATATTGTTTAAGAATTTCACCTGAATCAAATGAAGTGGTCAAGTTTGTCCCTGTGGCTGTAGCTCCTGTGCATGTTTAATCAAAATGATCCAAAATTATTGCATTAGGATCCCCGGACATTTTTTCAGTTCTTCATTAGCAATCATACTTTAAAAAACACAATTTGAAATAAGAGGCTGGACCATATCATCACAAACGCGTGTGTTCTGACCCAGAAATGAGGAAAGAACACCTGCATTTATGATGATTTATACAAAAAACTGCTTTAAATACCAGGCTGTGGGAACTGCAAGTCCTAAAATGATTTACTCCAGTGCTTTTGGACTCCTTGAAAATCTTCATGCACAAAAGTCAGATGGAGGGCAAAAAGTGAGACAAGCAGTAGAGGACTTGTAGCAACATAGGACAGTAATTGATGACGTTTACTGGCTCACAGCAGGTTTCTTAGACAACCTATTTGCCACATTACGAACTATCTTCCGTTCTTCTAAGCAATTCAGGCCTTATCATGTTCTTTTCATATTTTCTAATAAGCTGTTTACCTGAACTTGTTTGTTGAGTATGGATAAGCATAAGGCTTGTTTTATCAAAAATGTTGCTGAGTTGATACTTGGAAACAAAACAAGTTAGAGTACATGAAGACAGTGGAATAGGGGAACAGACAGACTTTTGAGATAGAAATGTGGACAGAAAATTAGACGGACAGGCATATAAGAAACCAACCTGCTCCTCTGCGTCAAAGTCTTCGTTGTACTGAGCCATGTCCTCAGGCAGCCTCTTCTGAACCAGACTGCGACAAAGCAGCCAGGTGGCGAGGCCAACCAAGAACATGCCGATGTCAGGGATGAAAACTCGGATGCCGTTTCCTGCGTCTGCACCGATCACACTGAGAGCAAACACAAAACAAAAGAAATGTGGTGACAGAAAGCAGACACTCATTTCCTGTAAGATGGATCAATTTCAATAGGTCTTGAAAATTGGAATTTGGAGCGATCTTGGAAGCTAAGATCTAAATCCAATGGTGGAAAATGGGACAGAGTGGAACAATATAAACTGTCTGAGGACAATCACTTCTAATACGAAACAGTTTTTCTTCCTTGGGGGAGTTGTGGTGGCTTGGTAAGTTCACTTGGGACAGACCCAAAAATAACTATGCAGTTTTACATTTAAATAATGCTGAAGAGATTTGTCATAAATCTCACTCCACGTCCATTTAAATCTTCTTAGGTCTGCAACTGTTTAAAAAGACACAAACAAGGACGATCTAAAGAAAAAAAAGGTTGCGTAAGATGTCGCTGAGCATTATTTTCCTTGACTCTGGGGAAGTTGTTTTAAAACTCATAATGTATACAACTGCAGCAATTATATCAGACCAAAAACAATACCTGTTCACATGAGTGCATGGGAATGTGCATGTTTCCATGACTCAGTCGTCGTTTTAATATGTGCAGTGTTGATTGTTTCAGCTTTTATATGGAGTCCCACCCATTTTAATGAAATCTGGCACTCAGGTTTAAATGAGTGGGATTCCATTAGCAGAAAAAACATGAGGCATTTTTTCTTTATTAAACTGTGTTTACTACCTGAGAGACTGCATTTACTGTTCATAATAAAAAAAAAGTTAACTAGGGCTGAGAACAGGGCTAAAAATGATTACTTTATCAAGAAATATGCTGTGATGCTTCTGTTGCCTATAATGTATTTTCCTAAAGCTAAGGACACACTGCAGGACTTTTCAGACCGATTTTACCCACAATTCAAAGCTGGAAGAGAAACCTTAGTTTGCTACTTGCCATTTCAGCCACTTTCAATTGATTAGAGACAGTTTTCTTTTAATTATATGTATATATATTTAGGTTTTTTATATATATACAAAACAAAACAGAAAAACAGAAAAACAAACAGGTCATCAGGGGTAGTACAATATGGTTTATTTTCAATGAGGTTAGGTCAGGAATTATTTCTTCAGTGTCCAGGTATTATTATTATTATTAGTCCATCAGATCTTCCAAATGAAGTTGAATCTGGATTAGGACCCTTAAAAAACATGACTGATCATTATCCTTGAGTTAGTCACCAAAAAGAGAAGAGGTACAAACAAAATTACACATGTAGTTATGCTAATGAAATATATACCAACCACCTACTATCATCTATTTTTTTGTTCAGAAAAGTTCTCCAATCTAGCTCCAAAGCTTTTGAAGATACAACAAATCAGATTGAACACTCCACATTCCAATGTATCTTGGCTATATTTTGCCATTTGTTGTAAGTTTATACCTTCATTTGTTCCCATGCTATGACGAAAATTCCAAGGATATCTACATTTTTCTTGTTCTGGATCAGAGAATCCAGAATTTTGCCAGGATCCAGATCAGTCTTTGATATCTTGTAGAATCTGTTGGAAACTTATCCTGTTTTTTTTTTTTTTTCCAAATGCCCTGACTATTATTGGTGGAGTAATATACACAAATTCCGAAAATGGTCCTAAAAAATTCCTGGACCCAGACAGTGATCTAGATCACTCCCAAAATTGAATCATTACTTTCTTGTCCCAAGCTGAACATTCCTGAAAATTTAAATCGAAATCGGTCCATAACTTTTTGAGTTATGTTGCTACAAAGAAACAAACAGATGCCAGCAATAACATAACCTTCTTAGCGGAGGTAAAAATAAACAGACAGAAATGTTTTTTTTGCATTTTGTGCCTTTATTGATAGGAGAGAGACAGTGGATAGGCTTGTGAAAGAGGGTGAGAGAGTAGGGGAGGACACTCTGCAAACTGGTCACAGGCAGGATTCGAACCTGGACTGGCAGAAGCAAGTACATGGGGTGCCTGGTTGCTAACCACTCCGCCAAACCAGCAACCCATAATGTGTTTTTTTAATAAAAATTCATTTAAAAGTTAATCATTTTGGCATTGTGACAACCGTTAAGTTTTCTTTACAAAACAATTTCAAGATTTACACTGTGCATGTTCATTTAAGTCAAGGATATTTCACTTTTTGTCCATATCACCCAGCCCTGCCATGAACAATATTTTTTTTTTTAAATAGAATTAACTGCATGAAATAAAGTGAAAATTATTTAAACTCTTGGTTTTGATGTGTTATTGTGGTTTGCTCATTCTTACTGTTTACATCTAGACATTACTGCAAATATTTGCATATTAAAATAATTCATCAGTTTATTATATTTAATCCAGTTGTGTTCTAATGAGTGTTTTAAATCAATTTTACAGAAAGTGACATGATGTACAGTCCTGTGGTTCTCTGACAGCAAACAAAGCTTTTGTAACTTTTGTTATTTGATTAGCCCGCTCACCTCAAACTAAATACCAGAAGCCTTCTTCAAACAGGAAGCTAAACAGTGGCGGCTGGCTGTTGCCATGACAGCAGCAGCACTTCAGGCTTTGAATGAGCCACTATGATGTGTTTTTGCAGCCTGAGGACACGCTTTATGAGGTGTCATGATTGCATTGTACAATTAAAGCAAATAAAAACTGTCCTCAAAATGGCTAACAGGTTTGAAAAGCCTTTAAAACTGACTTTTATCATCCAAACCAATTTCTATTTTAGTTTTACAACAATCACACTGCATCCTGTGTAAGGCCAGCAGAGTGTTTTCTTTACAGTTCATGCTGAGCTCCCGGTGCAGTTAAACTGTTTACAATAAACAAGAACATACTGGTGATTCAGTGGTCCAGGCCCCAGAGAAAAAAGCTGACAGAAGTTTGGAGGACTTATAAAACAAGTGGTCATTTTAATCTCGCTCTGGCCTTGAATGGATACAAAGCTTATAAAAGTTAACAAGTTGAAAACAGGGTGCTAACAAACATGATGGAAAACGCACACTCAGATAAATAGTTGGGCCTTGGGCTGACTTTACTCTCATCAAGGACGACTTTTTTCCATGTGCTTTTATTGTGGCGAGGCTTTGTGCATCCTCACACGGATGAAAGAGATGGAAAGTGTCAGAGCCAGACAAGGTTGAGCCAGCTACTTTAATGAGTGCTTCTCTCCCTTGGTTTATCATGCAAAGAGTATTATAGAAAGAGCGTGAGCTGGGCAAAGACTTGTCTGGTTTCAGACGGCAGGCCCAATCCCTAATAAGGGATCAATGGAAATGTACAAACAGGGAGACTGAAAAAACACCCCAAAGCATCTAAATATTTGGTTATTTGAAGGATTTGGAAAGGTCAAACTTGATGGACCTGAGGGATTTTCAGGCATAAATTCACTATAACTTTTCTTAGTTTTCCTGTACATCTATCTCATTTTACCATATTATTTATCTAACTTTTACTCTATACTGTTATATTATTTTATTTATTTATGTATTTACACATTTATTTATCTTACCCTCTAGTTGACGTCTATTTTTGAATATTTTTAAGTATTATTTTGGTTTTAGCTCCTGTATTTCCTCATTTTTAATTCAAGATAGCGTTTCCTCAGTCCTCTAATTCTGTTTTCTGTCAGAATTTCCTTTTTATGTCTTCGTGTGTTTGAGTAAGTGAGTGTGTATATTGAATGTGGTTTGGGTGGGGGGGGATTTGTGGGGGTCTTGTGTTTTCATTTTATGGTATTACGCAATTTCTGCTTTTTATTCCTTTTATTATTTTAGTTTATCTTTCTCTCATGTAAAGCACTTTGTATTACGAAGTCCTGTATGAAAAGTGCTATACAGATAAAGTTTGATTGATTGATTGATTGATAAGATCTGAGTCGCTCACTGGACTTTTCTGAGAGCTCAGCCACTAAAAGTAAGGTTTCTGTTCTGGTTTGCAAGTAAATAGCCTGAGCTTGACAATCAAGAAATAATAGCTGGCTTTATTATTTTCCTTTTTCCTTTTTTGTAAAACAGTAAGTTTAAAAGTCCTAAGATAACAATAACAGATGTCAGTAATTATCATATTTCTGTTAAAGCTTCAATATACTAGAGTGTTATCCATTACAGAAAAATAAAAACATGGAATATGTATATTAGATCATATGCAGTGGAATTTTGTTTCTTTTTATACTGCACTTGTTTTCCTTTTATTGAGGATTTTCAGAGTAGCTATTGGTCAGATGGACTTTAGTCTCACCTAAACACGGCCTCTCCATCTGTGAGGAGGTTGAGCTAAAGTTTGGTTGACATAGCATGTGCAGTATGGCAGCCTCCATTAGAGCATCAACAGCTTTCCATAGGGTCTGATAACATGGCTTCATCCGCTTCTTTTATAGTCTATGATTTCAGCATGCATTGTTTTTATGTAGCTGTGCTGCTGTCCCACTCTCACAGCTGCCCCACACACACTTTGGGAATCACTGCACTAACTCCTTGAAATGCTGCCGACATATTGAAATCATTTGGACAGCGTGTGGGAGTTTGCACGCAATTTAGTTGATTGATATTAAAAATTACCCAATGTTGGGTGTTCAGGACTCCCACTTTTGTTGCTGTGAACAGTTTCAGGATCTTGAAACTTTATTCATAAAATAAATGTCCATGACAATAAATAAGTAAAATTATAGCTATTCATTTTAAATTGATTCATTTGTGGTCCAGAAGTAAATGATTGGGATTCTTTCATTTTACTGTGACTTAGACCCAGTTTAGAATTTTTAATATACAAAATGTAAATGATTTTACTTTTGCTGATTTCAATTGAAAACACAATCAACTATATTAAAAAATTAAAACTATCTCAAGTCCTAACTGACCAATATTCAGTCTTTTCTTGCACAGAAGCAGTGAGAGTATCCGCTCTCACAGAAAATGCTGCTGTAAACACAAATTGCGTATGATCCTCTACACAAACAGGTAAATGCAGGCAGGGTAAAATGTTTATGGCTCTACTTCCGCCACTTACAGAATACTATCCACCGAGGGCTGTTGAGTACTGGAAAAAGGATGTGGCTGACTTTGGACATTCCCGTACTTAGGAAACCGCATCTAACATGATCATGAGGGTGTGAGGAGACAAACAGCAGCTGAAGCTTTAAAGTATAGTCCTGTTACCTGATTGTTAGCTCTAACTGGGTTTTCTCCTCATCAATCATCCACACAGGGAAAGGTTGGAAGTGTTCATGAAGCTCGTCAGAGGATGAGACAGCTTGGCTAAATGCAAGGAGTGCTGTTTAATTGTATTGTGGAGGTTGCTATATTTAGGACACTTACACAAACAATACAACCTGCAGCTTGTGAACGCAGACAGAGAGACGTGCCCGAGCTCAGAATGTTGTATAAAATATGTATCTTAAGTGCTGACTCTGAATTAAATAAAAAAAACTATATTAAAACCTGGGATATTTGAGGATCACACCGTGCACAAGGACAGAAATGCATCACAATTATAATTTTTTCAATAATTTTGATTACTGGCATACATTTTGTTTTATTGCAAAGACATTTTTAGATAAAAATGACAGTTATCACTTCTGTATAACCTTTAAATGAATCAATAAGCACCATTAATAGTTCAAAAAGTGAATAAAATACCATGAATGTCCAGTTTGCATCGACAAAGTTTTTTACACTGGTCTTAATTGTGGTTACCCAAGTTTGACCCTGTGTCCACAACAACCTTTTTTTTAAAGACATTTTTTAAGCTGGGAGTAGTTAGTCTCAACATAAAACCAACAGAGTGCAGGGCTGTCCTAGCTTAGCATAATAAGCAAGAAAACTCCCTCATTGTCAGCTATTTTATTGCACTAGGCAAGGCAGGCAAAGCATATTTTATTAAACAAATCAAGTAGTTCTACAGAGGTGCAAACAAACAAATTATGACATGATGACCGCAAAAGATACAAAAGTAAGACAAATAATTATAAACGTTGGAGAATTTCAAGGTTAAAAAGGAGAAATATGACAAAACTAAATGTCATTTAATTAAAAGCACAAAGGAAATCAAAAAGGGGATAAAATAAAGGACTGAGTTCATGACAGGGCAGTAGTGAATGAAAGTGTTTTCAGTCTGCTTTAAAGAGTTCACGGATGTGGAGAGTTTCAGGTTCTCTGGTGGTTTGTTCCATTGGCGAGCAGCGTAACAACTAAAAGCTGCCTCACCCTGTTTAGTCCTGAACCTGGGAACAGTGAGTAAGTCTGTCCCAGAGGACCTGAGGGGTCTGGATGCTTCATGGGGGACTAAAACATCTGAAAAGTATTTTGACCAAAGACCATTAAGTGCTTTGTGAACCAGAAGAAGTATTTTAAAATCCTTCTTTTGACTCAGAAAGAGAATACAGCGACCTGAGGACTGGTGTGAGGCGATCTGCTTTGAAAATAAAAGAATAAACAAGTTTCTCTGTTTTGTCTTCTTGCTATGTTTTCATAGGTTAGTACGGCAAGAGGCTGATTTTGAGACCATTTAATGTGATAAAGTGAAGGCCTGAGTCCATAATCACAACAAGACTTCTGGCTTGACGTGTAGGTTTAAAGGATAAGTTCAGTTCCTGCATCTTTCACATTGTTTATAGAATGAAGTAGAACAATATACTCACCCAGAAGGCTTTCCTGATCCAAACAGTGCTTCAGGAGATATTTAGATCCAAAATCGAGCAGCGGACATCCGTATAATGGTAGCACATAGGGCATAGATCGCCGCTCCTAAAACTGCATTAATCGTCCAAAAACTCATGTTTTTCACCAATATTCCATCATTATCCGTTCCGGATACTCCTCCATTACAGTCTGTGTCACTCCACACAGCGCTGTGTGGCTGTACTGACCTCTGAACTAAAGAGTTTGTTTACGTGCCTCCGCGCATGCACATGCGGCTCATTGTTTCAGGGGAAGACAGGCGGCTACAAATTGACTTTCTTCTTCCATTTTGTGCAAAATGGACGAATATCTATCGGATATAGATGTTGTAGAAGAGAACTTTGAATATGATGGGTGTCCTTACAGTTTCGAGCCAGAGTTTACAGATGAGGAGCTGATCAAAAGGAGGACGCGGAGGCAGCGCTCCAGAGAGTACTGCACATGCGCGGAGGCATACGTTCTTCTTCTTCAGTTCAGAGGTCAGTACAGCCACACAGCGCTGTGTGGAGTGACACAGACTGCAATGGGGGAATATCCGGAGCGAATCATGATGGAATATTGGTGAAAAAAATGAGTTTTGGGACAATTAATGCAGTTTTAGGAGCGGCAATCTATGCCCTACGTGCTACCATTATACGGATGTCCGCTGCTCGATTTTAGATCCAAATATCTCTCGAAGCACTGTTTGGATCAGGAAAGCCTTCTGGGTGAGTATATTGTTCTTCTTCATTCTATAAACAATGTAAAAGCTGCAGGAACCGAACTTATCCTTTAAGGGTCACTAAGTCAAGAAACACACCGACTTTTAATCTTTAATCTTTGGGGCCAAAGACAAAGATTTCAGGTTTCTCTTTATTTTACTGGAGTAAATTCAGGCACTTCCACTCACTGAATTCACCAACATGCCTACTCAGTGACTGTGAACAGCATTCTCATTTGAAAACAGTTCAACCTTTGGGACGGCGCCACACTCATTAATGCCATGTTTCCCTAACAGACCACCACCATCAAGAGGGGGAGAGATTTCTGGTATTGGCCAGAAGCCAGCTTCCTAAGCCTATAATTATTGTTGAAAAACAATCAAGGCGTTATGAGAAACAGTTTTGGGCAAGCTTTTCTATTAAAAACACACACAGTGATTTATTTTAATCTGAACCCTTTACTTGTTAATTTGTTAAATCAACTATTTTTACTTATTTCTTTCAAAGTATCTTGCAATACATCAAAATGTGAAATTGTGTAAAAAATAAAATAATGAAGCCCACTCGGAAAACAAGGAGAGAAAACATCTTTTCTGCTAGTTTCATACTGAAATATAAGTGAATCTTGTTTGGATCAATATTCTGTAGACAGACACTTTCACAGCTCTGAAAGACACATGAATCATTCATAGCAGTGCATCTGTCAATATTGTCTTGTTTTCTTGTCTGTTTTCTTGCATAGATATTTAAAGAAGCTAAGAGGAGCTTTGTGAACTCTTAGAAAAACGGCCTTTATATTAAATAGTTTGTCTATCCTGTAAAACATACAGCTTCAAGCCACATGAAGCCAAATGTGATAACCTGTCATCTTGATTTTAGGGCTGTCTGACTCCAAAGTACTCAGAGTGTTGGAAAAATATTGGGTGGCGTGGAATTTTTTTAAGCAACTAAACATGAGGTTATCTCTGATAAAATAGTTTCTCCTGTAGTTTTTGTTGTGGTTGTAAAAACACGTACAGGGACAAAACGACGACATCTTTTCCCATTTTATTTTCAGAATTTAACCCTTTAATGTCTGAAAACACAGATCATAGCTGAAATGTTTATTTCACATTCTACTGAAATCCTATATCTGTTTTTTTTTTTATCTCTGATACATTAAGTGTTTCTGGCACATGATAATCCATTTGAGGTTTGTTTTGTATCTGATTGTACTTGGATATTTTTTTAGTAATTTGTTGATCATATTGATTAGATAGAGGAGTCATAAAAGTCTGTATCAAATATGATACAAGAGAAATTAAAGGGTTAATAATACTCTAAGAGCCAGGAGGACAGCTGTGGGGGCCTAAAGTGTCCCCCATGCCGCCTGTTGATGATCACTGGTGTACGTTATTGTCTTACCTCTCAAAGCCAATCTGTCTGATGGACTTCTCCCAAGAGGAACCTGGAGAAAAACACAAAATTAGTTTGTGAAAGTTCACATTGCCCTGCAAAGAAACACACCTCAGCAATTTTGAAAGAAGCTTTAACATCAGCATTGAAGAATGTAGATTGTTGCAAAGATGTACAAAAAAATATATTTCTGTCACTGTATTTGGAACATAAAGTCATTGTCAGTCCTTTTCTGTCTGTCAACTCAGCTTCTGAGGGAAAAAGAAGTACCATAAAATAAAGTTATTCAAGGTTATGTAAAACCAAAAGACCTAAAGTCAGTGTGCACAAAAGGTGTATAAAATACAGCTGATTCAGGAACATGGGCGCCTCTCAAAAAGTAGACACATTTCATAAAAGGAGAGTTGAGGAGAAACTCAAAGTTTAAACAGAATGAGAAGCAGAATATCCTTTAATTTCAGCTGATGTGACATTTTCTGTTAATATAAAACAAATATCTCAAAGCTCCTTGTTAAGATAACCTAGTTGTAAAAACAACATCTATTAGTCAAAGCTCAGACTCCTTGAAGTGTTCCTGAACGTCACTCCGGTTCTCAGAAATGGATTTCCAGGTATTGAGCCGGCGCACCGAGATGAACTGGCCTTTGTTTTTCTGCCAGAGAAAACTAAACATCAGCTCGTGACCCTCAGGATCTTGGCTGTATGAAATATCGATATACGCATCCGAGTGTTTAGTCAGTGGATAAGGTGGATAATTGGGAGCTGAACTGCTGAGGTGTTAGTGTTTTATGGATTGAAGTATCAGAGTGAAGATGTTTAAACACACACAGGTGACGGCACTTGACTCAAACAAGCTGAACAGAAGTACTGCAGCAACACATTACAGATACTTCACCAACCTGAATAAGACCTGAAAAGACCACTTTTACTATCAGATTTACAAGCCAGAAACTGTTTTAGAGAAATTCTTGTGAAAATTTAAGGAGGGCTTAGATATACACAGTATTTATATAAAAATTAAATCCAATCACATGATGAGGTTCAGTATGGGTAATTTGAATGAAGAGGGCTCAAACTATGGCAGACATGTTTGCTTTCTGTATTGTCAAAAAATGAATTAAAGTTAATTCAAGGAGTGTCTCTTGTTCCAGCAGAGAAATGATTCAGGCTGTTGGGCACTACGTCAGATACAGTAACCACAGTCACAGGGCCATTAAAGTTCAATAAAACAATAATGAAGTGTCAGCACTGACCCTGGAGCTCTTTTATTACTCATCAGTCTCAACAATTCCTGCAAGGCTAACTTCACTCTCACAGATGGTTGGAGAAAATGGAGGTTCAGTCATCTGTGATGGGAGAAGTCAACATGAGGAACCTCTGACATAACCTCTGACACCACACACTGCAGCCACTGTCCTCCTCCTAAGCATGTGTTAAAACACTAAAGAAACTGTTTACACCCTCTCGGTCACTCCTCTGTAACACAGCTGACAGATAAACTGTGACGAACAAACATTCACTGGAACTGACTGTAGAAAATAGGAAGTAAAAACAAGATGTTCAAGTCTTTTAAAGCTATCTGGGTACATCTTCATTTAGTACAGTTCAAATAGGGCTGGGAGATATGGACTAAAATAAAATCCCTGATTTTTTTTTTTCACAAAAATCAATTCATGGTTTTCTTTTTTTCCCCAAGTGACAGAAAAATTACATGAATCAAGTTTGTCTTCATGTTGTCCAAATATATTCCCAAACCAAACAAAATAACAGAATTTCCCTCTTAAAGTTGAAGTGCATGTAATAAAATGTTGATTATGCAATTCAGGTTTGTCTACATAAACACTGAAGGCTGAGGTTTATTCACAGTTTATAAACATAAAACTCTCTGATCAATATTTAATCTCAACGAAAAAACATAAACGAGTCTGAACGTGTGCTTGTGCAAAACCTGACAGGGTCTACCATCTTAGAAACGGCTCATTTTTTCAGTTATTTTACCTCATTGTTGCCAACCTTCTGCCTTTGTTTTCTCTTTTTAGATTGCTCCCAAACCAACCCTCGAAGTGCTGTGGCTCCCATTGCTCCTCACTGAAACTGAAGTGAGAGCTGTTTAGGAGGTCAGGTCTCATTTTCAGCACCTGAAGGAGTTCTAAAGTAGCTTATTTTCATCAGTAGAAGCTCAAATTATAATGTAAATTGACCCTTAATTACTTACCTATTACAATGTGGTATCATAGTGTGTTGTAAAATGTCATATTCTGTCATAACATGTCTTTTTATGTAACTTTCTAAAGCTAAATGTGAACTTTCTGCTAGTCGAGGCATCCAAAATTGATATTAGGGTTTGATTATTACGTATTGTTGGCATTTGAAAATGTAACATCTTGAGTCATTATCTGCAACATTTAACAATGACGCCTTTGTCTGAGCTGTGGGCTGTTGGGGAATGACTTTCTAATGAACAGCTGGCAGATTACAGCTGTCAACTCACAATTAATGAGGCACAGAGTGGAAAGATAAAACACTGCATGCTCATGATAGAAAACCTCAAATGGAGCCAAAGAGGCACTCAAGTTTAAAAAGTTAGGATGACTTAGTTGTGCTATTAGAAAATTACCATAATGGCCAAATTAGACTACACAACTTGCTTTCTCTTTTACGATGTGTTTGTGTCAGACATGCCAGAGCAGCGGAGGTTTGTCTTTGCTGCAAAACAGCTGGATGATGGGTACACACTCTTTTGTGTTTCTCTCACAAAAACAACACTCAGGTGGGTGACCGTTGTATTCATACAGAGTCCTGCATTATATATTTAAATTGTTTTTCTTTTATTTCTTTGCAATCTGAATCAAAACCACCAGGAACATTTTACGATTATAATTGCACCAACTGATGAGCGACGTCTCAGGTTAAAATCAAAGTATCTATTGTTGTCACACAAGAAATTCAGCAGCTGCTTACAAACCATATTTGATCCTCCTCTCCTCCAGCATAGGGTTATTGCTGTGATTTGCCAGCTTAATGACAAAAATACTTTAGAATTGTGGCTCACCTGCTGTGGTTATTAAATGCTGAGAAAGTCTTTCAAAGCAAACGTGTTTCATGTCTATATGGAACATACTGCTGATGAATACATTTAAAACTAGAAAAGCACTCGGAGAGCGTAGACGTCCGCCAGCGCCACAGTCCTCACCCATATTGTGATTTTCACCATAAATATTAGCCCTACCTTCATGCCATCGAAATATTTAGATTCCTTGACCATGAAAACACACCATTAGCAACTGGATTAATAATGATATCTGTTTTAGTTCAGTAGTTATTCATAAAAATCACATTTTTCATCATGGCGGCCAGACGCTGATCCGGATCAACACCAAAATAGAATCAGTTCTTCCTTTTCCCATGCTAAACATTTCCTGAAAATTTCATCAAAATTCATCCATAACTTTTTGAGTTATTTTGTTCACAGATGGACGGACAGACAAACTCTCCCAAAAACATAACCTCCTTAGCAGAGGTAAAAAGGAGACACAAAAAATAAACATAATGAATGAATTTAAGCTTCCACACGCAAGCTGCACTGAATGAAATATCACATTATGATGTGAAAACATTTCTGAATTAAAATATCTTGTCAAATTGGAACCATAGAGCATCCAGGACGCCCCCCTTAAAATGTCAACTACAAGAGCATTTGTCATTCCTGACATTCACAGTCATTGCTAAGCCAAACATTTAAATTAGGGTTGGGAAACTTCAGTGATATAGAAGGCAACATTAATGTTATCCTTACTGCTGGATGATCACACTACAAACTAAAAGATGCTCACAATTTAATAACAATACCTACTTAATTTAACAAAAGGAAAAAAGTACCTTACGTATTCAAATGTATTTCTCTAAATTAAGTGGCAGTTAGACTTTAGTTAATGAGCCACACATAAAAATCAAGCCAGCTGAAAACAATTTTTGCCACAATAAATGTTTAAAAACAACATTTTGAAAATATATAATACTTGTAAATCTTTTCTTATCATATAAAGCCTCAGTTTATTTTTGTGTCATTGGCCCAAAAAAAAGATTACCTGTCAACATCTTTTTTACTGTAGCCACACAGATCAGTGAACATCTGTTCCCTCATTATGCTCTGTATTAAGCCTTTAGAAATTTTAGCAAAGGACTCACACTTTGACCAATCAGGACTCAGTTCAGGGACAATGTCCCTTTTGGATGCTCTACTAAGGTATATATGCATGTTAGATTTAATGGAGGGACAAGTGGTCTGTTGCTCTTTTGTGGCTACAAACATTAAATTAAAATGTTATCAATCAATCTTTACTTGTATAGTGCCAATAGTTGAGACAACTATCTCAAAACACTTTACAACAGAGCAGGCTGAAGCTAAACTCTTCAGTTTCACACATGGATATGAATATATGTATATCAATACATGTATATATATACACATATGTAAAATACACATATGCATACATACACATATAATAACATCCAAAACCCAACATGAGTTCATCATAACGCTGAAAGCACACAATCACAGTGGACAAGAGAAGAGGCTGGGAGCGAAACCAAGGAAGGGAGGAGGGAATTAAACTGTCTTCACTGCAACCTTATTCAAGGTACAAGCCTGGTTTTAAACAAATACATTAGTCTATGCACATGCAGAAGTCAATATGTTCATATAACCAATTATAGTTATGGGAATAGTTATGTTTTTACTGTTTAAGATTGATGTTTGACGATCTTGGGGGTCGCAGTGAGTGAGGAGGAGGGCTGCATCTTGCTCATCCCAGATTTAAATGCTGTTAGGTCAAAATCTGGCAGAAACACTTTTGTCTGATCTGGCCTTAGAATGGTTGAGAAGATTGAGAGAAATGCACAACAATAAAACTTTAACCTTACTGTGATGATCTATTCACATATTGTTTTTTTACCTAAAGCACAAAGCCAACACTTGTCCTTGGACTATATTAAAAAACAACAAAAAAAGAAAATCACAAATCACTCCATGTCCTCATGAACCACCTCCTTCACTCTAACTAAAAGCCTAATCTCAAATTTCTATATCTGGTGTATAACCTCTTGACACCCTCTTCCTTTAGGCAGCCAAGAATAAACAGGGAGTCCTTCATTTCTGAGTAGAGTAGGCGGTTGTCCTCCCTCCAGATAACTTGATGTAATTTCCTCTGTTCCCTGTGGCCAAATGCACCATTAGAGCAGCAAAAAGAGTTAAGAATGAGCAAAAACAAAAAAAAAAGTTTAGCACATCCAGCTGTCAGAGTGGGTCAGCGGCTGGTCACCAGATGATCCGGGGTCGGCTTCCTTTGGAGTCATCTGTCATTCCTCTATGCTGACTCAACAAGCTGGGAATGGCGTTTTCTAACAGTGTGGGCGCTTGTATCAGCCATCAAAGAGCACCAGATGGGTGGGGCTCACTCCTTTTCTGATAATGTTAACTAAGTTGTCAGATAGTGGCTTACAAAAACTCACACCGACTTTAAAAACACTTTCCTGTCTTTGTCTAAACTTCTAGGCTGTCATTGTCCTCACGGGCAACCTCTGCCCATCTGGCGAACAAGTGCGATGAAACAAACTATAAAAATCCCTTCCATGTTTGATATGGCCCATTTCTAAAGGAAACGGCCGTGTAATCAGCTCCTATGGAGGTAACAGCCTGCTGAATTGCTTTTTTTGTGACTAGTTCCCCTGAGACCGTCTTCATTAGGTCCAATACACTGTGCTCGACCTTTATTGTCCTGTTTATCCTCTCATATCCTGTCCACCATTCTCTGAATATGAAACATTTACCAAATTCTCCTTCCTCTTGCTGATTGCCTGATTACAATGATGACGTGCTGAGCTGTGAACACTGCATATCTCCAGTCTCTGCTGAAAAGGGCGACTGGTACTGGGCCCCAGAGGAGAGAGTGCAAAGAAGTGCTGCACTGAGAGGTTAACGGCCCAGCAAGTACAAAGGGAGTTTTATGACGCTCACATAAAGTCTGAGGACGACAGGTATTTTTGGTGCTCAGCTGGGGTGGAAAGCGGCCTCGCCTCACCTCAGTGGGCAGAAACTCGCACTCTTTTCCAGAAATCTCCATGCTGAGTTCAGAATCCACATAACAAAATATTCCCCCCCTGGTTGTCAGGCTCAGACCGTCCTGACTTTACCTCTGGCATTCTTTGAGTATGATTTCACACACAGGATGGGTTTCCTGTTACATCTGTCTGCCCCCTTCGGTACGGGCACTGTTAAAGTTTATTGTATGATTCAGGGAAACCATGTTACCTGTTGTCAGTAGTGCTCAGTAATTAATCCCGTTTGATATTCAATTACAACTAAACATTTGCATTAAAACAATGCAAATGAGATTAACTGATTCACAGACCCTTTGCTGTGTTTTGCTTGTTTGTCATATTAGGGCTGTGCATCTTCTTTAATCTCAGGATTCAATTAAAATAAAATTATTCAGTCAGCAATTCAATATCGACATCTTGACGCATCACGATGCAACACAATGGGTTTTATCCTTGATTTCATATATATTTGCAACAGGCTGCTTTGTTAAACCAAGGAATTAAAGCAGGAAAGCAGGTAGATATTAGGGGTGGGAGAAAATATCGATGCACATAAGTATCAGGATTTTTTGTTTGACGATTTTTAAATCTTTTTCTTTTGTTCAAAAAACCTTTTTTTCCAAATTTAAATGCTTCATTTTAGTCTGTGTTAATAAGCCACTTTTTAAATGCAATCCAGGTTTTTGAAGAGAGTGTATAAACAGCTGGTTTAGATATATTGCTGAATAAATCCTAAAAACGGACTCACATGTGATGTGTATTTTCCC
The DNA here is from genome assembly GCA_036419115.1 of Scarus forsteni. Lineage (NCBI taxonomy): Eukaryota > Metazoa > Chordata > Actinopteri > Labriformes > Labridae > Scarus > Scarus forsteni. The sequence goes on along the minus strand of JAZDUH010000157.1, from coordinate 13,377,616 downwards.
TGATGTAGTCTGTAGGCGTCATCATTGTTCATCTTCTTCGCTGGTGTTAAAATAGATAACTAAAGACTGCAAAATCGGCAATATCATAAAATTGCAATTTAAATCAAATTGGCACCTAAAAATTGTTAATAAAATGAATTGGGAGAAAAGTGTATCGTCCCAGCTCAAGTAGATATATATGAACTCCTTCAATTAATTAGAAAGTTATTTTGAAATCACATTAGCAAAAACGTCAATAAATCAATTTCATCAGTCTAGCTTTCTTGTACTTGTTTTTTTCCTCAGAAACTGACAATGCCGTCCATCAATCAATCAGCTAACCAAACTTTGTTTTTAAAGCATTTTCATAAGGCTGTACATTCAAGAACACAAGCAGATAAGTGTCAGGGAGGCACAAAATAAAAAACAAAACTCCACACACGCTCCCAGCCCACATTTAACACATACAGCCACTCATGCTCACACACACACACACACACACACACACACACACACAGACAGGGACACACAGACAGGGACACCAGGTGAGGACTCTTCAAACAGCCACAGATGCATGAGGAAACACTTTCTTGAATTAAAAATGAGCAAACACTGGAGATAAGACTAAACTGATAAAATCATAAGATATAATAAAAGTAACGAAGCATGAATAGTTGATTAGAATATCACAGTCTTAAAATCAAACAACAAAAAGTGGAAAAACACAAAATAGTAACTCTGAAACTAAAAGCAGCAGTCTCTGCTCAATGAAAAAAATCTTGAGCTGTCTCTGCATTAATTGGGAATAATCGTTATCGATTAAAGAATAATCATTGATGACCCAAATCCATGTATGAGGTAAACTTTTCAGCTTGTGAGAAAAATACTGTTTCTGTTTTAACAGATAAATGCTGTCCTGTCATGACTGGATACTGGTATTGACACTTTAACATTTTTGACATTTTTATAAAGTCAGACCTGCGAGGTGACCAATTAAGGTGATTAATGAAGGACTAGAAAGCACTCGGAGAGCGCTGACCTCCGCCTTATTGTCATTTTGACCATAAATATTACTCCTACCTTTATTTCATCTAAATATTTAGATTCCTTGACCATGAAAACATACCATTAGCAACTGGATTCATAATATCTATTTTAGTTCAGTAGTTGTTCACAGAAATCACATTTTTCGCCATGGCAGCCAGACGCTGATCCAGATCAACACCAAAATCGATTCAGTTCTTCCTTTTTCAATGCTGAACATTTCCTGAAAATTTCATCAAAATCCATCCATAACTTTTTGAGTTATTTTGTTCACGGACAGACGGACGGACAGACAAACTCTACCGAAAACATAACCTCCTTGGCGGAGGTAAATATAAAGAAAACTGTTAAAGATATCGATGTTTCTGCCATATAGCCACAATAGAACAAGAGTACCTGCAGAGTTCATCACTGATATATTGTACTCTTGTACTCCCCTCACTTCGGGACCTTTTTAAGCTTTCTACACAAAACCATCAGAAACAACTTTTTAATTGTGTCAGAATTTGCACATGCTATGTCAGTGATTTAAAAAATCCAACTGTAAGTGACACTTCTTCATTTGAGATCTGCCTCCCACCCTCCTGCTCTGCCTCCACTCTGCTCACATTTCTTTGTGCCTCTGTGTCAGTTAGGCAGATGTACAAACACATGGAGTTGATAATTGGATATATCACAAAATCTGTTGAGATACTAGAAGCAGGACAATAAATCACCATTTTCACCTCTGCCAAGGAGGTTATGGTTTTGCCAACATTCGTTAGTTTGTTTGTTAGTTTGTAAACAGAAAACTTAGAAAGAGTTTGACCTGATTTTGATGACATTTCCAGAGAACGTCAGTCATGGGACAAGGAAGAAGTGATGCAATTTTGGAGGATGCGGATCCAGGACTTTTTAAAAGGATTTTAAAACAATGTGAGACAGGGACATTTTTGACAATAAATGGCCAAGGGCAAAGGTTTATGCTCTTGAAGCACTTCTGGTTAGATTAAATGTAGTCTGCTTCTTTTTGTAGTGAGAAAACCCTAAAACTTGTTCACATAACAAAAGGCATTTTCTTTACATACATAAAACTTTTACATCAAGCATGAGCCATGCAACATGGATAAATGTAATTTCTGTTCCAAGGCAAAAAAACAGAAGAACAGAGTCAAATGACACCAGAGAATAACTAAACTAAAAACAAATGCGCCTAATTTCTATCAATTTCCAACCAGTAAATACTTAATAATGCACAGTAAAACAGCAAAATGAAAATTAAAAATGTTTACTAATTGATTTATATTCATTGTGATTTACTGAAAAGCTCTTCATCCACTGTCCCTCTAGGCTCATGAAAGAGGGCCAAAGTCATATGTGAATAGTTTTCACTTTGTGTTTATATTTAAATGCCACACTGTGACAATCAACATAAAAACACTCTTTCAGCTACTAGACATCTGAAATTTGATGCACTTGATTGACAATCAATGTGTAATCATGTTAACTCGTAAAGATCCTATCAATGAAATTAACATGATCATGATTTCTACAATGAATCAGCTGTGCTGCTTTTTAATATTTAATGTCCTGTATAGAGTCTGTGGTCCAAGTTAACCCCCAGGTTTAACAACAGCTTCTATCCTGTACATCACTCCTGACTTTCTCTCTCTGATTTCTAACTTCAACCTCTGTCCTTTCCAAATAAAGACAAAAAAAGCCCCAAAATTCTTAAAGCCCCAAAAAAGGTCTCCTTAAGTGAATATTTAGTCTCTCCTTTCTGAGTGGCTCTGTGAGTTTCAGCCTGAGGCGATGGGGCCTGTTCTGCCTCCTGAGCAGAGCTGGCAGGACCTGAACGCTGGATATGAGCATCAGAAAAAAACAAATTCATTAGAACACAGGGTCAGAGTCTGCCCCGTCTAGACACATTCAAATTTTACAGTTTGATACGGTTTCATGAGAAGCCTGGGGCCAACTGTTAACACCTCCCAACACTGAGTCAGGAGCGTAGCAGTGTTTGCTTTACTGGCAGCAAGAGTGTCTTTTTTTTCTCTACATTGCCATATGGCACGAGGAGGCTAATTACACCGAGGAATGTGTTGGATTCATAAATCTTCATGATGTGACAAAATGCAATGGAAGAAAGGATACTTATGGGGTATATTTCACCCAGCTCTCCAAACGGAGCATGCCCTCAGTAAGTATCCTGTGCTGAAACTTTCCCTCGCTCAGAGAATACAACAGTACATCTGAAGCTCAGAGGTCTGAGGTTAAATACAGAACAGTCAAGGTGATGGATGTGATGAGACATGGGTGTGTGCTCAAGGGCTAACAGGGCCATGTAACATGGAAAAGTAAAGATATCACCATTTTTGTTGGACCTAGAAGCTCAGTGTGAGTAAAGAGACGTTAAGAAAAATATATGATACAGGTAAAGATAAAAATATTATTCTCTGCTGCGTGATGCCGTGACCAACTATCCCAGCACAAAGTCTGCATCAGCACGGGTCCAAATTTACCGACCTGTAACTGCCTACACCTGCAGTGTTTGGTATTACAATCCGATGTGCTACCTGCAATTTTTCCCATGTCAAATCTATGTGCCATGTCCTGTGTGCAGTAGATCCACATCTGACCCAGGACCCTTTATCTAAGTCAGCCACTCACTGCAATGAGAGCAGAACTGCACAATCACTGACATTTACTCTGGCCATTCAGGCACACCTAGCAACAGTGAGGTACTGCAGCACTTTCTCTCCCCATCTCTCACCCACCTTCCCCCTCAATGACACACTTAAAGAGTCCATAATGTGCTTTTATTTTAGTTTTACATGGCCCTTTGTGTGTCTCCTTCATGTGTATGAACAAGACAAAATGTGTATGAGACATGTCTCGTTCCTCCAGCCCCTCAAAAATAGGCATAGCAGTGGGATTTCCGACCTTTTGTCAGCAGTTAGCCTAGTGCAGTAGTCAGAATGCAGGGTTGTTGATAACATGTAACATGGCTGAGTAACAAACTGGCTGATCACCACAGAGCAGACCAGTCAACCAATCAGGGCAGACTGGAACCACATGAGGAGGAAACTTAACAGCAGCAGGAGCTCAGCAAGAGTCACTGGAATATATGAACTTGAGTTATTGAGGCCATTCTAAACTAAATTCATGCAGTTATTATATTGGCTCACTGCTCTGGCCCATAAATAAAGCACAAAAAAGCATAATTTCCTCAACTGTAAGGAACATGCTAACACAACATGCTTTTTTTTTTTTTAAATGTATATTTTGGGCATTTTTTGTGCCTTTATTGACAGGAGACAGTCAGTGGAAAGGCTTGTGAAAGGGGGTGGGAGAGTAGGGGAAGACACTCTGCAAACTGGTCACAGGCTGAATTTGAACCTGGACTGGCAGAAGCATGTACATGGGGCGTGCATGGTTACTAACCACTCTGCCAAACCAGCACCCACACAACATGCTTTACTAAGCCAGACTTAGAACAAAGAAATCAGCTGAAAACATTTCCTTGGCAAAGAAGCCACTGTGGATTCATTTGGACAAATAGGAAATAAGAATTTTTCCAGCTACATGACGTTATTGATCGTGTAGAGGCACAGAGGATGGAGTTGGAGAGGGGACAAATAATAGTGAAAAAACAGGTCAAACTGGCCTCAGCATGGAATCAAACCTAAGATGCCAGCAGCAGGCGGGAGCTTAAACATATGGGTTTGTGCAAGCACAGAACCACCAGGCTCTGCATCCCACAACCTGATTTATACAAACAAACATCCCCATATTAAACACTGTTTTCAGCATCAAGTCGAGAAAAAAAGATGTTTACCACACAAACTGTTTGGCTGATTCTCCGGCTCTTAGCACGCAACAAGGACATACTCCTTGAACAGTCCCATTTAGTAATCAAATAACAACATGAGCACTTCATGACAGAGGTTTTAGATGTTTAGAATACTGCAAATTACTTTAATTTTGACATCTTTCTCTCATTCTTTTCTTCTCTTTGTTTTCACTTGTTACCCAACCACACTTGTTTTCCATTATTTGTGCCAGCACCGACAAATGTATCTATTTTTTACCCTTTTGAGGGTTACCCACAGATATTCAAGATACTCAACATGAAGCAGGAATCTAATCTGCATCAAGGATTTATTGTATCAGAGGGGTAGGGGAAAGAGGTCCTGGATTCATGAACCATTTTGTTGGGTTACTTTCACAAACTCGCCCACCCACTACTGTGGTAAGTCAGTTTAACAAATTCACTCAATGATACACAAAAACCAGCTTCAAACTGGTGATTGGTGGCTATTTCTATGCTAGAGTGATGGCACAGTTAGCATGCTACATGACAGAATACACAGAGCCCAGAAAATTTGTGGTAAAAATACAGTTGCCAATCTTTCTGAATGTTTGACACAACCACATTCTTTCATTAAAAATGTTAATAGTCAATCTTCTGATTTTACTTGACAGGTCTCTGACTACAAAAGCTGTCGTCATAAATCATTAACAAAACTGGATAAACAGATCAATAAGTTTTCCAATACTACACACAATAACTCTTACCTTACACTCAGTAGTCGAATATCCATTTGAAGCTGTCTGTATACTTTAAGTACACATTTAAATTGAAGATATACAGTGCAGCATCACATTACAACACCTAGAGCAGTGAGCTCCCAATTTTATTATCTTTGGTTATTAGTATGCTCAAAAACTAAGTTTGATTTTTGGGAAAAGTTACAGCCCTTTCCTACAGCGAATATGATGCCTTTTTGTATTATTTGCTTTATCTTTTGTTTCCTTTTTAACATTTACTTTAATTTCAGTCTACTATTGTGAAAAGCAACTAACCATAAGGGACAGACAGACAAGGTTTTTGCTTTAAAACTTTGTCAACATCTCTTAAATGCTGAAGAGGTTGCAAGTGTGTTCTGGATCTTCTTTGTGAATTTTTCATCTGTGATTTTGAGTGATTTAAACATGTGAACTGACAAAGCTCACAATATTCAGAGTCCAGACCATAAAGGCTGCGGTGTACTCACAGTTGAAGTCTGGGGAGATGGAGCCTCCTGCCAGCAGGCTGGTGACGGTAATCTGATAGATGATGTGGAGCAGCAGGAAGGACATACTGGTGAAGCAGAGCGACTGCAGCAGACGACCAGTGTGGCCTGAAGGAAGAGAAGGAGAGCAGCCACAGTGAGTCCAAAAACACCTCCACGGCTCACTTTAAGGATTTCCACATGTTACTTTATTCGCTAAATAAAACACAAGGAAAAGATTAGTTTTCTAGACTCAGAGAACTCTGTAACTCAAGAGGGAAATTTTACCCTTTTGGTTGGTATTCTGGTATTTGTGATTTTTTTTTTCTAACCTTCAGGACCGAGAAAGAATGATTCACATTCAGCAATGACGCCTGGAGCTGTTATAATGAATTAGAAAAAAGGGCAGAAGTGACTGGAAGAGAAACCAAAGAAGGATTTTCAGTAGTTCATAACACATAAAATGGTTCAGAGCTGGCAACAAAACAAAGGCTTATGCATAGCCCACCTCTAAGGCCACAGATTTACTAGCTGTTTACGGTTAGTGTGTGTGATGGCTTCCACTTGACCCTGCATTGTCCTCGAGTGCATGTCTGCAAACAAGTTTCAGTACGATCATGAAAGTAACCCAGTTAAAGCAGCTAAAGTTATCAACAGCTGGCATACTATCCAATCAGTACGTTGTGTTATTGTCACTTTACTGTCACAAGGGCTAGTGTTGTGTTACTCAAGACCGGTTGCGAGACCACATTTTGAAGGTCTTGGACTCCAGAGCATTTTTACTCGGTCTTGTCTCGGTCTCGAACTGGCCGGACTTGGGATTTTCCATCAAGACCGATCAAGACCAGCACTGATCTGCCGTATAAGGAGGAACACTTGGTAAAACAACAAAAAGCTCAAATCATGTGTTATTTCTCCCTGTGATGACTGCAACCTTCCCGGTGTTGTGACTGAGGGACACCCCCTTAACTGTTCAACCTTGTCATGGTTTTTAAAATTGATTTTGATGGTCTTGGTCTTGTCTCGGTTTCGGATTGTCTTGGTCTTGACTTGGTCTTGACTTCCAAAAATCTTGGTCTTGTCTTGATCTCGGCGCATTTAAGTCTCGGGCAAGTCTTGGTCTCGGATAGAGTGGTCTTGAGGACAACACTAACAAGGGCTATGCAAAAAGGAGGTGATATGTTGTGTTTTAGTGGTGAAATATGAAATAAATAAAAACAAGGTTGATGTTTTCTGTGAACGATCATGTAATCTGTAATTTTTTAGCCAGGAGGATACTTCAGCACACAATTCCAGGACTCTTCTTGTGATGCCTTCAGGTGAGGTTACCAGTTCCCACATAACACTTGTTCAGCAGTTCCCTCATTTTTTTCTGTCAGAGCCTCTTTGGCAGGAGACAATACTTTCAAGCCCCTGCCCCCCAAGCTGTAATAAACACATCATTTGTCAGTATGTACAAAGTGAAAAATTAGTCATTCCCTTTGCCTCCTATATAAGAAGCAAAAGAGTTTATCTCAAGCATTTCTGCAAAGGATACACAGATTATCATTGCAAAAAGACAGCCCATTGCTTGTTGCCAATGCTCTTTAAGTTAAAAAATTTGCAAAGACAAAGGCTAAGCCTGATTAAAAACACCAAAATGTGCACTGACCAGTCTAATCCTGTGAGGGAGACATAGTTTCAGTTATTCTTTGTCTTCTTTAGTAGTTGTGATATGGTGTAGATTCTCTGTCGTTTATGCTTATGGATGTTTTGTCACAAAATTTACCATGCTTTGGCTTGTTTTATTGAGCCTTGTTCTGCGGAGATAACATATAAAATGACTAAGGGCTGTTCTTTGTTTAGTAATAAGTAACTCTGATGAAAAAAATCTAATAGTGGATTATTTTCAAAACAAACAGATTTTTACTTTTTTGACAAAAAATATTGTCAGTCCTCTAAGAGATTATTTTGCAAAATATCACCCCCAATACTGTGCATAGGTAAACTAAGCCACATTCACTGGTCCCACCAAGTAGTATGAGACGCTAGTTTGTTAAGCTAACCTACCAAGAAATAAAAAAATAAGTCTTGATTTAACTTGTAGTCAAATGTCTCATTAACAATTTGAAAGACGAGCATATTTTTCTTATGTTAAACAGTTCTTATACAAAGTTAACAAGATTATAGCATGAATATGAGGAAGGTTTTTTTAAAGATAACTTTTTGGGCATTTTGTGCCTTTATTAATAGGCTAGAGAGAGTAAGACAGTGAATAGGAACATAAAGGTGGGCAGGAGAGAGACAGGGGGAGTACACTCCACACACAAGGGAAAAGAAAAGAAGAGTTTCTTTTACATTTATTAGCAGAGGTCACCAGTTTACATGCCCTTTAAATGGTAAATGGACAATAGATTTTTCTAGTCATTTCACTACTCTAAGCAACTTTACACTGCAGGTCACACTGATTCACCATTCACAGTCTCACTGATGGTTCAGAGTTTCTATGTTAGTTATCCATCAGTATGAGCTGACACTTTCACTCCATGCTCATTTATACGCCACTGAGACAGCAGTGGGAACAACTTGGGGTTAATTATCTTGCCCAAGATAACATCACCGTGATCCTCGGAGCTGGGCTCAAGCTTGCAACCTCCTGATTGCTGACTAAGCGTACTATCCAGGTGTGCCACCAATGCCACACCTTTACAAGGCAGCATCTAAAGCAGTGTCAGCAGAAAACTCTGACAGCATTATAAAAAAGTTGAGACCAGCTTTACTAAAGTGCAGGTTTAAGTTACAAAAAGGATGAATTCCTCCTCTTCAACAAGCTGGAGTCAATTTGGGGAGTTAATCAAGTTTTTGGACTGGTGCACATTGTGATGATCTGTTGATGAGACAATGTGAAATATCAGCACATTGCTTGTTTTAACTTTAGTATTAACTGACAGACTCAACTGGAAAGCAAATAATGTTTTGATACTTAATATCTTGCTATAACTTGTGATCAAAGTTTCTATTTTACTATTACGACTACTTTAACAACTACTGCAGTGTGATGAATTAACCCGTAGCCACTTCAATCTGGTTCTTGGGCTGACTGGGATCTCACTGAAAATAAATCACTCCAGGTTTAGACTGGCAGCAGGTACAGACCACTTCATCAGAGCAATCTCTGGTCGGTTTGTTTTTTCCAAAACAGGGTTTGATTGCTGTGCTCTAGTCCAAAGACTGAAGAAGAGGTGGAGCGCCTGCTTGTTTAAAAGAAAGAACACAAATGTAAGTGTCAAAGCAGCATCCTCTAGGATTGTGTGTTAATTGTAAAAGTTAATTCTGTATGATGGGAGGAAACAGGTCAAATTTAAACATTGAGCTTTTACTTTTAGTAATTCCAACTAGGCACCCAACAATTAATGGAGATAGCATTTTTAAGACTCATGTGCTGCCTGGTAGCCTGAGGCCAGGTCGTGTTTGCCCCCTGTCCTCCTATTGCAATGCTGTCACCCATGATGCAGATCATAAAAGGGTCCATACAGAGAGATCCTGCCTGGTCTGGTCATGTCCGTCTTTAATTTAGATTAGCTTACAGCTGTCAGTGGATATTAGAGATCCTGGGAGGGACAGATGAAAACATTTTACCACAGCTGCTCCACACATGGTAGCTTTATAGTACACCTACAGGTATTTGGGATAATTTCAGGAGTTGTCAAGGTGATGGTTCTCTGCAGTAAGACTTCTAAGACCCCCTCTCATTGGGAAGTTGAAAATGTTTGTCCTCAAGGAAGAACAAAAATGATGGGACTCCTGTTCTTTGAAAGGCTGATGCAAGAAATGCCCTGAAGGATTGAATCGTCACACATATCTGCACGCTCTGGTCCACTGGTTCCCCTTAGGGCAACTTCTCTGTCTCATTAAATTCTCTGCATCCTTGCAGGGGAACACATAACAGTTTTATTATTGTATATGTCACAATATCCTGGCTGAGGTGAAGAGCTACTGCTGAGCCCCGAGACACTGAGTACTTCATTCAATGTGTGAAACAGTAAGACAAAAGACCTCAGCAGGCAAATTAAATACTGAAGTGAAAACAATTTGTGCTAATTTCCCATTCCTATTCCCAAAGGTTTTTACAAAAAGGTAAAAGAATGCTTGTAAAAATGAGGTATGAAACAGTTACCAAGCTTCTGGATCCAAAAGTGTCCTGAAAAACAACTGTTTTGGCTCTTTCACTACAGTTTCCTATATGTAATAATACATGATCATCTGTATTTGTAGCCTGACTCTAAGCTTCAATAAATATTTAAATTTGCTCGGTCTCAAAGGACAGACCCATGAGAACTTTTTAAAGGCTACCAAAACAATGGGTATTATTCAGGTTAACAGATGCTGTTTATTCCTTATCAAACAACATAGATCCTTATTTACTGCATACATTCACAAAATAGCAAAGGAGGAAAACACTGTATTGTTAATATAATCTGAATAGGATCTAGCTGAATATTTCTTATTGAAAAAAGTATTTTTTTTACTGTTTTGGTACTCTGAGTGCATTCACAAGTAATGGATAAACAGCATTTAAAAAGAAAAGATTTAGAAAGAGATCAAGAAAGACAAACTTTGGTCAAATCTACTTTTGAACTTGTATACTTATCTATGTAACTGAATATTTAAGCAACAAGGCTTGTCTTTGTACCAGAAGTTAAAGCAAGGGTTTTTAACTTTTCCACCGTAGAGTAAAAGTTTCACGTCATGTTCTTACAAATACAGCTTTAAAGGGAGAGTGACCTCCACTATGTGTCCACAAAGCGCCCCTGTGATCTACTTTCAGGTTTTCCATCACTGGAAGCAAAACTTTAATTTTGACCATATGCAGATCTGCAGATTTTTTTGTACTCATCGTTGCCAATACCAGTATTTTCTGATTGAGGGTTAACAGTCTACACTTTACTAAAATTGCACTGCGACAGTTTAGTTGTGTTAGAAGCAGATGTAAAACAAGAAAAACAAAATCCAAATGTCTACATTCAAGATGGTCAATCTTTGAACAGTAACGCTGCTGCATCTGTAGAACAAACTCTGTTTGCATTGTGGATTGTTTTACAAAGGCTTACTGATGAAGGAATTGGATGTTCTCATCAAACACACACAATTTTGATATTAAACAATATATTATTTAGCCTTTCAAAAAGGGCAAACTCAAGTCAAGTCTTGAACAAGCCTCCACCTGCAGAGTTAAAGAGAAAATCAGCCAGTGAGCAAAAAATGAGGATCAGAATCAGAATCATATTTTATTGCCAAGTATGCAACCCATACGAGGAATTTGACTCTGGTTGTTCTCTCTGGTACAAATGAAGTACAAATGAACATAAAAATAATACAATTAGCACAGTTTGACTTATCTTTTTTTGATTGTTTAGGCTGAAATGTGTTATAAGTTATAAAAAAACAGCATGTTCCTGTTTTTCCTGACAGGAGGACAGCTGTTTGAAAGAGGGTTATGGCCAATAGTATGTCCCAAACGATGACTAACACCTTTGGACTTCAGAATACCTCTTCATAAACTACTGTGTTAAATTCAGACACCCTCTGTTAGATGTCTATGAGCTAAAACACAAACCTAGTAAACCATCCATAACATGAAATATTTATACAAATTCATGCAACAGTTCTCAAAGACTCCCCAAAGGTAAACTGTCATGTCAGTTCCCACTCAACACGGCATGGAGCACCGTCACAGTGAGAGCTTTTAAAATTCCAGCATTACAAATGTGAGCTGCAGTTTGGATTTGGTTTAACTCTCCTGAGAAGTGAAGGCCTTCGGCTGGATGCAGAGCCAAAAACTGCCATTAAGACATTAGAGAGTAAATCACAAAACACAAACAGGCTGCAGAACGTATTGTTTGTATCCAGTTAAGATTGGGAGTCTTGTTTTATGGACATGTCCTAAGGCACACTACACTGCTTTGGCTTTTTAAAGAAAATTACACCTAATGAATTATTCATGTTGAACATTTGGTACAAATCAACTTTACAGATTTGACTGCCAGTTTTGGGAATCAAGAGACAAAATGAAACAGACCATCAAAATAACACTGAATTTAGCTCCAAACTCGGTCTTAATGCCCTCTAAAACATTTTAAATATGCACAAAGGGTTTCTTGTCTGCACATTTTTAAGTTTGTGGTGGCAATTGGAGCTCTGAATGTCTGCATTTGTTTTTGATCCAATGAGCAATCACTTAAGTGAAATAACAAAACCAGGAGGAGGATAAACTGTTGAGGTGTGACTACAATTTACCATTTACCATCTGCCCAAGCCTGTGTAAAAGTTTCCCCTTCAAAAGGGCCTTAATAATAACACTACATACATAGACTTAGTCATCACAAGTCATCTTGATTTTTTAAAACGTTAATAGTATGATTTAAAACGGATGCTCTTATTTTTATTATTCTTATTATTAATAGGGTATCACTTGTTAATTATGCCTTATTTTATTACAAAATGCATTATTACAGGTTGGTCTCAATACAGTGGAGCAGCTGACAAACCATATTTGTACTGACAATGATGACTTCAGTATCAGCATATTGGATAAAAAATACTATATTCTGCATCCCTATTTTTCTTAGTAATCTGTCAAAAGCCACAACCATATATATCCCTAATGGGGTCAGGAGAATATGCAAGATGACACTGGGGGGAGGGAGCCCTAGTATGGTGCCACATTAATGGTGACACAATTTGGAGCCAAGACAGGCAACAAATACTGAGGCAGAAACAGCAGATTTGAATCTATACCCTTTCTATTCACTCAGGTACACACGAAAATTAACAACAATACTGTAACAGCCTCCTAAACCAGACTCAGGGGTGAACAAAAAGGAGACCCAAAACAAATAGACTGCCACACAAATAACAGGTAGCCAAATATTTATCAAACCAAATACAAGAACTGAAATCAAATAGATGAAAAAAAGAGGCTGGAGTTTGACAGCTGAAATGAACTACAGTATGACAACCTAAGGCCGGTCACACACATGAAGATTTTTAACATCTGAATCAATTTTGAGTCCACACAATAAGACAATAATGACAGAAACAACATTTTTGTCCTTGTAGTCTGTGGTGCACTCCACAAAGACACAGATATGCACACACACCAACCGACTCCCTCACCACCAACCAGGGCCTCTACTCTCACAGCTTTTAATCTTGCCTGAAAAAATTCGACTTTAGCGTAAACAAACATGGGGGCAACATGCGGCTGGTGGTTTGCTTCTGATGACATCCTTGGGGGCTGCGATTTCTGTTCAGCTGGTCTTATTTATAATTTAGAGGTTACACTGTATAGACATTCACTTGTTTTTCACAAATCAACAAGTTGGTCCTCTATTTCTGACTTTCATGTAACTTTTCTCTTGCTGCTGTGGCTCGATTGCTCCCTGCTTCAGCCAACTTGCTCCGTGATTGACTTTATTCCATTTTTTATGACAAATTACAGAGGAAGTGCTGTCCTTGGTGCACTCATCAGGTTTTTAAATCTTAGTTGAAGAAGCCTCTGACCTATGAGAGACAGAGGTTAGCACGTCGGTCAAGGTCAAAACTGGATGTTTCAGCAGGATAACGCCCCTCACCACACATCCAGGGTTGGAACAACTTAGCTGCAGGAGCACAATATTCAGTTCCTAGACCAGCCAGCTCAATCCTCAGACATGAAACCCATTAAAATTCTGTGGTAGATTATTATATGTCTGTGTCAAATCGTAATGCAAAGAATTTGGAAGAGGTAAAGAAAGTTAATCAAGATCGTTCAGGATGATGTGATGGTTTATTTATTGATTGCTCAGTTTTTAACACATCCTTTCTTATTTGTTGAGATGATACCAACAATGTTAAGAATTGACATGTCAAAATAACCAAGGATTTCACTTTTTTTACAAAAAACAAAAACACTGAATTTGTTTTTGTCACATTCTTTTAATATTCTGCAGGGATTCTTGATTGCTGTGGTAAAAAGTACCTGCAAGTTTTTTGAAAAGTTGCAGCAAAAGTTACAATGTTTTCAGGCGTTTTAGTCAAATACACTACAAGGGAAAGTGATCTTGCGTTTTCATCAATTTCCAGTGTTTTAGTTACTTTTTACCGAATGAACTGATTAAAAATACAGTGATTTAATTCTAGATATGCCTTATGTTTAACAGGTATCAATGTTTGCCCAAAGTTTTCCTACTATGGGTGGGGCCAGGTCTTATTTACCTAGTTTTCTTTATTGTTTTTCTCTATACTGGGGCCAACCCAACCAGAATTTGTGGTTGGTGTGGTTTGTTCAACCATTGCACCTGCAGGCTCATTTCTGTTTAGCAGCAGAACTGAGGAGGCAAGAAGTGGAGCCTGAGTTGTTGTTTTAAATATTTTGCAGATTGCTGTGTGAAGCTTCTATTATAGCTTAAAAGTCTGTTGAAATGTCTATATCTACTAATGCTAAAAACTGACTTATCATATAACATTATTCCAGCACTTTTATCATGCCAATTAGCTTCTGTTTCCCTAATATAAATCTTTGAATTGGCTTTATAATCCTTATGATGTGGACAGGACATACTGGTGGAAGACTTGTTTTTTTAAGCTACTACAACAGCAGAGTAATTTTAAAGCCTTATATGTAGATTCTGACTAATGTGCCACGTGTCAAATGTGTTTGTAGTCAGCGCCCATCATCTCCATGAACACTGAGCTTTACTAGAAGACTTTTCTCTTTAACTATTGATGAGAGTGTGAGTGGTCCGTCCACTCTGCGCTCCCTTGTCTCACTCTCTTCCTCCTTTACTTCCTGATTGTTATTTCAGCTGCAGACGAGCAGAGACAGCCTCTCCGACTGGATGCTGCTCACTCCAACAATATGGCTCTATGTATTATTAAACACTGCATGTGGTCTTCGACAGAAACCCACATTATGTTTAGTATTTTTGTGGCGAGGGGGTGAGCTTAAAGGTGCAGTTGAAGCTGGCAACCGCAATCCCACATTCATCACCCATGAGGAGCAGTCACCTCTCAGTGGCTTCTCATAAACCTCACAGTTTCAGGGTGGTTTATGTTTTTTTCAAAGCTGCTAAAAATGAGGATGTGGAAGTAGAGCTGGGAAGAACGTCAGATTTAAAAGAACTGATGTGTTAGATAAAGGGTGAGACAATATTGTTTGTTTTAAGACTGATCATATTTATCAAACGAATCAATGTCAGGTCTAATGCCTGGTAAAATCTTGTCACAGTAAGTTTACTGACTACAAAATAATCTGAAATATTAAGTCAGAGAAATTCATTTCATTTACTTCTGAGCCTTTTTGCATTAATTATTAGCACTGATACCAAATCATCAGAAAAAGAAGTCCCGAAGACACAACAGTGGATAGTTTTTTGTTTAAAATAGAGGCAACACTGAGAAAAGTGACATTTCTTTTGTTTTTTGCTTCACAACTTTATAAAAAAAAGTTGATAATCCATCCATTTAGACAGCACTCAGCCTTTAAGTTCATAAATATCTTAAGATATATATTGTGTGGGGTGCTGGTTTGGCGGAGTGGTTAGCACCCCACATACGTGCTTCTGCCGGTCCAGGTTCGAATCCCACTTGTGACCAGTTTGCAGAGTGTCTCCCCTACTCTCTCTCCCCCTTTCACAAGCCTATCCACTGTCTCTCTCCTATCAATAAAGGCACAAAATGCCCCCAAAAAAAATATATAATACATTTAAGATATATATTGTGTAACACGAAATAAGGCAAAAATACTAGCATCTAATTTTTGGGCTGGATTACCCTGCCTTACTTGAAAGCTTATCCACCAGATTTCATTTAGTAAACTTTTTCTTAACCAAAGCACCAAAGAGCTTAAATACCGCAGCCTTTCACATCCACTGAATTAACTAATACCGCTTGTCAAACACACTCAGATCATCATGTTAGGAAATAAGCTCTGCCTAAAGAACCAGCAGAGCCTCAGGGGCAGTTTTTGCTCACTGAAGTGGTTAACTTTCATCAAAAGCAGACCCTTCTCTCCGAAGGATATTTCACGCTCTATATTGGGTTTCCTCTCCAAACTGCACCGCTTGTGTGTTCAACCATTTTTTATTTGCATAGTGCAAAAAAATAAGCGAAAGTCAAAGTCAAAAATGTTAATTTTTATCAAGTGGACATCAGATCTGGCCCTTGTGGATCACGTCTTTCTATCTCAAATCTCACTGGCCACAGATCGCTTTTTGTTATTACAGATGGACCTGTGCCCATACTAACCAATATTACCTTTCATGGGCTGAACTATGCGCCAAATCCATCACGATTTCAAGGAATTTCAAGTCCCCAGGAGAAGGGCTGGTTTACATTACAGAGAACAATATAACAATTCAAAGTCAAGGTTTTTGGGTAAAGTTCAAGATTCTTTTGAGGATGGACAGAAAGTCAAAGAGCCTCCAAAAGTTTAAAAGAGACTGAGTGAAAAGGTCTTACCCTGCATTGTTGTGCTTGTGGGCTCTGCGAAGAGTGGAATGAGCAGGAGGTAGATGAGGTAGACGAAGGACAGGACATTGTACCTGAACAGGCAAGCTGTAGGGAGAAAAAGGCAGATTAGACTGAGAAAATAACTTTGGATCATAAAGACAACAAAGGATGACCAGCATTACCAACTTAAGACAAGTTACTGCAGATTACAGCTGACGAGCTGAACTACTACCAGTTACCCTTAATGTTTCGGTAAACAGATATTAACAAAACAAACAGCATTTTATCAGCTACAAATGATGATGATTTTTAAGAAAAACTTAAGGTTATTTTTTTGGAATATATTTACACTATATTTACAAAATTAACTTTTTAAAGTAACAGTAAAACAAATCTTTATCCACCTTTTTGAGAGTTCGGCAGCACTGTAACAACCTGCTGACAGTCAGTTCTGTTAGTACTAAATGAAAATCACATTTTTATGGGGCTGGTGTAGGCACACTTCTGTGGACAGGTTTCCTCAGACAATCATGACAAAATTCTTTTAAAATAAAGCAAAAAGTCTGTAGCTCAGTCCTACACACCAGTTCTTGAAGCACTCTTTCATATAGGGATGGGGATCTTTACTTGTTACTGACATTGGTATCCTTTAGGGACAGGAAGTGATAGGATTTTATTGATACCAATGAAACGACAAAACATGACTTCTGCCTAATCATACTATTTTTTCATGATTCCCTCATTGATCAAGGATTTCCTGCTGGGGCAAAAGTTGGCCTACCATTGGCAACAAGGTCAAACATATGACACTTCATATTTTTGGCCACTTCTGCATCCTGTCATGATTACATTTTTACTCCTTTGCATTCATTTTTGCAGACATCCATCCATCCATTATCCATAACGTTTTTCACTTTTGGGGTCGCGGGGGGCTGATCATAGGGCCACATAGACAGACAATCATGCACGAACTCACACACACCTCAGGTGCAATGTTTAGTTACCAAACAACCCAAAGAGCATGTTTTTTTATCTGTGGGAGAAGCCCAGAGTGCTGGGCATCAACCCACACATACACAGGGAGAGCACGCAAACTAGGTTCAAACCAATAACCTTGTCGCCCTAGTTGGAAGCAAAGATCATTTAAAAGTGTAAAATTTTTGAAGTTTTAAAATGCAAAGCTGGGTTTTAATCTCCATCCCTACCTTCAAGTTTTGAGGAGACAGAAAAACCCTAAAGCTTGTGTAGTTCCATCAGTTTTGGCGGGAATGACACAAACTTAATGCTGAAATATTCAGGTGTTATATGTGCAGTATAAAGTCAAAAGTGTTCATAGCTACTGATACCAAAAGCTATAAAAACTTCATAAACATGTGCTGTTTGTAGCTCTGAAAAATAGAAAGCTAAGTTTTGCTGTAACAGGTTTTGCTGTAAACTTTCATGAGTTTTTTTTTGCACATGATATTCCATAAAAAAGAGAAAATATGTGTAAAAACTAGTATGGTAATTTACAGCAGTGTTTTTCCAGCCTGTTTTGTATTACACAATATTTATCAGTGATTAAATCGCTGTAGCTGGCTCTGTTAACATGCTGCACTGTCAGGAGCAGTCACTGACACAAACCAAACACATATTAGGGAGAAACATGGGGTGAGACTCATTAAAAATGTTCCTGGTAAAGGAAATCTGCTTGCAATAAAAAACCAGAACATTCCTCGAACCAAACTTTACACTTACAAGCCTCATTATCTGTTCATTTATCCTGAATCACACACAGAGTTTCATTCGGTCATACAGGGGATTGACTTTTGTTTTGAGGCATAATGATCTGTGAATATTATGACGGTGTTAAGAAGATAAATGACTGACTGAGCTACCCCAGAGAAACTTTGTCTCATAAACATTAGAGCAACATGTGTGATTACTGATAATAAGTCACAGTTTCATCATCAAAAGTGTAAATAAAACACACACATGCATACAAAGTTTGGCCTTTCATGATCTGATATATGAAAAGAATCAGACACCCCGTCAAATAGCTTGGTGTGTTCAACTGTTCACCTCTCTTCTTGGGTGTCTATGGGTTGGGAAGGCTACAGGAGGCCTTGATAATAAGCTCTGTCCTGACTAGCTGCCCAAACGATCTCTGATGGGAGAGGGGAGGAGGGTCACAGGGTGAGCAGCGGACTTTAAAACACTCATGGAAACATCCTATGATGAGTAGAAAACACAAGCACAGGTGCAGGCTGTCGAGCTATTATATAACAAACCCAGTAAAAACCAAAGTGTTTCAAGAGGAATTTTCTTTAAAAAAATACTTTGACCTTTATACACCAGGGAAAAGTGCTGAAGGATTCAAAACCTTGGCTAAAAAAGACATGTATAATCCAGATAAACAACTTATGTCAGTTGTTGAAGTATTTGTAACTCAGAAACTTCATTAGAACCCATCAAAATAAATCTCTATCTATTCCAGTTAACTCAACAATAGACAAAATAATCACAGGATTGTCGATGGAGGAGCTCAATTTAAAAAAATATAAAACTTTTTGATTGAGAAATCATTAGAATCTTCTAAGAAAGGTTTCAGGCATGGAGGGAAGACCCGCATGAGGGTGTTTGCAGAGGTACAATCATAGACTGTTAACACATGTCTAAAGTTACAGCAATATGGCCGACTAATGTGTACATACCCGTAAAATACCAAATAGTAGCCAGGGTGTTTATTTGCTTCAATTACTGAGCAGACCAGGCGTTTGTTTGGGACCAGGCGACTATTTGGGACAGGCGTTTAATTCCTTTGACACAAAAATTTTACTTAGCAAAAAGTGAAAAAATGTGGTAAATATAATCATATTATTTATTCACACCAGTATGAATATCACCTGTACATTTTCAAGGCAAGATTACAGTACCATTGTTACGCTCTTCTTCTTTCAACTCAGCACTCTGTCAACACTCTTAATACTGATCAGGAATGACTGCTACTTAAGTTAAGGTTGTACTTTTCTTTTTTCGCTGTACCAGGGACATGGAGATAAGCAGCAACGTACCACTAACTGACGCGATCGGCCTCCCTGACGTTAGTTAAGGACAAAAAACAAACGAACGTCTTCTTTGTTGAATTTTCAAAGCCCTAGTATGTAAGATTCTGTCTTTCTGCTCTCTAGTGCCCTCTGTGGATGTTGAGTGTAACTGCACTGTCATGAAACAGAGCGTCTCACCCCAACATACATTTGGGACCGGGCGTTTATTAGGTATTTTACGGTAAATGATCCCAGAAAAGCTTAACAAAGTAACAGTGGATGTATTTTAAGAAGAAAAAGGTTTGTTTTTCACTGTCTGTGGCATTGTACTCAAATAAGAAAATTCTGTGAGGAAGTGAGAAAGACATATTATCTATACAAATACCTTAAGACAGAGATCTTTCTGTTGGGTGAATATCCAGCTATGAATCCAGCTATAAATTAAGGATGGGACAACAAAGATTTTTACGGATATGATTGCTACTTGCCGAAAGCATTATTGCCCTAGCATGGAAAAGAGAACCAGACTTAGGTTCAGTACCTGGTTATTTGAATTATCTACAACTCTTCTCTTAGACAAGAAAATATATATTATCAGAGGTAAACAAGCAACCTTTAGTAATATCTAGGGGCCTTCATTTCATTATATCCTTCAGATATAAACAGCCCTCTGCAGCTCATCAGGAAAACATACAACAGAAATAATGGTGTGGTATCCCCTAATTTATAAGTGAGTTATTACAGTTAAATCTATTTATTATTATTATTATTATAACAATTATTGTTATGATTGTGATTGTGATTATGATTACTATTATATCAACATCATCACCATTCTTCTTCTTCATCTTACTATTATTATTATCATTATCATTATTTACATATATAATAATAATAATAATAATAATAATAATAATAATAATATATCATATGTCTATATTTGCTGTGTATAAGGAATGTTAAATGCTGCAAAACAAAAAAGATATTTTTGGGACAAAAGAGGCATTGCACTTTTCTCTGAGAGTTTAGGTTTTGGTGTTATGTTCTTG
This sequence comes from Scarus forsteni, assembly GCA_036419115.1. Taxonomy (NCBI): domain Eukaryota; kingdom Metazoa; phylum Chordata; class Actinopteri; order Labriformes; family Labridae; genus Scarus; species Scarus forsteni. Next base: position 13,357,018 of record JAZDUH010000157.1, on the reverse strand, counting down.
TGCTCTCCAAGCCACTTCTTACAACATTAAAATTAAAGAAACTGATCTGCAGTACGTAAGACTAGCCTGCAACCAGATTCTACAGCAAATTCGTAACTATTTTTAAAATCTTTTTAGAATTAAATTTAGCTGACCGATAAATCAATCCTGAGTCTTGAGCCTTCACTGCTCTGTCTCCAACAACAGTAGTAGGTAGGTGAGGAAGTTGGGCCCCCACTCGCTGACTACCCCATCTTATTTTTAATAAAACAGAATATAATGATATATATCATGTACCACCATCTACTTCAATGATTTCTACCACCTTTATCTTCTTTGAGCTCCATTATTTTAAGTTCAATTCATCCACAACACTCAAAATAGAAGCTAAGACAAGTCCTTCAAAGTGCAGATTTAGAAATACTTGACTGTGTCATTCATATTTTAAATTCATTGAAATATTTCGTGGAGGACAGTTTCAGTATTTAGGATGCATCACTCTTGATTATGTAACTCGACACACTCACCCTTTCCCGATCACTCCTTCTTCACACACACACTACTTCACAAACACACACTCAAACACGGTCATGAAGGAAGTCTTTTGAGCTCATGATGAAAGTTAAAACGCTTAAGTGCAAACGTGACTTCCAAAAAGCATTAATTGATGTATTGATCTCAAACACGTGCCTCATTTCCCCGAGTCAGAGTGACCATCTGCTGCGATCGCTGCTTTTACCAGTTAAACGGCTCCCATCACCTGCTGACTGAACATCAATTTTCACAGCCAAAATGAGACACTGACAGAGGAAACACTTACTCATTTACCACTAAAGCACATTCAGAGATTTTAACAACCTGTACGCCTTTTAACAACTCTGTTTCTTCAATCATTCATGGTTCTAGCAGAGACTGGCAGAAATTCAAAAAGCACATAGAAATAGACTTCCTAATTTGTTTTATATAATTTTCTGTATGACCATTTGCTTTATGTTATAATGATAATTCAAACTTAATTTCAGCTCAACTAAAATCACAACATAGTACTTCATGAGTTATCTGGAGTCAGATTTTTTTACAGGTTTTGCTCTGCTATGCACTAAAAAAAGTGATAAGCGCTTTCTATCATTTCTTTGAACATTTATGGGTCAGGAGGTGGTCCAGCAGGGAGGGAAGAACACATGAAACCTTGTATAAAATGTGGACACATGGTCTGACCTCCCAAATTTCTCTACGCGGTTAAATCAACAAGCACAAAGTTTATACCCCGGTCGGCCGTGTGAGTTACCGTCTGAGTCACAGATATCAGCTCCTGCTCTTGAACTTTTGAAAAATTACACTTAACTGCTGAAAATGGGTCTTTTTATTTATCTTTGCACCCTCAATGGGGCTATTCATTGACATTTGACTTGGCCCTGACTTTCCCCTCGCTGGAGCCCTTCACCAAAAGTAAACCTGGCTGCTTCCTGTGTGCTCAGATACACATTAATGAAACCAACAGTAGTTAATAAATGTTATAGGGGCTGACAACTTTGAGAAAACCACCAACAAATTATACACCCCCTAATGTTTGATGTCAGGTTGTCAAAATGCTTTACACTTAAATACTTTTTAATGCCCCATGTTTTAAATAATCTCTCTATTAGGATATTAATTGATATAAAATACAAACTGTTGATCATGTGTCACATTTGAACCAAAAGCTAGAGAAAGCAAAAGTTAAAGTAATTCCTGATTTCACAGATTTGTTGGAAACCTATTCAACGGTATGCAAGCCCACACACCAAGACAAATAAAGACAGATTTATAAGTTCTGTTCTTGTAGTGTGTGGTACAGCTGGACAATCAAACAAGTTTTAGGGTCCATCCCTATTGTACCCCTTAGCCCTTGTCTTATCCATTGGTTTTGCACGTTTACGTCTAATGAAGGGGTGTCCCAATTCTCCAAAGGGCTAAGGCAAAGGGCTAAGATCAAGTGCTACACAACCAAAAATCGAAAACAAAGACAGTTGTCAGGAGGGGGTATGAGAGTTTCCCATAATACACCACGCCAGCTGACAAGAAGGCAGAGCGGAAACCCAAGGAACCATATAATCATAAGTGATAATATTTATATATATAGTCTTGTATGACCAAACAAGACTTTAGTTTAAACAAATGTGTCAGGACAGAATCAGGCAAAATCCAATGACATCCTTTGTGATCATGATTTCCATCCAGCTCCTCTCCTTAAAGCAGCACAACGGAAGATCCCCGCTTGACCGCAATGAGAACTCAACTACCCATGAGCACTAGCGCGAGCCTACTGTCGTAAGGATACAGATCTGCCGGTCACGTGCATTTGTTTTGTAGGCGAATCACAGAAACCAGGACTTCGCTCAAAAGTATTCTTCTGTCTTCAGCGGCTGTTTGCAGGATGGGTAGCGACAAGGTAATGTATTTATTTTTGACTAAATGACGATGTTAAAAATTGCTAAGTTCAACTTGGTTTTATTACTGTGAAGTCGCCCCCGTCCAGTTGAAGCGATAAAGTGAATAAAAGTAAAGACAACGACGAGCTGGCGATATCACACACTTGAAAAAGGTCTAAACAAAACTACAAACTGGTACGTTCTGGATTTGTTGTGCTGTACTTTTTTCCTGTCAAGTTTTTTTGAGGAACTTCATCATAAATTAGTCGCTAACATACCTGATAGTAGTCGGACATCCCTCCTCGTCTTTTATTTCACGCCAGCGAGTGAACGCCGAACCGATGTTTTTTTCTGGTCCGAGCATTCAGCTTGTTTTTCTCTTGCTTTCTTTGTTTTGTATCCTCCAACAAAACTTTTCTCTTCCTTACGTTTTTTGTTGCCTCCGCCATGGTTACAGCTACGCGTTTGGCTTTCACCGAGACTTCCGTGTTTTAAACGAATCGGGAATCGGGGGAAGTGACGTATATCGTAAAGCAGTCCAAACTTGTAGTTTTTAGTGTGGCAGGGTTCCCACCATCCACCTCGAAGTTACATAGCGCCAGTGAAAGGGAAACAGACCACTCTAGACCATGACAGAGGTGTCATTCAACTCACTGTAAGGGGGTGGACCATCACAATGAATATCGAAGGATTATATTATGTTTGAAAAACTACATAGTGTTTGTTTAACAGTTTGTCATAAACTTTTTCCAGGTTACGCTGGAAAGACATGTTTTGCCACAGTATTAATCATTTGGACTTCTGTTTCTGACATCTGTCTAAGCTTAGCCTTTGCTCTCATTGACATGGCCACACTTGAGTCCTGCTTCAGTCATCTTGCTCCCTTGTTGCCTTCAATCTGGTTCTTCTGACACATATAGATTTGCTTGGAGGTCCTGTGTGCACTCCACACACATCACGTCTATAGATCATAATACTGAACACTTTTACTATTACAATTTCAAGCTGTGACATCCCCAATCCTCTTCTAGGGTGATGAAATGATTCTTAACACACCTCCCACCTCAGAATAATAAGGTAAGATAATCTTTAGCACCAACAGATAATCAGGCCTTAGCTGACTTTGGTCAAACACAGTAATCCAAGGCAAAAGTCGGGGCAATTATCTTGAAGAGTGTACCCTGCTGAACAGGACTCACAGCAAACTTTGGGGAACTTCATAGGGGCTGCGTGTAGTGGAAAAGTTGGGCAAGTTAACAGATTTTCTTAAACACACTTACAAGGGTGCTGCATTTCATTTTAATCTAACTCACAATACTGATATGATTGACACTTTTTACCTTAAAGGTTACAAATCCATTTTGGGGACTGATTGGGAGCATTTATTTAACTCTACTGATCACTTGGTTTCATAAGTATCTGCCAAAAAATTATTATCTACCCAATCAAAGGGAGACAATTATTACCCATCATGTGATATTTACTTCAGTCATGTCTAATTTTAAAGGTCAAGTACCATGACAACCACACTTTTATAAAGTTTTAAATACTTGGAGTTATTTTTTCATGTTACTCTGAGCTATGAGAGTGCCTGACAAAGGAATGACTCAGACTGTCTACCTTTGGTTTACAGCCTCTCTATCCTTTCCCTGATCATTTAATCTTTGTTAAATGTGGCATAAAATAGCCCTAACGCTGCCTATTTTGTCTAAGCTGGCAGTCTGGAGCCTACTGGCACCTATTATTAATCTGTTCGGATACAAATCTATACAAGTCCCCTTTTATCTGAACTGCAATGAAGTACAGATAATCTGCCTGTATCTGCATGGCTCTGCTCCAGCTGCTAGCCTGCAGACACTTGACCGCAGCCTTCCTGACCATTTTCCTTTCTGTATGACTCACCATCTGAGGATTTCTACACCAAGAATGAAAATAAACAGCCGTTGTTTTCCGACATCAGATTACTGTGAAAGCTCCTCTATCACATCTGAATAAAGCTTTTGTCTCCCCATGAAAAAGCTGTTATTACAGTAACAGAAGTCTAAGCACAGGAGAAGAAAGTTAGTATAAAATGTAAAATCAAGGCAGACTGACCTCAGAGTGTGAGAGCAAAAACATAAATGTCATGAAATGAGATAAGGTGGTGCAGTACCGGGCAGACCAAGCACCGGGAGATAACGATGGAATTCCAACTCTCTGAAGAAAATAATAAAGCAAATACCACCTCAAGACAACGCTATGTTTAAACAGAAATTTTCTGTTGAAACTCGAGCAACAGATCTTAAAGGCTGTTGGAAAAAAATGTACAAATAAACCCATAAAAAAGGTGGAAATGTGTCTTTAGGGTGGGGTGACATACCAGCCCTAAAACATGCCAATCAATACTTTAACATAAATCTTTTTTTTTTTACCTTTATATAATTAATATTTATTAATGAGATGTTTTAATGAAGCTAACAATTAATGTTGGGCAAAGGTTACATTATCCTATCCTTACCACTCAAAATGTGTAACACAACGTCTATCAAATTTGCCAATGAGGTTAAAATCCAAACATAAGCATGATGATAGATTATAATGATGATTTCAAAAGTTCCTCATCTTTCACGTCTCCCTTTACCTCTCCTGTTTCTCCAGCAGCTCAGTTTTATTCTGCCTGAAAACACATCTACCCTGCTGATCCGTCTGCGCTTTCACACCACAACTTTGATATCTGATCAGACATCTGCTGCAAGAACATGCTTACAATCGAGTTCACACTCCAAACTGTGCCAGTAAACACACACAGCAGCATGTTTGATCAACGTAATGTAGCTGTGTACAAATGTGTGTGTGGCAGCAGAGAAACTGTGTACACACGGGCCCATGCTCCTCAATAGAGGTGCTGTCAGATGGCTAACAGGAAACACAGACGATGTAACGTCAGCAGACGAGTCTTTCACTAGGACAGGGTGTCGGATGTGTTATACTATTGAGCATATACAGTAAAGATGATGTAGCAGTTTGGAGTCAAATAACATCTGAACAGCTGCTCTGAGTCTACTTTGTAGTTTTTCAACACCCAAAACAGCGCTGGAAACAAATGTATTAAGTTTGAGAAATGCTGACAGGGTTGGGGCCGTGCTTCAAACTTATAGTAGTAGACTGATATAGATTGTATTTATCTGTTAACAATTTATCATATGATACTTGAGTGATTAAAAATAAAAGATCCCAGGCCTCATGTTCAGTGAACAAAAGTTGTTTGTTTGTCCATTATAGCAAGATAACCAAAAAGTGAAGAATGGATTTTGATTACATTTCCAGGGAATGTTGGTCATGGTACAATGAAAAACTAAGAAGATGCTGGAGGTGATCTGAATCCAGATGTCAACCCGAGAATTTTTTCAAGGATTTGCAGTGTGCGATGGGCAGTCCTCCACATTTTTGCAAATAACTTGGCAAGGTCTCAACCAATTTTGATGAGTTTTCCAAAAGTGCTGATCATGGCACAAGGGAATGATAGAGAGGATTCCAGATGTGGATCCATCTTTTAGGAGTGGTTAACAGTCATGTCGTCACTCTCTTTAGTGGCATCACTTACAGTCCCTGAAAATGTTGTCAAAATCTTGCAATGTTGGCAAAACCTAGAAATTAAAATCTTTGATCCACTTTTAGATTCTGATCACCACCAACATTGAATTACTTGTCCACCACCAAAATCAAATCAATTGGTCCTTGGCTCATTATGACCTATGCTGAATATTACAACAAAGTGTGTTCATACTAGGGATGTAACGGTTACCGGTAAAATGGTAAACCGCGGTAAAATTTCCTACGATAATCATTACAGTGTCCCTTTAAAATTACCGTTATACCGTGTTTGATCACCACACTGTGTCAATAACTCACAGTGATGCTGCTCTTTGTCTGGAAAGGCGAAACTATGTGCGTCTGCCCCTCGATGAAGCAGCTGTGTGTCGCAAAGTTTAAAGTACAAATTCGTTTCTTGTTATTCCACACAGTTTAAGCATTTATAACATTATAATGGCAAATACTTGCCAGAATTGTTTACTTTTATTTTCTAATGAAAAAAGTTTAAACAAATTTACTTATAGGGCATTTCCTGACACAATTTTTGACTAAAAAGTTAAAAGACATGTTAAATTATATTATTAAAGGGGTTACATGATTTCAAGACTGAGTTACAGGAATATTTCACCCAAAGAATGATATGCCTTAATTTTCTACTCACCCTCATGCTGAGCAACACTCTGGAGCACTTTTTTGATGTCTCAAATGCAGCCGGAGGTCTGGGGTGATTTTCGCTGTCAACAAACGTCCATCTAACAGGGGACAACGGAGCCCGAAGAAAAAGGTCCATAAAAGTCCACAAAAACGTGCCTATTTTCCTTCATACTGCTTGTCCGCTGTAATCCAAGTGTCCTGAGCAGGTAACGTCCATAAATAATTCGAAACGAGGTCATTTAGTACATTTTTCGAGCCTAAACGGTGCTATAGCGTACTTCCGCAGCGCACGTCTACGTGCGCTCCCTGCACTACGTAAGCCGTCTGGATTGGTCTGCCGCGGCTTCCATATTTCAGTGAGCGCGCGTAGATGTGCACTGCGGAAGTACAATATAGCACTGTTTAGGCTCGAAAAATGTACTAAATGACTTCGTTTCGAATTAATTATGGACGTTACCCGGGCTTCGGGCTCCGTTGTCCCCTGTTAGATGGACGTTTGTTGACAGCGAAATTCCCTCCGGACCTCCGGCTTCATTTGAGACATCAAAAAAGTGCTCCAGAGTGTTGCTCAGCATGAGGGTGAGTAGAAAATTAAGGCATATCATTCTTTGGGTGAAATATTCCTTTAAAGTACTTTTTGAACATTTTGAGCACACTGCAACAATACCGCGATAACAATGATAACCGTGATAATTTTGGTCACAATAACCGTGATATGAAATTTTCATACCGTTACATCCCTAGTTCGTACCTTTGTGAGATATTCTGTTGACAAAAAAAACAACAAAAACGTAACCTCGGAAGTGGTAATCATCAGAGATTATTATTAAAATATTTCTTCATTTTTTTTATTTATGAGATGTTTGCTATGTTTTCCTCATTAAAACAATGAAGTTTAAAACTGACTCGTGGTCTTCACAATTGAGAAAAAGTCTAGAAGTGGCCCCTCAGCCATTGGTTGCCCACCCCTGGTTTAGACGAAGAAAGACTTTACTGCATTTTTGTAAAACTTTGAAGTGAAAATTGACAAATAATTAGTATCTGTGACTTTTGTTGCATTTAATCAAATATATATCAATACTGTTTCACTCAAACTGTATCAAATTTCAAAATTCAGGAATAACTACTGTTTATTTTCCATTTGCGGAAAAAATATCCTCATTGGGTGTTCCCTGTTCAGTAAGAAAAATATAATTTTGATTCACTAGAACATCTGACCTGAAATTTGAAAGATCTGGATAACAACTCGAGTCAGAAAAGAAATAACCCTTAACAAATCCCTTACTCACAAAGTGCATTAAATGATGGTATTTGTTGCTAATAATGGATTAAGATTTACTTCATTCAGTTTTAATTCAGGAGACTTCTGGATTTTTCAATGAAACAACAGGAAGCTTCAAGCAGCAGCTCATCTTTGGTTACTCTCATGACAGAAATACCTCATCTGTCTGTTCCTATACAGTCTCATTGTTTCCACTTACATTTCCTGTCCGTTACAGCATACAGCAACAATAAATGACAAGCGCTCATTTGCACTTTGAAAAAACATAAAATATTAAAGATATGTTTACGATAAAAGGGGAAGGCAATTCTTCTCTGCCTCACAACCGCATTATTAATTCATACTGTTAAAACGACTTTCCACGAATTAATGGAGACAATGCATGGGCCTCACCATTGCTTTTGGAAATAAAGTAGGCGTCGGGCTGTCAGGTGATGCATTATGGTGGTACTGAGTGGGTCTTATCTATAGAAAGCATGCTGTTAGCCGTAAAAGTACCACAGCCTCAGAAGTCTCACACAAGATACCGCAGAAGCAGTAAGACGCTGAGCATTTTTCACTTGTGGTCTACCACAGAATTACTGCTTAAAACACAAAGTAAACTGCATTTAATAGAGTTGGCATCCAAGCTGTGATCATACCAAGAGCTTTACTTCCAGATTCACTTATCAGAGTTTAATTAGCCTTTTATTTTATCTCCAGTATAACACCCAGCCGTCAAAGATCAGAACTTTCCAGTGTGTAAAAACTGATCAAATTTAACCCAGAGTCCAAAAAAAACTGCCAAGTTTCATCCTATTAAACACAGAATGTAAACTCTGCTCCCCGGGGCCTCTCAGCCAAATTAAAAAAAAAAAGTTGACATACAGGTTATGCTGTGGGCTCTACCAGACTTAAATGATTACTGTGATTGTTTGAATTTCAGATTCATGTGTGTTTATTTGTTTTCTATCTGTGGTTGTATTGATTATACATCCACATAAGCACCTTTACAACCACATAGACATGAGGTCACTCTTGTAAATGAGATGCCATATCTCAGTGGGTTACCTTTAAATAAATGTATATTAACAAGGACAAATGTGGCGCTATACAAATAAAGATTGACTGATTGAATTTATATTCAACAGAGGCAAATCTGATTAGGACAGAATTATAATCTGGGCGTCCATGGGTCTGTCGCTTTTATAAATTCCTATCTTAACTCCCTTTGTCTCTGCCTGGATGGATTCATCTCTGGATGTGTGGATCTATATACGAAAGTATGTATTTATATGTATTTGTTTATTTGAATATATGTGTGTCTATAACATGAAGAGTATGACTTCAGCCTGCTTGACTGTAAAGTACCTTGAGCAAACACTTGTTCTGAACTGGCGCAATACAAATAAAGATTCATTTATTGATTGATTGATATGTTTTGTTAATGTGTCTCCATAACTCACTCTCAGTTAGCTCCAGCCAAATTGACTGTTAATACACTTAAACTGCTACATACCTCGACCAGTGATGCACATCTCAAGAAAATGGAAGACAGGAAAGGTCACTCCACACAGACAACAACATTAAAACATCTGAGCAGTGATGCATGGGAGTACTTTGAGCTCCACACCACCGATGGTAAGATATAAACAGAGATTTGATTGACATGTCGATTATGTGCGATGTGTTCAATGCTCATCCATGACAAATCCACAGGCCCATTTGTTGGCCTTCCACCCAAGTGCAGCGGAGGAGGAAGTGTTTACTCAAGCAAGAATTACAAGCAAGGACGTGGACGTAGTGAAATGATCTAATGGAAATGCCTTGTGTTGCAGCTGGGTCATGGAGAGGGGGTAGCCATAGACTGTAAAAGACTTGGATGAAGCCATGACATCAGAGCTTTTGGAGCACTGCTGATGTACTCTAATGGATGCTGCCGTACTGGATGTCCCATCTCAAACTTTCACTTCATCTACTCAGAGATAGAGATGTTGTGTTTGGGTGGGACTTAGAGCTGGACGATTATGGTAAAAATAAGAATCCTGATTATTTTAAGTGATATTAAAATCACAATTAATATATACACAATTATTCATTTATTTTAAAACTTCAGTATTGATTTAAACACAACTTTAAAGAACCAGCGAGTGGCACATACAGTATAATTGATCCACATAAGACACACACTCGCTGTGGCTGCACATGGAACACAGAAGCGCTATGATGAGCAGGACCTTGCACACACGGCACTCCACACTGTGTGGCATATTAATCGTTTTTCTTCGATTATAATGTTTTTATGATTGTCAGATGGCAAAATTGAAATCATGATCAAAATCCGATTAATTGTCCAGCCCTAGTGGGACTTAGGGCCATTTGTCCAATAGCAATGCTGCATTTCCAAACCAGAAATCCATAATAAATCCAAAATAAAAGAAGAGCACAAAAATGTATTTTCTATTGAAGCCATTTTTAACCAGGCTGTAAATATGTGTATCAAGGCCATTGAAACACATTTTCCCTACGTACAATCATTCGGGTTCCATGATACATCAGCCACAGGCACGGTCCTTCATTTACATCCCCTGTATGTTGCAGCCTAGTATATGTGTGTACATAACAAAATCATTCAAATTTATTTTTGGGAAACGTGACAGCTCTATGGTAAATGGTCTGAGGAATCAGCTATTAAACTGTTTTCGTTGAGCAGTGAAATGTGTGCACACATAACATTAAAGATTATCACTTTGTGAGTGGATCCCCAAATTCACCGTATAAACTCGAATAGCTCATCCACATTACTTCTCTTATGTCACCCCTGATGTCATGTCTTGTCATGACAGCTCTGTCATAGTAACCCCAAAGATTACTCAGGCCAGCAAAACTATAAGAAATAAGGATTTCTTTGACTATGAAACAAGTGGGAAATATCAGAATTATCTTCTTTTTTTAATCAATTCGGACATGTCAATCCATACTGGAAGGGGCCATGGTGGAGCAGCAGATTGGTTTCTTGCCTCACAGCAAAATGATGTCCCCATGTTGTCAAGGGTCTTTCTTCATGGTCTTCCTGTGCCTGCATAAGCTTTCTGCGGACACTCTGGTTTCCCCCCACAAACCAAAAACATGCTCATTAGTTATGGCCCTTTTCCACTAGCTACCTTGTCCCTACTCTACTCATTTGCAGCGTGTTTCCACTAGCCTGGTACCTCCTAAAACAAGCTAGTTTTAGTACCTACTCTGCTCTGGTTCTAAGCGAGCTGAGTCGATACAAAAAGATGGCATCACCGACTGCCGGCTACTGATTGGTCAGACAATGTCGTCATCGATGAGTCATGAGCTCGACGACCTAGCATGCTATGGGTAGCTACCATTAGCTTACCCTCACACGTCTTTTCTTTGCAGCTCGATTGCTCTTGTCCTCGGCTTCATTCTGTTGTGTAGCTTCCAAAACTCTCCTGTGCTTCTCAAGGGGTATTTCTTCTTGCCACCTGCAGCCTTTCTCTGCTTTCCTTTTGTACTCGGTTTGTGACAAAAAGCCACAGATTGTTGTGTCGCACTCAAAATGACGTCACCGCAGAGCCGCTCAGCTGTTTACAGCGACACTGCACCCCGTTGGGCAGGCGACTGGGGCTAATGGAAAAGCAGCACAAGGCGAGTAGAGTAGAGCTGGGTAGAGTCGAGTAGAGTAGGGCTAATGGAAAAGGGCCATTACTTGGTGACTCTAAATTGCCCCTAAGATATGATTGTGAGCGTGAATGGTTGTCTGACTTTCTACACCCTTTGACTGGCTTGTGAAGGGTTAAGGGTGTACCCCACCTCTTACCCACTGTCAGCTGGGATAGGCTAGTCCCCATGACCCCAAAAGGGATGAGTGTAACAAAGATGAGCTACAAACAGTGTAAAGTGTTGCCACGGTTCATCCTCTCAATCTGTCAAGCAAAAGGGTAAATCAAACCATCTTTTGCCAAACAGTTTTCTTAACAAAGTTACAAATGCTGTAAGCAAAGCAGAAAACTGCCCCACTGACTACAACTCAGAGGAATGTGAAGCAACACAACATTTACAGAAGCTCCCACACTGTAAACACATTAGAAGTGTTAATAAAGAGGTATGGATGTCCAGTCAGCAGCTAAACAATCAATAACACCTCTGATGATTCACTCACACTTTAAAATCAGACAACATCCATTAATATGAAAAACTACTCCATAAATGACTCAGATTTATCTGCTGGTTGATTCTCTGTTTGGTCACTTTGATAGTAAGAAGTAGCTCCTTTTATATTCCAACAAGAAAACAGTAAAACGATTAGGTGGTGTATGATTTGATTATACTAATATTTCAGGCTTTATAAACAAAAGATGTGCGCTCAGTACTCGTTTTTTTAATACTGAACATTCTACATCGAGACATAAACACCATGCAGAGCGCAGGGACATAAAAAGCTTGGTTATGAAGCCATTTCTGCAGCGAGGTTAGGGAAATCTGCTGTCTGTAGTGTAACAGTAAAAAGTGACAGCCAGGTGAAGAATTATGCTGTTGCATTACTGCTCTGGTTTGCTTAAATAATGTATGAATCTGCGCAGTATTTCCCTGCTGTTTGGGCTCAAGAGGATCGGGTTCTGCAGCGATGAGGAGTGATCTGTGAACTCCAGCGTCATGAGGTCAGTCACACAAATCATCTTCATCCACGTACAAGCAGAAAGGTTATATCAGTGGTCAGGGATACACAAACACAAGAACGTCAGGGTAGTGAAGATTGTGGTAAGATTTTTTTTATATAAATTGCTGTAAAGTTTCAGGAAATTTAAGAACTTGATTTGCTGGTTAAAACCTGAAATATCTCTAGAACTGTAAAGGAACAACTCTTTTGTCAATCTTTGGAGGACTTCAGATCATATATTCCTTGTCATGTTTTTTCCTCCAGCCATTAAGTCTTGCTGCTATTTTCTGCTAATTAAAGTCCGCCTAGATTTGTTTTGCAATACTGTATGCACAACTTTAACCATTTCAAGCATAATCAACTAAATGCATTTTCGTTTTCCATCCAGACTGAACACAGATTGATCAACATACTCACATCTTAATATGGTTCTGTCAAGCCTCGGTTATAAGGAGAAAAAAATAAAGCAATGAAAAAAAATTTGCAGCAAAAAAATAGCTATATTTCTTTATTTTTCCTCTAAACCAGCTATCATAAACTTCCTTATCTACTGAAGAAGGTTTTTGAACCCTGGAATGAAGACAGAGCAACATGTGAGCTTATGTCTACACACACCGACACTTAATAAGGCTTTACACAAATCAATTAAAATGTTTGAGGGATTGAGGAAGAAAAATAACTTAATAATCTATTCATTCATGAGGAGTCTTTTTTCACTTCATGAATCTTATTTATGTATTTAAACAAAATAACTTGGCTGAAATAATTATGATAAGTACAAAGCTTATTTCATCATATTTACTATTTTTTTTATGTGCTTGACAGATGTATAGCTTAAAAAACCTAAACACAACTCTATGAGATAGGGCCCAATTGTTTCTGGCAGCACCCCTGTTCATGCTTCTGTGATTTATTTTTTTCTATGGCATCAAAATGCATATGGTGAAATACAATCCCGCTTGTTGATATTATTTCAAATAAATCAGTCTCAGTTATTCTGGTTATGTGTCATTGTACCTTAGCTTCATAAGATTACATCGGTCCAGAAGACAAGCGTGCTGAAGTTGAAGTAAAAATTCTCAACACTGCTTCTATTGTACAAAAACATAGGAAACTAATGCCTTTGTGCATTAAAGACCTTAAAATAACAAATTCCCCATTATTGGGTGCCTGTGACCTTCATTACTTTCAACTTCATTTCTGACCTATAATTCCACATGATAAAAAAAAATCTATGCACTTCTTATATTGCATATTTCCCTCGATTTATTACAATGATCCTACACCAGACAGAACCAATACATTCCAAAACTACATCTGATTTAGTAAGTCGTCCAAAAAATGCCAAAGAGTTACTGACACCGTTTAAAATGCGCAACAATATTGTCAGTCTATCTCTATGTGTAGCTAAGACAGGATGTGGAGTTTATTTGCGATTCATGAAAATCTAAAACAAGCAATTCCTGTGACTTCTATATCTAAAAGCAGTGGATCAAAATATCTCGATTTTAACTGCAATCGTTTCTTGGTTTAAAGTTTTGGTGCAGTGACATCCCTACCAAAAGCTTGTGCATCACTGTGCACCAACTGTGATGCGTAAAAAGTGGAGGATTAAATAAAAACTCACCAGCTGCAAGACATATTGGCAGCAACAATCTAAAGACGAGCCCACACACCACCTCAGAGGCCATGGCTCCGGGTTGAATCCAGGTAAAAGAAGCCAAGGATTGTCTTTCTAAGGTTCCTCTTGCATCCCAAACTCCTCTGTGTCAAATCCCAGCTGACATCAAACTGGCTGTGCGCTCCTTCAGACGGCCACATCAGCTCTCCTCCCCGGGTGGCACCTGGACTCCAGTGGTTATTCCACAGTGATTAGATGGTTTGCCAGGCATCTCCACAGCAGGGATGTCACTGGTTTATAAAGTCACTCTGATGGTTTCAACAGCTCGGATTATTTGGAATCATGGTGAAAGCCAGGTGCGCACAAGAAAGCGCATAAAAATGCCGGAGAAAGAAGCCAACAAGTCCTCAAGTCCAATTAACCTCCTCAAAAAGTCACTTGAAAAGAAGTGTTTCAAAAGTCTAAACGTGAAATTCAATTGTTTGCGCTGGAGTGGGACAAACTGCTCTCGAAATTGCCAGAACATCCACCTTCCCCGGTATGTTCCCGTACTAAAATTTGACTTTCTGACTTCTGGCGTGGTTTGTACTCGCCAACTGTAGCCTACAGGACAAGCATGTTATTGGCACAAGAATGAGCCAATCAGAAGTCTTCGTTGGGGAAGTGGTCCAGCCCCCAGAGATAATTGAAAGCAAGAGGTGGGACAGACAGGATGCAGAAGACAAGTTTTGGGAGGTAACATGTCCAAAATCAACTCTTGAAATTGAAATCTCACATATTGTTTAATAATCTTGAAAGAAATATTTGATCAAATGAGCAAGTGATGACTTTTGTGCCCACAGGAAGGTTTTATATCCAAAATGTTAAAATCTAATCCCTGCACCTCCTCAGGTCTGCTGTCCAGCTGTTCATAAGAGTTTAACAGCGACCTCAGCTGGTGGGAAACCAAACTGGACGAAGCAGCATCTAAATCCAATCTGTGCTACTGCATAACAGGCTGGTCAGATTTCTTCTTGCAGGCAGGAAAGATGATTTTACCAGAAATGTTTTCTGCTCTTGAAATAATCGTGCTCAGTCCAGCCAAGATAAATTCCCTGATTATGCTGAGTACAGTTTGTATACAGTTTGTTTTGTTGAGTAAACACACAAATGTAACATGACACAGACCTCAACCCCACAGTGTACAGATCTGTGCTGTGAACATGTAAGTCTACCCGCAGTGTTTGGGATTACCATCTTATTTGCATCATAGTGGTGTGCTGTGGATGGATAAGCATGCAAAGGTTTCATCTCTGTTACAGCTGCTTAGAAGTCTTCAAGCGAGGAGGAAACTGAATCTGTTTGTTGCTACTGCTGCTCTGCACCTCATTCATCAAGGAACTGTTGTGTGGATTTTTTGTGCACTTTTACTTTATGAATATTTTGGAAACCAGGTCATTTTACGTGTGGTTGAATCATATCTGTGGGAAGAAAATCAGTTCAAAACTGCAGACAAAACATCTTTACACCACCTGAGTCATACAAAAACCAGCAATCAGTGCTTTTGTGCAGTTTGCTGGAGTTTGTAATTTTTGGAGCCTAAAACCACTAAATCCTCCAATAAGAGGCAACATAACCATTATTACCTTAAGCTCCATTATTCCAAAGCTAAACCAATTGTTTGTCAACCCATGTTATTAAAATACAAAAAATAAAAACGTCAATGCTGGTACTAAGTTAAGTATCACAATAGCCTACTTGGTGTTTCCACATTATTCTAAAAGAGGAGATTGGTTTAACACTCAAAACATGATATATCAGAAACTGCAAGGTCACATTTTGGATCTGACATTTTGTCAAAAAGACTAAATGCTTAAAATGTACTTACACTTACAGTACTTAATCTCTGTTAGGACAAATTGATAACCTCTGGTCATATTTAAGGAATTCTATATCCTTCCATCATCTATCGTCATCATCACCGAAGGGCGATTTAGAGTCACCAGTTCATAAGGATGTTTCTGGTCTGTGAGAGGAAGCTGCCTGAAGAGCATCCATGCATGCACGCGGAGATCATGCAGACTCCACACACATAGGCCCTGATCGACTATATGCCTAAATACATTAAATCCTGGCATTTGATTGGCTGATTTGCGATTCACGTTAACCAGCAGTTGAATAATGCAAAGTAACAATTATAAACATTCGAAGAAAAGTCAATGTGCCAGTTTATTTACTTTAATGGTGATGATACTGGGAGTAGAGGTGCATTGTTAGTCGAGGGGGAGCATTCAAAGCAGTCTTGATCTGATAGTATAGAGAGGTGCTGGTATGATTTATTTATGACGGCTGTTCCAGAAGAAAGCATTGTGATAACTGCCTTGACAAAAATCCAAGGGACCTTTACCTTTATGAAATATTTTTTTGATTATTGCTGATAATAGGCTCTGTGGTTCAAGATAATTCATTTAGCTTAAATGGCTTTACTCTCATGATAATCATTACAAACTAATTTTTATTTTTGAAGCATGAACTTAATCAGAGATGGCAATAATCTGTTGTCAGGCTATTACAAAACTACTTACCATTCAATCTGGAATCAACTGCCAAGCCCCCAACTTTTATGTCGCCCCACGATAAAGCTTAAACGATCATGTATAGTTTGTACACATTTTGAAGACTATTAGAAATGTTAGCTTTAAGGTCTCAGATCATTTATTTTGTTCTGGTTTGTTTGTTGCTATCCTTGTAAATGTGTAATGATGCTTCAAATTCACAGGTAGATAAATTCCATGCACATTACATTGTAGAGAAAGAGAGTAAAGCCTTGTGTGCATGTGTTCATCACAGACTTTATTTCAGGCATCATCTGAAAATCAATTAAAAAACTGGCAAACTGCTCAGTTATGAGACACGAGAACTGGAAGTGCTAAAATGCTAACACACTGCTGTGTTCCAGGACACATTACTGCTCTTCTCTACAGAGGCTTTAAAGGATGGCCTGAAATAAATAAAATTTGCTGTTGCTCTAACAGGCTTGATCAAATCGTTGCTTAAATTGAATAAAAAGGACTGCCATGAATTTCCATTCTCATCCACTTATCCATCATTGTCTGTTGTATTTTGTTGATTTTATTGTTGTTGTTTTGTCCTGTACAGTGTCCTTGGGTGTTTTGAAAGGTGCTTTTAAATAAAATGCATCATTATTATTATTATTATTAAAAATATGAAACGTGTCTGTAGCCTACAGACAAAAGGAAGCTCCTTTTCCTCCCCCTTTGGAAACACTTGGATCTGAGGGTGTAGCAGAGATATTTTTGGAATTGAGATGCTGGTTTTGGTTGAGATCACTAAGGCTGTGTTTACACAGCACTGAAAACAGTCAAATCCGATAAGTTTTCATTGCGTTTTGGTGTAGCATTTACACTGAAACGTGTTGTAAACGGTAAGTTTTGAGAACGGGCTCCAGGGTGGAAAGTTTCCAAAACGCTCTTCATACAGCTCCTTGTAAACGCGCATCAGAGCATTTCAGGGTGAAATGCTGACGTCATTGCATGCGCAGTATTCTTTCAGATGAAGGCTGTGCGCCCATACCAGGAACAACAACAGTTTCGTCCGTCTGCCGAGTAACGCGTGAGCCTCTTTCCGTGCTCGGTTTGTTATCCAGACAAAACTATCCAGACAGATTTGTTGTCCAGAGAAGAAACTCCTGAGTCTCTGCGCGTCTATTCGCCATTGTTGTTCATAAAAAGTTTTTCTTCATCGTACGTGTATTGTAGCAGCGCTGCCTCTCTGCAGACCTACAGCGCCACCTTCTGAACCGGCATGCATACTAAAGTGGGTCCATTCGTCCCCAGCGTCATCGTCTGAATTTGGAAGAATTTGGAAACGCAAAGGAAAATTCTTTCCATCTTTAAGTCAGGAGTGTCCGTGTAAACATAGCCTAAGTCCATGCTGTTGTGTCGGCCAGAATACAGCTGATGAATAATGACAGGGGTTTGAAGGTGGAAGCTTGTTTTATTCTATATCGAGTTCAGCATTCCCAGATAAGGCATACATTCACGTGGTTAGAGGAGGCAAGTGTATGTGGTTTTCTACAAGAAAAAATAAACAAGATCATGAGTCATTACCACAGCTGATCATTCAGCCTCATCCGATGCTACTACTAAAACACTACGCTGACAACTAAAGGTGGTTTACAATCAGGCACATAAACCAGCAAGCTGCAAACGACATCATCACTCTAAAGCTAGATATTTCATTTGAAAAATAAAAAATGACTGCCAGTGGGTCAGAGCAGCGCCCTTATTGTGAAGGGCTAACATCCAGTCATGTTGTTAGCATAGCAATAACTCCACCAGCTTGATGCCTTGTCTGTCGCTACAATGATAATACAATATAAATGATCTACACAAAACAATATGAGTATAAAGTGACAAAAATTCAACAGGACATTAAAATATACCATCATGCTTGAATCACTGCTGGGGGGCGAGCAAGTGGTGGTGATAGACTGGCAAACACAAGACTTGCTAATTAGCTTGTTCATCACAGGGCACCTGCTGGAACTTGAAGGTATAGCTATGACATCATAAACCCCAGGAAGTAAAAAACAGAGTGTTTTGATGGGTATTATCTCTGATTATTTGTGGTACAACTCTCTGTAAACTGAGAGTTTAGTTCCTTAAGTCCAAACATTATGTGACTCCATATCATCATCAACATATTTTCAAGAACAGTATTTTGCATTACTCATTTTGTCACAAAACAAGCTTGAATATGGAGCAAATATACCTGTGACTGATAGGGTTATGAATAGAAAAAGTCTCAAAAGAAGGGAAAAAGTTCTAGTTTATAAATAACATAAAGAAGGACAAATACAATTTCTTTAGAAGCGGAGCACTCCTACACTCATGATCTTAAACTTGCCTGTGGCCAACTCTGTGTCCTTATAAGTTTCACTTAAGTAAAATGAGTCTTGGCTTCTCATGCAATCTCTCTAGAAGTATGGCTTTCAGTCATGCATTAGTCACTGAAAATGAAAAAAATAACCACTGAAATGTCGTATAGACGGATGCTTAAAGCGGCTGGCATGCATATTAAGAACTTGCAGTGACTCATTCAACATAAACTAAAAAAAAAAAAGACGGAAAGCTTGATGCCAACATAGAGAAAGAATTTTCTCTGAGAGTCCTAATATCTTATTTTCATCTCACTTCTTAATCAAAACCATAACACCAGGGGAAATTGATTTTTGTTTATATCTAATTGCTGTTAATTGCACTACATCTAGACTGAAAAACAGGCCTATGCACTGTAGAGAAGGAAAGGTATAATAACTGTAATTTTATCCTTATTTATCGAATATAACTACAGATTTAACTCCCTGTAAGGATATTTATCCCCGCTGGTAAAAAAACACTCCATCTCAGAACAAGCAAATTAGCGCTGAGCTCATCTTTATTATTGTGTATGAGATAAAAAGGAGGGGCCAAGTTTTAACTGCAGCATTAAAACATGATTATAACCAATCAATCATGTATGCTTCAATATATTTTATGACTTTATTGACAAGCAAATGATCCATGGTGTTGTTCCCTCCTGAAGTGCATTAGGCTGGAGGAAAGCAAGGTATGATGGGAGTCGTCAGGTCCGAGCCAAATGTCCCTCCCCGGGCCCCCACGTGGAAAACAGAGGGCACTTAAGGCAGCAAAAGGTCCTGCTTGTGATGTGATGAATCACCGCTTTTTGGCCTAATCACCAAAACCGATTCAGTGAATGAAAATAAGAAAAATAAACAGCTGAGGGAAAAGCTTACTTTGGGAGATCAGGGACTTATTTTCCTCCAACCTCTGCCCTGGAGTGTCTCCGTTCCCTGGAAATCCAGAGCGGCTGGGTCCTGGCGTGGGAGCAGTCGCAGAGTCACCAGCAGGGCCTTGAGCTGCAGACAGCCGTAATCAATAAGCCGCTTCAAGACATGTCAGGCCTCAATTTGTTCTGTTGTTTGAAGTCAGGACCTGCTGATCCAATCCCTCAGAAGGATGTGGATCTGAAGTAACATTTGTCTTTGATTTATTATTTATCCGACTCGTGAGAGGGAGTTATTGATAAAACTCCCAGGCCAAATGGACACAGCAGTTTACACGGTAAAGGTTTAAGTCAGCTGTTCCCGATTCACCTGCAACACCTTTAAAAAAGAATTATTATATTGTCAGCCTTTATGCTGCATCGCAAGAGTGCTGAAGGAATCAGTCCAAAAAGGTGTTAGTGAGTTAGCATTTATCAGCATCGCCCTCATTTAGCATTTCCAGGTCAAAAGTGTTTTGAAAGTGTTTTTCTTATGGGATGTTAGAATAGCGTTTGAGATTCATATCTAGAACCTGGTTCTTGGGGGAAATACATTAACACAAGATTTTGATGTTTAATCTAAAGATTAATGCATATATGAAATTGACCAGCTGTGGAATATTAAGTAGAAATTGTATTTTTAAAAGGATTGTTGCTAACAAGCTGCTAACAAGGACTACAAAAATGGCCTCTATTGTCTATCATTTTAGGATAAACTACAAGACTTGTACCCTGATATGTCATATTTGCAGGGGTCTTGATTGTTTCATAACTGAAGGTGACCACATGAAGGTGCCAGTGCTAGCAAGTGTCTTCAATGTACTGACTATTATTGTCTCTTACATTCCCCTCTCCACCGTTTGTAACTAAATGTATAAATGGTTTTGTAGACTAATTGCTCTATTTCACAAGTAAATAGTCTGATCCCAATTCACTGGACCCTCAGAAATGATTACAAAACCAAAACCTCATGCCAGTTTAAAGGGAGGAGGCTTGAATTGTATATCAAAGTGTAAAGGTATAAATATTGCTTTACCTCAGAAGGTCCCTTCCCTTGCCCCCCTTGTGTGCCCCTCCGTACCATAACCCATGGGCCTTAGAAAGCTTTACTCCCCCTTATGGGCAGCCTTTTCTACAGCCATGAGCACCAACTTCATCAGGTCATTTGAATGAGAGGAGATCTTCAAAACAAAGTTTACAATGTGACATTTTACACTGGAAAATTGTTATTGCTTCTAAGTCGAACCGCTATGCTGTAGATTCTTACTCCAGCTAATCACATTTGTGCAAGAGAAGTCATGAAATGTTATGACTGACAGTGTTATTGATGTGATAACACAATGTTTAATTCTCTCCAGCTGTTGAGATTTTAATGTTTAATTTGAAATAAAAAATGCACCTGGTATTGTACCGCTTCTGTTTTTAGAGGATAGTTGCTAACAAACTGCTAACATGGACTACAAAAATGGTCGGGCGCTTTAGTGCAAGCTTTAACTAATTTTGATAGACAATCATTCATACGCCATTACCACAGCATGGGGACCAATCCGATTGAGGAAATTCTCAAACAAAGAGGTCACAACAAAACATCAACACATGGAAATACTGTAACTGCTGCTAAGTTGAACCACCATGTTGTAGTCCGATAGTAGCTTAAAGGTGGCCTTTTACTCGTGCTGATTATGGCGTAAAAACCATGAAAATTGGCCATTCACACATTATTGATATGACTTCCGAACTTAGCAAATTTCTCTCCTCTTAAATTAAAACTGATTCTTTCAACAAAACCGCAAAACTTCAGCATTTTTGAAGTTCCTTCCTCTAAAAAATATTTTTTTTGTCTACTCTGTTAGAAAATATACATCCAGAAGTCAGGACCGATGAGGGTTAAATGAAGTATTGATTATCTGCCTGACATCAAACCAAGCGTGCCTGAAATATTCATGTGACTCTCTTTTAAAATCTCTCTAAATGCTGAATTTGTTGTAATCCCTGCAGAGCTCCCACACAGCCGGTCGGCAGCAGCTTTTGCCAAGAAGACAGCAGAAGTGCAAATGAGATTAACGTCCAGATTGCTTCAGTATTGATCCGTGAGTGAAATCTAAACTGTGTGTGCGTTCAATATTTACATGGATGCACTTTCCATGCACTTTAAAGGTGCCTCTGCTTAAGTGGGCTTTTTACTGTCTTTATGTGGTGGCTGTGGGCAGAGCTTCTGTTTTGGTATTCAAGCAGAAACACATTTTTACACTCGAGTCTTATCAAGCCACTGTTGAGGATAAACTGATTTATTGATTAGATGAGTTAATCTTTTAATTAATTCTCTAATCTCTGCACTCTAATCTCTGCATTCTAATAACTGGGTTAATCATATTTTCATATCAACAATTTGTTCAACTCTGCATTCCTGAAAACCTCACATCTAAATAGGATTAGGATTCAAGTTTAATGTCATTACACATGCGCAAGTACAGAGTAGTGAAAGTTTGTTTGGCATCCAATCCAGAAGTGCATTGTAACAGACTGTTACATAAAGAAAGTGTGTGAGTATATATGAATTAACAGAGAAAAAGGAACAACATTATTTAACAGTCTTAAGATAATGGTTCAAAATATACCATCAAAAATACAGATATATTAGGCATTTTGGAAAGATATGGAGTTCCATTAATTACTGTACAGATTTAGATAATGTGGATAACTAATAAAACAATAAATAGAGTGCAGCAGGGATCATTTTAAAACTGCATTAGTGAGTTAGAATCTAGCACTTTAAAGGAGACATATCATGCTGATGCATGATTTAATACTTACATATAATATAATACATTTGAAAACAAGACCTTACACCCCCTTAATTAAAAAAAAATTAGATATTGTATTTTTTCTGATATCCTAGAACGAGATTTGATGCCTCTGAAAATAGGTCATTGCGAGATGTCCGCGAGATTTCATGAGGTACCTTTCTGTGTATTGGAGTAATCTGATAAAACACTTCCTCCTCTGTGATGTCCGTTAGCCACAAAACCATCAGTCAGGAACACATCCGTCCAGCAGGGGTTTATAGATCCCTAGCTCACATTCATTCATTACCAGCTCTGGCCTGTAGGGGGACTCAATACGCGGTCGCTGCTTTGAGCCTGCCGGAAAATACAGTGGAAGAAGAACGACAGGCTGGCTCTACCCCCGATAGAACTGACCAATCAGAGCACAAAGGGCTGTGACGTTGCGAGGTAACTGTAGGTCATCCTGAGATCCTCGTGTTTCAACGAGACCTTGTTAATGGCCTAAAATGAGGATTTTGAGAACGCTATTGTGGGGCAATGAAGGAACTAAATGACTTGTACTGAGGGCAGAAATGCTTTACAGGCATCCTAGTTTGGCATAGTGAAAAGGAGAAACAAGCATGATATGTCCCCTTTAAGGTTCCCAAGGTCAAAAGTATATGGGATTTTAGAATACATATAAATACAATAAATAATATTTTTGATGAACACATGCATTCAAGATTTTAAGGATTCACTTAAAATAAAATGCACCAAATAATGTCCAGTTTGCTACAAAAAGGCCCGTGGACCTTTAAAGTTTGTTGTTTAAAGTGTCATTGATGGAAAAAAACAACAACTTTTAATTTCTGTCCAAATGTTCCAAGGTTTTTAAAACATAATTTTAAATAAAAATCAGACCTGATATCCTGCTTCTGTTGTGAAAATGGCAGTTGCCCTACAAGGACTACAAATATGGCCAGGGAAATTAATGCAAGCTTTTCATCTTATTTTTAAAGAACAATTCATACACCATAGCCACAGGAACAACTTGATCAGGTCATTTGGTAAAGAGGAAAATGTCAAGCAATGTACATTGTAACTTAACATAGTGTGGCATATAATAGTAACTTAATAATAGTGTTTTACTTTCACTTATAACTTTGTTATTAAAAATACAATACCAACTATTATAACTTAAGAGAAGAAATAACTGATCAAAGTGTTTAGCAAAAGTTACAAAGATAATGTCCAGTTTCAAATAGAAACACCTACCAGGAAATAAATATCCATGTCTTCTGCAGATGTTTTTAAACTTAATAAATTACGTCACAAGTCGTGAACTTACTGCTATAAACTAGAGATGGGCATTGTATCCGATGTGCAATCATTGCATCGTTGCGAGGGTCTATGGTAGATTGCATCGGTTGGAGTGGTGTGCATCGGATTAGAAACTGGGCTGAAACCACAATGCATCGCATCGTAAAAGCTTTGCATCGGTAAAATCCGATGTCATGTTATTATATATATATTTTTTTTAATTTAAAATTATTGCTTTCAGTGTGCTGAAAGTGCTGTTTTTTTCAAACTGCTGTTTATATGTTTAGTCTAAATTGTTAATGACAGCTTTGAAGGCTGAGCTCCACTACTGTTAGGCCTATGTCCCTGTTTGTGAAATAGGCCTACTTTTTTATGTTGACAAACACACCTCCTGACTGCTTAAGTAGCCTACTGTAAGTGGTCTGAAGTGGTCTTGAAGGAACAATAAAGTTGAGTTGAATTTGCACAGATTTGCATCGTTATTGCATCGTGATTGCATCCTGATTGCATCGTGGTAGGAAGATAAATCGTATCATCCTGAATTGGTAGATGCTTCATGTGAATGGTTAGTGTATCGTACCGTAGCCTACATATCGAGATGCATATCGTATCGTCCTGGGGATGGAGATTTCCATCCCTACTATAAACTGATGATGCAGTGAAAACAGAGAAGTGAACAAACAAACAAAATCCCTTTTGATGGCACCAATACTACATTTCACTGATGACGGCTACATTCCCTCTTACACAGAGTAAACCATGAATCAGTTTTATAGATATGCACAAGACTTTTAAAGGGAAATACAAATGAACTAATCTGAAATGATTTTACTGTCGTCAGCTGCATGATTTTCCTGCTTCCTACTTTAGAGTCTATTTATGATGCAAATTGAAGGATAATGGCTTCAGTCATTGATGATTGAATGTATGTTTAGTCATAAACATAAACTTATATTACATTAACGTAGGGAGGAAGATTTTAATGTACAGGATGCTGATATGAGCACTGATGTCTTGTCTTAGCTCTGGGTTGTTATGCTGGTTCATTACATCCCTAAAGACTCTGCAGCACTTACGTAAGGCCGTGTTTCATTGAGGGCTGCTTGTGTCTTTGGAGAGGTCTCGAGGCTCTGGAAGTTTTTTCCTTTGAACGCGCCGCCAGAGATGACCTAAGAGTTCAAAAGTCATGGGGACCTCATTCCTCTGGTTCTACAACAGACAACAGCCTCAGTGTTTCATCTCACAATGGACTTCTCAAGAGGATCAGGCGGCATCTGCTCTCACAGACGACAGAGAGAGAGGTCAGACACGGAGGACAGAGTCTGGGGGTGAAGATTTTTGTCAAAAATATCCTTATAGGCTCTTATAGTTAGAGATCTGGCACATCTGTTTTATGAGGTAGGTCTTTGTGGGAGGGGCTGCATGGTGGTGCAGCAGGTAGTGCACATGCCCCACAGCAAGAAGGTTCAAGCCTGTGTTGTTCAGGGCCTTCCTGTGTGGAGTCTGCATGTTCTCCCTGTGCACGTGTGGGTTCTCTCCTTCCTCTTCTCCTTCCTCCCACAGACCAAACAAACAACTACAAATTGCCCTCAGGCATGAGAGTTCAAAGTTTGTCCATCTCTCTGTGGCCCTGCAATCAGCTGGCAACCGGTCCAGGGCGCACCCTGCCTCTTAGCTATCAGCTGGGACAGGCTCAAGCCCCCTGTGACCCCAAAAAGGGACATGTGGCGTAGATAATGGATGGATGTTCGAGGAAGCAATGTGTTCAATGAAACTCAAACCAAGTCAAGTCCTGCTGTCTTGTTTAAAAGAAAGTCAGTACTTGCTGAGCTCCGGAAAATGGTTTACCAGAAGAACTTAAGCAAATAAACACTGCAGCCTTAAATTTTCTAACTCTATTTCTGATGAATATGGGATGTTGTTACGCAATAGATATTTTTCCCAAAACAGAACACATTTCATCAGTAAGATACTGTTATAAGGTTAAAATATTGTATCTGTGTACTCCGTTTAAAATGATTGAGGTTAGGTTTTTTTTTTGTTGAAGGTCTGAAAATCTTTAAATGTAGATTGTTTTTCAAAGTTAGAGATTCGTCTTGGGAACACTTGACCTCCCTGCCTCTCTGTCACATATACCATTTTTCTGAAGTCCAGAGTCTGGGTTTGCTCTGAGATTAACTGCTTATATTTTTATAGGAACTTCCAGAAAGCAACAGCTATTCACTTTTCTTACAATGACATTTCAAACTCTGATACACTGTTTTCAATTTCAGGTATGCAAATGCAGTTATATAATTAGAATAATCAATTACAGGTATTGGTGTTTGTTACTCCAAACTAAAAAGCCATTAAAAAAGAGGACTGTGCTCTGACTGTGATAGAAGAACAAATACAAACCTGACCTAACAAAGAATCATTCAGCATCTAACATATAGCAGAAAACGGACTGGTTCTGCACCGTCATCTCAATTAAAAGTCATATTCTGTTAACATAAAGTTACGTCCAACAACTGAATGAGTTAACATGTCAAAGATTTTTTCTTTAAAATAATGACTATTAAGAGTCTTGTTGTGACAGAATGTCCATAGATAGTTTGTCTCTAATTAAGTTATTCCTTCACTGACTTTTTACAAATATAGATAGAAAAATATGTAGACAATTGCTGAACATGAAAAAAAATCAACTGATCCTCAAGGATGCTCACAAATCCTTGTTAAAGGAGACATATCATGCTGATGCATGATTTAATACTTACATATAATATAATACATTTGAAAACAAGACCTTACACCCCCTTAATTTTCAAAAAATGAGATATTGTAGTTTTTCTGATATCCTAGAACGAGATTTGATGCCTCTGAAAATAGGTCATTGCAAGATGTCCGCGAGATTTAAATCGTCATGATGACACGAGGTACCTTTCTTTTTATTGGAGTAATCTGATAAAACACTTCCTCCTCTGTGATGTCCGTTAGCCACAAAACCATCACCGAGGAACACATCCACCAGCAGCAGTATATAGATCCCTAGCTCACACTCACTCATTACCAGCTCTGGCCTGTAGGGGGACTCAATACGCGGTCGCTGCTTTGAGCCTGCTGGAAAATACAGTAGAAGAAGAAGGACAGGCTGGCTCTACCCCTGATAGAATTGACCAATCAGAGCACAAAGGGCTGTGACGTTGCGAGGTAACTTTAGGTCATCCTGAGATCAGAGCTTTTCAACAAGAGCTTGATAATGGCCGAAAATGAGGATTTTGAGATTGTGGGGCAATGAAGGAACTAAATGACTTGTACTGAGGGCAGAAATGCTTTATAGGCATCCTAGTCTGACATAGTGAAAAGGAGAAACAAGCATGATATGTCTCATTTAAATAAAATATTTACTTTCACATCAGAAAGCGTCAGATTTTCAGTTTAAAACTATCTTTATTGCTTTAACATTTATTTGGAAATAAACTATCTAGTCACTGATTTATTTGTTGGCATGAAATTGAATATAATGAGATATTATATTACTTGTAAGTCAGGAGGAGAGCCAGACATTTTTGTCTGAGGTTGCTCAGATGAGGCACAGTCAAGGATGGTATTTATTTGCACACAAATACATTTAACAACAGATCACCATCAAAATTGAATATATTCCTCCTTCTGCCATGACCAAATTACACGCCAAGCAACTACTGTATTGCTTAGATATGTTTATTCACTAATAAAAGAACTTAAACATGAAATTAAATTTGAAAAAATAAATTAATTAATTAATAATGACTAATGATGAATCTAGTCACCAATCAATCTTTATTTGTAGAGTGCCAGATCACAACAAGTGTTATCTAATGGGCACTTTACAATCAGTTGGAAAAAATAACTGAATTCATACAGGCAAGAGGTTTAGCATTCACATCATAAAAGGAAAATACTGTATATATATTCCTTATCAAATATAGAATTTTCCTCCAGAGAAAGAAATGCCCATGAAAACAGACAATTCAGTGAATGCATGGCGACGTTATCTGCCTGTCAGACTGAAATAAAAACCCTCTAAACAGAGTGATAGTCATTTTAACACTGATTTATGGCATAAAGGGTTCTCATGTTATATGATAAAAACATTACATTTGCTGTATATCTTACACTTTTAATGATCTCATGAGATATATAAAAGTATGACCCTCAGCAGAAGTCTTATGTTTCCACTTTCTAGCACGGTTAGCATTTTGTCAAGTCTCCCTCTTTATTTGTCAGTAAATAAGTTATTAGGGACACCACGAAACAGATAATGGGTCGTGATCTACTTTAATGGACAAATCTTGCTCTATGATGTGCTTAAATTGTTGCATCTTTCAGCAGGACCAGAGGCAGTGAGTAAAGTAAGATTTCTACAGTGCATTAAAGACAGCGTGGAGATTGGCTGGGATTTAATTTATGCTGCTGAGAGGAGGATATGTGGGCTCTGTGTAGAATTATGAGCCGAGCTGTTCCGACTCTGTTAAAGACACTTAAGGTTTTCAAACAACAACTGTTGAGTGGTTTATGTTCTGTTCCTGTTGATGGTTCATTAGCTACCTAATGCATGTCTAATCTTATCGCAGTTTCAGTCATTAAAGCACAAACAGTTCTCCTCTCTCCGTATGAACACAGACATTGAATAAAGCTGAGCCACATCCTGTGATGAATCAAACTTGTTGGAGCTCAACGTCATTCATGTCTAAGGCTCATGCCATCATTAGAGGATCTAACATTTACTGTAATGTGATTTTAACCAGAGTCTGAGTAAGTTGTTTAAGGTTTCCTGCTGATGCTGCAAGACGTAAGAGGATTAAACACCAATTTGGATTTGAGAGGCATAAATCAAAAGGCTATCAGTGCAGGCTATTGTGAGAGTCTAAGTATTAAAGTTTCTTATGACAATGCCATGCTGTATTTTCTTCTCTCTGTTTTAATAAATGTATCAATGTTACCTCCACCAAGGCAGATATGTTTTTGTTGGTGTTTGTTTGTTAACAGAATAACATGAAAAATGAAAAACACACTTAAAAAAAAATCATGGAATCTACTTTAAACCACTGAGCACGTTACAACACATATTTTTGTGTTTTTCTTAATGTATGTACTTAGTGTTTGTATGTATTTATTTAAGAAAACTAATCCTTGTATCTTTTAACAGTAAGTTATATTCTTTCTGGATGCTTTCAAGGTTTGGGGGGGGAGTGTTCATTTCTTTTTCACACACACTATTGGGATACCATCGTGAAGAATTGTTGTAAATGTATTGATAAAAATGTAAATAACTGTTGAAAAAAAATACAGGGAGTGATATAATGGCACAAGAGGGGAGATTTTTGATTTTGGTGTGATTCAAATCTGGATATTTATCCAGGATTTTGGATTTCTTTTCTCTGTTAGATGCAACAGTTGTCTGCAATTTTTATAATAACTTACTAGCTTCTCAATAGATTTTGATTCAATTTTAAGTAAATGATAGACATGGTAAAAGTTTTAAGTGATTGCATGTTGGTTGTGATCCAAACCCAGTTGTAGATCCAAGATTTTTTTTAAGGAATTGTCAGCAGTGCTCCATTTTTTCCACAACTTTGTCAATAACTCTCCTGACGATCCTGGAAATGCCTCGAGGAAGGTTTATGCCCTTGTATCACTTCTAGTTTTACCAATACTGTAGCTTATTTTGAGATAACTAGTCCCAACTTAATGTGAAAGATCATCCTGTTATCTCAAGAAAACGATCTTTCACATTTTTCGTGGCTTGGTCATCCTGAGATAATAACATAAGTAAGTCAAGATCTCAGAAAACAACTGAAATTAACTTGTTATCCTTAGAAAAAGGGTGTAAGACAAATGTACAAAATGGTGTCCTTTACGGGCTTCCATATTGTGGTATTTAATGTTGTAAAAAAAACTGTAGTGTTTTGTTAAGTAGAGAAATACCTGACCACAGGTGTCAAATTCTTGTGGGTAACAAAAAAGAAAACTCTACAGTTCAACAAGGATTCTAGAAAATGGATATTTTTTTTATTTGTTATTAGCCCACTATTTTAATAGTTCAATTGATAGTTGATCAATACCTATCATAGATATCTATGAAATCACATGGGCTTTGGATAAAAAGGAATTAGTGACAGTTTAATAAATAGTTGTGTTGGGTATTGGTCCAAAGAACAAGAATTTATGGGAGCAGACACTCGAGTCATGTCACCTAAAACCATGTCTCACTTCTACTCGTAGTTATTATGTTACAACTTATTTTTATTTATCCAGAAATGTATTATTGATATTGTGTATTTATTTGGATTTTTTTCCTTCGTTTTTTGTGACTATATGTTTGCATATATATGCTTGTTTTACGGAAGAGTATTAGGGCCGTTTTAGATGGAAAAAAATTTAGCAGGTTGAAATTAAAGTCGAAATGACAAGAAAAAAGTCAACATTTGGTAACTGTTGAAAATAAACTGAAATAAAATTCTGTGACAAAAGTCAAAATGGTGAGACTACAGTTAATATGTCGAGAAAAAACTCAGAATTCGAGGTTAAAATCAACATGTTGACTTTATTCTTGACATTTCGACTTTTTTGACATTCTGTCTTCTTTCACGGCATATTGAGTTTTACCCCGACTATAATCACAAATTGTATTTACGCTTTATTTTCGTCATTTCAACGTTATTCTCGTCATTTCAACTTTAATCTCGAAATTTTGACAAAAATGTTGACTTTCCATAAAAAATGTTCTCCAATACTCTACTGTAGGCTACTTGCTCTATGTGTTAATGAACTAGTCCAAAGAGGCAATACAACAGTTTAAAAAGAAGAAAACAAATAATTATCAACAAAAGCATATTACATTCCTTGTAAAATAATCTGTTTATTCTTTTCCAAACACTGCACTTACTTTTCTTCAGCAGCTAACAGCTCTGATCCTGTGCAGTGTTGGTTGTCATGACAGCAGCCGCCGGGAGGAGGCGCTGTCCGTTTGTGTCACATGAGAGAGCAGAGCCAAGATGGCGTCCACAACAATAACAGTGCCGCTGCTGATTTGTTTAACTTCATTTACATTGCAAATAAGCTCCTATAATCTTCTATCAGAACCCTGCTACAAACCCATCAGAGACGACAGGCCGGATTTCGTCAGGTAAGCGTCCTCAGAGTTGATATTTTGACCTGACAGCGGCACAGTTCATTCATTAGCTGTGTTGTTTATAGAACTGTAGTTTCTGCTCGACGTAATGTTGGCAACTCTTCCTCAGCGTAACACTAAGCTCCTCTTAACAAGGTTAATAACCGAGGTAAGCCTGTTAACGCCAGACGTGTTTGTCTTTGTTTAGGGTATTCAGCGATTGTCTGAGTTATTGGGCCGTTTTTTATTATTATCCTTTTGGTTATCAGAATCTCTTTATTGTCATTGTATCTAAATACAAATAAATTAGTGAGCATCAGTCAGTGTATTTCCCTTATAATTTAAGAAAACAGAAAATACACCGAACTATAGTTAATGGCCGCCGTTTGGGAAATTGTGCGTTAAGGATCACTGTTAAGTCTCCAAGTGCAATTTCTTCAGGTACAGTCATAGCCAAAGCACTAAACATATCATAAAAATCCGGTTAAACAACACTGATCAGATTATGACAAAGGTCATGCTTGTTTTTAGACATTATCTGTGTTGCCATGCTTTGTGTCTGTGTAAAGCCAGCGGGTTTTAAAGCTCTTAGAGAAAAAAATGGCTGAAATAAGAAACCTAACGCAGGAAACACACCTCAAGACAGAATCTCAGCCAGGAAGTGTATCCTTAACAGCATTGTTCATCACCAAAATCATTTTTTATGTTTCTGCAATGTTTTAAAGGCCAGTGTGTAAGAGCTCTTTAACCAAGATGACATGTCTATAATGTAAGCATTATTGTTAACACAAATTTTCAAAAGTGCTGTTTAACAGAAACAGTAAAGGGCATAATCATTTCTTATTTAAGGTGTCAAATCATAGTTATTTTCCTGCAATCCTGATCAGAAAAATAGTTTTACGGGTCGAATACTTTGATTGATTAATATCTGACTCCTCAGAGAATTCCGGTGAGTGACTCAGATCTGAGTCATGAATTCAGTTTGTAATTTCTCTTTCCTGTTAAAAATGTTTGTCTAAAACGGGAACATTTTCAGTTTTAAACAAGTCTTTGAAAGATTTCTAAATATTTACTTATTGTTCTTTTTTGACAGATGGTTGAATAAAGTAAAGCACTGAACATTTAGATGCATATTTTGTATTATCTATGTATGAATTGTAGGCCAGAATGTCTCTGCTGCAAAATATGTGAATTGAAATAGAATTTTGAAAGAAATTTGACCTTTAAAGATATTGCACCTGTTGCAGTTTGAACATTGAAGTTGGGGTCACTTTCAAGACGCCTGATGTCCAGATGCCCATACTCAATACTGTTGTTACTTGATTGATGACACTTGTTTGTTGCATTTTTGCAGGACAAAACCCCGTCCACATGAGTATGTGAAGGTTTCAGACCTTCCTCCATCCTGGGACTGGAGGAACATTGAGGGAAAGAACTATGTCAGCGTCACGCGAAACCAGCACATCCCCCAGTACTGTGGGTCCTGCTGGGCCATGGGCGCCACCAGTGCACTTGCAGGTAAGTGGGAAAGAGCATGTGAGGCAGCGGAGGAAACTACTGAGACATAATAATAATAATACTAATACATTTTATTTCAGGGGGCCTTTCACAACACTCAAGGTCACCTTACATGAGTCATAAACAAAGAACACATGAAGTATAAATAAAAAGTGCATTAAAAGCAGACATAAAAAGCAAGAATGAAATGAAACGTACAATACAACATGAATATGGGAAAAGATAGAGGATTTTGGCCTCATTCTTTGAGCAGTATGTCAGTAGTTTTTTCTTATACAGTAAGATACTGTACATACAAGAGCATGGACTGAGCATGCTACTGTTAATGTTCTTTTTCTTAAGATCGTATTAATATCAAGCGAGGAGGAGTGTGGCCTTCAGCC
Organism: Scarus forsteni; assembly: GCA_036419115.1. Lineage (NCBI taxonomy): Eukaryota > Metazoa > Chordata > Actinopteri > Labriformes > Labridae > Scarus > Scarus forsteni. The sequence continues at coordinate 13,323,903 of JAZDUH010000157.1, read as the reverse complement.
TACCTGTCGGTCCAGAACGTCATAGACTGTGCGAGGGCAGGCTCTTGTTTTGGAGGAGATCACATGAAAGTCTACGCCTATGCACACAAGGAGGGAATTCCTGATGAAACCTGCAACAACTATCAAGCTAAAAACCAGAGTAAGACCTTTTTGTTTATTCTTCATTCTAATTTGTTTTTGTGTGTGAACTTTACACTACTTGGAAAAAAGGTGTGGATATCCTGTCCGTATTTTCCAAATTATTTACTTGGAAAATACGGGCAGGATTCAAATGCATTTTTAAATTGTTGTTATGTTGTATACTTTGCTTGCAATATGTATTTGCCTTGACGTGTGTTGCTGACCTCTTGGCCAGGTCACCCTTGTGAAAGAGATCATGATCTCAATGGTTTTTTTTACCTGGTTAAATAAAGGTTAAATAAAATAAAATAAATTAAATAAAGATATTTCCGTTGTCCATAAATGGTGGGGTTCTTGAAGGAGTTTTTTTTTTTTTTTACCAGTTTGGTGATGAAGAGTTTGGATGGCCGTCAGATAGCCCTGACCTTAAATCCCATCCTCCATCTTCAGGATTAACTGAAACATGACAAGTCAGACTCCCAAAAACAGTTTGTGACCTCACTAATGCTCTTAAGCCTGAATGGGAGAAAATCCGGCTGCAAAATCCAAAGTCTTAGAGGCTGTGATCGGGGATGCACCTGTTAAGAACATCAGAAGTAATTATGTTACCAGAACTGTCCTCACATAATAAATATATATTTTGTGAATTGGTCAAAAATGTTTACACCCAGTTTGGCAAATTATGTTGTTAAATCAAATGCATACCCAAAGAAAAACTGCCCCACCACCAGCAGCATAAAGATCAAAATATGTTCTGATCATACTTTTTGAGTACCCACATATCACATCATCCCAAAAAAAAGATGTACAGTGTTTCCTGCTGACCAAACACTCTGATTTTGACAAAGTGAGTTGAACTTGCTCCATTGACCTTGTCTTGGGCTTTGTGCATCTTGTGGATAGAATTGATTGTTGACTTTAATCCTTGACTATTTATTGAATCTCTTTTTATCTGCTTTATCTTGTATGTTCATCATTACAGTTTATTCGCTACTGCACTGCACTGATTTGGCATTTTGTGGTTTAAGTGCCGTCCTTTTTCACTTGAGTTCAGGATTTTTCCTGATATTTTTTTTAATACCTGTATGATTTATGTGTTATCATGTACTTGTGTACTGATGCCTGCTGCTGAAAAACAATTTTCCCTCGGGACTATAATAAAGTTGAAGTTGACCTTCCTCAGCTACTTACATTCAGTGCATCTTCATCAAGTAAACTTGTCAAACCAAGGCTTCTGTCTGTGCAACATAAATAAATCAAACTAAAACTGTTCATTATGGCAGGGAGGCTCTGCGTGATGAGAGCTGCAGACTGCAGGGGTATAAAAGCTGCTGCTCTCCTCTGATCCTGAAACATGCTGAGGTGGAAAGTTGAGCCCATGTTTACACACCTGTTTCAACAGATACCTCTGGTTTCTCCAGTTCCCATAGCATTTCCTCCATTTTTCATCCAGACCTGTTGACTTCCCACCTACAACAGTTCCTCTTGTCTGTGCTCCTAATCATGCAAGTCTTCCGGAGTGTCCAAAGTAACTGGCTACTATTTTTGCTGCAAAAACTGTAACTTTTTTCACTGTGGTATGCTGTTAGTGGATTGTTTTCAAATAAACTTCTTTAAACTCCATGGAGTAGTTATGTATAGCTCTAGCTTCTGTGCTGACTTTTTCTGTACAGATGTGGAGCAGATGTCTGTCTCTGTGGCTAATGTTCAGGCTTATGCCATACGCCTTATCCTAGGTATCCTCCAAGAAATATAGTGAAGTACTGAAACAGACAATAACACATTTATACTGCAAATATTTGTCAAAAATTTCCACAAACAAGAATATGTGCCCCCTGATGTGTCTGCCTCCAAGTCATTTAACATCCTTTAAAGCTTTGCTTTTCCTTGGAGCCCACTCTTAGCTGTACTTCAGCAGTGTTGTGCCTCCATGGAGCCCACCAAGTACGGCTTTGATACAGCAGCATACCTTCACAAGTGACCTGATGCAATTTACTCTTATTGTGAAGGATGCTGATAAGCGTCTACTGAATGTTTGTGAAGCCAACATTCTACTCCATGATTATTGTTGTCTGAATTTGATTTTTTATGAACTGTAAGCTGTAATAATCAAGATAACAAAAAGCTTAAATATTTGGTCTTATGAGCGATTGTGTTGCTTTTTTCATAGAATCGTGGCAAAAGTTACCTTTATCATGATATTCTCATTTTTTTAGACTTGCCTGTAGTCTTAATTTTAAGATAAAAAGGTTTGTAAACCTTAATTTTGTTGATTATTGCTTCTGTCGAATAATACTAATTATAATACTATCTTTTGTCTTTGGCGTTTAGTCCCAGCTAGACGAGTAATCTTGGCTTTTATTTCTTTTATCCCTTTTATCTTCCCCATCTTCTCTTTTACTCTTCTTTTATTGTTTTTATTCATATTTTATTACTATGTATGTATGTATGTAATGTTGACTTGACTTTGATCATTTATATCATTGGAAAGCCTGATTAAAAACATTTGCAATGAGGTTCAACTTATTTTGAGGAACAACAAACACAGCCAACCGTGTGGGTATCACCCCCCAATAAATGTGCCAAAATCTCCTCTTCCCCTTGAAGACACTTTGCTGATCCTCTGTGGAGAAAGAGTGAGGAACCAGTCTTCCTGGGTTGTTGTCTCCCTGCTTGGTCATAAGTTTGGAAATGGAACAAGGACTAAAACCAAATAATGCTGCCACTTCTGCGTACCAGAACGCCAACTTTCAGTTGCAGGGATTTTTTTAAACATTTTTTGGGCACTACCCACACATTTGGCTGTCGCTGATTCCATGCATGCATGCTCCTTACAAGTTGTTCATTTGGGCTATCCAATGATACAAAATACAATTCCAGTTGGTATTATTAAAGGGGAACAGCACACAAGGAAAATAATCATCTACATACCTTTTTTTTTTAGTATATTAGTCATTAAGCTCTTGTGTTTTTTGCTCTACATCAGGGGCGTCCAAACTTTTTACATCGATTGCCACAATTGAGAGGAATACCTGGACAACTGAGCCACTTGCTGCAGTGGCTCAGTTGTCCAGGTGGTGGGTTATCATCTGTCAAGGGGCCCTAGGCTATGTTTACACGGACACTCCTGACTTAAAGACGCAAAGGTTTTTCCTTTACGTTTTCAAATTCTTCCGTGTTCAGACAACGAAGCTGGAGACGAGTGAATCTGCTGTAGTGTGCATGCCGGTTCAGTAGAGGGCGCTGTAGGTCTGCAGAGAGACGGCGCTGCTACGACACACATATGAAGAAAAACTTTTCACAAACAACAATGGTGAATAGACGCACACGTTTTTTTTCTGGACAACAAATCTGTCTGTATAGTTTTGACTGGATGACTGATTGACAAACCAAGCACGGTCAGAGGCTCACATGTTACTCAGCAGACGGCCGAAGCTGCTGTTGTTCCCGGTATGCGCACGCAGCCTTCATGTGAAAGAGTACTGCGCATGCGGTGACGTCAACGTTTCACCCTGAAACGCTCCGATGCGACTTTACATGGAGCTGCATGGAGAGCGTTTTTGAGACTTTCCACTCTGGAGCCCGTTTTCAAGAGTTAACACTTTAAGACAAAATGCAACGTGTTTCCATGTAAACGGAAGGCCAAAACGCAACGAAAACGTATCGGATTTGACCGTTTTCGGCACTGTGTAAACACATCCCTAGTCACCCTGGACTATCACTGGATTCACACCTAGTCAGGGCAAGAATGACCTTCAGAGCAGCAGCAATGGGAGACACTGACAGCTTATCATCACAGTCAGACACAAGACAAGAGTAAACTGTAAGAATGTTTGGAGTTTGAAGATAAATATTTCCATATACTCGTAAATGAGAACTTGGTTATGTGGCAGAAAATGTGCATTGATTGATGGCATTTGCCGCTGTAACCAAAATGTCTTTCTTCATTAAACTGTCATAGAGGCCAATTCAAAATGAGCAGCGGGGCGCATTTGGCCCCAGGACCATAGTTTGGACACCCCTGCTCTACATAGTGGTTCTTTGCCCAGTTTCGTAAGCCTTTCAGGAGGCTAGCATAATGGTATAACAGTTGGATAAAATGGCTTAGCATAACTTGTTAGCTTGCCAATACTGAGCTCCTTCAGGCAACAGAAATATTTTGGCTCCATCAGATGATTCATGGGAGTTATTAAGCAACAGTCAAACAGAGAAAATAAGCTGTGACATGCAGATACAGTATATTGGTTCATTTCTAGTTGGTGCTTCCTTTGACTTTAAGTAAATCTTTTGTTGCAGTATGTTATTTTTGAAGTTATTAGTTGCTTAGTCTGATGAACAGCCTCACAACAGTCCTCCCTCTTTGTTTCAGAGTGTGAGAAGTTCAATCAGTGCGGCACATGCTCCTTCTTTGAATCATGTGCCATCGTTAAGAACTACACCGTGTGGAGAGTGGGCGATTATGGAGAAGTTTCTGGAAGAGACAAAATGAAAGCTGAGCTCTACACCAACGGACCCATCAGGTAGAGAAAGTCATCCTCCACACTCGTTTCTAATCATCCATCCACCTACACCCTCCATGTGAGGCACCTCAGACTTTTTTATCCTGCAGTTCCTCATCATGGTGAAGTCTTTATTAGTGGATACATATTTAATCATTTGAGAAACGTAAAACCCCTGAGCACAATCTCATTTCACTCAAGTATTTTTCAAGATTCACAACATTACATTGTGAATTGAAAGCCTGAGAATAATAATTATATATCTCACTGATCTACTTTCTAATGTCAGAAGTGATACGTTTATTTGAAGTTCTGGTTCTGTCAGGGTTTTATTGTTGTAAATGACTGCCCATAAAGTATTCACAAGGCCTCTAAAAGTTTTTGGCTTGCTTTCTAATATCTGCAGATTTGGTGAATTCAAATAAAGAAAAAGCATCAGTACTAGTTTGAGATTTATGGGCAGATGTGTTGGATTAAGTGGCATCTGCAGATTTTTAAATTGCAGTTCCTTTTAAACATCATCCCTCACTCTGTAAAGAAAGGCCCGCTGTGGGCACAAATAATGCATCATACTTTGGTTTGTCCACTCTGAGATACTGTTAAAACAAGGTGGTTTAATGTGATGCGTGGGAGCCAGTCCCCCTAAAGAGTGCCTTTTGGTTTGATCTGACCTTCATATTTTAATGACGACATGTGAACTCATCAACAGTCAGGACGACACAGCCAAATGCTCTGCGCTGTACTCTTTATTAAAGCTCAAGGTTGGGATTCAAATAGCAAACTGTCCATCAGAGACATCAAGCATGCATGAATGACAAAATATCCTCATGAATGTAACATCGAGCCATCAATATTGAAGCATGCTGGGGCTTGAGAGTGGAGACAAAACAATGGGTCAGTATAAAAAGAAAAATGAGTTCAAGTGTTGCCTGAAGGGACAACAGATTTTAGTCACGTTTGCAGATGTCTTCGATAACTGATGTGCAATTTCTCACCCTATGATTAAAAACAGTTGATTCATCTGATGCCAGTTTCATAACTACTTTAGGGTATGTATCACCTGGTCACTGAAAAACCTAGATATGTGTAATCAGTATTATGCCAGCAGAGAGTTCAATGTATGAGGATGATCCTCTAAGAAGAAGATTTACTTTCTTCAAGTGGCACTCAAAACCTTTCGTTGGAAGGTGTGATAAGATTACACTGTCCATGCCATCTGTATGTGCCGTTTGCCAAATTATTGTGCAGTCAGTGTTTACATCGGGGCGTTGGTGGCGCAGTTGGATAGTGCGCTTGGTCAGTGATCGGAAGGTTGCAGGTTCAAGCCCAGCTCTGAAAACTCACATGATGTGTCCTTGAGCCAGACACACAAATGTGTAAATGGGCGTGAAAGGGCGTGAATGAGTTAGAGATACTGATGGATAACTAACACAGAAACTCTGGACCAGCAGTGAAGTGCATGTGAGAGTCAATGGGTGTAAATGGGTAGATGTGACCTGCGCTGTAAAGCAGCTTTGAGTAGTCAAAGCACTAGGAAAATGCTCAAGTCTATTTACCATTAACATTAGTGCCCTCATTTACAATGACTGTCTCTCACAGTTATGTCTGAGTGACTAAGTGATCGGGATTCAAAGACTCCTGTGCCACATGACCTATTGTACTTATTTAGTCTTTTTCCATCGATCATTATTTTTTAGCTTTCATTTTACTTATATTTTAAAAGAGACAACGTACTTGTGCCATAATGAAAGGATTAGCGCCCTGTGAAGAGACTTCTAACCCCACATACACTTCGGAAGAGTTAGCTAATCAGCTGCATGGCCCTTCGTTGCCACAGCATCGACTGACTCAGGTTTCGTACATGCAAGCGTCATGTGGTGGTAATGCTGACGCTGTCTACTCTACCACACGGCCTCTTGCCGGCCCTCCAACTCCACTACCAAGACTGATGAGCAGCAAAGAGCCAGAACATCACAGGGGTCATCATACTGGAACCTCCCGTCATAGGTGTCCCACCCAGTTAGCCCCCACATCACCTCAGAGGAGCTGGTCAGTGAATTCTGGCGTCCTAGAGCTACCCCGCTCTGTACCGACTCTCACTGCCAACCATGCTGGTATCAATTACTTTATCTTACCCACCCCACCACATGGCTGTAAGAGCCAAAACAATATGACATCTTAAATACCCAGGCCTGGTACATGCTAGCTCCAGGTGGTGACATGCTGACACTACCTTCCCAACCCAATTATCAGTTTTTGCTAAAGCACAATAGTGTTCATTAAAAATCAAAATGATGGTGTTCCAGCTCAATGGTTGCATGTGGCACTGGGAGTTTAACTAATCAGTAGTTGTGTTTCATAGTTGTGATCTAAATATCCATCAAAGTAATTGAGAATTAGATTTTTGCCATTATCAAGCAGCCCTAATGCCCATGCACTGGCATGGACATGTGTGCACAGCTGTGCAGGCAGACACATACTGATCATATTATTGTTTTCACACTTTTGTACACACTTTTAATTCTTGTTTTGTTTTCTATCATTTTAGTTTTGTCTGGTTCCCCTTATATCCATATTTGTGTTTAACATCCACCAAGGAGGTTATTATTTTGCTGGTTTGTTTGTTAGCAAGATAGTGCAAAAACTACTGGACAGATTTTGCTGAAACTTTTAGTAGATGTTCGTAATGGCTCAACTTAAAAATTACTAGATTTTTCTGGTGATCCAAATGACCGCCATTAGTGAACAATCATTTTGCTCTATTACTGTCTTACTAGTAATGATGTCAACATGATCCTTAGTGCTAGGTGTGGGTTTTCAGGGTCAAGGAATCATATAATGATGGTATGTGGATGTAACAGCAATATGTGAGCTACCTAAGTGGAGGTTTGCACTCTCTGAGTGCTGTCTAGTTTACAATGTAAAACTCAATTAAAAAAGAAAACAGGACACTGATTAGCCCAGTCATTTACAGGCTCAATCACCTTAGCTTGAGGCTTTTCTGGATAGATCTGCCTGAAGACAGACGTGGAGTCTGGCAAATCCAGCTGAACTGCAGGGTTCCCCTTTCTGCCTTTGACCACACAGCAAAACTGACACGATTAGAGGACTAAGCTCAAGGGCAAATCAGGAATGTTGTCAAACCTACAAGTGTAGTGCATTGCCACTAAAAATAAAACATTTTGGCTCATAAACACCCAAAAAACATTTTTATGTCTTTCAGTTGTGCTCTGATGGCCACAGACGGCCTCGAGAACTACACTGGTGGGATCTTCAGAGAGTTTCACCCTCTGTCTCTGCCCAATCACATCATATCTGTGGCTGGGTGGAGTGTGACTGAGGACGGGACAGAATACTGGATCGTCAGGAACTCCTGGGGAGAGTTTTGGGTGGGTCTCTCTCTCTCTCTGTCTTTGTGAACCATGGACTGCTGCTCCTCTGACAGATGCAGCTAATATCAGCCCTGTAGCCAAAACACACGCTGCATTACATTTAAAGTCTCATTCAACAACAGTCAGTGTTGCTGAAGTCATTTTCCATAACATAAGTTTGTCTGCAGGATGAATAATGTTCACTGTGTTTGGTTTTCAGGGAGAACACGGCTGGGCAAGAATTGTCACCAGTGCGTATAAAGGTGGAAAAGGTAACTGGTTCAACCTGGGTATTGAGCACAACTGTGCGTATGCAGACCCAATTGTAACATAAACTTGTTGATAAAATGCACAAAACCCTGAATAAGCTGCATGTGTGAATGCAAACCAGTAAATTTTTCTGCCAGATTTTTCCTCCGAGACCCTAAGTAAATTTCCTGTGTGAATTGAGGATGAGCTTATGTATAAATGCAGAAAGAGATTGTCTGGAAAACTGGCCACCAGCAAAGAGAGGGAGTGATGAAGTTTATTTTGTGTGGCTGGCCTGAGATCACAGGTTGTATGATGTTGAACTGAATAACAGTTGTGCACACAATCGAAGTGCTTCTTAATGTTTTATGTTTCATGGTTTGTTCATCTGTGCCCTTTTGTGAAAACTGTGATTGTGTCAAATCACATTAGCACTGTTCTGAAGGCAGAAGTGTTTATGTGAAAACAACTACTGATGCCAAAATAAAGAGAAAAAACCACCTCTATTCTGTCATGGTTGTATTTTTCTCCATGGAGGCCCAGCAGTCTTGTTGATGTTAATGTACTGAAAGGGCAAGTTCATCAATTTAGGTATTGTTTCCTGTTTAAACAATATCATAAGGAAGGTCCGTCACTTATACCAAAAACAAACTAAATCCGTTTTTGAGAGTACATGCTAATTAGCGAAGATAATCAAAACCTCACTGAAAAAGTGGCTTTTTATCTGAGCTCTAAAAATGTCACAGTTGAAACAGGGTGATTTGTAGATCTCAAAGGGTATATGAAGATAAATATAATGCATAAGAAATAATATTTTATCTGCTAAAATGAGAGTGTGGAGGTGTTGGCACATTAATATCCATCATTATGTACATTGCTTCAAAAATCACATATAAAGACAGGAAGAATGAATGTGACAATAAGAACTGCAAAATTAGAGAAAACTGAATAAAGTGCAACACAAAGTAAAATAAAATGTGTATGGATTTTCTTGGAAGTTGCATTACTCTGCAGAAGAAAAGTATTTTTGTTTTCTCAGAGCCTCAGGGCTTTAATGTGATGGAGACTAAAAGAAAAACTTTCCTGAACCTAAAGTTTTAGTGGAAGAGTTTCGAGGGGGAAAACATGTTTTAATAAGGATAAGAAGTCATTATAACAGTGGTCAGTATTCTTTAGAAACAATATCAGGGATGCTAAGTCCTTGATTCTGAACCTGATGAATCACAGACATGAGAGACATGATTTGAGAAGACACACTCGAGTAAACAACTTTGACTTTCTTACTTTTACAGCAATGACATGTCATAATAGTAGTTTCTTTTTACCAATCAGTCTTTAATTTGTCTGGCTTATTTTAACAAATGTTAACCCAAGACATTTCACAAAAGAGTAGGATATTCATTTTATTTTGATATTATTTTATCAATCATGATACAAAATGGATCCACAGAGTACTTTAACATACAGCTAAATTCACAGTGGCAAGACAAAAACAAAAACTTATAGGCAGACAGGAAGTCTTGAGCTAAGCCACATTCATGATGAAATGCCACCCTTGTGTGCCGAGTGTGGGGTGCTTAAAGGTGATTTTGATTTTTAGCCAGAGGTAGCTGGTAATTTGTTGTCTGAAACTGAGTCAAGTTTCAATGTACAGACAAAACCTTCATTACCTTCACCAAGGAGGTTATGTTTTTGCAGGCGTCTGTTTGTTTGTTTCTCTGTTAGCAAGATAACTCAAAAAGTTATGGACATATTTTTTGTTAAATGCATGTTTTTGGGCATTTTGTGCCTTTATTGATAGGAGAGAGACAGTGGACAGGTTTGAGAAAGGGGGAGAGAGAGAAGGGAAAGACACTCTGCTAACTGGTCATAGATGGGATTTGAACCTGGACCGGCAGAAGCATGTACATGGGGTGCCTGGTTGCTAACCACTCCGCCAAACCAGCACCCCAATTATGGACATATTTTGATGAAATTTTCAGAAAATGTCTGGATTGGGACAAGGAACAAATGATTAGATTTTGGGAGTTATCTGGATCACCGTCTGGATCCACCATGATGAAAAATGTGATCTGTCTGAATAACAACTGAATATGGATATCAATATGAGTCCAGTTGCTAACAGTATGTTTTCTTGGTCATGGAATCTTTATATTTAGATGAAATAAAGGTAGGACTAATATTTATGGTGAAAATCACATTATGGGCAAGGACAGTGGCGCTGGCAGAGGTCTGCGCTCTCCGAGTGCTTTTCTAGTTCTGTTTGTGTCAGTAAGCAAGATTGCACAAAAACAACAAGATGACTGCTGAAAATTGGAAATGGCCAAACTTGAATGATTAGATTTTGGTGTTGATCCAGATAACTGGAAATAGCAAAGATTGTTTTTTCTCAATATCATTCTAACTAATAATGATATCAACATGATTCTAAATGCTAGGTCTGGGTTTTCAGGGTCAATGAACCATGTTATGATGGTAACTTTATCATGGAGCTTTTACATCAAGATTTAACAGCAATATGTGAGCTACTTAAAGGCAAGGTAGCACTCTGTGTGCTTTCTAGTTCATATCTGCAAGGAAGACATAACCTGACACAGTAGTTGGGCCATTCAATCGATTTACTGGTCCATCTAGGCAACAGCTCATAGAAGATGTTTGGGGACGGGCAGAACCTTTTAAAAACATATCCAAGAGGTGACTGAACAATCGTTCCGTCATTACAGGCCAATCAGATAATTTAGTAGGCAGGCACTTTTGCCACTTTAAGCCACTTTGTAAAACACACTCTTGCCAAAACATGGTGAAAGTGGAGCTGAAAAGTCTTTTCTGTAGAGAGGATTGTAATGTCCTCCTTTGTTTTTCATTTAATGCAGAAATGTGGTCCAGATCTGATGAAACTTCTACTGTTAGAATCTATGCTGATCTCTGTATGAACAGTTACTTCCTTTTGTCACTCGTAGCTAGCACCTCTTCCTGATCACAATCGTTGAATATTGGAGCTTGACTAAGATAGAGCTACCTGATTACAGACATTATGTAAGGCTGATCCATCTGTTAATGAAAATGAGTTTGATATAACAGGTAAGAGTAAGGTGAGTAAGATATAACACATGAATCATGATAAGGTAACCAAAGCCTCTGACATGAATAGCACTGTAGATAATGACGTACTTTAAAAGTAGAACAACAATAACACAAAATTAAAAGAGGTTTCAACGTCAAATCATGTGCTATTTTTCTTTATGTCATGCAACCCTTCCTGGACAGATAGTACCACCTCCTGTGCCTAATTTTCAGCTCAAAATAACTCCTTTTCAGTCTACCCTAAACTGCAGCCTCTTCTCTTCAGAGCCATTATCACACATTTCTAAGGAAAGTATTTATTCCCTTAAACGACAGGCATGCTGACTCACTCACTTTAAATTCACCTGTAGAAAAACAGACTGCAGGGCTGGGTAAAAGAGCTCGCAGTAACATTTTCACTCTGACACGCTGCATAACATCCACTCAAACACCATCTAAGGAGAGTCCGGAGGGTGAACGGTCAGGACTGATTTAACAGAGAATAACAGGGAAGTATTACACTCTGTACTGCACTGTGACACTGTGACACCTCCCTGTAACTCAGAGGAGGGGGTTTTAAGACTCAAACCCTTCTCGCATGGAAACGTGTCTTTAGTCTTCTTTTGTTAAGTTAATGGCTGCATGAATCAGTTTTTGTGGGTGAGAAACAAAGAAAGTCGTTAAGGACAGCGAGTGCTTAGCGGTCTGCAGGAAACTTTACATCACTAAAATTAAGTCTATCATTTGCTGCAGCTTTAGGAGACTGCCTCCATCTTCATTACCCTGACTAATGGTTGGTTCTTTATGTAAAACTTTTTCATCTCACTTTTTCAACATGAACATTTCAGTGTCTTTTATGAGTCTGAGTTTGTGTTTATCCCATTCGGTCCAATATTCTCCGCCCATATGACATCTAACCTTAAATATGGACGTCACAGAGTGAATAATGGGGGTATCTCACCTTTGCACAAGCATCACAGAGGCTAAATGAAATTTTGTAAGGTAGTCAGGACAGCTTACTTTAAACACCAGATGGACCGCTCTATTTATCGAACTAGTCCATCTGGGAAGAGCCCACAGGAAGTGTTTGGGAATGAGTAGAACCTATCAATGCAAATCCGGTAGATGATTGGATGATTGTTCCATCACTCACAATCACTAAGGGCCAATCAGTTAATGTAGGAGGCAGAATCTACAGCTGCGGCTTAAAATACAGAATGTACGGCAACATGTAGAACAAACTATCGGCAAAACATGCCAGAAGTGAAGAAGCAATGCGGCCCAGATCAGATAGAACTGCTAATGAAGCTGTTAGCATCTATGTTAATCTCTGTACAGTCACTTCCTGCAGCTGTCTCACTCGTAGCAGCTCACAATCGCTGTAGATTTGAGTTTCGCGAGATAAATCTGTGTGATAACAGTCATTAAATCAGGGTGACCCAGCAGCTACTGGACAACAGATTGTGTGTATGAATAGGGATGGGAATCGAAAGCCAATTCCAGTTGAGAATCGTTAACAGCTCCATCAAAGAATCGATATCATTAATTTTTTTGCTAATCAGTTCCCTTATCAATTCCTTCCACTGACAGGGTTCAGAAGCGTCAGAATTGTGATTAATTTTCATTGCACCTTCTACACAACCTTAAGTGAGTGGAAACGCCAGCAACATGCAGAAGCAGATATTTATGCTGTGACATGTTTGACATTGTTACCACTGAAAATCAGACCAACATTTGCCCACTTGCAAAATCTGCAGGAATCGATGAGGGAATCGTTAAAGACTTGGATCGATTAGCAGGATCGTTAACGGCATTGGTATTGATAAAATCTAATCAATTCCCATCCCTATGTATGAATATCTAAGGCCCTGGTTACACTGAGACACTGTCACCTGAAATGCAAAGGTTTTTCCATTGTGTATTTAAACTCAATACACGTTCAGACGGAGACGCTAGAAGCAAATGGGAACGCTGTAGTATGCATGCCAGTCCAGTAGATTGCTATGTAGGTTTACAGAGAAACAACGCTGCTACAACACATGTACGTAGAAGAAAAAACAACAATGGCGAGTGGATGCACAGAGACGCAGGAGTTTCTTGTCTGGACAACAGATGTGTCAGGATAGTTTTGTCTTGATAACAAACCGAGCACAGTTAGCAGCACAAATGTTACTCGGTAGATGGCCAAAGCTGCGGTTGTTCCTGGTATGCGCACAGTCTTCATGTGAAAGAATACAATGCAAGTGGCTGCATCAGCGTTTCATCCTGACAAGCTCTGAATCTCGTATACATGGAGCCAAAACAAATCGATTTCAAAACTTTCCATTCTGGACCCCATTCAGGCACTCCAGGCACCGTTTCCAATGTAAACGGGAGTGTTAACAATGTCAACGTTTTAGGCTGAAAACAGAGCCGTGTAAACATCGCCTAATTGTGTGTGTATGAGGAGCTCCAACTGTTTGTTCCCAAAGGAGGCACGAGCACAAATTTGAGGGCATGTGGTTGGCCTCTTTGATGCTCTGTTGGAGCCCCTGTCTATAAAGCCCCCTACTCTATATCTGATTGGTGGACCTGTCTGCTTCATGCCAATGGCCCAGTTCAGCACTACTTAAACTGAAGAAACAACTGGAACAAGCGCTGGTGGCTCTTTTTTTTTTTTTTAAACATATATTTATTGCACATTTTGCTAGTTTAGCTGGTGGCTCTTTTGCTGCAGAATTTTTGTCTTGTGCATAGAAGTACTCCATCGTGAGGAGAGCATGTGAAACGCACATTATGGCATTTAAAACACAATCAAAAATGTTGGGATGCAAAGTGTTGGATATTTTCTGATATCCAATGTGCAGATATCTCAGATCTTGTCGCCAAGACCACAAAAGTCTCCACTTAAGTAAAATTGACCTGTTTCCTTCATGACGACAGTCTATATGGGTTAGAAACAGATGTAAACAGGATGAACAACATTTTATTCTTTATTAAATGACACTTTCGAATGAGATAAACATGATGGTATGCTTTCTTTCTGCTATTCATACAGCCATTATAAGGGATGGATATGGCAGGATTGTACCACCCTAATCACGGCTGTAAATATTGGAGAAAAGACTCATATCTGCTGATACCAAAACGCAACCTTTTAGGCAAATCTGCCAATTCCGATATGACTCAGATAATACTGTGCATGAGCTGAGAGGGGAAATGCGACCTCCCTGTGGGGCTCTAAACCCCACTTTGTGAACCACTGTGCTGCATTTTCTTCAAGAACAGCAGAGAATTTGTGTCTACATGTAGAGAGTATGGGAAGCTAAGCTTTATGAATAAATCTGAATTTAATGCATATGTTTTATGCATTTCCTTTCTTTGTACTCCTACATGTTGGTATTAGTGTATATAGGAGTCGATGTGCAGGCGAGTGCCTTTTCATCGACCTTGCACTTTAAGTACAAGCTATGATTATAAATACTCCTCATAAAGTTGGATACATTGTCTGTGCTGGCGTTTGGTCGTTTGTCCTCCTGTGTGCATTAGATCTTGGCTACAGCCTCCCAAGAAAGAAAGAGAGATGGTAGACCTTGCATGAAGTTATGTAGAGTGAATTGCAGTAAACACAGCCCACAACCTTTATTTTAGGTTTGATATTTCAAGTTCTTTCATCTCTGCCAAGACAAAAAAAACACTGAATCTTAATGTATAAATAAAACTTACAAAAGCAAAGAAGTCATGCCATTTTTAGCTAAATTTAAGCCCCTCCAAGGTTTCTCAGAAACCTGCAGTGGATTTGACCAAGAGGCTAAGACCCTGTCTGAGAATAAAAGCAGGATTTGTATTATAAAAGAGAGGAAGTGCGATTCTCAGCTGGAGCTTAAAGTTAAAAATTCGACTCGTTTATGTTGTGAAATCTCTGCTGTTTCCTGTGTGAGGAGTCACACAGAGAATTGTTATTAATCAATGTGGGTTTAACTACAGTTCATTTAAAAGGCAGTTCAAAGACCTAAAAGCATTTTATTTCACTTTAGCTTGTCATGTACAATTCCTACAACAGACTATAAATACAAATATATCAGCCCATGTGTTACTAGTCTGAAGGAATTAATTAAGCATACGGTCTGGAAAGAATTGACAATGCTGTCATGTAAATAAATTATAAAACTGTTTTATGGAAGCCAAAAGAGGATATGCATTTCATTTGTGTACTCTTCTTTCCTCAGATTTCAAAGAATAAGCTTGTCTTTTATTTAACTTATATTTCTCATTGGTTAGTAGTGCAGGCTGGTTTATTTTTGTGACATAAAAGTCTAAATCTGTCAGTATCTCAAGTAGAAAGAAACGGAGCTTGATCTGCAAACGGCCAAAATTGTCCTGCAGGTTTTGGTCCACCTCGATTTTGTGGTAAATCAGTTCATGAGAGTTATTCCAACAGGGAGCCTTGAAATGGTTGAAAACATGTTTGTTTTTTAAGAGTTTTCAAAATGGTCTGCTACCTGTTGAAAATTTACATTGTTAGAAGACCTTTGTTGAGTCTTAGGTGTTAGATTTGTTTTGCAAATATCCTTTTTTTTTCAAGTAAAACTCCCTGAAGGCTACACAGACTGAAGGGAGTGCAGTGAAGGTTATCAGCAACATCCAGTCTGAATCATTAAACTAAACTTTTCCCTGGAGCTGATATTATGTGCACACTTTATAGTTCTTGGAGCATGCCAAGCCCGTAAATTGCGACAGATATGCCAAAATATTCTTTAGAATAATGCAACTCTAAATGAGTCTTTGCATCATATGTGCTCAGCTCTAACCTTTCGCTACCACAAGAAATAAATGTGCAGATCCATGTCCGAAGAAGCTCTTAAGTAGATGAACATATTGTTTTTATTTTTAATTTTAAATTCCTAGTACTTGATATTAGGTGTATCAGCTTCATGATCAACTTCATCTTCATCATAATTAATACATAAAAGATTTGTACAAACTGACACCCCATTCATACATGCACAGTTTACTGAATTTTGGGATTTTCATCCAAACCTCACAATGGAATTTCCATGTTGGCCCTTAGTATTCTTTACATTCTCCATCCTTGCTTTGCCTGGCACGCAAATTCTAGGAAGTCGTGCTGTGAGGAACAAAGTCAAGGTTGCTCAAGGGCTTGAGGTTGTGTTTATGTGAGGAGAAGATGAAGCGACAGGGGTCCTCCACAAGGAGATGAATTCACGCTTACAGTTCTAATCATATGGGCACTTCATCCACACAGATATGATGTTTGGGGAGCCGAATGACACACAATATTGAAACTTGTTTTGATTTTTTACAATAAGACCTTTTGCTCCTCTACGACCACTCTGAGCAACAACATGGAGAACAGCACTGCACATGTTTATGCATGCTTCATGTCATCCTCTCTGGTTTTGGTATATATCTGCAGCAGCATTACAGCACTACTTACAGCCTGGCATATGTTACAGTGTTTTTTGTGTTTTCATGGGGATGGACACATAACTTGAAATGATGTCGTCTTTACAGAGAAGTTTTTGAAAAAGAGAAGTCTGCGTGGATAGGACCACCGTCTTTGCTCTGTAACCTTTCAAAGCTTCATCCTGGGTTTCATCCTGCAAAAATTCAAGCTGACAGCTGTTCCTGGTCAGAACAAGACTGTGACAATCAACAAGTTTGATGAGAAACTGACCGTTGTTACAAAGTGTTGCTGAAAGTGAGAAGTGAATGGAAGCCTCCGCCTACTGCATAGAGCATTAGACAGGTGAAACGTTTGTTCATCCATTAATCAAATTTCTCTTGTTTAAGATCCGATCCTTCCCTCTTGCCACCTATGAGGTGATGCTCAGGTCAGCATGGCATCTATCCCACAGACATGTGAAACAGTCCAGCAAATAACCTGACAACCATCACAAAGTAGTTTCATATATGCTTCTGCAGGCTTTTTTTGCTATGGTAAGCTGGTGTCTTCAAATATCTTTAAACTAAATCAGAGGCACTGGAGGATGATATTGAAGATGCTTTGACAACTGATTCTCTGCTCTGTGTTTGCCAAGGACACATAAGCAGGATTTTGTTTTATCTTATTGGGTATTTTTTTATGTTTTCCTACAGTCATTTCCCAATTGTAAACTTGCTCAAAAACCCCGACATCTCCTGACTTTGCCAAAGTGAACTGCACATATTTACTCAAACTGCTGAGTTTTACTACCCAGACTTAACCTGATTACCTCTGCCAAGGGTGTCAAGAGGATTTTAATTCAATTTTTAGGAGATGTTGGTAATGGTCCAACTTAAAAATAATTCGATTTTGGTGGTCATCCAGATAACTGCCATTAGCAAACAATCACTTTCTGCTCAATAACTGTCAAACTAATAATGATAAACATCATTCCTAGTGCGAGGTGTGGGTTTTGGGGTCAAGGAATCATTAAATGATTTAACAGTGAGCAGTAATGATAAAAATTGTGACAAAATGCAGAAATTATATGAACACCTGAAATAAAAGAATTCCATTTAAATTAGTCCTTGCAAGTGTGCTTGACTGTTCTATCAGTAAAAGAATTTACAGGCATGTAAGATAGAGGCAGGTTTGGTAATAAAACCAGAGTTGAATACGTGCAAAATATCAGCCCTGCATTGAAAAAAAATATTTAAAGGTAAGAAATTATAGAATTTGATGAATGACGCTATATTTCCTTTTTTTTGTACTTCCATGTATTTTTGTCCAGCTCTCCGTCTCCCTCAGTCTGTGGACTAAAGCCAGACTGCACATCTGGATTACAGCAGAGCATTGTGTCCCCACCCTTCTGGACTAAGTGCTCTTTTATGATCCCAAACAAACTTAAAAAATGTGAAATCTGAGTTGTTTGTCTCTTTAATCACCATAAACCACTCTCTCCTCCAAGCTGTTGTGGCATCAGCAGGGCCATCATGGGGGGGAGATTTTTAAGGTCCCTTTACTGACAGGGGCCTGATCCATTTTGACTTTGTGTCACTTTTGCCTGTTTTTTTTAATTGTGGTTTCAATTCTTTATAAAGTGTCCTTGAGTGCTGAGAAAGGCACTATTGTTAAAAATGTTTTATGATAGGGCTTTAAAGAGCACTTATCTCGTCAGTTACAAAAATATCAAGCTTTTCCTGTTTTATGTGCAAAACAAAGTAATAATCAGGCATCTTTTGGATCAGTCAACTCCCATAGAATCATATTAAGATTTTTTTTTCTGAACATTGAGGATATTGTTTTAGTTTGTGCAAACAGACAGAGGAGATGTTGAGGCACAACCTAAATCCGCCTGCCTAAGAGCAACTTTGCCAATCTTATACCAGAAATGTTCAATGCAAAAAATGATTGCAATATAACAAACAAAAGGGTGATGGCTGACCAGGACAGTAATATGACACTTAAATCATGAGATAATAATTCGCTTCATTATTTATAAAAAGTTTTTGTACACCAGTCAATATTTAAAACTTTTTTAGCATTGACAATACCATTGCAGTTAAAAAGCTTCTACGTACCGGTCTATTTACAGTTACACAAAAATAAAAAAATTGGTAATCATCAATGCTGTTATTTTGGGGCAGCTGTGGCATAATGGTGCTCTAATAAATTAAAGTGCTAAATATACACTGCCTGCCCCCACCCAAAAAAAAAAAAGTTGCCACCAAAACAAAAGGTCACAAACTCTACTATTTCGTTGGACCGCCTTTAGCTTTGATCACAGCATGAATTTGCTGAGAAATTGTTTTGTTAAGCTTCTGCAGTGTCACAAGATTTGTCCCAGATCACAGCACTGTCCCCACAGGCTTGTACAGAAGGCACTAGGCATGATGGGTGCATCACTTCACCTGCCTCTCTTCTTACTCTGATGCACCCATCACTCTGGAACAGGGTAAATCTGGACTCTTCCGACCACATGACCTTCTTCCAGTCCTTAGAGTCCAATCTTTATGCTCCCTAAAACACTGAAGCTTTTTTCTGGTTAGCCTTACTGATTAGTGGTTTTGTTAACCTCTAAAGTCCCAGCCCCTTTTTAAGTCTTCTGCTCGAAAATGACGTACTCATAAAGAAAAGAGTGCATCTCTGCAACCACAATGTCTGTTTGAATTATTTGGGTGTCACAATAAAAGCAACACTTGAGAGTGTTTATCCAAATGTGTAATTATCAGTATATGTGTAACTGGGACAAAGTGAATGAAGACGGAAGTCCAAATAATTTGAGAATATTATTTCATCCTCGCATAAAAAAAACACTTTTTTATATTGAATATCTCTTGGAAATGATGCTTGAGTGGCTGTTAAACTCAAAATGAATAATAACATATTTTTTAACATCATCTCTGCAAAAAATTATTGTCATAAGTAAGAGATGCAGAGCAAAATTAGATAGGTTTTTATAACAATATGGTCAGGATTTTGAAACACAGTTCGCATTTTCTAACGTTTTTGTTGGAGAACGGGAAAGCACTCCCGAAATTGGGTACTTTGGGACTGTAGAGGTAAAGGCCACAGAGCTGTTCAGTCCCAGTCCTTTTTGTTCCATTCACATTGTGTGTGTAAAAATGCTCTTATTTCACCATTAAACACACTCCTGAGTTCTACTTTTGTTTTTCTTTGATTTGACTTGGCCAAACGTTAAAGAGATTGCAGATCATGATCATTCAGGATTTTTTTCTGACCACATGTCTTCCTGGAAGACGATGGTTCCTCACCATCCTTCCAGTTTTTGATAATGTGCTGGACAGGTCATAACCAAATTTTAGTAGTTTTTGAAGTCTCCTTAGATGTTTTCTCTGCTTGATGCAGGCCAATGTTTTGACCCTTCTTAAAACAGATTAATATCTTTTTCACAACCACTGGATGTGTTTTTGAAATGGTCGTTTAAGAAATGAGAATTTGTTGCAAACTGAAAGATAATCACCCATGCAGTAATCATCCAATAGGAGGCTGGTACTCATTTGCTTAGTCAAATCCAGGTGGCGACTTTTTTTTAGCCAGGGCAGTGTAAATTGTCACACTTGTTCCAGTTAACTTTACAGATGCTTGAAAAATGTGTGCAGAGCTGGTTTTGGGAGGGGACCCATTCTGATATCATTAAGGGGGCCAAACATTTCTGGCAGCGCCCCTGCACTGTGTATCTGTTCTGTTTTCACTTGAGGAGCTTTTCCTGTCTGCTAGAGTCAAGTCTTGAAAGTCATCTGCTTGAACTTCTGTCACAGGGTCAGAGTGAAGACAGGACATTCCTGTACTTCTGTGCGTGCTTGAACAGAAACAGCAGACTGGAAAACCAACTGGTCTGACAGGTAACTGAACGCTCTCTGAGGCCATAATTAGAGCAGTTTGTGAGGGCAGGCTCCTGTAAATTAAATTCCTCTTTGGTTCTTGTTTCAGATCTCATATAGAGCTGCACAAACACACTGCAGCCGTCTTCTGGTGATTAGATTTCTGCTCTCAATCACTTAATCTCATTTGTCCCATAGTCCTTGGCTTCTCTCCATCTGTTGGAATCTGAGTGGACGGCAGCCAGCTTTTCACTGATCACCGATCAGACAGCGAGCTGTCGATAGTGGACAGATTCACACATTAATAACCCGAGAATTCAACTACTTTGGTTTGCGTGTTTCATCATGTCTGTTGTCCCCTCCACTTCTCATCGGCCTCGCGCACACGTGCACGAGCGCAGACAAAAACACTTAGTCAAGCTCACATGAAACAGCATAAGAAGCACCGGAAGTTGGTTTATCAACGGTCAAGAATAAAGTTACTGTGGCGTAAAAGTGAATTTATAAGTGAGATAGAATATTTTAATCTCATACTGATTCTTTAGACTGTTTTATGAAGTTTCATAACGTACCTATCTTTCTTAAAGGTATGATCATTTTTGGTGACATCGCAGAAAATTGCCCAATGATGCTGAAAGGCGATGTGCATATCAAACAAAAATTCAGAAATAAAACTTACAGATGAGAAAAAGGGTCTCTGAAAATATTAGACCTGGATATACATAAAAAATCCTGAAAACTGTGTTGTGAGATTAAAGATCAAATGTTTAATTGAAAACTTTGGGAATTAAGTCAGAATATAACTCTCAATAAAACTTTTTTTTTTAAATTAAAGTCAGAATTCAAATCTGAGAAAAATGTAAAAGATCAAAATCAAGTTTCTGAGATTTAAGTCAGACATTAAAGTGTCTTCTGAGGTAACATTATTCTCTTCTGCAATAATCACATCTTGTTTAACCATCAGCAAATTTTAGGATCCTTCTTGATTGGTGTTAAATAATTTTTTTCAGTAAATATCATAGGCCTACTGTAAAATATAATATAATATAAAATCATTGTATGTTATAGCTTATTTATGTTTTGTGTGGTTTACATGGGCTCTTTTGTTGTTGTAACAGATTCTCATTTTTTCACACTTTGAAACCACACACCTTAATTCATATAGAAGCACACTAAGATACAAATTAACAGAACTGTATGCCTATAATAACAATGTTAAATAAAACATAAAAAGACCTAAGACATTTTTCGATTTTACTTTTCTTATAAATTTGTTTATATCTTTTAGCTATATCTTTTTAATCTATTTTTAGAAACAGCTATTGAAATCCTTATTTCCCTGTGAGACCTTCCTAAAGGGATTGATAAAGTTTTATGTAATCTAATCCCATCTCATAACAAATTGACCAAAAAAAACGATTTTTTTCAGAATGTTGAAGGGGTAAAAAAAAGAATACAATGCTTTTATATGTATGCTAAGATGCCGTGATCATTTGATGCAAGCACCACAGTTTCCTTCTCCATGTCCGCAGTAGTTTACAGAAAAGGGGTGATTATCTTATTTTGAAATGCTGCACTTCCGGAGTGCCTCCAGCTTGACGGAGTGGATGTGCACCGGGCTGAGCGGAGCAGTGCTTGTGAAACAGCGGCAGACTGCTGCTGCTCTGTCGACCGTCCGTGTGAGCCCGGGGTGATTTTTTTTTTATTCTTCACTTTTTCTTTTTTTGATTGAATCACCCGGAGACCCCAGCAGCTCCTGCATTTTATTTTGATCACCCGGCGCAGCCTCAGAGGGGACCCCACCATGAGCATCATCAGCGGGCTGCAGAGCTGAAAACAGTCTCCGATCTGAAGGAGCCAAAGAAGATGCCTCATGGACCGCTCCATCACCACCAGTGCGCCACTTCAGGGCATCCAGACCGCCGAATAACAGAGACATGCCGAGGTTTAGTGTCAAATGGATGGTGGCGGTGCTGCTGATTGTGGTGGTCGGCGGGGCTTTCTTCTTCTGCGAGTATCTCATCTACTTCCCCACCATCCTCAAGTGCGGCTGGCCGGAGGTCAGCCATGCGAGGGCCGGGGGAGAGGGCATCGACGGCCGGCCGGAGGACTCCACAGTCCGCGCAATGGTGCTGTCGGACACCCACCTCCTGGGAGCTGTGGGGGGACACTGGTTCGACAAGCTGAGGAGGTAATACATCTCCCCTCTTCACCAGGACCCATCTTTCATTGTCCCTCTTTGTTGTGTGATTTGTAAACAATAACAACCCCACAGTCTGACGCGTACTTGTTGTCCCCACAAGGGAATGGCAGATGGAGAGGGCTTTCCAGACCGCTCTGTGGCTGCTCAGGCCTGAAGTAGTCTTTATTCTCGGGGACATCTTCGACGAAGGCAAGTGGAGCTCTCAGAAGGTAACCCCGCTTTTCTCCTTATTGTCTGCAAACCCACACTGCCGTGAGGATGATGATGGTGGTGCTGATGCAGAGCAGAGGCCACCACTCTTTTGTCATCATCTCCATGTTCATCTTCATCATCATCAGGGGTGTTTTTGGCTATTTTGAGGCCCCGGGGGCAACAAAGAAAAAATTAGGCCCCTTTCCTTTGTCTTTGGTGACCATGAGGGCCACAAAATGTTGTTTTTAGAAACAGGGGCCAAATGTCGAGCTGATGATCATGGTCATGATCAAGACCACAAACCTCCACCAAGTTGTTTTAATCATTGCTGGATGAGTTATTCCCAAAAATGTGGAAACTTCCCTTTCTAACACTGTTAACAAAGCCTTTTGTGGTGATTTGGATCACATCCGAAATCTGATCACTTCTCCCTTATGTCATGACTAACATTCGAAAGAGTCATGGAAATCTGTGAAGGACTTTTTGAGTTATCAACAAATATATAAAAATCTGCCCCCCTGTTTACGAATCTTAAAAAACAACAACCTGGTTTACATCAACACAGAAGTTGAATCACTTCTTCCTTGTGCCATGACCAACATTCCCTGGACTTTCATCAAAATCCACTCTATTTTGGAGTTATCCTGTTCACAAAGAAAAACAAACACAAAAAACTGTCAACCTCCAGCGAAAACATAATGTCCTGTTGTCTGCCATAGGGACAGGCAACTTTAGCAATCATTCATGTTCTTCTTACACTCAGTAAAATCCTCATTTCCCTGCAAGACCTTCCTGAAATAATGTTTTGTCTAATCTAATCTAATTTAAAATTATTGACAATTATAACAAATCAAAATTCAGAATGAAGAGATAGTAAAAAAATACAATGCTTATATATTTTTTGTCAGATGCAGTGATCCACTCTATTTTTGAGTCATCTTGTTCACAAACAAAAACAGAAAAACATCAGCCCCCAGCAAAAACATCAACGTCCTGTTGCCTGTCTCAGGGACGGGCAACTTTAGCAATCATTAATGTTGTTCTTACACCCTCAGTAAACAAAGAAAAAACAAACAAACAACAAAACAACACATGGTTGCTGTTGGACAGAAACTTCATATTACTGTTTTCACATATATTTTCAAAATAGTGTTTTTATGTCACCTTGAATTGTTGTTTTATTAAATTTAGCAAAAGTTGTTTGCATTTCCAGTTATAGACAAAAGATTTTTTAAATTCAATATTAACAGTGATTTTTGTTTTTCATGAAGCAAAAATAATTTTGGAGATTTGAGGTCTCTGCACTATCCTCTTTTCCATGCATTGTGGTGAAATTATTGCCTTAGATCTGTCGCTTCAACATTACCAATCACAAAGACAGCTCGTTCAGATTGGAGGAACCAGAAAACATTTAATTCTAATGATGTTTGGTGCTCACGTAAAAATTATTGGTGATAGTTAACGTTTTTATTGATGTAGAAAGCTGATGTCAGACAGTATTTCCCAGCTACATCAGGCATATTTAAGTTAGTCTAACAGTGTTTGTAATACTCATCGACAAACATCCAACTGTATTTGTTTGTCTTTAGTCTTTGGAGGCCAGGTCTATTAACTAATCAAATCAACAAAGTATAAATCAAACATTTATTTTAAATTGCTTCAGATTGAAAAGTGATCATCAACAACAGAATCGGTCTAAACTCTTACTGCAGAGAGTGAAGCTCCTGTTTAGGGCAGAGCTTGGCAAAGGCTCAGCTGACAAAAATTGCTGGTAATTGTTGACAATGTTTTGACAAGCGGTAGCGTCGTAGATTTTCAGGATGTAAAAACATTGCAAAAACGAGAACACGAAGACCAAACCAACTTACAGTCTCCCTGCGGGTTTATTGACGATTCGGCAAAGACGACAACTTCTGACTGACTCCTGCCTACATTTCCAGATCTACTTTAAAGTCCTTCAGTCACATTGTTGCTTTACTGTGAGGTGATCAGTCTTCTTCGATCAGCCGTCTTTAAGCTAAGTCATCTTTGATAACATTAATATCATTATGAAGTTGACAGTGATGCAGCTTCTGACACTTTGGTAACATGCATATGCTTGTCAGCTGGCCTGAGTTTATTTCACCTGAGAACAGAATGTCATTTTAGACCCCAACTGTAGAAACGAGCAAAGTCCACTTTCTCGAACGTCTGCTTGAAGGTGCTAGTTAGGTGGAGCGTGTAGCAAACATGAACACGCCATGTATGAAAGGCACTAGCATTTTGAGGCTGTCCCATGGTGGTCCATTTGCAGATTGTCTTCTCTGCTCTCTCTACCCCATCATCTGTCTCTGATCTGCCTCTGAAGGCCAAAAAACATCCAAAAATAAAAATATTGTCAACTTTTTTGTTCAGATTTGATAGTGTGCACTATCTAAATGACACATAAAGGCTAGAAATGTTCACCTGCTCATACACTGCCAATGTATTTCTTCAGTTAAGACAATGGCCCTTCGCTCCCCTTCAGTCAAAATAATGCAAGCATTTTTCTCATAATGTATATGCTTATGACTATAATCTGTAAAAGTTAAATGAATGCATTCTTATGTAGATTTATGGGTGTATTTCGTCAGTATTTGTGTTGTCATTGCCAAAGTAGCATAGAAAAACAGAGAGATGTGTAAAGTCTTGTTAAGACAATCACAGTAAGGAAACAGACTACAACCTCTTATTATTTTAAGTCTAATTTACGTTTAAACTCATTTTCTTTTCTGCTTGGAAGAAAACACAGAATTTCTAAGCAGTACTATGGGTTTATTTTAATGTAAAACAGAATCATTGGAATAATAAGCAACATTTTGAGACTTGGTTGGAACTCAACCTGAGACACATTATGGACAGTTCAATATATTTCACTAGTCTATCTTGGAAAGAGCCCATGGAAAGTGTTTGGGAATAGGCAGAACCTTTCAAAAGCGTTTCCGGCAAGTGATTGGAGGATCCTCCTGTCAATAACTCTTATTACAGGCAAATCAGATATTGCAGCAGGTGGTGCTGCTACAGTGGTGTAAAGAACAGAACATGAACCAAACTGTAGAACAAACTCTCTCCAAAACATGTCGGAAGTGGAGTGAAAATATATTTTCTATAGAGGAGTCTGTAGTGTTGTAAACTGAAGACAATGTTTTGGGTTTCATCATATTTTTTAAAATAATTTTAGTGTAAGATATAATTTTTCAACATTAATAGTAAGTCAACATCAACTGCAAAAGTTGTTGAAATTGGCAGGGAACCCTTGCTCCCTCTCAGAATTTCCAAATGTTACCAACATGTATGTGCAATTTACAATGAACAGAGCTTTACACCCAGCCCCTTTGACCATGAGACAGAGAGGGAAGGGTTTGTCATTGTCATTTTTTTGCAGCATTTGGAAAAGTTTTTCCACCCAGGCCTGATAGGTAACAGGTTTTAAGGAAAAAAATTACCAAGAATAACAACAGCAAAAGCAGCAGCAGCCTTCCTTTCAGCCTGTGCTATCCTGCTGTATAAGAACAAAAGAATAATCTCCTGGGAGTCCTCACATATCGTTTGCAGGATTGTCAAGCGGGATAAGTCAACTCTAATGTAAGAAAGAGAAAGTGTGCTGCACAAAAAAAGCCTCATTAAAAAAGGAAACAGTGCTCACAGACTGTAAAATCTTCACTAATCTACTACATTCCCCCACCAGCTTCCTTGTACATTTTCTCACTCAGTTGGCGTCTCCGCTGTAATTTGTATTCTGTAGGAATAAAGCTAGAGGAGGGGCGCAGATCCAGGAATATACAGGCCGAGAAATTCTGGAAGTAGGTCAGCAAGTACAGACTGTTTGTATTACAAATCAATATGTGGTTTTTCCTGGAGTGATCAGTTCAAGGTCTACTTTGCGAGTCAGCAAATAGGTCAAAAGTAAGAAAATTAGTTTGATATCCCAGTATTTTCCTCTGTAAATGTATCTGATATAGTAAAAAACAGCTCTGTTATCTTGTGCTTGAATACCTTGTGCAAGATGAATAATTCAAGCTTCTCAGTATGTCTTGAAATAATTTATCTGAATTTGCACAGCTCATTGAAACATTCAATAATAAAAAATGCCCACTGAACTGACTGACATTTTTTATTGACCATAAGCAATTCAGTCCTTGTTTTTTCCCATTTTAAATCCTTGAATTGGACTTTCATTTGGATTTTTCAGGGGAATGTACCAAATGACAAGTACCAAATGAAATCTGAAATCAGTCAATTTCTTTCTTAGATTTAGAGATGTAACGGTTACCGGTAAAATGGTAAACCACGGTAAACTTTCCCACGGTAATCATTACCACGTCCTATAAAAATTACCATTTTACCGTGTTTGATAACCACAATGCGTCAAAAACGCGCGGTGATGCTGCTCTTTGCCAAGAAATGACGGAACTATGAGTCTCCTCCTGGATGAAACAGCGTCATGGGAAGCGAGCATGCGCAGTTTGCTTTGTTTGGCCTCAGCGAAAGTTACAGACAGTGGAGATTCCCCTCTGGAAACGGACTCTAAAGTCTGGTTAAACTTTGGATTTTACGAGGTTGCTGAGGGGAAACTGATAGAAGACAGTCACCCTGTCTAAAACACAAAGCTACTGCGAAAGAAAAAGACATGCACAGTTAAAAACTGCCGTAACTTCTCGAGTAAATAAGCTAACTGAGCCGTAGAGAGAGGGCGAGAGAGCGGGAGAGAGAGCGAGAGAGCAAGAAAAGATTCAATGAGTCATACCCAAGAGAATTACAGGTGGTTTGTCAGTATTATTTGTCTAAATAATGCATAGTTCTTGTAAATAACAGCATTAGTATCATTCTGGAGTGTATTCTTGCCGTTCTTTTGCCGTTTATTTGCCATATTTTGAAATTGATCTACTTTTTTCCGTCAAAGTTTGTGCTTTATGAATTTAATCGATCGTACTCTGGAAAGATTAGAGGGGAATACATCGAAGATATCTGCCATGGAGTGGGAAGACTAGAGGAGAGTCACAAAGGGGGCTAACTGCAGTAAAGAAAAAAGAAAAGACCATGACATGGTCTAATTTGACGAGCTATAACATGGACACTAATGCTGCAGGCAAACAAAAATCTGTGAGTTTATGTAAAAAGGTTATTTGTTGGTCATTTTCAATTGTTTATGAAGACAATCCTGTTTAAAGTTCAAATCTGTTGTTTTCTTTTCTTGTAATTACACACTGTTCAAGCATTTATAACATAATAATGAAAAATACTTGATAGAATAGTTTACTTTTATTTCTAGTGAAAGAAGGGTAAAAAAAATGTACTCAATGGGCATTTCTAGACATATTTATTGAAAAAAAGACAAAAAAGAAGTGTAATGATGATAATATCAAAGGGGTTAAATGATTTCAAGAATGTGTTAAAGTACTTTTTTAACATTCTGAGCACACCGCAACAATACCCCAATAATAATGATAACCTTGATAATTTCGGTCACAATAACCGTGATACAAAATTTTCATATCGTTACATCCCTACTTAGATTGGAGTCTTTTAATGTGTATGGATATTCCAGCCAGGGCCAGCTGGTGAAGTAAAGATACCAAAATAGAAATTTGAATTGATCTCATTGCAGTCGATGTTATGTGTTATTCAAAGATATTTGAATCTAGCAGTATGGCTCTGATCAGGTCTCTTCCTGCCCTACCACATTCTTTTATGGAAGCCTTAAACAGGAACAACACACATTCCCACCTTCCTTGTGCCAACAAGGAAAGCACAAGACAAGAAGAGAAGCAGCAAAATCCCCCAGAGCAAGCATCAAAATCAGCAGGACTTTGATTAAGTCAGAAACTGGCATCAAGGAGGAGCTGTGAGAAAGGAGGGTTGCAAAAGCAGTTTGTAGCAGGAGCAGCATAGAGTAGGTAGGCAAGAGCAACAAGGAGGTCTGAGTGCATTTAGCCAATTGCAGCTTAGATGCACTCATCTGGCTGTCAGCATTGGTGGGCTAACTTTGGAACCAGCTGCCATAATAGCAATCTTGACAAAATGAAAGGTTTTGCTGAAGATCTATTACTTTGCCAAAAAATTGTAGCAGGTTGGATGAATGTCACTCAGAAAAATTCTGTTTACATTTAAATAACTTCAAGTGCTCCGAGAGCACAAACCTTCACTAAGGCATTTCCAACATTGAAGGGAGAGTTACTGTGCAAAATGTGGAAAACAGCCCTGTTAGTAAATTCTTAAAAAAAGAAGTCCTGGATCTACATCTGGATTCAGATCACTACCAAAAACGAATCTTTCTGTTCAGTCAATCAATCAATCTGACTTTGTCATTGTACATGTTACGATTACAGAGCAACGAAATCAGCTCAACCCGTCCAAAACCATCCACACAAAGACAGTTACATGCATGGGGAGGCAGGATCGGGAAGGCTGTTGGGGCGCCAGCAGAGCAGCGCTCCATTTTCTTAGATAGGAAAAGGGAGACATCAGGGAAAGAGGAGGAGAAAAAAAAAGACTGATTCCACACTATGCCCTACAGAGCACAGTGTGAGATCAGGAAAATGTCATGAAATCTGTTGATAATTATTGAGTTAGTAGTGAAAATATATAAAGCTGCCCTGGTGTACTTTGTTGAAATCTTTAAAAGAACTCTTAGATCTGCATCTGGGTTTGGCTCACCACTAAAATATTATTACTTCTTTGTGCCATGACTAACATTCCCTACAAATCTCAGCGAAATCACTCCATAACCTTTCTAGTTATCTTGCTAACAGGCAAATGGACAATCACCTACAAAAACACAACCTCCTCAGTCGAGTTAATCACTGACATGTCTTAGTAATGTTGCAACATTGGCTGTCCAATACAACAAAATAGTTTTATAACTACTACTAAGTATTTTGTATTTATTTCCCATAAGTATACAAACAGTGCACTTGAAAATATATTTAAATGACACGAGTGTGAGATGAAGGAGCCTGTGAATGGATTATATAAACCTGAAAGACTCGCAGAAGGTAGCATAGAACGACCAAAAGTATATCAAACATCAATTATTAAGTGCAGCAATTTTGTTCAAAGAAAAATATTGAAAAGTAGTAGTCACTTGTCAGTCCTGTTTTATGCACTTGTAGGATGATCCTTCTGTCTACAGATAGACTTCAACACTGGCACTTTATTTACAAAGCTGTCTTGGGTCTGCTCCCAAATGCTCATCAGTCAGAGGACAACAGGTTCTCTTCTTGCTTTCTGTTTTCAAGATCAGGACTGAGCTGACTTCAATTTGATTCTCACTTAAATTGGAATAAACAACAAAAACACCTGAAACTGAATGAACTGGTTCCACTGGACATGTAAGACGATGTTAAATGACTTGGCTGTAGAGTCATCTGGCTGCAGATGTTTGGACCGATACATTTTTAATCAGTCTATCTTGACACTTCGATGATATTTACTGTTAGCCAGTGTATTTCCAATGTTATGCCTCTTTATGTAGGTTAGGCTGTTTTTTGTTGTCAGAAAGTTTGTTAACTGTGCGTCTGGCCATCTTGGCCACGACACACTTGAAAAGAGTTTTTTTAAAATCAAGATTTTCTCCTGAAGTATTGAAAGTCTAAAAAAGAATCAATGACACATTCATAAATATGTGATTACTGATTCGCATTGTGGATTAATCCCAGCTCTCAATTTCACCAGTGTAAATGTCCCCTATTACCTCGTAGTGCATGTAAGTTTTCCTAGTGACTGTGATTGCTGAAATAAAACATGTAAGACAGTACTTTTACCACAAAGCATCAGAAAGACTGAAGGTCTGTCTGACTGAACAGGCTCAGTAACTGTTGCTATGAGGAGGGTCTCTCTGATTGGTTGCTGAGTGGACCAATTATAGATCCAAAGGGTCACTTTTGCGCCTTTTTGTGCTTGATTCATCTCCACAGAGGGCTTACACGAAGAGTGGGGCAGGGATGAGTCCAAAAATACAGAAGTGAGTTAGCATTTAGCCCTCCTGGTTCCCAAGGCTTGAATTTTAAAGCATTGTTTCGTGTTTTGAAGGGCAGTTGCTAACAATCTGGTAACAAGGACAACAAAAATGTCCAGGGACCCAACAGAATGCATTTCTGATAATTTTTTCTAATCAGTTATTCAAACACTATTGCAACATCCATGAGGACCAGCTGGACCAGACCAATGGGTCATGGCGAAATTCTCAATTAAGAGGTTTATGTGACGTAAAACGTAATTACTGTAGCTGTGTTCGAAATCGTCCACTCATTCACTCGCTCACTATTCCCTGTGTAGTGTAAATGATATAGTGGACTATATAGGGAATGACCAAACGACATTTTGGACACGACACTGAAATTTTCTAAACGTCGTAGCGTCAGCTGATGAGCCGGTTATTCCTGATACGTAAGTGGCCGCGCCGAGATTCATGTAAACAAACCGGGCATTTGGGAGGATAAGTAGCAGATTTCGAAGCTGTTTACAGCCGTTAAAAAGCTACGCTATGAACGTTTTAAAAGATACTCCAACATTTATTTACGTTTATGAATGAAAGCAGCGCCTAACAGCCTCTGTTCTCTTCTTCTTCTATGGAAAAACACGACCGCATTGCATTGTGGTAAACGGGAGTGCGGTAAAGTGTACATCGCATGTACACTCAAATTTGCTGTGCATTGTGGGTATTTTGTAGTGCACTATATAGTGGATGAAATTAACTGCTGAGAATTCGGATACCACTACAAAATGGCGTATACACTATATAGTGCACTATATAGTGAATAGTGAGTGATTTCGGACACAGCCTGTAACTGCTTCTAAGTTGAGCCGCCATTTTGTAGTTCCATAGTAGCTTATAAATACCTTTTCACTCATGAGTAAAATTATGAAAAGTAGGTATGTTCATTATGAGCAGTGATCCAAAACACAGTCAAAAATCACTTAGGCTTTAAATATTAAGAAAAACCAGTGAGATGCTAGCTTCTGGGTTGATCTGCAAAAATAAGAATGTAATTCCTGCAACTCTATAAGTCCATGTTTGTTAGAAAAGAAGAAGAAAATCTTAACATAATTTGTCCAGACACAACAGAGTTTATCACTTTTGATCACTCACTGTCAAAAACTGGAGGAGAGTCTGGATGATGATCAGTTAAAGTCTTTAAAATTCTGTTACACTTATTTAATTTATTACTGATATGTCTTAGTGATACATTAGCTGTCCAAATCAACAAAAACATTTGACACTACTGAGTATGACCAAAGCTAGAACGCTACATTTCACCAGTATTAATGTTTCCTTCTACCTTTAAGTGGATGTAAATTATCTGAGTGACTGTGTGTCTTTAATTTAACTCAGGACTTTAACCACAAAGCATCAGAAAGACTGAAGGTCTGTCTGACTGAAGAGGCTCGGTAACTGTTGCTATGAGAAGGGTCTCTCTGATTGGTTGCTGAGTGGACCAATTATAGATCCAAAGGGTCCCTTATGTGCCATTTTGTGCTTGATTCATCTCCACAGAGGGCTTACACATTAACTCTTTAAACAGCACAATAGTCCCTCATTCACTTACTTTGTCCCACAAAAACCTAAAACCCAAAGTTATTCAGAGAAAGATTAGATATAAGAGGAGGCAGATTCTCGAGTTTTAGACCTCAGAAAGTGGAAAGGCTGCTTTTTCTGCCCGATAAAGCCTTCAGTGAATCTTCTGACTGTGAAAAGCCAGAGTTAATGGACATTTTGTTCCAGGTCTTACTGTCGATATTTCATGGAAAGGGGAGTTAAAGTAACAGGCAGCATTTACAAAGATCGCTTATTTTTAGATTTTGTAAACTGTCTGATGTTTATAATTAAAGAAACAGTGCTATTATCTCATGAAGCTCAAAGAAGTCTTTGATTTGCATGTTTTCTCTGGTTAATAAATCATTGACATAACAACAGATGAATCTTCATAACTCACAGTGGAAAGTGTTTTCCATTTCTTTCTGGTAAATGGCCTCAAAGAATTATTCGTTATTAAAGTTACTGAGCTTTAATCTTGAGTCAAAGTACTAATTGTTTGAGTGTTAATTAAAAAGATCATTAGGGAGTTGTTTTCAGACGCATTAGTATAGAGATCATCACATAAACACACCGCAGTGAGGTAATTAAAGGTCTCCTTCAAGGGTCTTCAGTCCTGAAGTCTGAAGTCTGAAAGTCGCCCGGCATTGACACCCATGGGGTGCACACGGTGACCCTCAGAGACCACATTAGCTGGGATCATGAGCGTTCCTGTGGGAGGTTTGTTCTATGGTTCCTACAGAAACATGCCTCAGCTGTGTTTGTGTTGTCCTGTGTTTCTCTGCAGCACTGGGAGGACGACGTGAGGCGTTTTCACAGAATGTTCCGACACAACACGGACACAGAACTGGTCGTACTGGTTGGAAACCACGACATCGGTTTCCACTATGAGTAAGGACGTCTTTTAAAGGCTCATTGTTTTTATTGTTTTCATTGTTGGGTTTGTCCGTCTTTCCTGTTCTGTCTATTTGGCTAGCCTGATCAAACTGTAGTAAAAGGAGGGGAGGATTCTGCTGAGAGTTTCAGCTTAAGAAGGAATTTTGTTTGTTTTTCACTGCCCCTGCACAAGTTTTTTCATAACAAACCCTGAGAAGGTGTTGAGAAGAGGAGCAATTTCAATAAACCCTCAAACTGTTGCAACAAGAAGAAGTAAGCTCAGAAATTTCACAACCCCTGGGGTTGTTGTTTTGAGTCAAAAGCAGAAGTTGGTGGTTCAAGCAGAAAGTTTATTTCTGATTTACTTTTTTTTCTCGATTAGTTTTAGGAGAACATACTGCAAACTCAAATCTCACTGTGTGAATTTTTGAGTTTTAGACTAAGAAAATCTAATTTTTAAGCCACATAATCCTGACAAGTCAACACTCAGCATCTGCTTACAGTATATAAAGACATGGCATAAGCCTGAACATATGCCACAGTGTCACAGCTCAGTCCTCTCTCTGTTCAGAAATCTAAGGACAGTTAACCTAGTGAGCATGTTTCTGGTCTGTTGGAGGAAGCTAGAGTGCCTGGAGAGTACTCACACATGCAGAAGGAGAATTTACAAACAGAAAGGCCAACCTTCAAACCAGTGACTTTCCTGTTGCAAGGTTAATCTGGTGCTGCCACCGTGCCGCCTTGTTTGAAATGATGCCATGTGTAATTCATGTATTCAAGTTTTATTTGCCTGTTTTTATATAGCACACTTTTTTAAAACATGGCGATTGTTTATTTGGTTTAAGAAATAACAATAGTTGGGGTGCTGGTTTGGCGGAGTGGTTAGCAACCAGGCACTCCATGTATTTGCTTCTGCCGGTCAAGGTTCGAATCCCGCCTGTGACCAGTTTGCAGAGTGTCTTCCCCTACTCTCTCACCACCTTTCACAAGCCTATCCACTGTCTCTCTCCTATCAATAAAGGCACAAAATGCCCCAAAAATATATTTAAAAAAAAAAAAAAAGAAAAAATAACCAAAGTAAGACATCATTCAGCTGTTATTTAAAAGAAATCTGAAAAAACTCACCAAAGTAAGGGCTTTAAAAAATGTCACCAAAAGCACAAAATAACCCACATACACTTCATAGAATTTGAGTCTGTCCAATACTGAGCAAACAAATATTAGAAATTAAAATTCCTCCTGAAAATACGTTTGTTGGCATACTTTCTCCAGCATCCAAAATGTATGAACTCACTGCAGAAAATAGTCCCTCACAAGTGCAGTTTTTTACTCGCCTTTGAGTCATGTTTGTAGAAACTGTAGTGCCCATCTGTTTTACAGGATTATGGACTTTATTGCTAATTACACACATTTTGTTGTGTACCCAGTCTGAAAAATTCTAAGCTTGAGCAGGGGGGAGTCAGAGGATGAGCATAGCTTTTTGAAATTGTTTTTCATGGTAGAAAGATCGATCAGTATCAGATCATTTATCGTGGCTGTGCATGTGTCAAGGCAAGGTGGAGTTTGTTTTGGCTTCTGTGCAAAACATTGAAAATAAAAACAGAAAAAAGTAAAAAATCTATTGGACAGCAGCTCTTACACTGTCGGTGAACTTCTAGAAAACTGATTTAGATGAAAGTGGTCTGTAATCTCAACAGCTTTGAACCAGGATATTTTTATCATAAATGTGAAAACAAAACATGTAGAGCTGAAAAATTAAAGTGCAGTCAGGAAGATGAGCGGTATATCCGAACAGGATTTGCATGGTAATGTTTACTGCAGATACTTTGCAATAACTGTATGAAAAATGGATGCAGTGTGTAGAGTTAATTCTTGTATCCACGGGGCGTTAATGTGACACATGAAGTCTAACTCGGAGGCTGAACATTAATGTAGTTCTCAGTGATGAAGTGACTTTACTCTCATCTGTAAAAGGGATGAGTTGGCTCCCCACAACTGAATAACAAGTACTAATTTTCACTTAGTACAGACCAGTATGTGATTATACAATCACACGCATCCACAAATCACACAAAGAGGGAAGAGTACAGACGAAATGAATGTTTCTGAGCAATCAAAAAGGAAGTTTAGAGAACTTTGTGAGTCATGAAACGGGAGAAGTGTGAATGTTTTGTTGTCATGGACAGTTCATTCTTTGTCTTTTCACTCATTCTCAACTTTTTCAAAATGCCTAAGGCATCTTTTTAATCTTTTCTGGCATAAAAACAGCAGCAGCCTCCAGCATGGAAAACTGAAGCAAAAGGAGAGAAAACAACTGCAGTTCCTCGAGTGCCCACTGGGTAGGACTTTGAAACTGGATGACTCCACATTAGGGACCATGTTAAAACTTCAACAACAGAATTAAACACAGTTAACACCCATAAAAATGTCCTCAGTGTAAAGAGTCTTTCTGTACACACATTGCTGATGGGTCTTTCATCTAAAGTCCTGTATTAGCTGTGCAGCTGATTTATGGCGGGTTACCACCAGGCAGACTGGTTCTGTCAGAGGTTCCCAACCATCGGGCCAGTGAGACGGCCCCTTTATGTAGCAGCAGAGGACGAAGGGTGTTTTATTCTGAAAGAATGATTGGATCCCGTTTCATTTACTGCAATGACTTCACATTGCTGTGTTGAACAAATAAGTACAATCTAAAATAAATCCACAGCTAAACCTTGTGCTCATGCACTCTTCAACCTGTGCTCTAGATGTAGCTGTAAACATATTAGACTCTGAATATGTGTTTAACTGGAGGACAGTTAACAGTCTCATGAAGCCTTTTTAAGTAACCGTTATGTCACTCCGTATCTTTACATGCAGGTAAGATCAGCTGTGGTTGTTACCGTGTTTGGAAAATGGCGACTAGTTTGCATTTGGGGAGAATCCGCTCTTTATGTTTGCCTCCATTACAGCAGGTGGAGATGCACATATATGGGCAACAGACGTGGACAATAATGAATTCATGCAAATGTAACAGAAATGTATTTTAGGTAATAATGATATACATATACGGAAATAACTAGTTTTATTTTATTTCATTGATCAAGCTTTAATTGCCTTATTTGAAGCTAGACAAAAGTGGCTAAAATTAGCTCTAATTTATGGAGCTTACAGTTTTTTTAATCAAAACTGCATTGATATGAAAAACATGCAAAATTTCATTCTGGTAAAAAATGCACTGGCATTTACTGTAATTATTGTCAGAAATTTTCATATGTGCCTACAGCTAGGTAAGCTTTCCATAACCCCTTTCTACTTGCAGAAAAATTAGGAAAAAAATCATCCTGAAATAACCAGGTGCATTTGTGAATGACAACATCAGGTTTTTCACCCTGGAATTACTCTGAATTTAACTGCCCCCCAGTATTTTCTCCTTCCCTCCTCCTCCGTTGACAAACATGCAAACTGCAGGGAAACTTTCTACGTTCAAGGTTAGCACAGGTGCTTGAAATCCTTGACAGAGCTTGAATTGCATTGTTGCATTTTCAGGGTTTGAAAAGTGCTTGAATTTGGGACAGGGTGCTTAAAAGTGCGTTCATTGTCAATCGTATATTGATTTATGAATTATAACAGTGCATCAGTGAAAAGTATATAATGATATTTTATTTTTTAAAATGACGTTTAAGCTCAATTTTAATGAGGGAAGACTAATAACATAATGCAAATAAAAAAATACAACTTATAATAAAATAACCAAAATAAAAATCATAGAAATCTTTCTAATTTATGCAGTAACCGAGTTACCTTCAGAAATCAGACAGAACTTTAACCAGTCTTTTAGCTCTCTGTTAGGTAAAGAATAAGGTCATATTTACAGAACCATTTCAGAGTTAAGTCTACATGCAGGTGAGAAACTTTGATGGATCCATTTTTGTCGCTCTTTCCTGTAATTGGCCCTCCTCCTATGGATGATGATTGCAAACACAAATAATTATGGGTAAAGTATAATGTCATGTCTTTAAATATAATCAGGTCATTATATAACCATCCTGACATTTATATATCTATAAATGTATAGTTTCTTAATTTAGTCATCATAGGGTGCTTGAAGTCTTTAAAATCCCTCTATAAAGAGCTTGAAAGCTGCTTGAGTTTTACTGTGGACCGGATTTATGAGCCGTGTGCTTTGAGGGGCCAGGTGTGAATAAGAAAGTCGGGGAATCCCCCGGGTAGGTTACCCTGATATTTTCTTGGAAATATCAGGTCGGCATGTGTGGAGAGGGCTTCACACTTGCAGAAAAACAGTGACATTATCCTGAAAATACTAGGTGAGCTGCATTTGTCAACACAAACAGCAGGGGTTTTCTCCCCCTGGAAGTACCCTGAAATCTACCTGCTGCCCCTCAGTGTTTCCTCCCTCCCCCACTCCTCCACTGACTGACACACAAACTGCAGGGTGATGAACTGCTGATGTGAGGGCCACGAGGGAAACAGGAGGTCAGGGAATTACAGGGCAGGTTACTGGTAGTTTTAGTGTGAAAAGGGTTTAAGCATTTATCCACTGTTGCGGATATCATCCTGATTAAAACATGTATGCAGGGTTTAAACGGTACAAAGAAACTCACCACACATTCATGCACATGCACAACACTGACCTTTGAGCCAAATTTTAGCTGTACAAGAGTGAAACACGTGTCAGTGTAAAACTTTTCTGAAGCATCAGAGTGACAGGGTGACCTTTAGTTCCTGTTTCAGCTGAATTCTGTCCATCTGTGAAGGGCGGTGCAGAAAAGCCAAGCATGGAAATAAATCTGTGGAACTAAAGTCCTCAAAGTCAGACAACATAAAACACTGACTGAAAAATGACCTCACCAAGCTCCAGATGAGCTTTTGTCAGACGTCATGTTGATTATTGAGCTTATTTTTGTGTGATGTTGTTCAATTGGATTGCATGACATTGCAGAGATGTTGCATTTATTGTGTATGTGACTCTGTTGGAAACTGTTCCTCTTAATTTCTCACGGGA
Source organism: Scarus forsteni (assembly GCA_036419115.1). Classification (NCBI taxonomy): domain Eukaryota; kingdom Metazoa; phylum Chordata; class Actinopteri; order Labriformes; family Labridae; genus Scarus; species Scarus forsteni. The sequence continues at coordinate 13,285,502 of JAZDUH010000157.1, read as the reverse complement.
AGGAGCAGTGAAAGCAAACAGAGCTGGATGCATGAAATCCTCCTACAGTTAGAATTTGATGTCTGTGATTCAGAAAGGCAGGATTATGTCGACGTGCAGCCGCCGCTCATGTGTGTGTTTATTTATTTGACTGGTGCAGCAGAAGTGCTCGCTCTCGCCTCTTATGTAACAGCGTGTGACAGACAGACGTGTCGGGCCGAGCAGAAGGTTTTGTGTTTCAGCGTAACGATGAGCACGCTGTGTCTCCCCTGCAGGATGGACTGGTTCAAGCTGCAGCGCTTCGAGAAGGTCTTCAACGCTTCCTCCACCAGGATCGTCACCAAAAAGGGAGTCAAGTGAGTGTGATCACAGACACAAGAAGCACACACATTCATACTGTAGGCTGACCTCTGACCCAGCAGCAGGGATGTGACTCAGCAGGATGGAAGGTCACACTTTTAATCCCTCTGAGTCAGTATTTGCCAAAAACAGGATTTTTCTGTGAAACAGCAGACAGGAACTTCTCCAGAGAGCTCGGGTATCTGCTAAAGGTCACAAAATGACATCGTACATTCCTCTCTCTCATTGCATCAATGAACGTGCTGTAAATACCCTCATAGATCCACAACTGTGCATGAGCGTCCTTGGGAATGTTTGTTTCTGACTTCTGAATCTGCCTTAAGATTGGTGGAAAAACTGCTGAGTACAAGATGACATTTATTTTAGAGGAAGATTAATCAAATTAAATGTTTTAAAAAACAAATTCTGAAAGTCAGATTTGATTTACTGTCCCACAAGGTGAAATTTGTTCTGCTAATGAAGCAAACAGCATAGGGATGCACATCATTGGATTTTGTTTAACAGATATTTATGCTTGTTTTAGCGGATTTGTGTATTTATGAATACATCCTTGTTACAATGCAAAGTCTAAAGCTAACGTTTTGCTCCTATAATGAATCTTTTTGTTTATGAAACGTTAATATAGAACAAGAAAACAATGTGATTCCACAATAAAAGGCAGGTTTTTTTAACAGTGTTTTTCAAAGTAGAAGTTGAACCCCCCAGTGTGTCATAGAACACTATAGGAGGAACCCTAGGATTTTAGCTGTCCAAAAATCTTTTGGCATTCAGATTTTTATTAACCATAATTTCAATGAAGGTAGGATATTGTTTAAAATGTGATACAAAATAAACGCAATAATTTACAAATCCTTTTCAACCTATATTTGATTGAATAGACAAGATATTTAATGTTTAGACTGGTAAACTTCATATTCCCTTATTCTGAATTTCATGCCTGCAACAACTTCCCAAAATGCTGAGACAGGAGCAATAAAAGATTGGGAAAGTTGAGAAATATTAATGATCTGATCAAACTAACAAATTCTGTATGGCTTGTTATTGTGGAGAAATGTTGGCCTTCAAATGTTTTCATTTGTACCAATGTCAACACGTGATACTGCTGCAAGTTTCTGCTTGAAATCATGCAGATACTGGATGTTTGTGAGTTAGAGTTAGCCACAATTCTGGACACTTCTGGTAGCTATCTGCCATGATCACTAATCAACTTTTTTGTTGTGGTTTCTGCTGACTTATTCTAATGAGAGCTTGACGTACCTGCAAGTTATGCAGTACAAATTGAAAGAAATTGACAAGGGACTTGTTGAGCATAAAAGCAAATGACATTGGATCCTTTAAGCTAGAAGTTATCAATTCTCAAATGGAATTGTTTTTTTTATTTCCATCCCTAATCATTTTGGGCCTGTGCTCTAATATGTTTGGAGCTTTTGTTCAAAACAGATGAAGACATTTAGTTATGAGACAAAGTTTTTATCCCTTTGGATCACTCGTTACATGCTGAATGTATTTGTAATCAAATGCTCTAATGTCCAAAACCACACTAAATCCAGGTTTAATTATTTCAAATCAAAGTTTATCTCCCTTACTCCTCACACATGATCAATCAACCGAGTGACAAAACAAAAGTCCATCAGCACACACCTAAACATCTATAAAGTTAAATGCCCATACATTTTCATAATAAACATAAATCCAGATCATAAACAAACAATCAACAACTTTAAGAACAAAAGAGGAACACCAGTCCATCCAAACAAAGCTGGCATGTGCCCAGGCCCACACCGCTGCACAGCAACAACACCACCAAGCAGCATCTTAAAATAAAACAGTGCAGCATCTTACCTGCTGCCTCTTCAGATTCAAGGAAACTTCAGTTTTTGGACAGATTTCAGTCAGTCTGGTCTGCGCCTCCTCCCCTGAGCTGCCGTGTGCTTCTGTGCTGCTCCAGGTGTCACAGAGCACTGCTGATTGCTTCTTCATGGTTTAGATGGTGTAATTAACCTCACTGCTGAGCTCTATGAACCTAAATACTGATGTTTCATTTATTATAGGTCCTATTCTTAAGCAAGCAACATTTAAAGTATAAAAAGGAATTCTTAAAACATTAGAAGTACACTTGCCAGTTATTTTTTATTTTACTTTATGGGCCTGCTCTTCTTTTACCAAACCCATACGTCATTAGTTTCTAACCTGTTGAATTCAATTGTTTAGTCGTTTGAATTTATTTTTCATTTTGAATCACTTTATATGATTCACTATTGACTCATTCATTGACTCTCCTGTCTATACTTTTAAGTTTAATGTTTATCATGACCTGTGAGCTACAAGTCACCTGAAGTTCTCCCGACTATCTACCTATCTAACTATCTATCTATTTATCTATTAACTGTCTGTCTGTCTATCTGTCTATCAATCTATCTGTCTGGCTGTCTGGCTGTCTGTCTGTCTGTATATCTATCAATCTATCTGTCCATCTATCTGTCTGTCTGCACAACCTTAAGTGAGTGGAAACACCAGCATCTTGCAGAAGCAGATATCTATGCTGTGACGTGTGTTTGACATAGTTGACACTGATAATCTACAGGCCAACATTTGCCCACACGGAAAATCTGCAGGAATCAATAAGGGCATTGTTAAAGATTTGAATCAATTAGCATCATCGTTAATAGCATTGGTATGGATAAAATCGTACCGATTCCCATCCCTACTCCAAAGTTCGGTAACCAAAGAGGGAAAACCACAGGCTGAGGGTTTCAAAAATCATGAGGCAGAAAGCAGGGTCAAACAAACAGGGTTGAGATCAACGTGAGCATGAATGTGAGCTATGAAAAGAGAGCTGGAATGTGACGAGGAAACAACAAACTGTCGACGAGACTGTGAGAGAGCAGAGGGTTAAATACACAAGGTGGTCAGGGGTGGTTAGATTAGACACATGACGGGGGGAGAGACAGCCCTAAAACGGAGACAAGTGTTAGTGATTTCAAAATGAAACAGGAAACACGAGACATGAAATGGGAATGTGAGAAATAAAGAACGCCAAAATATAGCCTTTATACATCAGTGTAGAAACACGTGCTGGTGTAAGTCACCTCCAAAAGTTGTGTGAATATCTGAACAGCCTCTTCTGTATTTAATTCCAGCATCCCTGTTTGTCCTTCCTCTCCTCAGTTTTCTGCTGGTGAACAGTGTGGCCCTGCACGGCGACGGCTGTCCCATCTGTCAGTCTGTGGAAAAGGAGCTGATCAAACTCTCCAGAGACCTCAACTGTTCCCTTCAGGTGGGACCAACATTTCCTGGAAGTCAGCAGCACATTTCACAGACTTTTTTCTCACAGCCAGCAGCATCTCAAGCACTCAGAGCTGCCTGTGATTACCGAGGGCAAAAGAGCAGAGCTGAGTGAGGAACAAGAGGGAGAAAATTAAACTTAAATCCCGTCTCATCTGGAGCTGGTGTTTTGTGATGTGTAAACTCTGGATGTTTGCGAGACACTCTTAAAGTTTGGACTATTTTCTCCTCTTCCTTCCTGCGCACGGCTCCTCGCAGCAGAAGGATTGGAGCGATATGAAAAGAAAAATGTTGGCTGATGTTGGTGGACACGCTGTGAGCTGGCGGACATGGCAGCTGATAAATTCTTTATGTTGTCTTTTTTTTTTCCTTTCCCGCAGAACTCGCAGACGGGCAGCCCTGTGACGGACAGCTGTGAGGGCTCGCAGACTTATCCTCCAACGCCCCCCATCATGCTGCAGGTACGCCGCAGGTGGACTCTGTTTGTGTGCTCACTGAGGCTGGCACAAGTCCACACACTTTGCTAATGAAACTCTCACACAAACATTTTACTTTCACGGAGAGAATATGTGCTGAAACAGTCAGCCGAGACAAAGGCACACCTGGGCACACAGAATCTTATTGTGCAGCCTAAGAGAAGGGAAGTGTTGGTTTAAAGGTTCAATCTGTGGCTTTCACACCAAAACTAGAAAGCACTCAGAGAGCTTTGTGAAGGGAGCTCACATATTGCTGTAACATCTATAAGCAGAAGTTCCATGATAAGGTTACCATCACAATATGATTCATTGACCCTAAAAACCCACACCTAGCACTCAGAATCAGGTTGATGTCATTGTTGGACAGATATTGAGCAAAAGTGATCGTTTATTTTTTATGTCAGTGATCTTAATAACCAACTAAATCTAATCATTTTTAAAGGGACTGTGAGGAGTTTCTAAGTAATTACAAAAAAGTCTCACTTTTAGATATATGCCTGATGGAAATACACACTTTAAGATGAGTTTTATAGCATCTAAATAGGTTATCTATAAATGCTATTCCTTAGCCTTCCGGTCGGGTCGGACAGGGCTGGAGGTAGCGATATATAGCCGGCTACAAAACTACGATACTAAGTTTTCCAAAAACTGCTTGTTGTCACACATCAAAAACTACCGCTACGTAACTAGAAAGAGATACATTACCTCGTCACTTTGCATCCTGTAAGTTGTTTAAAAAATAAGTTGTAAAGCAATGCAGAGTTCTGAGGAAGGTCTGAGCTGCATTTTTATTAGCATCAACAAACACACACTTTGGCTTGTGGTGCGTTCAAGTTGTAGTCAGAAGTAGGAATTTTGAGTTCAGAGTAGGAAAATGCAACTGGAACGTCCCCCGAAGTCGGAATTTCCTACTGGGAACTCGGTGAAACCTCGCCACCCCCGAGTTGATAATCGAAGATGGATGCCCCCAGTGTGAACAGTTATTTAGCTCCTGTAATAATCAGTTTATTTGCACTTCTGACTGGGGTGTGTCGCTCTAGATCAGCTGTATACATAGTATTGTTAGACTTATATTTACAAAAATGCTGCCATAGTGATAATCACATTTTTCATACAACAACACAGGGCATGCTAACAACAGCTAACAATAGCCTGGTAGATCGGCATGTTTTTTTCCGACTTCAACTGGAACGCCGATAAGTCGGAGACGATGTCACTCCCAGTTCCGAGGTTACTGGAACGCAGCATTATGACAGTCTCCGCGCATGCTCATGGGTAGCAGAGTCTTAATTTTGCTGGAAACAGATTCTCCTCAGGGTCCCTTTAAGTTGGGCCATCACCAACATCTTCTGAAAATTTAAGCAAAATCTGTCGAGCAGTTTTTTCGTAATGTTGCTAACAAACAAATAGACAAACATACTCCGGCAAAGTCCTAACCTCCTTGGTGGAGGTAATGAGGCTTCCAGCAGATCCTTTCAAATCTTAAATTAGATTTTTGAAATTTAAGCTCAAAAACTTGTTTTCAGTTTTTTGTTTTTACCCGCGAGAGGTCTTAAAATTGAAATGCTGTTTGTCTAAGATCAGATTCATTAAATTTAATGGCTGCCTTACAGAACACTTGAAAACACTGTGGCACATTGTGACACCTGCACAGGTATCATCAAAATTTCTCTGTTTATTTGCTTTAATGCACTTTGGCATGAGTGCTTTTCTTTCCCTCTCTGCGAGAAAATGTGTCTCCAAATTCTTTCATCAAATTGGTGTTTAGCAGCCCTGACTTACTAAATTTAAGTTAAACAACAAACACACTTAAACAGAAAAACATTCTGACTATTTAAGAATAAAAAAATGTGAATAAATAATGCTTAGCCTGCTCCTCTGTAGAAACAGCCCTGAAGTGTAAGAAGACAATCTGTGGTGAGTTTCAGCCTGATTTGAACATACATGGCATTATTTCATAATCATTCGATGTAAAGGGTAGTTGTTTGCTATTTACCAGAAATAAGTAGGTTTGATTTGTTGTAATATTTTCTGTTAAACATTACTGAATGTACTTAAATAAATTCCATGCCCTAAAAAGAGCTGCATTATTGCTTTTGAACTGAAAACTATTAATATTGAAATCACAAATTCTGATAAAAGATCAATGAAACCTCGAATCTCCAAAAACACAAATGTTGGTGCTTTGAAAAACCTGTAATCTTTCCATAAACTAGCACAGTATTATCAGACATGACAAATGTTTTTTTATGCTTTTAATTGATTTTGATTTAATTAGACACTCTCACAACCCTGAATGAGAGAAAAGAAAATGAGGCTTAATTCAGATGTTTGGTTGATGGAAGCCCGTTTTCCCATGATAAGTTATTTTCAGTCATTTTCTCTAAACAGAAAAGAGAAAAAGTGAGAGGAGTAACAGAAGAGCGAGAGTCTCCAAAGGATGCTTAATTATCAGTTTTCTTTGGTTCCTTCGTTTGATAATGAAACAATGAAACGAATAATTAAGAAAGCTGCTTTTGAGTTTATCACTTAATCAGTGGTCTTCAGATATCACAGTATAATAAAAAATATTAATATTTGATTTAAGAGCCTGAAGAGGATCATCAGATCGCTTATGTTACATTTCTAATATTTAACATCTGCATTTCTATATTCAAGTGAAATATGAAAATGAGTTACAAGTCACAGGCGTGAGCCACCAAATGTGAGTTTTTTTCTGAATAAGAAAAATTAGGATAAGTTTCAATGTAAGGTTTATGGAAGCCTTTAACACTAGAACAGCCAACATTCCAATCCCCCTAGAACAGCCGCGGGGGGTCATTTTTACCCCCAAGCGGAAACAACTTTAGCAAATCTATGGTGTCATTTCTGAAACATGTGAAGTGGTTTATTTCCATCTATTTGAAGTGTATTTGAAGTAATTATGGAAACTTGGCAACAAAAGTGTTTAAAAAGATTTATTTCTGCCTTTTTATTTTAAAAAAGTACTTTATTAAACAGGTAAAATACAATTTAAAACTAAACAAACTGTACAAAATCACACATTTCTCAATAATAATAATAAAAATAATAATAATATATATATATATATAAATATATCGTATATATTATATAATATATATATATCATATAAATATATTATATATATCATATATATATATATCTATATCTATATATATATATATACATATATACATATATACATATATATACATATATATCATATATAGATATATATATAATTATAGATATATATATACATATATATTTATATACAAATTATTTTGTTAAATAATATATTATAAGAATAGTTATGGTTCGGGAGATATACATAGACTATTTTATTAACGTATAAAAAGTTACATTCAAAAATGTTAACAAAGTATCAATTATTATATTATTATTATCATTATTATTATTATTATTCATAGTAATGTTTATACTAATGATGATGATAATAATAATAATGATAATAAAAATATGTTTAGGCCTACACAAATAAATACATTTTCACTTTTTAACAAACTATAGGAACTATAGGTTTACACAAATATGAAAACAGTAACAATCAAATCAACTGTTTACAATAACACACACTCACATACATGCAGGTCACATTGTCACATTCACACTAACATTCACAACAACTCAACATACACATCACATGCACATACCCCCCCCCCCCCCCACACACACACACACACACATACACACACACACACACAATCACACACACAGGCACACTCGCGTAAATAGACATACACAAACACATTGACACATACACATGTGTACACATTACTCACAGGCAGAACACATGCTGTACACTGACTGTGCACTGTCCACAAACTGCACATTGGCATGTTTTTGTGGTTTTGGTCTTTATGCATTTATGCTTCTGGTACAGTTTCTCCTCTTCTCCTAGGGGTGGCCTGTGATGACGGAAGTACAGGATTTGGTGCTAGCCTCAAGATGTGCTCAGTGCGCTACAGCTTGCATAGCTCCAGGATGAAATCTTGCCGGGCAATATTTGTGTCTGTGCAGCCCCAGTACAGGACCAATGCATTCAGTGCGGCAATGTCCAGTACATTGTAAACCTTTTGTTCAGATCCATATTACTAATATGACAGCTGGTTGCAATAGCTACTAATAGCTGTCAAAATCAGACTACAAAACAAGCGTTGCTTAGCAACCAAAATGGCGGGAGGGGCGTGGCGCGAAAAGATACGAGCTGCTGAGCAAGGCGTACAAGATGCTGCTCCAATATGAATGCAATATACACTGTTTTAGATGAGGGGGTAAAAATGACTCCTTGGCAGTTCTAGGTAAAAATGCTCAAATTTTTTTTTTTTTTTATCACACACTTAACAAAATTCACCAAATGATCAATAAATCCATTTTAGGAAAAGTCATGGACTTTAAGATGCAGGGGTTTTATTTTAAAAGAAATACAAGCATTTGAAAATGCCAGGGGGTAAAATTTACCCCCTTGGCTTTTCTAGTGTTAAAGGATATGATTTTGCATAGTTTACTTACACCGTTTTCTCAAGATCTCAATTTTTGTTTGTCGTTACCTCCGGATAACCAAGTTTGTTCTCCTGAGAAAATGTGAAATATGGTTTCTCGAGATAACCGGATAATCTTTCACAAAACTTGGTTATCTTGAGATAACCACATAAGACGAGATCTCAAGAAAATGACTGAAATTAAGAGTAGTTAATTTCCACAAGGAAACAAGGCTAGCAAAATGTGCAGAATCATGTCCTTTAAAGGAATATTTCACCCAAAGAATGATGTGCCTTAATTTTCTACTCACCCTCATGCTGAGCAACACTCTGGAGCACTTTTTTGATGTCAATGGCGGCGGAGGTCGGGGGGATTTTAGCTGTCAACAAGCGTCCATCTAACAGGGGCAGCCAGCCCGAAGAAAAAGGTCCATAAAAGTCCACAAAGCGTGCCTATTTTCCTTCATACTGCTCAAATCCGCTGTAATCCAAGTGTCCTGACAGGCGTCCATAATTAATTGAAACAAAGTCATTTAGTACATTTTCGAGCCTAAACAGTGCTATATCGTACTTCCGCAGTGCGTCTATCGCCAGTCCCTGCACTCGTAAGCCGTCTGGATTGGTCTGAGACTTCGTAGTGCAGAGTGTGCAGCATGCATGAGTAGAAAATTAAGGCACATCATTCTTTGGGTGAAATATTCCTTTAAGAGCTTCCGTAAAGGTTTCTCTCCAATGATGTCAGTATTTGTACTTTTTCAGTTTAAAGAGTTTTTTTTATTGTTTTATTGAGTGGCTGCTCCATTTTGTTGTAGATATCTGTCATATTATGATCAATGTTGGGCAAGTTACTTCAAAAATGTAATGCATTATTTATTACTTGTTATTGTCATTTCAAAGTAATTAGTTACATTTTAATATTACTGTGTTTGAAATGTAAGGCATTACGCTTTTATGGCATTACCTTAAAGTTACTCTTGTCAAAATTACAGGAGATATGGATTTGACATTCTGAATGTGGCTCATTAGGTTAAAAAGCTCATTACACATCCAGTGAAGGTGATGTGGTGGCTTTCTGACTGAGTTCAGATTAAGGTTAAAAACAGTAGAATAGCCACATTGATGCTCGTGGCTTCATACAAGAAAGGATCATAAGAAAAAAAGACAAAAGGTGAAATTCTGGTAAATTGTGTTAGAGGTAGTGCTGTCAGACGATTAAAAAAATTAATCTAAATAATTACCGGATTTATAATTAATTAATTAATCGCATTTTAATCTCATATCTACTTAAAGTACCCAAATAAAGAATTTGAATTCTAGGATATTATTAAATTGTAGTGCATGACTAATAAAATAAATACACTAAGAAGTGAAGATTTGTGAATCCACATTTTTATTGGTGACTAAATAAAACCAAAGTCAGGACAACTTGTCCAGAAAATTCTAAACTCAATCAGGCAACTCAAATTACACTTTAAGTGTGTTTCATAAATCAAATTCAAAATAAAAAGGTCGAGGACATCCAGCAAAACAATTAGGCCTGATGCATTATTAAAGCATGTAGTACAAATATAGATACATACATTCAAAAATAAAATAAGACTAAGTCTTAAATATGCCATTCCTGTTGTCACCTGGGCTTTGTTTGGTTTGACTAGAGACGCATGTGTGAAGGGACGTGCCACTGCCATGTACGGGTCCTCCAGCTGGACAATATCAAAATGTTTGTGTGCTATGATTAATCTGTGATTAATTTTTATAACACATTAATTTGCGGTGTAATTAATTAATCTAATTACTGCACTAAAGTGACAGCCCTAGTTAGAGGTACTGAAACTTTGGGCCTAGCAGAGAATATCCAGTGAATTTGTATTCAAACAAACAAAAAGAAACAGCTCTTCATTTTGGGTTAAATTAAAAATGCATTGTAACTTACTAAATTGACATTTGTACCGGGTAAAAATATTACTGTTTTTTTTGTAATGCCTAATATTACTATGTTACAGCAAAAAGGAATGCATTACAGTAATCACATTACTTTTGTAAAGCATTACTCCCAACACTGATAATGATACAGAGAAACTACAATAACCAGAGTAAATCCAGAGTTTCACACAACAGTACATCCCAATATCATTTTTATTATTTTGTATACAGATGCCTCTGGAGATTCATCAATCCATGTTTTTTCTATACCCCACATCCCTTTAGAGGTCACAGGGGGCTGGAGCCTATCCCAGCTGACACTGGGTGAGAGGTGGAGTTCACCTTTGACTGGTCACCAGCCAATCACAGGACCGACATAAAGGGACAGATATTCATTCACACACACATTCAAACCATTGTTTAGCAGATGTTCTGGCTCTCACTCGCTCTGCTGTGGTTAATGCAAACATAAAGACGTGTTTTGCGTGTAGCCTTGGCGCTGCATCGTGTTGACAGGAGTCTCTTTAACCTCACAGTGTTGGTGACAACAAGCTGAGCAGTAGAAACCCCGACATGACTTCTCACAACACGGTGGCTTAAAGTGAGGAGCTGGAACGAGCTGACACAGAAATGCACATGTGAGACTTTCAGATAGAGTGGAATAAGAGGATTTTTATAATCTGGAACCCCCTAAACAGAAAAGAGAAAAAGTGAGAGGAGTAACAGAAGAGCTAAGTCTCCAAAGGATGCTCGGTTATCACTTTTCTTTGGTTTCTTTGTTTGATAATGAAACGAATAATTAAGACAGCTGCTTTGTTTTTCAGTGAATCAGTGGTCTTCAGATATCACAACATAATAAAAATATTCATTAATATTTTATTTTTGGGCCCAAAGAGGATCATCAGATCGCTTACATTTCTAATAATTTAAAATCTGCATTTCTGTAGTCAAGTGAAATATGAAAATAAGATACAAGTCACAGGCCTGAGCCAAAAAATGTTGACTTTATTTGTAGAAAATTGCCACAAAAAAAAGATTTCCATCATCTTTGGCAGTTTTCTTCATTATTTCCATCCAAAAGCCAACATATTATCTATTAATTGTTTTAATATGTGTGCATTATAGACAAAACGTCTTTGCTGCATGTCTGAGTAAAGCTGTTGACATTCCTGCACACCACATCTGCCACTCCTGTTTTTATTCCTTTTTCTAGTGAATAAATGAGTCAGCTGTGACTTTTTCTCAAGAGACCAGTTACTAAAAGCTTTCATGTGACTTCACATTTTTACAGAGCGCTCTGCTGGCAGAGAAGAAACTCTTCCACCTGCTTTACACTTTGGAGAAATGATCACTGAGGGTCACCAGCTCTACTTTTATTTGAATTTATGAATGAAAAGCTGTTCGTTTTTAATTTGATGCACCAACAAATGAAGAGGCAAGGCCCAGTTTTACTTCTACAGAGCATCAGCTCAGAAAGAAAAGGAGCAAATAGTGGATTAATGCTGTCAGATGCTCCCCTTTCTATTTGAAAGAAACACATGGTACTTGTGCCATGATGAAATGAAAATCGCTATACCTCACTTATATAAACACACATTTCTGAGGAGTTACATAATCTACCACATGGCCTTTCAGTGCTGCAGCATTGCACCTGAAAGTAATCCAGGATCCGTACATGCAAGCCACAGGCTCATGTCAATACTGATGCTACCATGGAGACTGATAAGCAGCTGCAGCAGGAAACATAACAGCACTGTGGCACAATCTTAAGTGTTTCATTCATTTAGCCCCACGGCACCTCCAGGAGGCTGACCCAGGATCCGTACATTCAAGCTACAAGTCGTGACATGCTGATACTACCTTCCCTAGGCCATAATCATAAGCACCCTATTCATTTATTCATTTCTGAAACACAATAGTATCCCTTAAAAATCAAATCATAGTGTTTCGAGCATCAGAGCTCAGTAACTGATAAATAATGCTGAATAATTATGATGAATAATAAGTCATTTTGACCCTCAGAGAAAGAGACCATCTTCTGTCTGAATTCTTAATCAGTGCCGAGGGCCGCACTGGTACGTGTTGTCGGACACTCTCAATGAGGAAAAAAAGTCTATGAACAAAAACAAAATCAAAATTATACATTTTAGAATATAATTGTATATTAATAAACACTAACATTAATCAATTGTAACTCAAACACAATGAAAAATTGACAGTTTTAGGAGCATGACACATAACTAAAGCCATTTTAAACTTCTTATTAATGCAATAAAAGAATGAATCTTTTCCAGTTTTTAAAGCACAAATACATTATCTTTACTACTGCTTCAAATATAGTTTTTACTAATACTGTTTGTAATGTTTTAATGCCTCATAAAATATATTTAGAGCTTCAATCTTAGCAAAGTAATTAATTTAATGACTTGTAAATAACAAAGCACGTACCAACAATCTTAGGTTAGTAGAAATATTTTATCACCTTTCTTAATTTGTGCTTTATGTAGCACTGGTTACCAATGATGAATCATATTTAGCAGTTGTTGTTGTTATGTTTTCTTCAGATTTTGAATTTGTTTTGGGTCTTTTTTGGAAATGATTGAGTGTGGAGAAGGGTCACATGTGGCCCCCGGGCCGCCAGTAGCCCACCCCTGCATTAGACTGTGGTTGAATTAAACAGGAAGATCTTTAGGGCTCTCATAACAATCAAATCAACTTTACTTCTCCCACAAGTCAGGTTATTAACCCTTTAACTACCCGCTCAACCGTCTGGCAGAGGCCATCAATACTTCAAGAGTATACATTTTTTAAAAACATTAAAATTAAAATCATTGCTTAAATCCTTTAACATTTTGAGGAACAAAGAAAACGTCAAACAAGAGAAACAGATATTCTTGGTGTGGGATGTAAAGGTTTGAAATGGCAACTGATGCACACTCGAGACAACCGAGCAATAAAGAAAACTTTAAAAAAGATGATATGGAGTTTGACTAATACAAATGAGCATTATTTTGAAGAATAACAGTTCTACATTGCCTACATTTATATATTATATAAGTCATCATATTGATAAATGGAGAATAAAAAGAGTAGGACATTTTTAAACCTGCTATTTTATGTACAAACATTTCCTCTTCTAACTGATATTGCTCTAAATTTTTGTAAATCTTTATTTATGTCATCAAGTCATCAAATTTAAGCTTTTTAAACCATAAACTCCCACATCAAGAAATAAATCATCTGTTCTTTGTTTGACTGCATTATTTCTGTCCCCTAGAAACATTGATGGAAACAATCAATGCTTTTTTTGTTGTTTTTCACAAATGAAATATTCGTCAAAATGATCTTTGCTGACCGGTTAAGCTGGCAGTTAACGGGTAAAATTCTTGATAAAAATGGAAAAGATTGTTTTTAGATTAAAATTAAAGTGCTGAAGAATTATATGCAGTTTATTTGATAGAGTCTCTACATTAATTTTCTTCCATGAAATGACATGAAATTCTCTCCAGAGATCATCCCAACTCTCTCATTCTTAGAGTCTTTTTGTTGAATTATATGTTGATGATTGTGTGTTTTGTTGTCCTGTAGCACTATCCTCTGTTCAGAGTGAGTGATGCCAGCTGCACCGGTCAGGACGCTGCGCCGCCCGAAGAGCGACATCTGCTGTTCAGAGAGAAGTATGACGTGCTGTCGAAGGAAGCCTCGCAGAGGGTGAGCCAGCACTCTGCAGTCTCATCACAGCGCCTCACATGGCTCTTCTTTTCTTCTGAAGCAGTGTAATCCTGTTAAGTTACAGTGTGGTTGTCTCAGTCAGAGTCACTGCTCTGTGGATACCAAACATGATGAAGATGATGATGATGATGATGATGAGGGTGAAGGTGATGATGTAAGTGAGCAGCAACCGGTCGCTCTCAGAGGCTGAAGTGGGCTTTCTCTCCCTCTCTCTCTCCTCAGCTGCTGCAGTGGTTTAAGCCCCGCCTCATCCTTAGTGGACACACCCACAGCGGATGTGAGGTTCTCCATGACAACAAGTACCCCGAGATCAGCGTGCCGTCCTTCAGCTGGAGGAACAGAAACAACCCCAGCTTCATCCTGGTGGGTACAAAGAGCTCCAACAGAGTTCTGATTCTTCATTTGTCCGAAAAAGTGAAACAAAATCTGATTTAAAAAAAAGTGATTGACTGCACTTTTGCATCATCACTTAAAGGGATAACTCGGTATTTTAAAGTTGGGCTGCGTGAAGTCAATAGTCAGTGAAGTGGCTGAAAGCAGCACTGTACCTTTAAGGAGAGTGAGCTGTTACTACCAGTAAGGTACACTGCTTTTGGCAGATACAGCAATTTTGCGTTATTGTGTGAGTTTTACGCAAAAATGAGCCGCAAGTTAATGTTGGGTTGAAGGTAAAACTGGGAGAAAAACTTCAGGAGGACTCATTTCTAAAGAGTTTCTTCTCCTACCAAAGGAACTTCTTCCCTTGAGTAATGTTATCATTAATGCAGTTACTTACTTTTAACTCAGATTTGATCTAATCTATGATTCACCTTTGTTACACTTTTAATCTTTTCATAGATAATGTTTTAGACTATAATTGATCATGTCTGTATTTCTTTATATCATTGTTTTTATCCTTATTCTTGTTTTATTATTTTAAAGAATATCTGAAACACAAGTTTCATGTGAATAAAAACTTTAATAGACTCTGATTAAAATAAAACAAACCTGGTTAAGATATCTTATCAATTGCCTTTGTAATATTCATTCATTCATTTTCTAAACCCCTTTATCCCTTTCGGGGTCAGGGTGCCTTTTTAATATATTTTTTTAATTGTAAAGAGATTTTTTGGACACCCTGTCTAAATATATATCTAAGTGTTTATGTGTATGTGTACGTATGTGTATTTATTTTTAATTTTATGTTATGAAACAGTGTTTTAAAACATGTATTCAAGTTGACATCTAAAGGGTTAAAATCCTGAAAATATTGAGTATTTGGTAGTTTCGAGCAGAGCTGGTGGTTTAAAAGATTTATGCAGAAAAAAAGAACAAACAAAAGTGATATCATGATTTTACAGGGTTCCTGCTGGTCCTTAAAAAGTCCTAAAATGTCTTAAATTGAAATCCAGGTAATTAAGGCCTTAAATTGTCTTAAATTTACCATAAATTTGCTGTGGGTATTAAATTTTCTGACGGTGCGTTTAATGCCGATGGGAAAGCACTGTGGCCCACTGTCTTTCATTAACTTACTGTGCAGTACATATGACATTGAGCGGTGGTCCGCCGTAAAACCTCTTCTGAACGATTGATGGGTGTTTTAAGGTACGTGTCATACAACGTTGGACTGCGGGACGTGTCGCCATTCGCCATTGTTGAGGCGAGCGGAAAGATGCTAAGATGAGGAAGTGTAAGTTCAATGAAAAATGGATGGAAGACAATTTATTTAAGAGGTGGTTGGCCCTGCTGAAGGCAACAACAGCAACGCCATGTGTAAATTCTGCAATAAGACTTTTTTTTTAGGGACTGTGGGGCCTAAAGCTGTCGAGTCGCACATGAGAGGAGAAGAACACTAGCGGTATGTGGCAGCAGCTAGTGGGGCCAGGCTAATTCCTGTGTTGCTTCTGGCACAAAGCACAGCATCAGTGAAAAGACATAAGTTGTCATGTTTGATGGGAGCATGAACAAAACTACTAAAAGTAAACAAATGGAACTTCATTTGTGGTTCTGGGGCACAAATGAGACGGGAACACAGCACGTAATTTCCTGCAAAAAAAAAAGAAAAAAAACAGAAAAAGAAAAAAATGCCCACCGTGTGCCTTGATGATGTTTACAATAAAATAGATTCATTTTTTCCACAGAAATTGTCATAAAATGGTGCAGGAACCCTGTTTTAGAGCAGTTTTTTTCATGTGCATTTTTGGCTTAAGGGTCGATGATGCAAAAAAATAACTCTGACTCCACATTAAAAATACCACTGCAATTAAATCAATGCTATTGCTACTTTCAACAAATCCAAGTCTCTAAAACCAGCAACTCTCCTCCTGACTACTCATTTTATAAAAAAAAATGTATCCCTAAAGTGATTGAATATTTAGTTTTTAATGCAGAGCTGAAGTGGTTTGAGAGATTTAATCAGGACAAAAAACAGTAAAAAATAATTTGATGATTTAATAACAGTTGTTTTAGTGTAAAGTTTTGGCTCGAAGGTTCCCAGAGAGTGGTAACTTAGAGGGATATGCAAGAGTTAAAGGAGTATATGACATAATGAGTATTTTGCAGTTTATCACATGGCCCTTGTCAGTCCCTGTTTTTTTAAGGCCTTGCCAGAGGAGAGTTCAAATCACTAAATGAGTTTAGACAGTATTGGTCCAGAGAATGGCTGTAGGTATTTTTGGAAAGAGTATAAAACAGAGCTTTAGCAAAATTCTATATTTCATCAGTATTAGCTGATAAAAGGTTTCACCAAAAAGTAAACAACCAAATATGCTGTAGTTAACATTTTTACTCTTGGGCTCCCCCCTGTGGCTAATTCTGCTCATCACAAGTAGCCACAGTTGTCTGCTACTTCACTGCCTCTTCTCACCTGATTTTAATCCACATCCCCTCTGTGTGTCTCCCTCTCGTCTGTCCCTGTCCTCAGGCGTCGGTGTCCCCCAGCAGCTACTCCCTGTCCAAGTGTTTCCTGCCGGAGGAGAGCACGGTGATCGGCGTCTACTGCTCAGCCGGCGCCTGCATGTTGCTGCTCTTCCTGGCTCACTGTATGTGGATGAAGGGCATCCTGCAGTGCCTCAGCCTCTGCCTGCTGGGCAAGCACAAGTCCCTGTGAACTACACTTCCCAGAGTGCACCACTCTCCCATGACTGAGCCATGAAGTCATCACGGTAGAGTTTGGTTACATACTTTGACGGGAGGATAATGTGGCGCCGCGTCCTCCTCTCCTGAACGGGTCAAAATCTGTTCCCCACACCTGGATATGTTTCTCTTAACGTTTTAGAAGCTCTGTAAAAGACTGGACTTTATATTTTAGATGTTTTTAAAGGACTTTGATGTGAAACCTGCTGATTTTAAGACGATTTTGTGGTTATCAGGAAGCAAACGTGTGCCAAATTGTTGCCAATCATCCCTGGTGTTTGTTTACCTTACTCGGGAGTGCCAAACGGGTGGAGCTTATAGAGTAAACACAGAAACCTTCTCTGATTTTACAAAAAGTTATTCTGTGTTTTTGTGACATTAAAAGGGACAGAACTAAGAAGAACATTGTAAATATTATCCTGCCCTAAGGTGGTAAAGTCAGACTCTGTTTCTGTCTCCTCACTCTAATGTTTACTGTGATAAAATGTGAACACAATGTTTCTGTTGTTGATGTCTGACAATCCATCCACATTGTTTTTATGATGAGTATATTTATTGCTGACTCTCTGTGCCAAATGTTTGTGAGGGTTTTGCCAAACTTGTTCAGATGTTTATGACGACCTGTAACTACTGAGCCAGAACCTTCGATTCTGTTTTTAGAGCATCATGGTGTCAACTAGAGGTTGATGTGCACAAGGACTCAATGAAATCACTCGATCACTTTATGATGAATTATTAAATGTTATGGGATGTTTCAAGTCTGTAAATGGTTTTCAAAGAACTGGAAATGTTGCAAAAATTGGCACAATGTTGTGGTGATGAAGTTCATGAATGTGACTTAAACACAAATATGTGTTTGCAAATGAAAAACATGTCAAATAAAAAGAAAGTTTAAGATGAACAATGTTTTAAGTGATTTTCCCAACGCTGACTTAAAAGGTACAACTAAATACTGAGGCATCTCTTATGTGGGTAAACCATGTTGTTCACAGTCACACTGAGTGTTTTATGTTATTTTTAAGGTTATGTAGTTGAGCACAACTGTTGTAAGTTTACAGAAGTTAAGTCTTTAGCTCACTGCCAGATACTGACTGAAGTGCATGTTTGTTTGCTTGGATGTTAGAAAACGATTAGCTTAAAATTGGAGCAAAGCATTAGCTTGAAATTTTTGGTGACATCAAACAAGGAAGCAGCCAATCTTTCTGTACATTGAGTTAAATGTACAGAGATTACTGCATGTCATGTGAACGTGTGTCTAAATGGCACAAAAGGTTTTGTGAAGGCACAGAGAGGACGTCCAAGATGATGAACATCCTCATCGACACATCATAATTTCAACAAATTAAACATTTGAAATGATCAATGACTGAGTTTAAGAATGAGAGTAAAAATGGTCTCCACTTACAAAAAGACATGCAGCAAATATGAATAAAAATTTGAAAATTACAATTGTGTACTAAAGTTTTCCCCAAATTCTTGATTGCAAAGGAAACACACAAGCAAACTTGTGGAGAAACTTCTGAAAAAATTAAGGACACCAATTCTTTTCGGATAAACCTGGATCTTCTTGCATTTGAAAAACAGCATGATGAGAAAAGCACAACACAGCAAATCAAAACCAAACTCCGTGTGGGCTGTTTTCTTTGACATTAATAGTCAAAGAAAATTCAACAACAATCATGGCGTCTGCCTGTGATGAGCAGAGACACTCATGTAGGTGGAGCCTGTACAGCTATGATGTCATAAACTCCAGGAAGAAAAGTCTGAGGCTGTGTCCGAAATGGCATACTAACGTACTACTCATACTAAGTGTGACGTCAAAATGAGTATGTAGTGTGTTCACATTAGATAGTATGAAAAGATTGAGTGTGCGAGAAATACCCGGATGTATACTATATCAGAAAAAAATTTAAGTATGCGAGGTGGGCATACTAGTCACACTCAAACGCCCCATAATGCATTGCAAGCCTCATAATGCATTGCGCCAAGCAAGACCGACCGGCATTCAGCTAAAACTTCACTAGCAAACTTCCCATTTTCAAAATAAACGCATCTTTTATTATCTCCTTTTAGTTCTTTACCACCTACATGGGCTCTTGTTTTAGAGCCGACCGAAAGTTTCTTCGCTAGCATGTTGGGGCGCATAGCAGCATGTCCGAAATGAAATTTCTGTCCGTGCGTTTTATGGCTCAAATGACCACATTCTGGTATTCTACGTGGTGACTTTCTCACCTCAAATGCTCTCTGAACTTTCAAATGTGGCGAATCAACAGAGATATTTGATAGCCTGGTGTACTTCTGATTTTTGTCGTTGGAGGTTTGAAATGCATCATGGGAAACTTAGTAGTATACTACAGTGTGAATGGTTGGCATTCTAATCATACTTATAGTATGTAGTTTACAGTATATACACATGGGTTTGTAGTATGTAGCACGTTAGTATGCCATTTCGGACACAGCCTGAGTGTTTTCCGGGGCAGTATCTTCAAAGAGTCATAGCATATTTCTCCATGAACTGAGAGCTTAGTAAAAAGTGTCATGTTCTCCTGCTCTTCAAGCTAACCTTGCGCAGCAGCTGGATCAGCCTGATCCAATGTCTGTGATCAGGCAGATTCATCTTGACAAGCTCCAGTCTACAACATCTGTGCTCAGCCCTAAGTGGCACGGCCCAATCAGAACAGGAAGAGGAACGAACTGAGTAAGATGACAGCAGGAAGTAGCTGTATATACGGGAATTAGCACAGATGCTCACAGCTGCGTTAGCTGTTTTTATCATATCTTTGCAGCATTTCTTTATTACATAAAAAAGCATCAGAAACTTATCTATAATAAGGTTACTTTGACTCCACTCCTGACATTTTCAAACAAGAGTTTGTTTTAAGAAGTGGCTCACGTTCTGAAGTGCAGTAGTTCCCATCATCTGATTGGCCTACAACGAATGTCATGTGTGCTTGTTGTGAATAATGTAACATTACCTATTTTTAGACTAAGACTAACAATTTATGTATGTGAAGAATAATTTGACCTTTGTACACAATTTATGTAACCTTTTTCATGTATTTGTCTCTTTATAACCCTGTTCTAATCTTGTTTAATTGTCCTTGTATTTGAATATCTTTGTATAGTCTCTTTGTAATCATGTTTAATAATCATTGTTTAGCTTTTGCATCCTTCTGACACAAACACACAAACACACAGACACTACATGGCCTTGTGCGGGCTCCTTAGGTGGAGAGGAGCCTGTGCGGAGGTCACTCCACACACGCATATTCTTATCACTCTTATAAAAGAGAGAAGACATTGTACTCCTTTAGTTCAACATTCAGACTGTTTGACTGTATTGTTGGCTCCTCGCTGCGAGTACATTCCATCTGATTGCATCCAGCTGCCTCTTCGTCGTCTTTTATTCTAAATTATGTCAGGTGTTGGTACGAACCTTGAAAGTTACACTGAGCTCTTAGAACTGTGAAGGGACAAAATCCTGACAATGTAATTTAAGAAAGAAACAAAACAAAACAGCAGGGGCCATGTGCAAATCACAGTGGTCATGCTAGTAAGCTAATTAGCGGTAGGTGAGCTTTGGCTGTTTTTATCCTTTTACTGCACGCACCGTTGAAAAAATGGTGTCTATTTGATTGCCATGGACTCAGGAATGAGGCGAGAAACAAAAACAAAAAAAGTTAGCTTATCCCTTTTTTTGCTTAAATAAGAATGGATGTTTTCTTTGCTTCCTCTTCGTTAGCCCCAAAAAGCTTTACCCTTTACCCCCCTCATGGGCAGCCTTGCGGCCCAGTAAGAGCCTTGGCAGAGCTTTATGGTCTCTGTGCACCTCTAGTCAGACATTTTGTAGGATGGTGGATACTTCAGATACACAAATGTATGTGCAAAAACAGTAAAATGTGTTTTTTTGTGACATGTTCATTTTAAGACAATTTAATTTTTAAATTAAAGGCTCCAAAAACCATAAAGATCACAACTTGACTATATGGCTGACTGACACTTAAACTTGGAGCTCTCTGTCGTGTTATTACTAATGCTTAGCTCCTGCTGTAACAGGCTCAGATGTCTGCAGAGGGAAAGGTCTGTATTTACACCTAAATATCTCCGTTAAACAGGTTTGAGCTCTGAATCCATCATATTTACTCTCACTGTTCACCTGCAGACAGAGTAGTGTGATACTTTTGGCTTTGAATTTTACTTTAACTCTATGATTGTAAATTAGCACGAATGCTGATCAAGATGTTTCCTAAATAAATATTTCAGCTGGGGCAGCACATTAAATGATCTTCTCAATGGTTTTAAAGTCATTAACTCCTTGCATGTTTTTAGCATCAATGGCAGGCTATAATGACCTTTGGGAGGTAGTATGTTTCCTTCACAGCAAGAAAGTTGCTGCTTCAAATCCTTCGTCAGTCAGGACCTTTCTGTGTGGAGTTTGTATGTTTTCCTTGTGCATGCACAGGTTCTCTCCAGGCACTCTAGCTTCCTCCCACAGACCAATAATGTGCTCAAGCTTGATTGTTGACTCTTGGTAGCCCCTAGGTATGAGTGTTAGTGTAAGTGGTTGTCCATCTTTCTATGTGCCCCCCCACGGCTACAGCCCTACAGTAACTCTAATGTGACTTCCATGGGGATCAAATCAAGCAACCTGTGTGCTGTGAGGTAAAAGCACTACCTGCTACACCACAGCACTGCCCAAAATCAGGTTTTATTCACCTGTTTCTTCCTATTCACAAGATATTTTTTATTTAGCTGATTTTACTCTACTTCCTAATTTCTTATCAGTCTTTTCCTCACCAGCCACCTTTAGTTATTTTTTTAAACATCCACTCACTTGTTTTTCAGCCCTTATTCATTTGTTTTATATTTCCTCAGTCCTGTTTATCTCCACTGGCGTGTCATCTTGTTTTCTTTTTACCTTCTTTTATGTTTTGTCTCATTTGATTTCTTTTATTCCCATACATATTTTCTCTTGTTATAAAGTGCTAATGGTCGAAGTCAATATCACATAGTTACCTTGACAGAGGAGGTTTGTTTGTGCTGTCGTATGTTTGTTTGTTTGTTAGCAAGATTACGCAAAAACTTTCAGAGATATTTTGCTAAAAATCTCAGATGTTGGTAATAACCCAACTTAAAAATAATTCTGGTGATCCAGCCCTTTCATTTGGTCATTTTGTTTTTTTACTTCATTGTTAATGTTAATTTCTTTATTCTCTGCCCTTGATTGTCAAGGCACTTTGTAAACATGTTTCCAAAGGTGATACATACATATTATTATAATGTGCTCTTTAGATGTATATCTATAACCTCTTAATCTGTTCTTTTTATGCCGCTAAGCTACCTCTGATTTTCTTTTAGAATAAAACATGTCTTTATCCAAACAGGGGGCCTCATCTTTAAATGGACCCGTCAGACTCTTTGTTCACCCTTTAACAGATGTCAAAGACGTCTTGTAGGTTGTTTAAAACAAGACTTCAATACCTAAACGTATAAACAAAAATACAAAAAGGATTTGTCTTTTTTCATGATCTGTTTCCTTAAAGATGGTATAAAGTTTAGAGTAAAGCCATAAATCTGATTTGGTTCAAAGTATACCTCAAAACTGTGCAGAGACTATCTGACAAAGAAAAACAAATCTGCAGCCTGGAACTGACAGACCAGCTGAGTAAAAGTCTGGATTTAAATCCAAATAAAAAATGTTGGATTCAGTATTTTCAGAGACTGATCACAGAAAATTTGAATGTAGAGCAAGTCTGAGGAAACTCCTTCAAAAACAAAAGACTTTGGAAAAGTGCTTACAAACAATTCAACTAGAATTCAAGCTCAAACCTAGTCAAACAAAATGTTTTTTTTTATATGTGGAAGAGGACATTTTAGTCTGTTGTTTGCCAAATAAATAACAACACTTTCAGTTTTGAACATGATTTGAAAGAGCTCTACTGTTACTCAACACATCAGGCTTTACATCTTCATCCTCCTAAATGTTTCACTGCAGAGGTCTGTTTTTAGTAGATGAAAAAAACAAAAAATGTCTTTCAGTTAAATATTGAAAATGAGTTTTAAAGTAACATTTATCTGTGATCACAGACGCATGTTGTATCAAGGTCACCACAGTATTTTTTAAATAATTATTATTTTATAAATAATTGCCAACATATATTTGTATTTTCATAGTAATGAAAGAGACTGCACATGAACAAACTCACATGCAGGTATTCTTCAACATGTTTTATTTTAGGGTCTGATTGTCACTGTAATTACTAGTTTGTTCTTAACTATTATTTCAACATATTGTTCAATTAGTTTTTATTTCTGTCTCTTTCACTATGTGATATTTTAACATATTTAAGTGGAGGCTTCAATAAGCTCATAGTTTTTTGCTTCTTCTTGCTCTGTTTATCTATTTTTATCTTTTTAGTTTCTATATGTGCAAAATATGAAATTTAACCATATGTTATGCATATTATATCAGCCTGTGCATGTTAATTTTCATCTTCTAATGCCCTATTCATTGACAAAATAAGTAATAAAATCTTTTTGTTTGAAATTGAGACCTTTGAAAGCCTCAGTTCAGACCTCAAAGTATCACAAGAGCAGAGCACGCTGCACTTGTTAGTTTAATCCTGAATAAACCATCTGTAATCTGTGATATTCAACCAAAGAACAGAGGATATCTTGAAATTAACCTGCAGTTCAGTCTGGGTTTAGCAGTTGCTCTGCATCAAGTCAAACTTTGGGAGTGTTTGCTCATGTTCCAGATACAATATGTTTAAGTTTTCATTGAACTTTGTTAAATTCAACATTGTGTAACATGTTTGATAAAGATGATTTGAGGCTGCATATGGAAACTGATGGAGCTGAGGGCTGAGTAAATTACAGACTCGTGCATAAGTTGTGTTGTTGTTCTGATAACTTGTTGCTGCTCACAGATCAGGCAGAACATCATGACCACCTCCCGCCCTGACCGGATCAGACCACATGGGCCTTTATTCCCCATCAGTGAGCTTTGGCCACACATTGACCCTGTTGCCTGTTCCTTGCTGCTCAATCCTTGGGACACTTTTGATAGATAGACCTCTGCAGACCAGGAACAGAAGCACAAGAGCTGCAGCTTTGGAGATGATGTGATCCAGTCGTCTCACTATCACACTTTGCCCCAGTCAAATTTGCTCAAACTCTTATTCTTGCCCTTTTTTGTGCTTCTGACATCATACTTTGAGGTGGAAATGTTCACCTGCTGCTTTATGTATCCCACCCACTAACAGAGCCATGATGGAGATATTCAGTGTTACTCACTTCACCCGTCAGTGGTCGGACTCTTAAGGTGCCTACACACCAAAAGCGACTCGAGCGTCTCAGGCGATCCATGCAAGGTCAATGTACAGCCGTGATGCGGCGGGGCTAACCCTCTGTGTACAAGGCGATCACTCCACTCATCGCGAGATGACAAAGTTAAAAAAAACAAACAAACAAAAAAAAAGATGATCTTCTTAGGCGCTGTTGTGTGTGGCTGAGAGACAGCAGCCAATCAGCGGTGTGTGCGTGTGTGACAGTACTGCTGACGGACTGTTTTTCATCCAAACTACAGAGGAACAATTTATGTCTGTGTGGGAAACATCAGTCAGTGAGGACATAAGTTCTGCCTAAACGGATCGCAGAAAACTCACAGACAATGCTGCTGCAGTGTTTTGTGTTTGATAAGTGAGTGAAAAGAAAAAGCTGGAATAATGTCTGATTATACATCCTGTTATATGATATATGATATGAGCGTGGTGAAACTCGAGTGGATGTGACGTCATCAAGCAACAGCCGAAGGCAACAGTGACCAAAATGAGGTATTTATGGACACGCAATGCAACATCAGTGGGCGACGCGATATTGATCACGGAGTCGCTTTTGGTGTAGCTGCAGTTTTATTTATGCCTGATCGGTGTGTACCTGTTTCGTGTGACACACGTGCAACTTTAAGAGATGCTGATCCCACAAAAACACCATTCAACCCCTTTTCACATTTGCAAACAGCAGGTTTGTACCATGAAATGTACCCCCACCCTCTTTCCCCCGTCCCTGCCTGGCAGCCTGAATCATAAACCCAAGCGAGTAAAAAACCTTCTGTGGAAACAAAGATGAACACAACTGGACACCAAGATGGAAATAAAGCAAAGTCCTCTAATGTGCCTCTTTATTTAAAGAAAATAAAAATGTCATTTAATCATCCTCCCAGGCCAAACAAGGTTTTTGCACCTCCAGTCAGTTCACTCTCTGTCGGGGATAGACGTGTACTGTAGCAGAAGAAAAGGCTGATGCTGTTTGTACAAGGAGAAGAGCTTGTCTTGTTGGGTGCTGCTCACACATTCATAGTGCCTGTGCCATCAGTGTGGCTCCAAAGGACCAAAGAATTACTAATATTGCACGCTCTCATTTATTCATCTCCATTCTAAACATGCTTTCCTATGTGTGTATGTATACATATTTACCGTATACATACATAGGTATGTACACCTAGGCACACACATAATTAAACATGTATAATTGTACATATATATTTATATAGACCTATAAATTTACATGTACATACATTTATAAAATTTTACACACACAACGCTCGCTCTCTCTCGCACGCGCTCACGCTCACACACACAATGCGTCTGTGAGTCTATGTTTGTTTTATGTACACATGCGCACAGGCACGCACATCAGTACAGATCTCACACACACTTCATATCGAAAAAAAGAAACAAAAAAAGTTGGTTCCTATTAAAACAACACCAGGTTGCAATTTGGACACTTTCAATGGATTTCCAATGTTTGTTTAAAGCTGTGAATTCAAAACAAAACAAAAAGAAAAGAAAAAAAAAAGATTGAAAGGAGGAAAAAATAAAACCAACAAAATACAAAAAGGCATGGCGCTGCAACATCTGGTCTTCACTGCAGGTAAGTGGTTAATTTGCATAATGTATACAGGTTTTTAGGATTTTTTCCCTATTTTTTTATTTTTTACTAAACAGCATTTCCTCTTTTTTTATAAACCAGAAAAAACTAAACTCTACAGAGAAAGTCCTCTACCCGCAGTCGTCCGCTGCTGATAGAGATTGACATCAAGCTGTACAGCGCAGTCGAAAACATACTTACATCTGAGCTCATTTACAGGTACAGCCATAATCAAGGCACAAAGATCTACAAGTAGATTTGTTTTTCTTTCAATTAAGTTGTACAAAATAATATTACATTTTACAGTCTGTACAGGATAATTCAACCTTGCACAGTGTACAAGTTAACAAAAACAAAAAAAAGGAACAATACATTTTTCTCTCCCGTCCCCGTCCCTCCCCTCCCATCAGTATCTCTACGCTAAAAGGATGGTTTGTGTGGAAAACAAAAAAAAAACAAACAAAAAAAAAAAAGGAGGCAGGTCCGAGTCCGTGGAGGCAGCAGGGCTAAGGTGCAGAGAGCTCAGTCCCTTTTTCCTTCATTTCAAATCCTTCATTATGTCGTCGTGTTTCCTGCCCCGCGTCTCACACTTTTTTAGAAAAAAATTCTCTCGCTCCACACATCTTCTCGGCTTCTCGGTGCACCCTGCAGCTCAGCAAGCTAACGTCGTGACAGGGTAATAAATATTGTGATGCTACATTGTGTGTATGCTTCCTCTGGAGAAAAAAAAAACCCATCAAAAAACAAACAAAAAAAGAAGTTATTAAGGAACCTGATGCAAAGTGCATTTATCTCTTCATCCGCTCGGCTCTCCTCCGTACGCTCCGCTTTGTCGCTCCGCTTTTCTGCGTCCACGTGGAGACGAGGAGCCAATCAGAGGAGGCAAAAAGGAAAACAAAAAGTCGATAGGTCATGGTGGTGGTGCCAGCGTTAACCAGCAGGCGACATGAACTTCAACACACGCATGCGCTCGCTCACATGGCATTCCTCCTTCTCGTCATCACGCACACTTGGACACACACTCGCGCTTGCCTCTACACTGAGGTCCTGTTGGTGTGTTTTTATGTTTCCACACCCACCAGTCCAGGTCCAATGACAAAAAGCCAAAAATCAGAAAAACAAACAAAAAGGGGGGAAAGAGGAGGTAGCCCAAGGCTTAGTGGAATGACAAAAATCAAGGCATTCAAAAGGATTAAAAGAAAAAAAATAATAATTAGCGGCACGCAACAACTTTGATCCCCGAAACTTTGCTTTCACGTGGGTGAAATGGGGATGAATCTGTCTCAAAAAGAAGAAGTACAAAAAGCTAAGAAGTTAAGAAGAGGAAGAGGATTTGACACACTTCAGTAGTACTTCATAGTCCTCGACAGGAGGGATGGTCAGGGCTGGTTGAGGGTCTCTTTGGGGAGGAGGAAGAGGAGGAGGAGGAGGGAGGGAGGAGGAGGAAGGGTTTGTCAAGGATGCAGAATGGTGGAGAAAGAACACAGAAGGCTGACGGAGGCGGTCTCCCATCACAAGAGTTCGTACTGCCGCAGGTGCATTCTCTGGATGATGTCCCGGCAGTCGTTGAACACCCGCCGGATGTTCTCTGTGTCCACGGCGCAGGTGAAGTGGGGGTAGCAGTAGTGTCTGCCGTCGCCGCTTGCAGTGCTGATCCGCTGAGAGGGGAGAGGATGGGAGCAGTGTTAGCTTTGTTGACTATTTCTGTCATAGTTTTCCTCAACAACCTTTTTTTTTACCTAGACAGTCACTTTAAAAAAAATAACATGGACAAAAACTAAAAGTGAACTGACTGATGTTTTAGTAAACAGATAAAAACTACACAGCAATGTTTGGCAAACTTAATCCAATCAGACATAATTTGGTCATGTAGAAAGGACAGACGAGTTAAGAATATATCCAATCATGGCTACTTTGGTTGTGTGGAAAGGTTGGATAAGTTTAGAGGGACATCCAATCACAGCTGACTTAGCTTGGTGATGGTGGGATAACAGCTACTCTCTTTATGAATTGATATATTCATGTAGAGCAGGCTCACTGTTTGTGGTCAGTTCTGGTATTTTGACTGAGATGCTCTGCAAGGTAGCCTTAATAAAAGTGACTGCAATTAAAACAAAAGTTAAATTTGTTTCTGTTTATTTATACATTCAAACTTTACCAGCATTCAATAACGGGTTATTATAAAGGGTTATTTATTTGTTTAGCAAATATTAACAACAAAAGTGAGTGTTGTTCATAGAAATAATAAAACAAACAACAATAAAACAATCAATATAACAATAACCAATAAATAATCAAATAAGTGAATAAATCTAAAACAATGCTATAAATAAAATGATAAAATCAAGCAAATAAACATGGTAAAATTAAAAGAAAACACTAAGTTAAATGTAGTAAAACAAATAAAAGACACAGAAGACCACAAAAGTCAGGCTAAGTTACAATGCCAGGGAATAAAAATGGGTCTAAAAATGGGAAAAATGACTTCAGGAATTCAAGGAAACATGAAAATGCCTAACTTTACCCTTCATATTTCAGCCGTCTAAATTTACAGTAAATTTTGTCAACTATGACATTGTGAAACTTCAACAACTAAAACTGGACTAAAATGAAAATAATTCAGATGACTACATAATGACTGCAACTGCAAGATATTTTAGGCAGAAGGTCATTAATAAAACTAAATAAAAAGTGCTGTTAAAATGAACATGTTAGGACAGAGCTTGAGCTTTTCCCCCGTCTATAAACCTGAACATTTATCACATAGACACGGCACCACTAAAAACACCTGAAAACGTTGAATGGAGGCACAGGTGAGGACGGTCTCTCTGGGTGTGTTTATTGGTTCGTACTGTTTACCTCCGAGGCTCCGACAGAGGGAGTGGGAATTGCATCATATCCCAGTTTAAAGCTGGTTAAGTCGTGGTAGCTGAAGCTCGTACGACTTCCCAGTGGGAAATTCCAACTGATGGGGGCGTCTCATGACAAATCGAATTTGCATCTTGTTGATTCAGAGTTCCGGGATGAACATGAACGCACCATAAGTCCATATCGGGCTTTGTTTGTGAGCCGGCACTGTTAGCTTGAGCTTACATTACCCGCTCAAGAGAAACAGTCTCCGAACTTTAAGGACTGATAACAGCTATCATTGAGCTTGTCACGCGGGGGGAGGGGTGTGTGATGTTACTTTGTGGCTCCGTAAACGTCAGTGTGGTCACTGGGTTTATCATCACAGACATCAACAGGACTATTTTTCAGTTTTATACTCACAACGTTACTGGTTTAATTTAATCAGTCGGCTCATGCTAATGTCCCCTTCCTTTGTTTTGACTTTACTGGGGCACCTTTCACACAACTGATCCAGAGAGTGGGTCGCTTCTTATTTGCACTTGTGACAAAATAACTTACAGCTGACATAAATCCTCAAAAATACTGACCGATCCCTTAAACTCAGAGAAAAACAAAGGCTTGTGGTGCTTAGCATCAGCCTCGTGCAGGCCTACCTCATGCTGGGATAAACTAAACATACTTTGGCTGCTTTATGAACTTTATAAAATAATTAGAAAAAAATCTAATTCGCTTCTAGCCTGATTTGAAATCATATTTTGGAAATCATCCCTACGACTAATTGCAGCAGCATTTATGTAAACAATATCATAAAGGGATTTATTCAACTTACAAGAAACTCGTCTCGGATAAAGAACTTAGCTCTTGTCACTCTTGGGTCCTCACCGGGTTCAGGTGTTGCTGAAGAAGAAAACAAAACAAAAACAAACAGATTTAATTGAAAAAAAAATCCCACCTCCGTTGGAAAGCTGTTAATATCTTAATATCTCTGGTAAAGATACAAACCTTCATTTGGTATGGTGTAGCGAGCATATTCAGGGAAGTAGTCTTCAATTTTGGATTTTCCAGCTAATACTTTCTCAGCCAGCATGTCCTGCTTGTTCAGGAATAATATGACAGATATAGTGCGTAACCATCTGAAAAACACAAGAGAACACGAGAACAACATTAGTGTTTCCAATTAATGATGTCTGCATAGTTTTAAGACAGCATCACACAAGTTTAGGTTTTGAGGTCACATCAGGAGTTTGGATGATTTAGATTATGATTGACGGTGATGTTATGATGACGTTCACAACTTTAAGCATTAAATGGCACACAGAGTGAAGTGTTGCTTTGTCTGTTTCTGTTGTTATATTTTAGGCCTGTATCTTCACTATTCTCAAGATTTAATTTGATTAATAAAGGGATACGCCAACTTTTTTTCCTTTTCATGTCTTGCCTCACTCCTGAGTCCACAACCAGCAGATAGACTCCATTTTTTTACTGTGCTTGACAGAAACCAACAGAGCTTTCCCCCCGCTAATTATCTTAGCTCAAACACTGGGAGTCAATGGGTAGTGCTTTGTTTTGTTTAAACTACCTACAAGCACTTCAGCAGTGGTTTGTGCACGTACCCTACAGTTTAGTTTCATATGTATTTCTTTTAACATATATCATAAAGTGATTTTGATTTGATTTTTGATTTTGATTTTTCTCAAACAAGCACATTCATAAAAACAGTGCTAATTTTCGACTAAAAATAAATAACATAATGCAGGAAAAAACTAGTCACAACAAGCTCACAGAACCGTTAAGATTTGCTGAAGAGTTTATTTGATGGCTGTAGGCAGAGGCAGGCCAACACTTCCCATTGACTTCTAGTGTTTGAGCTAAGCTAATTAGCAGTGGCCGAGCTTTTCCTTTCTCTTTCTTTTTACTACACACAGTTGAAAGAATGATGTCTACCTGCTTGTTGTGGATTCAGGTGTGAAGCAAGACATGAAAACAAAGAAAATGTTGCCATATGCCTTTACGTTAATGGCAATATCACAATGCAACACAGTAGGCAGCATCCTTGATTTTTTTATACTTCACCAGGCTACTATTAGAAATAGAGAAAAACAAGGAAATAATTGTATGAACTTTGGTTGTAAAACAAAACAAAATAAATTGTTTGAGTCTCTTCTTTAACTTGTTTTTCCTCCTATAAAACAAAACTGATACTTCATTGTGGCAGCAGCCTTTAAAAGAATAAACTATTATTTGCTCTCTCGCACAGATCATTCAAATCTACATCACGATGCATTGATTAAACAATCATTTTTAACACTCCTATAAAATTTAAAGAACTATAACACTTCTTTATTTCAGTACTCTACACATTAATCTAACATAGCATAGTTTGCTTCTCCCTGCTCAGAAAAATGCACAGTCATCTGTTAAAGGAGTGTAAACAGCCATTTAACTAACTCAAATCCTGGTAGTATGAGTGGGACATTAAAACAAAAACAGCTGACAGGAGAGGAAAAAGCCATCATGTCTGACTCACCTGTTGTTCCAAATACTGCGGAAGAGGTCCAGGGCTTCTCGTAGCCGGTTGGTGTTGTTGTCTTCCCTTATTACCATGTTGTAGCTGCTGCTGGCCACCACGAAGATGATAGCAGTGACGTCTGTGCAGAGAGGAGAGGAATGACCCACATCAGCACTAACCCAGATATGAAAGGTGATGTGGTGCTCTAGAGCTGCCACAAAATACTACAGCAGTGACACAAGGCCGGGTGATTTAGAGACAGAGAAGAAAGACAAGGTGTGGGTCTCACCGTTAAAGCACTGGATCCATTTTCTCCTTTCATCTCTCTGGCCTCCAACATCAAACATGCTGCGGGGAGAGGATGAAAAACAGGGTCAGAAAAAAGAGGACGCAGGCAGACTTAGTGATGCTGGAAAACTTAAATACAGTAAGCATATTCAAGCAGGCATTTATGAATATGGATTTCCCATCCGTCCATTATCTACTCTCCTTTTAGGTAGCCTATCCATGCTGATATTGGGCGAGGGGCCAAGAACAACCATTCATGCTCAAAACTTGGAGTCAACCTAATAAACATGGTTTTGGCCTGTGGGAGGAGTGCCCTAAGAGAACCTACTCATGCTCAAGAAGAACATGGAAACTCCACATAATAAGGCCCTGTCCGGTTTTGAGCCGACAAACTTCTTGCTGTGGGCAAGTGCACCACCTGCTGCACAGTACGAATTTTATTACCTCTGTCAAGGAGGTTATGTTTTCGCCTGTGTTTGTTTGCCCGTTGGCTACTGAATGGATTCACATGAAAACATTTTACCAGAGGTGTTGTTTGGTCGAAGGAAGACGTCTTTACATTTTGCTGTTAATCTGCACATTTGTCTGGATGCCAAAAATTCCCAAAATTAGCAAAAAATCCAATAACTTAACATTTGGCAGCATTTTAGAAAATCATATCTCTGACATCGCTTGATAAATTCACTTCAAAATTTACACAATAATACATATACGTAATATGACTTTATCATCACAGTCAATTTCATCTGGATCTGATACAGACCCAATGTCACAAAGTTTTTTTTTTTTGTTTTTTTTTTAATGTATTTTTTGGGCATTTTGTGCCCCCATTGATAGGAGAGAGATAGTGGATAGGCCCGTGAAAGGGGTGAGAGAGTAGGGGAAGACACTCTGCAAACTGGTCACAGGCGGGACTCGAACCTGGGCCGGCAGAAGCAAGTACCGGTACATGGGGTGCCTGGTTGCTAACCACTCCACCAAACCAGCACCCCATGTCACAAAGTTTTTGATGGAAAATCCTGTTCATTTCTCCTCGGCTGCTGTGACGGGTTCTGCCCATGGATGTATTATAAGAACTGGATAGCGTGGCTCCGCCTTCTACCATGTAACGATTTTGAAGCCAGAATATCCCCCGTCAGGGCGCCGCCATTGTGCAGCCAGTAGAGAATTTGGACCATATTTGGACGCAGCTGTCGTAAACGGTCACAAAACTCCGCAGCATACGCCGTACACAATCATTGTGAAACTGCCGTAAACCGCGGTTATTTTTTAAACTCTAACTGATGAAAAAGAAACTTTTCAGAAAAAAGAGGACTTAGAAAAAACGCATCCCAATAATACTTTCATTTCACCACAGCATACAGATGGGAGAACTATTTCTACGAGGTGCATTAATTTTTTGAAGTTTCACTACGGCCCGTTCAGATGAATGGGGGAGACGGAGATTTGACCTACACTGCAGCCAGTCACCAGGGGGAGCAGTTTTTGCGGCAGCTTCACAAAAGCCCAGCGACATGGCGTCCATGTTTTTTTACAGTCTATGGTTCTGCCCCTTCTCACGTTTATGGGAATTGTAGTTTATTGGTAAACTCATGTCATCGATTTCATGCCTATGTCACTACATTACCCAGCTTTCCATGCAATGCCAGCAGCAGACACACACACATAAAAATAATGAAATAAATAAAGAAATAAAGGGGACAAGGGCTATCAGTCTCATGTACATGCTTCTGCCGGTTCTGGTTCGAATCCAGCCTGTGACCAGTTTGCAGAGTGTACTCTCCTACTCTCTCACCCCCTTCCACAAGCCTATCCACTGTCTCTCTCCTATCAATAAAGGCACAAAAAATGCCCAAAAGGAAAAAAAAAAAAAAAAAGTCCAGAATAGAGTCCAAGATGATGAACCTGCTGGAGCTACATGTCATGAAAGAGAGCCATGGTGCAAACACAGAGAAGTGTAGATCCCTGCATGTCTACTAAGTCCAGTCTCACACATTATACACACCCAGAAAATACTCCATTTTCAGCTTGGTGTTTCTCAAACTCTATATACTCCAGAAAAGGGCCCCAGATCTTCAGGAAATCTGGATGGCAATCAGATAAAGTGCATCGAATCTCTTCAAGGTACAGAGAGGAAACCAGTTTATTCAACCATCCTTATAACAGGGAGTTGATTTCCACTGTTTAAAAATAACCTTTCTGTAACCACCAAACCAATACATAAAATTATCATACATTGTCACCTTTCAATCAAGTATTTTTTCACAACGTGAACTGCTGACCTCTTGATCTTAGTGGGGTTTTGTCTGCTTAAATAAAGGTTGAATCAAAAATAAAAATTAAATGTAAATAGATTTTTCCTCACTTTTTTAAACTAAATATGTACTAAAGAGAGACCGCGTTAACATTGGGATCCTGCTTTCTGTCCATCTTGACTGTGAGCAACAATCTTAGACCACTGCACATACATGTACAAATGTTTAACTCCACGCTGATCTCCAATCTACACTGACATAAGTCTGTTTTGTAAAACCAGAGTCCATATGTCTGAGTGACAAGTTTAGCAACATAAATAATCAATTAAGGGGGAAAGAGAGCTATTTGTACCCTGTGCGACCCTGGCTGGATGGGAATCATCAAAGCTGGATGATAAAAAATGCACATCCAAAGGGAAGTCATGTCCCCGAGTTTTCACATCAATCATTCAGGATGATATAATTTGATACAAAGGCCCGTTTCAGACGCGAGAATAAGTCTGTTGTGTCTGTGACTGTGGAAATGGGTCATCCCATCTGACATCATCACAGCAGTTACAAAACATTTACTCCTACAAAACTTTTACTGGGCTCCTCTGTGAGCCGTGAGCCGCTCCGAGGAGCTCTGGACGTACTCAGAAATCACACCGGTGGACCGCAGGGGGCTTTCGACGCTTTTGGGTGCTGCGATGACGCTTTTCCCCGCTTTTTGCCGCAGAGCACGTAGAGGTTCAGGGTTTTGTTCTTTGAAATTTAAAAAGGCCACAATAAATATAGTTACAAGACCCAAGAGGGAATTCTTTGCAGGGAGACTGCATGAATGATGCAAGAAGAGGCCGTGGTCAAATGTTTTCTAAAAGCGAGTCCCCTCGGTCGTACTCGGTGGCTGAATGGTGGAAAAGGCCTGAGGAGCAGTCTTCCACGAACTTAGTGAGCAAGTTAGCAAGAGACGCTTTGTTTCATTTTCCTAGTGTTTGTCTTACATGTTATTTCTTGAAATATTCTGCGCTTGGTAAATTTTTGCTCATTTCTATTAAACCTCACACTGTGTCTTATTCTAATATCTAAATCTTGATTTTCTTCATCTATACTTTGTATAAAAACAACTAAAACAACCTCAGTTCTCCTCTGGGATTGTTAAAAAAAAGATTTCTGATTATGAAAAGTAACAAAGATATTGGGTATTTTATCCATTATTACATACAAGTTAAGCCAAGTAAATCCACATTTTGGAACAATTTACTGAGCTATATTAGAAACTTAAAATGATCTAAAAACAAACCACACATTATGAATGATCTAGAATATTCTTTGCCATTATCAATTGTTTTTATATAGCTTTTTATCACGTGCCTACATAACATATTTTTCTTTAAATTAATAATTTAAAGCCTCACTAATCA
Source organism: Scarus forsteni (assembly GCA_036419115.1). NCBI lineage: Eukaryota > Metazoa > Chordata > Actinopteri > Labriformes > Labridae > Scarus > Scarus forsteni. Next base: position 13,249,895 of record JAZDUH010000157.1, on the reverse strand, counting down.
TGTTTAAGCATCTGATTATTTTGTTTTTGCCTGTTTTAATAATAACTGTTCATCTTATTGGTTATCAGTATATTTGAAGGACAACTGGAAAAGCTAATGTGGCTTATTTTTGGCCACTCCTGCACAGTCCTTTTCAATCAGTTCGTTTTTCAACCCAATAATTACCTCCACTAGGAGGTTATGTTATTGCCAGCGTCTATTTGTTTTGTGTTTGTTAGTCAGTAAGTTTGTTAGTTTATTTCTCTGTTAGCAAGATAACTCAAAAAGTCATGGACAGATTTCGATGAATTTTTTAGGAAATGTCCAGATTGGGACAAGGAACAAATGATAAGATTTTGGGACTGATCTGGATCACCGTCTGGATCCACCATGATGATAAATGCAATTTTCATGATTAACTACTAGACTAAAATAGATATCATTATGAATCCAGTTGCTAATGGTATGTTTTCATAGTCAAGGAATCTAAATACTTAGGTGGAATAAAGTTAGGACTAATATTTATACTGAAAATCACAAAATGTGTAAGGACTGTGGCGCTGGCGGAGGTCTGCGCTCTCCGAGTGCTTTTCTAGTTATTTGCTGCATTAATTATGTTTCTTGTTCTTACCTGTTTTTTTTTTAATTTATATATGTATATAACAAAATAAAAATAAATTTCCATGGGTGTGTTTATTTTTCTGTAAAATGTAAACAATAAAGAGGAGGACAACAGATTTTGATTCATGATGAGTACTTTTTTGTCTTTAATTTGAAGTTATGAACTTTTTACTGACCCCTTCTTATAAAAATGACTGAGGTTAGACTCCCCCAGGTTGGCAAAGGCTCTCAATTTTCTTGATTTACAAAGCCTTTCCTTTTATCAACTAATTTGGAAAAACTGTAAAATGAATTAAAATGCTCAGCACGGACTTATGCAACAAAAGGTCATACCCAGCAGATTTAACTGCATCATCACAGCTCTCCCAGTCAAACATCAGACGCTCGCCTCGCACACACGTTTTTAACCTCCCTCATTCTTCGCATGATTCCTGGTAAAAAACATATCTCACATCTTTTCAAGGTTTTTAGGAAATATCCCCAGGAGTAACCCATAACTTGCTCTTTTTGATGCTCTTGCAGCTTCCAGGAATGTGAATCAAAGTTTTGTTGCAGAAGAAACAGATTCACGGGTATGTTTTGAATGACGTGGCTTCTGGGAATGCATTTATTCTGTGACTTTGAAAGTCGAACCAGCAGTAAAGGCTGAATGTGGTCATACGGGCAGAAGTTCTGCTCCTTGGCAGATCCTGGATTTTTCAGTATACTGTCAAACTTTGTTCTTTTGCTTTGTCTTTGAGTATTTAAAGGGCATTTTATGGACCTGAGATATAAGTAAGCAATGGAAGTGTTACTGCTTGGTATCACCAGTGTCCCATGGATCTGTGAGTGTAGAGAAGACATAACAGGGTTTCCACTCTTTTCTAGAAATCATTTTCAAGAACATTTCCAGGACTTTTTCAGAACATTTTTACCTGTTAAAAGATTGGTGTGGGCAATTGTATCCTTAATCTATCCTTCTAAAAGGCAAGAAAGCGTAAAGGTTGGTGACCAATAGCTCTAGCTAGTCTGCCGCATCATATTGAACTTAAACTGTATTTATTTATAACTCTCAGGCATGAAAATTGTCTGCTAACTATCTTTTTAGTCTGGCTTCTATGTGTGTCTTACTATTGTGAATTTACGGTTTGTTATTTACTCTACTTTTGTATTTATATTTTGTTGATTTACTGTTGAAGTAGTCTTAATTCTATTGTCATTTTTCATTATTTCTTTTTGTCACCATTGTTTTAAGTTGTTACTGTTCATTCCTTATCTTGCATTATTTCATCTACATTTCTACTTCATTTCCTATGTTTGATTTCTGTTCACTAAAAAGGCAGAAAGAAGCTAGATAATTTTCCAGGACAATTCAAGATTTGCCAGGACATTTTACTTGGTTCATAATTTTCCATATGTTTACCATGACTGGAAAGGTGGTCAATCATTTCCCAGGTTTTCCAGGACGCGTGGGAACCCCGCTGAACCAGCTCAAACTCGATCAATGATTTCAATTTGTCCATGAGTCCCTGTCCTTAGGCCCATTTCTGACCTGGGCCTTTTCAAATCTAGACTGAAAACTTATTTATTTAGGATGGCTTTTAATACCCCGTAGTATGGTGACGCTTTTACTTTATCTTACTTTATTTTATTGTACTTGATTGCTCTTATTGCTTTCATTGCTTTTAATTGTTTTTATTTATTGCTTTTTATGTGCAAACTGTTGTAAAGCACTTTGGTTTCACCAAAAGGGTTGTTGTAATGGGCTGTATAAAAGAACATTTACATTTATATTCATATTTATATTTATTACCTCCACCAAGGAGCTTTTCTTTTTCTGGAGTCTGTCTGACTGTTAGCAAGACAGCCCGGGAAGATACAAATAGATTTTGGTGTAAGCTTCAAGGAATGTTGGTCATGGCACAAAGAAGATGTGATGAGGTTTTGGTGGTGATCTAAATTTGTGTATGGATTGAGGAATTTTTGGAAGTATTTGATAATACAGAACTTCTCCAAAATGTCTGGTTAGAACTTGGCTATAAATGACAGAAATTTCTTGATGGAAGGTTGTGAGCATGTCCATTTCTATTGTGAAAAGAAAAATCCAAACCATGATAAAAATGGTTGGTACATTTTCTTTTTTTAGGATTAGAAACCCTCAACAAGAACATCTGGTTGTTATGATCACTTATGTTTGGAATGAGTTTTTCAATGAATTTGCCAAAAACAAATGTAATTTTCTCTGTTTTCAAAAAGGTAAACTGTCATGAACAAGGATTAGATACAAAGCTGTCATAATTATTAGTAAAAAAAAAAAAAAAAAAAAAAAAGAAAAGTCCTAGGGTTAAGGGACTGTCTTCATCGTGTGTGTTTGTATCTTCATAAAAAAAACAATCAGGACTTACTGAAAGTTCACTTTGTCTACTTGGAACCTCGTTTCAAAAATCCCTGAAGTTAACACTCGGCAGCGTAGCAGGTCCTGTAAAAACAGACACATGAAGGCACATTCAGTTTAGTAAAAGGATAAAATGAAGACTTTTCATTAATAAATATGAACGTGGATCAGAGTCCTTACCTGGTCCGTTGGTGTGTAGTCGTTCTGTCTTACAGAGTCAATTCTGTCAAGAAAACTGCAAAGACAGAGAGAACACATCGTTAGATTTTGCATACAGGTCTCTAAAATAGGCAGGAAAATAAAGTTAAACAGATTCACTATAAATGCTTTAGAAGAGCACTGACTTTTAGAATAAAAACTACAACACAAAATTCAGTGAAATGCACATAGTCACAATAGAACACACCTCCTCACACCACTGACTCACCAATCAAATAATTCTTTTTCCATCTAGTTCAACCAAATCAGCAAAACAATCCTCAGTCCAAAAAAAAACAGAAATAACTGCTCTGTCATTTGATTGGGACGTATACTGTGTTGCATAAGCTCAAGCAGGAAGCTGCAGATGGAGGCCGCCATGTCTGCCTCCCTGTAGAGGCTCAGCAGGCCGCTGCTATGGCAGCTGATGGCCACACGAGGGCAGGGCTGCTCAGTCTGGGCTATTTTAGTCTGTCTCTAACCAGAGTGATTACATAAGGCGGTTATTATGGAGGTTAGGTAGCTTGCTGTTGCCGTCTCTTCACTACAGAGAGAGCGAGCATGTGCAGCCGCAGCCGGGCCGCTCTGCAGCACAGATCGCTCAGGACAACCAGAGTCACACAGACCCCTCTGAATGATCCTCATCCTACAATTTCAGATTGAACTGTGATGATCTGAGGCCGGATATATGTGCAGGCCTTAGAAACAAAGATCCATCACAGCAGTGGCATAAGAAACACACTGTGTAGGCTTTTCTGAGATGTTCAGAACACAAAGACTCAAAGTCTGGCAAATACATTAATTATCTAAACAACAGCCGTTGATCATTAAGTAGGTCTCTGCCTACAGTTTTAGCATTTAGCTTTGTTACCTTGACTGACCTACTACAGGAGCCAAAGTGGGACACACCACAGTTGAAACTATTTGGGACCAAAGAAAAAAAACTGCCTTTAAAAAACAAGTGTAGGAATAAGTACGGCCATACATATGTTCATCTGAAAAAAAGGGTGAGAAAATATCAGAAGGGGGCCACAGGTGGATTGATTACTTCAAAGAAAGGGAAATTTATAATATAAATCTAATCCAAAATTCAATAATAACTACATAAATGAAATGTTTTGGTGTCATAAATGGGTAAATTATCGTTTTCCAATGTCCTAAATGACATGAGTTCACTTTTTGAAGGTTTTGTATCTCAGTTTGTCTGCAGTAATGACAATTTAAACCTTTTCATGTCATCTGTAAAAACAAAATCCATAGATAAACTCATTCAAAGCCTATCCAAGCAAACACTGCCACCAGTCAATCACAGGACTAAGGTAGAGAGACAGCCTCACAATCACATCTTTAGACAATTTGGAGTCACTAATTAACCAAAGTAGCATGTTTTTATCTGCAGGAGAAAGTCTGTTAAAGTCCCCGTCTAATGCAGCAGAACTACCTGCTGCCCCGACACGCAGCAAACACCATCAACCACAATATGACAGAAAAACATGACCAGGGTAATCTTCTGTAAATGACCACTGGGGTGCGTAATGGCAAGAATCTGACAAAGTGATACATCTTGCTATACATGGATCATTATGTGACACTATAAACAGGATAATACCTCACAGTTTTACCACTACAAGGTCTTTTTTCATAGCATGAAAATCATCAATATATAAAAAAACAGTTTATTTTTAGTGTTATTTACACACTGTGTGGTCCCTGCGATGTTTACATAAGATACAGTACGTGCCCCGTGACAGATCTGATATGTATTTTAGTGGCTTTACTAAAGCAAAAAGGATATAAATTTCTATGGAATAATAATAATACAATATTGCAGTAAAAATATTGATGCAGTATTGCACCAGATAAAATTGTGATATGACACTGCTATTGATCAGTACGAAATGTATTAATTTGTAGATTTTTACTATGCTGCAAATTAAACAATCTTTTATAATCATACACTTTGAAAGTTTAAATAAACCAAAAAAATTGAAAATTGAAAAATACCATAACACTGTGGTTCTTTTGTCACTGACAAACACATGATGATGAAGAACATAAAAAGAGCCCAAAGGTTTGTCGAGGATTAATACACTTATTAAGTCAAAGCTGTGTTCAATCTCCTCTTTTATTCTGGTACCAAGACAGCCAACACTTATCAAAACAAACACAGCACAGACTCCAGTCCCTCTGTTCAGTAACATTTACCACGTCAGAGCCAAAGATGCTGAACCTTCTCTTCTCAGTGTGCAGTCCACTAGTCCATTAAGGCAACACCCCCCTTTTTAAAGAAATCACCAGAACAAAGCATACACAGGCATCCCCCTTTAAACCTATTCCTCTAATTTAACTCACAGTTCCCCGACACAATCCTCCTTTTTTATTCTTTTTTGACAAACCAACTTCCACAAATCTCACTTTCATTCATTTCATAAGTGCCTCTGTGAGGAGTCAGGAAGTGGTTAAACAGTGAGTCAAATTTGCAAGGCAATGCTAAAAAAAACTCTTTTCTTAAAATATGAATATTTTGCACCGCAATAGTTGCATAACACAAGTCAAAAGGCATGACAAATTGCTTAAATAAACTTCACAAGTCCCCTTTTTCATATCTGCATTAAACGAAGGTTAAAGAAAGGGATTTTCTCATCCTAAAGGGAAACTTTGAGTCTGTTAGCCGAGCCAACTTGTTGCTAATTTTTAAGACATCTGACGGCTAAAATTTAGTTTGTTGTAAAAATATGTATTATATAATCAAATAATGTCCTAAATGGAATAATGACCTGATGGAAGCAGCAGAGAATCGGGTACAAAGTCTTACAGGCAAGCTTAAAACTGCTGACTAACCGGCTGTTTTAGCAATTGGGGTCATATGTCCTTTTTTGATCCATGTGAGGTCTTCAGATGCCCAAACACCATCTTCATCCTAATGAATCTTAGCACAAATCTGTCTGTGTGTCTGGTTTTATCACTGCACCCCTGCTTTAGTGCACAATACAAATTTGTTCCTTCTGTTTAGGCCTGCAGGTTTAGTAGAAGACAAAGATTCAAAAGGTGTTTCAACAGGTATTGAAGCCTAATGACTAGTTTTTTAGATGGTCCAGCACGCATGCTTGACACAAAAGCAGACCAAAATACTCATCTCCCTACCATCTCTCATCTCGAACCAAACAGTCCGTGTCACCAGAGTGTCACAAGACAGCCAACCACGGCCTCAGCATACCACAAACCTGAAGACCATGAAGTTAGAAGTCAGAGTTTCAGGATTGTTTTAATCAGGAATCAGTCTGTCAGTCTTGTTTTTTATTCAAACCTAAAATTAGCACACCTCACACGGATGTAGGACTAAATGAAAGAGAAAGAATGATCTGCTGTGGATCGTTAGATAACACAGACGGCCCTCATGTGCTCGGACAGCAATGTTTTCAACACAGAGATTTATTTCTTCTGCACACACTTCGCACAATGGGAGAGGTAAAACTGTTTCTGAAAGGGATGAGACTTTCTCAGAGTCCAGATGCATGCAGGTGTAGGGCAGAGACAAAAGAACAGATCACTGGGGTAAAGTGTAAAAATCACTTGTTTTGCCAACTCTGTCATAGAGTTAAGTTTTTAAAAGTGAGTAGATGTTCAGGGGTGCTGGTTTGGTGGAGTGGTTAGCAACCAGGCACCTCATGTACTTGCTTCGGCTGGTCTGGGTTCGAATCCTGCCTGTGACCAGTTTGCAGAGTGTCTTCTACTCTCTCACCCCCTTTCTTAAGTTTATCCACTGTCTCTCTCCTAGCAATAAAGGCACAAAATGACCAAAAGATACATTTAAAAAAACGTGAGTAGATGTTCTGTCTATAGCTTAAATATCCAACACACGTTCGTTATTGTCTGAGTGTTTCATAGAGTTGGACAATAATGACCAAATATGTAATGAACTTTAATGTTATTCTAGTAAAAATCAAATGGTACAAGTTTGATCACATTAAACAAACAGGAAAACCACCCTTTGTACCAGGGGCTAGAGAAATAAAAATAATCAATCATTATTTCTCTTTATCTGAATATTAGCATCCAAAGATTGTTTCATGTTGAAGTAGAAGAGGTCACAAAGGCATTACTGACAAACTTAGCAAAGCTATTGTAGAAAAAGTGGAAATCTGCCCGATTGCATGATGTTATTGCTTAATTCATTTATTATTTATTTTTATTTACATTACTACAGAAATCTAATCACTTCGTCCTTGTGCCATGATCAACATGCCCTGAAAATGTCATGAAAACCTGTTGAGAACTTATTGAGACATTAGCGAAAATGTCAAAAAGTGCTCTATCTGTTAGGAAATACTTAAAAAAAAAATCCACATCCAGATTTGGATCACCACCAAATTCTGATCACTTCTTCGTCTTCCCATGACCAACACTTGCTGAAAGTTTCATGAAATTCTGCTTAGAGCCTTTTGCTCACGGACAGACAGATGGACCAACAAGAAAACAAACGCTGTCAAAAACATGACCAAAAGCTTACATATCTCCCTGTGCAGACTTTACACACAGTCTCTCTGTCCCTGTCATTGCAGTGATGATGAAGGAGACAATTCAGTCAGAACTGATAAAATATTGATCAATAATTAATAGAAACATTAGACCATCAAGATGCCTTCTTTAATGCGTGCAAGCTTGTTCTTCAGCATTATTCCCTGCACTCACAGTGTTACAGTGAAATTAGTTTCTGTGTGTTAACTGATGACTTTCCACTGACAGCATCCAAAATGTCATTGTTAAGCAGCAGATGAAAACAGAGTTAGATTTCATGAATGTTTATTTATGTCTACCCCTCTTCAAATCCAGACTCAAAACCCACCTGTTCAGAACTGCATATGCTTTTTAAAAACAACAACCTGGACGTTTACATACCCACATCTGTTTGTTTTGCTGATTTTATTTACCACTGTTACTGTTGTTGATTTCATTAACGTTGTTTACACTTTGTACAGTGTCCTTGAGTGTCCTAAAAGGTGCTTTTGAGCAAAATGTATTATTATTATTATCTTTTATTTAACTGGTCTGTGGCATAAAAATGGGGGCTGCTGCTTCAAACAAAATAGTAGGAACTTGTTTCTTTCATAATTATAAAGAACAGATTAATCCCTTAACACTTTATATATTGACAAAAGCATTGGGGACACTTCTATGTTTTGACACCGTTATCTATATTCTTAAAAGCCATTTGCCATAACACCAAACTTTACATGTTGCCAATGTACTTGTGCAATTAAGACTGTTTGCAGGAGTTGGTTTGCAGTCCTTGAAAAATAGTTCATATACATCATCAACAATTCATTGTTAAAGACTCAGATTTTATGCTGTAGTTTCATACAGGTATCAATGGCTTTATTTGCACAACTTTTAAAAATTATCAATCTTAGACAAAATATTTTAAACAATCTTGTGATAAATGTTTCTTACTGTCAGTGGATCTCCTGGTGTAATGAGCCTCAGGCCTGCCATCTATTTTATATCAACCTTAAAATAAACTCCATCAATATAAAACAATCATGTCTGTCTTTATCTCCTTTAAGGATAAATCCATCTTAGCACTTGTTATATTGCTCAGCCCTAGACCTTCCTTAACTTTCTACTCATTAACTTGACCAGGCGTCTCTGCCGGAGGTCAAACCCAGATGAGTCCACACCTTTTCTGAAGTTCATAACTTTGACCTCCTGACTGTTCTCAGGTTTGTTACATAAGAAAGTTTACTGATAACCCTTTTACAACTTCAACTCTTGCTGCTCCTTCACCTCTGTGTCTGCAACACCTCAGCCAGGAGCTTAGAAACACACAGAGGAGTTTATGACGACTGGTAGCAGAGCAGGATGAGGCTGTGATAACCAGCTCTGAGCTTCACAATAACCTCTCAGCTCCGACTGATCCACCACAAACTTCTACTGGAGTTTGAGTTTCCTTTTACAATTATCAAAACACAGCAATTCATGATGCCATGTCATATTATAAAACACATATAAAACACTAATACAGCATCTTTAGAACAGATTTTTGTTCAGACACCTTCAAGATATTATCTCCCGTTTTCTTTCCGCCATGGCTTCACGCTACATAACCAAACAGGAGATACTACCATGCACTGCGATTAATGTGCTACGATTGGCTAGTCGGGTGCGCGCAAAAGTATCTGCACCCACACAGACGATCTGACGATCTTTCTGCTTTATGACGATATAAAATCGTTATAATCCTTAACGATTTAATATCCTCATATCGCACACCCCTAGGCCCTGAGTAGGGATGGGAATCGAAAACCAATTCCAGTTGAAAATTGTTAACAGCTCCATCAAAGAATCAATATCATTAATCTTTTTGCTTATCAATTCCCAGGAATAGATAAGGGAATCGTTAAAGAACTGGACTGATTAACAGGATCGTTAACAGCATTGGTATTGATAAAATCTTATCAATTCCCATCCCTAGCCCTGAGAGCCACTGAAACAGTTCTACATTGATATCATTAATAAATAAACATTAATTAATTTCATTCTAATCTTCATAACAAGTTTGGCTGGCTCAGTATCCTGATACTCCTGAGTACAGAAACATTTCTCAGAGCTTTTTACATGACTGTATGACGCACTAGCTGCTACTGTTTTTGTATCACCCTTATACCCCTTTCAAACTGGCCAAAAAACTTGTTTGAACCCAGTGCCAATCGGCTCCTATCAACAGTTTGAAAGGGTCTAATCAGCATTTCAACCCGGGTCGACTGACCCTGCAAGCAACACTGGTTTAATCAGCTCAACCTCAATTAGCTTCTTTGGGAACATCACACCAGGGTCGACCTGCTAATTTACACCATGGTATCGGCGCAACGTGATGACTGCATAACATCACACCCGCCCCTCCGTCTGTAGCTCACATGACTCTTTGCCATTTCAGCAACAGATTCCATCGGCCTTCCTATCATCAGCGCTCAAAAATGTCATTCAGATTGCACTGCACTGTACATTTGAGAGGAGAGAAGGTACAAAGAACATGAAACGGCTGACCAACGTGGCCACATTTTCCATGCTCCTTCCTATCATTTACATGGACGTGTTCCGGTGCGCGGATGATAACATCAGCTTGACGCACCAGAGGAATAAAACAGCCATGCAGCTCGTCTGCTGGCAGTGAGAAGGGAGTCACTTGCAGATTGTTAGCTGGTTAACCCGTGTTGAAAAAACCTGCATTGACCCTCTAAATTTAGTGTGAAAGCGGTATTAAAGCAGGTAGAGCTTTCAGTAACATTTTGCTTTCTGCACAACTGACCCACACTCCTAAGTACTGCTACATTGTCTTAAAAATGTGGTCTGTCTTTTTTGACCAGGAGCTTTTCAAAAAGGATCTACCTGATCACAGACAGACGGGAAATCTGTCAAGGTTAAATGAGTTTCTCAATTAGTGCATGTTCTCAATTTCACTTCATATTCTCTCATTTATACTATTGACAATCCACATTAAAAATTAAGTGCAATATCCCTGTATAAACTTTGCTTTTATATTAATTTTGTCTAGACTGAAAAGTTGTGTAAATTCTGTGTATTGTAAATAATCTTACTTCTATTTCATTTATTTCTCTTTCAAAATAATTGTTTCTTAAATAGTTTGTGCTTTATTATTTAGCTCCATTTCTGTACATCTAATCTGAATGTAATGCACATGCGCTTGATCTTCTAACTGCTGTACTGAGCATGAGTCAAGGGAAGGACAAATTTCCCTTTAAGAGAGACTAAGAGACTAATTTCTCGCTTTAAACCTAAACTTATTACTTCAGTAAAACATGAGAGCATCTTGATGACTCTATCTCTGAATAAACACGTGCTCAACAAAACTCAAGATATTAAAACAGAAAAACAAAAGCCATTCTCCTGTTCATAATTATCAAATTATGTCATGTTTTGTGTCTTATTATTCATTAGAGCTTCCAGTGAACAGAGACACAACAAGTGAACCTGATGACCTTCACAGTTTTTGACTCTAGTATCAGGCCAAACTCATCTCCGATGAACAAACTCACTCAGTCATACAAAAAAACAAAACCTCTCGAAAAAAAACTCCAGCTTTTTGCCCCATCACTGCAACAGTGTGGGAGTATTTTTAGTCAGCCTTCCTTGCAGAAACATAGCTAGGTTATAATTACTGAGCACTTTCTGACTGCCATGTGACAAGAAGCACTAGTGGTGGAGAGCTGAAAAGCCAAATTTAGTCTTCATATCAAAAGAGCAGAATAAAAAAGAACAAGCGTTGAAAAAGAAAACACAGATTAATAAGAGGTTGTTTGGATCACGTCTTATCAAAAGGTCTGGGTAGAGTTTACAGTTTTGGTCAAGGCTGTAAAAAAAGAAAAGACAAACTGGGCTTCAGGTTCGAGGAAATGTGTGGTTTGTGTTGGTTTTCCTCAACTTCCTCCCAAAATGTTATGATGTGGTCATTTTGAAAATTGGTGGATTTCATACCAGCAATTTTTTCAGCTTTGATGTAAGTATGTGGGCAGTGTTGACTTCATGGGTCAGTCATTTAAAAAAGGTTTATTGGTACATAAGGTTACCAAAATGTCTGATACTTTGTTGATTCTACATTTTCTAAAATGATCCAATCTCTGTAAGATAAACGATAAAAGTATCAAAAGGAATCAGAGCTCGACGAGAGAAAAAGATCCTGAGTCATATTTTTAACCAAAAACTGCTTTGAGCCAAAAAAGAAACATGTGCAATTTAGACAGCGTGCAGCCGTTTGGCAGCTATTTTTGGTCTTAAAACACAAGATGTTGACCCAAAGCCAAAGTATCACAACAGGCAGAACTTAAAAATCTGATTGACTTTTGAAATTCTGGGTTCAGGAATGGATTTATGAAAAGCATGTTGCAAATTAAATCAGCTCAAGCTAATGCGTTTTCTTTAGCATTATTCTACTGATCAAATTTCACATCTTCATTAAAATACAGAAAGACAGTGCTGCAGAACACATTTTTCTCCTCATAAAAGCCTGAAATTGATTTCATTCAAAGCCAAACTGAACAAATTATGATTGAAGGACTACTTATATGTAGAAAAAATCCCTTCACCTATTGAAAATTCCTTCCTGTGTTTGACATTATACATTTCAGAAAGGCAGAGTTTTCCCATCTCACGTTTTTCAACACTTTCAGCTCTTCAACTCAACAACATAATCCATGAGTATGAGTAAGGTATCAGTTCTGTTTTAGTCTTTTCTTGCTAAATATAATTCACATTTATCTAAATGCACATATGAAAAGAAAATGTGTGACAGCCATGATGCTTTGGTAAATATAAATATCACTTACTGTCTCAATCACTCTTGATTCTCTTGGCCTTGTCTCTTGCCTTTCTTGAAACTAATGAGTTTTTGGACGATAAATGCAGTTTTAGGAGCGGCGCTATACATGCCCCGTGTGCTACCATTATACGGATGTCTGCTGCTCGATTTTGGATTTAAATATCTCCCGAAGCACTGTTTGGATCAGGAAAGCCTTCTGGGTGAGTATATTGTTCTATTTCATTCTATAAACAATGTGAAAGCTGTAGAAACTGAAATTTTTCTTTTAATCTGTTTGGGAGTGCCTGTGAGGGTTCTTTGCTTTAAATCTGGATTTTTGTTGTACGTTCATTTTAGCCTTAGCTCTTGTGCTTAGTTCCTGTATCTGGTCTGTTTGTAAAACTATGTTTTAACCATATGTTTTTAAAAGTGTAATTCAGATACAAGTTACAAAGAATGTTACAAGAGTTAGAACTCAGAGCTTCTAGGTGGATATACAGATCTGAAGTTTAACACCAGGGTTGCCAAACTCTTCCATCTGTAACCCCTAAATGAATATGAGACTGGGGACCCCTTTGCGTATTTTAGAGAGCAGCAGACGTAAAACTACATGTTGAAGGGGTTTTTTGGGGGGGATTGGGTGGGGAGCATCCCATGATGTCTTCTTGGTTCCCCCTCAGGGAGGTCCTCTAAGCACTACTGTTTTATACAATGACCGTCTTTGCAGCATTTCAGTACTCAATCCAAAAATAAAACAGTAAGAGTAAATTTAACCATCAATTAATCTGCATCAGAATTGAAACAAACAGTGACAGAATCAGTCATTTCATCTAATGATGTATGACGTGTGTTTTTCTTGTCAAAGGTGTTGATCAATGAGAGCACAGAGAGGTAATCATGCATAACAATCACCAACACAAGAATGGCAAATACCACATGGAGCAAAAAACTAACTTGCAATGTTAACAAATACTTAGAAAAACTTTGGATACAAACTGTAACCACTTCTTTCCTGACTAACAGTCCCTGAAAGTTTGACTAAAATCCGTGCTGAACTTTGAGTTATCTTGATCACAGAGAGATGGACAGACAAACAGACAAACGCAGGTAAAAACAAAACCCTCCTTGGCTTTGGCAAGAAAGTAAGAAAAGAACCAGAGCCCACAGAGTAACCTTCTCTATGAAGAAATTATGTTCTCATATCCAAACGTGACTGAAACATTTTTGGATCAGTCCCGTGAAACTTTCAGTTTGTTTCTGAAGCCTTTTCCCCGGGGTATGCCACTCCTATGAGGAACTCAGGTTTTGGCAGCCCCATGGGCAAAGCAGAACCTCTTATCTCTCTATTTTTCAATTGATTTATATTCATTTTTTTAAGTCTCCAAAAATAAGTTAACCACCTGATACGCTGGGTTGCTTCTGTAGTTCACAGCCAGTTAAAAAATGCTCCTCACAAGACCTTTAAACGACTTTGTAGCATTTTATTGTGCGGCATTTGGACATTTTTTCCTGACCAAAAATATCTTACATTGGTCATGTGAGATTTTGCTGAAACAGATCTTTCAAAGGAGGTACTTGATTGAAAACACATCTAAAAACAATGGTATGGAGCTATTATTATTATTAAATTTTTGTAAGATCTATTCTTCGTATTCTCACTTTAAAACAGTTTAAGCCAAATTTTCCACACTTTAAAAAGCCCCCTCTTTTTCACAGTATTTAGTTACCAAGCAAGTTGAATTTCCCCAAATCCTCCACTACTATCTTGTCTATTACAGGCCTGTGTTTCTGTCTGCAGGGCTGGGTCGTCTCTGTGTTTAGCCAAAACACATTGTACTCGTCCTGCGGCCTGGTCTGTGTTGCTATGTATAGCCTTTGTTTTAGACAGTATCACTTGACTTGGCCTGTGTGTGTCTCTGTGTGTCGTTGGCCTCATCTTTCCATAAAAACCAGACACGAGAGTGAATCCGCTCACACACACATGCAGAGAGAGCTTCATCCACACACACACACACACACACACACCGATATGTCGATGGACAGTAGATGCAGAGTGAAGGGGGGCCCTCAGGCCTCTGCATCCACATGGCTCAGGTCACATGTAGCAGCCCATTGAGTAGAAAAAAAGAGCGAGGGAGGGAGAGGATGTTTGAACATTAAAATGCTCTCCATCAGGCTCTGGGGCACTGGTCAGCCAAGTCCACAGGGGGGTTTCCTCCCCCTAAAGAGCCACAACAAACAAATAATCACCCAGGCCGACACACAAAACAGACAAGGATGGAAACTGGCGATTATTCTATCTAAAGTCAATTTCCTTGACAGGAAAATTACAAAAAATGTTGGTTAAATGCCTTCTTTCCTATGAAAAAGGAGACATGATTTTGCTTTAAGGAAATACCTGAACAAAACAAATTTAATTTTCAATATTTCAGAGACCACGCAAGTCTCATGCTGAATTAAAAGCCGACAAATAAAAATAGGTTCTAAGATGACTTAAAAGTAGGCAGGGGGACATTCTGGTCTCAGGAGGTGAGTTTCATTATTCAGGGGCCACGGCAGAAGGGCTGGACAGAAGCTGCTCTGCAGACCTCAAAGA
The DNA here is from genome assembly GCA_036419115.1 of Scarus forsteni. NCBI lineage: Eukaryota > Metazoa > Chordata > Actinopteri > Labriformes > Labridae > Scarus > Scarus forsteni. Next base: position 13,234,814 of record JAZDUH010000157.1, on the reverse strand, counting down.
TCATGAGGGGATGTAGATGTTCAAAAGATCAGAGATGTATTAAAGTGAATTCCATTCAAAGATTAAGAAACAAACAACTTTAAAATGAATTGTAAAATGAACAGAGAGTTCTTGAAGGGAGGTCAGGATGGAGGTGATGTGTCCCTAAGACGAGCCAAAGCATTTTGGACTAACTGTAAGCGTGCAATAGCAGTCTTAATTACTCCGATTATAAAGTCCATTACAGTAGTCCAAATGTGAAGCAATAAAAGCATGAATCACCCACTCAAATTGTTGAAAGATAAAACCAATTACATCCTGGATAAAAACCTCAGGTGATAAAACTGGATTTAAAAACAAAGTTTATCCGCTGATCCAAACTAAAATCATGTTTAATTTGAAATGAATTCATGAGTACATAGAGTTTTACTACTTTTTTATTTCCTAATCTGATTTAAAAGTAATCCAAACTCAATAAATGCGCTGAAACATGTAAGGGACACAAAAGCAAGATTTATTATTTTGGCTGACGAAATAATTGTCTTTCTCCATTTAATTCTTTTATCCTCTTGCCAACTTGGCTGGTAAGTCAAAAAGTTAATTTACAAACTCTGGGCAGTGGGGAGAGGGATCAGCGGGTGGCCACTCTGGTTCTCACAGCTAACCATGAACAGCTTGTTGCTCGCCACAGAGACTTTAGTTAAAGTAAACCATTTTGGCTTCTCGTTGCTTTCTGTTTTCAGTGGGTCATGTTTTCCTGCGAACAGTTTTACATTAAGATTCAATTTGACTCATGATTCAGCAAAGTATATATCATTTTTCTGTACATGCAGATCAAATCCTTCAGATAGAGTTATGTTCTCAGCGCAGATAAATCAGATTTAAAGGTTTTTTTAAAACATTGCCCCTGTTGATGTAGAGAACAGCATTTAACAATCAAAGAAAAGCTTTTTAAGTTGCTTTTTGTCCTTGTTAGAATGTAATCGTTCTGACATTGTCATGCAGCAACAGGCTAAAAACTTCAACACAACCTGGAGGACGAGAAGGAAAAAACAAGATACTTAAAAACTTAAAGCATTATTCTTATTTCAGGGTTTCCTTTGTGAAAAAAATGCAAAACACAATACTGTAAACTTTATTTCAGACCTGTTGTAGATCATTTTTCAAAGGAAAAACTAACAAGTACAGTAACTGATTACAGTTTGTGTCAGTATGTTAATATTTTCATGTGTTTATTTGAAACTTTTAAAGTAGTTGTCGTGCAACAATATAAGAGAAATACATTTATTTTCATTTTGCAGTTTGGCAGTCATGTTTGTTTGGAAAGGGAAAACTTACTGACTCTACTGAATTAAGATTTTCTGTCAACTTAAACTAGAATAAAACTACATGGAGCAAAAATGACTTACCCTAAACTAGTTTTAATGTTTGCCTGCAGACTAAGACAAACCCAACAGCACTGTTTCCATCAAATATCCAAAACAAAGCAAAATAAATGGTTTGTGACGGAATAGAATAGATGTTCACTGGAATTTCTCTTGAGCATTTCTTCTGGAGACTGCTTTGCAAGAAGAGTAAACATTTCTATCAAAATTAAAAGTTAAGTAGCTGTCGTAAAAAGAGCAATGAGACAACTGAAGTGAACATGTAAAAATAAAGACCAAACATCTTCTTTGCAAAAATACTTGAAGAAATGTGCTAAATACTTCACTCTTATCCCCGTTACTCATCCAGATAACTTGAAATGCCTTTAGACATGTGCAAAAGCTCTATTTTTCTGCTAAAACACTATAAAACTCTGTTATAAAGTCCCCTCTAACACACCAACAACCTTCACACCAACCACTGGTGCCCAGCTTCATGTGCTCATTTGATAATTGGGTTGACTTTTTACAAATAGTGGACCATCTTTAATTAGCACTGCAGAGAATCCAATCAATAGTTTCCATATTTTGAGCCGCTCGGGTTGGCATAATGGACTTTCACTTTAGAGTCCAACTGACCAGTGACAGCACTTTGAAACTGACTGCTGGACACAACAATATCAGCAGCACCAACCCTCTCAATACAACTGAGACCATGTGAAATAAATGGGTTTTTTTTTTTCAGGAACTAAGTGTAACTGTATTTGGCATACATAAGGAAGAAGTAATCACCATATTGAGAATTTGTTTAAACTATTATAATAGCATTGTGTCCTGATTTAAAGGCTTTATGTCTGTTTTAATGTAACATGATACAACAGATGGACTGTTTCACATATCCATGGGACATATTTCAAGGTCCATCTGGAAAATGCTACATAGAAAGTGATTAGGATGGGCTGATTTCTTCAAATAAAGCTGAAAGGTGACTTAATGTTTGTCTACCACATTTATTACAGGCCAGTCAGAGGCATACAGTCATTTTAACTTTCAGCAGACAGGACAATCAGGACAATTTTATGCTTTGTCATTTTCCAATCAGGAACGTCACAGCTCAGAGTTTGCAAGACAGATCCCAGTAATAATAGACCTAGAACCGAGCTAACCCTGCTGCTTTACATGTTGGAGCCAACAGACAGGCAGATAGTTGGGTATTCAGTGGTTAAAGTTTTATTTAAACATCATGCATATAAACACAACTTCCGACCTCCTTATTTTGTCCCTTGTTCATTTGTTTCTAAGACATGATGGTTTTGAAAAGTTACAACTTCTGATTATACTTAAGATCCCAAAATTGTCCTTCAAAATATTGCTTAACCTACTGGCAGCAGTGGTTGGTAGTTTTTGAAAACAAGTTTGATTCTCAATCATCTTCTTCTCTGCCTCCCTGATTAAGAGCTGCAGCAATGCTAAGTGCCTGAGTTTCTCCTGCAGTGGTACAAGCCATGTGGCGGAGTGATTTGTCTTCGTGCTGTGCAGCAAAAAGTAACATCTCTAATTGGTGAAAGTGTGTTTGATTGATACTCCACAGAAGTTCAGCATGATGAAAAGAAGCCAGCGGACGGTGATGGGAAAGTATCTCTGCTGTGCCTGCCTAAACTTGATTTTAGGGATAGATGTTTTTTTCAACAATATCTAAACAAAGTTTTCATAATAATATCTATACAAAAAAAATATTTTGACCAGTACGGATATTACAATTATAAAGCAGAGTCGCAGGCTGATTTTTACTGAAACTGCATTAATTGAAGTTGTTTGGCACTTTGAGTTACATATGTTGTAGGAAAAGTGCTATATAAATAAACTTGACTTGACTTGAAAAGTTTGAACACTGACATCATTAAGATTCAAGCAGTAAGCAAAAGTAAATGCAGAAAAAAAAACATATAAAACATGTATATGGCATATAATATCAGTGAATAAAAGTACATTTTTCATCCTTTTTCACTAGAAATAGTCCAAAAGTAAACATTTCAGGCAAGTATTTGTCATTATAATGTTAGAATTGCTTAAGTAGTGACTAATTACAAGAAAAGAAAAAACAGACTTTAAACAGGATTCTCTTTATAAACAAAAAAACCTCAGATAAAGTGTCTTTACAGGCACCAACCGCCATACTTTCACTTTCAGAGGCCAAACATTGCAAACTGACACATAGTTCAAGCTTTTCCAGGCACTGAGTGGTAATCACTGTGGGCTATTGACACATGTAGATTTCAAACACAGATCACCTGTAATTAAAACAGGAATCAGTAATACTGACTGGAAATTTTACTGCAGTTTATCATATTACTGGTAACCGTTAACATCCCTAGTTTGAGGTGGTGGTGATGAACTCCTGTAGCCTTAGTGCAACAACAAACTGAAACATTTATCACACATGGACAATAAGTATGGTTTGTGGGACATTAATTGTTTAATTGAGATTATCTTGTTTCCATACATGTAGGAAGCCAAAGTTGTTATTGAAATCAAAACTTGATCAACAGTCCAGCCCTAGTGTAGTGTTAGTGATTTTTACCTCCCCCAAGGAGGTTATGTTATAGCCAGTGTCTGTTAGTTTTTTTGTTTGTTTCTCAGTTAGCAACATTACTCAAAAGTTAAGGACAGATTTTGATGACATTTTCAGGAAATGTCTGGATTGGGACAAGGAATAAATTATTAGATTTTGAGAGTGATCCGGATCATCATCTGGATCCAGCAATTTTTTCGAGCATTCTTTAACATTGCGAGATAGGACCATTTTCGGCATTTGTGCATATTACGCCACCAATAATAGTTGGGGAATTTGGAAAAAAAATACAGGACAAGTTTCCAACAGGTTCTACAAGATATCAAAGACTGATCTGGATCCCGGCAAAATTCTGGATTCTCTGATCCAGAACAAGAAAAATGTAGATATCCTTGGAATTTTCATCATAGCAAGGGAACAAATAAAGGCATGGAATTGCAACAAATGCCAAAGTATAGACACTGTGGAATCTGGAGTGTTCAGTCGGATTCGTTGTATCTTTAAAAACTTTGGAGCAAGATCCAGAAGAAAACCGCCAAGATGAAAAATGCAATTTTCATGAATAACTACTAAACTAAAACAGATATTATAAATCCAACTGCTAATGGTATGTTTTCAAGGTCTTTGAATCTAAATATTTAGATGGAATAAAGGTAGGACTAATATTTATGGTGGAAGTTACAATATGGGTGAGGACTGTGGCGCGGGCCAAGTGCTTTTCTACTTTTTTTCATTTTACAAGGACCTTAAATAAATAAAGGTCCATCTTGTTTTGACATCTGTCCCAAAAACAGAAGGGCAGGTTAATTTAGTGAAGTAAGAGACAACCCGAATTACTAACTTCTGCTTTACAGTATGTGGCTTATTATATAAGAGTTTGTGCTGCATGGCTCTGACAATATGTGATATGAAAATAAGCTTATTATCTCTAACCTTGTAATTACTTAAGAGATAGAGAACCACCCTGAATTACTCGCGGTTCATTGAAAAGAAAATTGTCGCCCAGCAGCATCAATGGACCACACTTTGACAAACAAACTAGCTCTATGAAGTGCACTAGCGTGTTACTAAACTTGACACTGAATAAACACATTAAAGTCAAACAAAAGAAACAGGTTTTCAAATGTTGGATACAGAGCTGCACCAAATAAATACTGTTATTAATGCACCAGTCATTTGCTTAACCTTTATCTCATTAAGTCATTCCCTAATTATTAGAAAATAGCAAGAAAAATGAACAGTATATAAATTTAGCCACAAGGGGCGCTCAATCAAAACCGTAACACCCAATCAAAATAAGGGCAGCAGGCAATAATGGACAGCGTTGTGCGTGAACGTGTTCCTTAAATTTGCTGTTTACGGTTAACAACAATATTAATTGGTCAACTTACAAGTCATGAGGGCAGAGAGTTGGAATGCACAGTGTGAGGAAGCAGAAATACTTCACCGGGGGGCCATCTTGACTATAAACAATATCATCAGTTTAACAGCTCTATCAGCTGATATGAGCATTTCTAACAATATTTACAGCTGATATTTAAGCCATATTTATGTTAGAATTACATTAAATACATTGTTTCATGTACATTTTGATTACAAGTTTACGCTCCAGAGATAGGGACGATTTTCTGTCAGCATGTTGATAAATTAGTGCCTGTAGCTCTTAAAATGGGGAAATAAGGATTAATTTTTCCTGCCGCTGTTGAGAACTTAGCTTGCATATAATGTACATTTAATCTAACAATGCTATTTGTATGCATTTCTATGTACTCGAATTATTATTGGTAATCGATGAAATACCTTCTGAAATATTGACATATCAGACTTCAACCAATTTCCAGGATCATGCATCCCTAATCTTGACTGTCAAATTGCATCTTATGATTAAAAATACTTCCTGCATGTATTTCAAAGAAAAATTCATAATTTTTCTTAAGCCCCACATGTATTATTATACCAATATAAAAATGTTATTTATAAGTGTAAAGCAGGCTATTGTCTTGCAAATGTATTTTAATGAATATTTAGCCTGTACTAAACAAAACAATGTCTGCAAAATCCTTGGGATGAAAATAAAAACCAATACAAGCTAAGGATCGATAACAAAAACCTCAAGGTACAAATATTATTAGTCTTCATGCTGCAGAATTCGGTAATCACTTTTTTTACTTTGTTCTGCATATGCGAGTCAGTGTTGGTCCTCTAATCAGAGACAGTAGCGGAAACAAAGACACTAAAGTAAAATATGTGATCATGGCAGACAGGTAACAGAAGTGGTCAAAATTGTAACTTAATGTTTCACAAAAAGACGCTGACTGCCAAACATCCAATTTCAAGCAAGAGCGGAAATACCAGCAACTAGCAGAAGCATTCATGGATGCAGCATGGCATCAAATATGACTTTTTTTCCACAGAAAACATTTGTGAAGATCAATAAAGAATTGGATGAACAAGCAGAATCAGGACTTGTATTGGTATCCATAAAATTGTATTAATTCCCACCCCACACAGCAGCACTCTTCACATAACACTGTTTAAGAACAGGGTTTATAGCCTTGTGTGTGCAACAGCGAAGTAAAGGTTTAGCTGTGCAGGACCCTGGTCACCTGGTGGAAAGATCTGAGCCTCGAGTTCAGCTCATCCTTCCAAACAGGAACACTGTGCAGTTTGAGAGATGGATCTCAAACTAGACGAATCCATCAGCAGCTCAGTGGGCACTTCCTAAATATAGGAGCAAGAACAGGAGACACTCCTGAAAGTCAAACCGAATCTTGTGTAAACAACGGCGCCTGCTTTATCTCAAGGCTGCAAATTTGCCTTCCAGGGCCGCGTTGAGTCCAAGTTTTGAAAGGTGTTGTATAAAAATTTAAAATACATTGTAACACCCCTTTGTCTCTGCTTAGTGTCTGCCATTACATTACCTCGGCTTAAAATAGACTCGGGACGAAAATATTCAAGCTACAATGGAAAAATGGCGGCTCTTCCAGGGCCATGTGGAGCTCTTGGTGTGGTTTGACAGTGGAATTGACTTCCTCTAAATTATATTGAAGCCAAACATCGATATATAATCTGTCAACTGCTAAATTAGACTGCTCCATAAATAGAAAAAGGGAATATAAATAGTCTAATCCACAATATTGAGCTGGTTTGAAATCTCTCGACCATAAAACAACCTTGGCACTCCATGTCGAATTAGTTGTTCTGTTTGGAAGTCGACCAGTGACCCAGTGAAAATGAGCTTTTCCTCTTTTCTGCTAATCAAAAGTCAATATCTAATGGCTAAAATCAGACCCACAAAGTCTACATCTGTGGCGTGGACTGCATAAGCCTCTACAGAGACATGTTGCCACTAACGGTTGGTAAATGGGAGATAAAATTTTGTTGTCTCCATTTTAAAAATCTAATCTGAACCAGGCTAGTTTTGATGGGTTGAAAAAGTCTTGGTGTAGCTTGTTTAAATGTGAAATGGATGACTGTGTGTGGGGGAGATTCTTAGACTGCCTTCCAGAATTTCAGTTTGTAACAGACATAAAGAGTTGCAGTTCAATATTCTTGCATTGAGCGTACATTTCATCGTACACTTACAGCAAACTTAACAAAGAAGCATCACCAAACTGTTGGAAATGTAAAACTCACAAGGGCACCAGGTTTTGTTATTGTTTATGGGAATGTGAGAAGGTTCAGGTATTCTGGAGGGCAGTTTGTGTAGAAGTAACCATATCAATTGCCCAGCAGGTGTCTGTAAATCCACTTTTTTGCTTACTGGGAAAGATAACTGTTTCTCTTGAGAAAAATGAGGAAGTGGTCCAGTCCCTTCTGATGATGGCAAGAAAGGCAATAATGGTGAAGTGGATCATGGACGACCCCCCGACGGTTACACTGTGGAAACCTTTGATATCAGAGGTCCACACTTTGGTAAAACTCAGACATTATATTGATGGAAGTCCTCTTTTTTTTCCGCAGAAATAGAAGAAACCACTGGAACAGTTGGGACTTCACTATAGTTTGGACCTGTGCAAATAACATAGTAATATAGTGGACAACTGGAGCATTTTTGGATCTTGAGTAATGATCAAATGCAACCCTTGAGTGTGGTTACTTCACAAGCATGATGTCCTTTGTTTATTTAGTTTAGTTTGATTTGGACAACATTATTTATCCCAATGGGAAAATTCTGTTTTTGCTGTCCACCTAGACTACACATACATCTACAAACAGCAAACAGAGACATCAATGAATAAAATATAAAATATAAGTCAGTACATGAAAGAGATGCTCACTGATACACAGCGGTCCTCAACAGACCCTTCAAGTGACCAGGGTCAGGCAGATTTCATTTATTAATTTACTTTACATATGCCACACAGTGTTGGTATTTTTTGTCTATCCAGTCTCGTAGCCATATTATCATCTTCATTTGATCATTTTGTTTGTATATATGTTTACTTTGTCCTGTTAAATTTCAATAAACCATCTAAAAAAAAATCTAACTTCTGTGGTTGTAATACAAGAAACATCTCCAACTGTGGAGGCCTGTGTGGTGTTTGTGTAGTTCACAAACCCGCCTCCGGGTGGCACCCCTCCGCTCCTGTAACACACAGCCTCTCTCCTCCTCACTGACCCTGCCTGATTTTAGCAGCTAGGCTCCCATGGCAACCCCAGCCAGTCCATACCACTCCTCTCCCTCTCTCTCTCTTCCTCAGCCAGGCCACGCTTGTATCCTTCCATTCCCAGACTCCCATACATCAACACAAAGCAGAGCCAGCTTTCTGCACAGGATGAGTATCAATGTGCACATGTGCATACTGTCTCCAGCACACTAACCAAAAAGATGACCACATGTTCAGTGAAGATGTTGAACAGGAATGTTTTGTGTACTTTGCAGAAAAGTTTTTGTGTGTTTCAGATGCACAGGGTTGGTCTGGGCCAGTGTTGGAAAAGTCACTTTTAAAGAGTAGTGTTCGCTCGTTACTCATTACTTCTAAAAAAAGTAATATGTTTCTTTACTTAGTTACCCTCTATGAAAAGTTACTTTTCACGTTACTCGTTATTTTTGCATGACTTTTACATTGCTCGACTTTGGACAGAACTCCATATCTGTTCCTAAATGTGAAGGCCTACAAAAAGTTCTACTACAGAGAACATAACAGTTATTTCTTTTGTGCTCTTTATTTTACAAAACCCTGTCACATAGGCTGTGGAATGAGAGCTCCTGCCCAGTGTTTCCAGATTTTTCTTCTGAAATAAGCAACCAGGTCGATAAAAACAAGCAACCTCCTGCTATTTCCTTTCCTAATGTGATGTATTACTTTTTAAAAAGAGAAATCTACATAACGTGTTAATTTTCGTCTACATTACATTTCAATTTCACAGTGCCAAGCATCTATTGAAAAAAAGAACGTGGCTTATAAAAAGCAGACCTGGCAATTTTGGCTCTGGCACATGCGCTATATGTACACAAGTGTGTTTGGGGGCGTTTATTGTTAAGAGCAAGAATATAATCTAATCAGGGGGATTCACACAGACAGAAGAGCCCCAAAAAGCAAATTCTTGTTTAGAAACAAGCCCAGAAAAAACGCTACCCGCGGCTGTGACACGAGGTTATAATAAGCGGACTTGGCAATTCTGCTCGTGCCTGCGAGCCGCTGAAAGGCAGGGCTGGTGTCAGATCTGTTTGTGGGAAAAGTAACGTTGCGCTGCAATAGAAAAGGAACTACTTTCGTTACCAAATTTTCAGTAGTAGTGCATTACTTTACTTTTTTCCTGAAAAAGTGGTTACGTCACTGTAGCGCGTTACGCACAACACTGGTCTGGGCGTAAATGTTCAAGGTTTTTTGAGTTGAAGATGAGGGTATTAATCAGAGTTTGTGAAGCTGTCAGATACTGGCCTTTGGGATCAGTCTAGCTGCATTTAAACACAAGTGAACGTAACCCCAGATGGTTAAAAGAAAATGTAATGTTTTGCAGCAACACTCCAACCTGCAAATTTCTGTAGCACAATAAACACAGTAGAAGAATTTACACAAAACCAGTCTATTAAAGTGATATCCCGGGATGGAACAAGTTGGGTCCTATCACAAGGTTTAGGGCAGAAATTACCCCTACAGCGGTGTTTCTGTGCAGCAGAAACCCAGGGCGCTAGGACCAAGTACCCCCTTCCTCCTCCGGTCCTGCTCGTCTGCTGATTCCGCTGCAGTCAGACAGGGCCATATTTTACTTGACCAAAAGCACAAATAAACGGACTCCCACCGAAAAAATCAGATATCAGTCTGCATTCACGCTTTATTTAGAGAATTTTCAGCGCGTTACTTTCACATAAAAACACCGCTAAATAAGGCTCTATTTCTCATAGCGCCGTGAAACGGCCTCCGCGAAAGAGCCTCCGACTCTGCAGCAGAGGCTGTGTCTCTAAAGGACCCAACTTGTTCCATCCCGGAATATCACTTTAAGGCTAAAAAGCCCCAAACGATCTCAAAACCTTTTTCAAAACCATATTAGCTGCAGCACTTTCGATGGAATATTTCCAAACCACCCCAAACCACAATGCTCCACTTCATCAGGGCTCCTACAAACTTAAAATCAAAAGGCCCCAGAAAGACCTTTTAAGACCCAAACCGGGAAAATTCTGAACTGTTTTAGCCCCGCAGAACAAACAGCATGGATGTACACATTTCTCTTTCTGCAATGAATCATAAATCTGATCTGCTGAAGTGAGATTGTTATTTTATATAAATATAACAAGCCAGGGAGCTAATTATAAGTCTGGGGCTAAAAAATACTTCCTGGTTAGATGCAAAATATGTAAATCTGAGGCTCACCACAGCCATACTCTGAAAGTTTTGTAAAAGATTTTAAAAAGTTCATCTTCTAAGTGTCTTGAAGCTGCAAACCAAAAAAAAAAAAAGAATTGGATGAATGACCAAGGAGGAGTTAACTCTAGACACGAGGACCCTTGGAAAATTGCCTAAAGTGCCTTCTTTAAACAACTTTTCCAAAATAGTGAGCACTCTGTTAAGACTTGACCATAAGCACTGGAAGCCTTCTTCACAGTTTTCTTTCAGGTTGTTATTCTGTTACGCCTCAGACGATGTGTCTCACGGTGAGGGTTGCAGAGATGCTATCTAAGTAACAGGACATCTTAAAAGACTTTCTATGACTTTTAGGTACTTAAATTTTAGAAACCAACACGTTTTAAGACTTTGTAAAGATCTGTCAGAACCCTGTTAGCATTTTAGCCCATCCGGCTCCCATGGCTAGTATTTTTAATTCAGTCTTTCAGATAGACATACAATATAAGATCAGTGTTGAACTTATCAAAACAACATATATATGTTTAATTCTGCAACATAAAATACATCTGATAGTGCTCAACTTTTGGAATTTGAAGCACTTACAATGTTTTAGCTGACTATGAAATGCCTGGGGACCCTGATACAATCATGACTTATTTTATTTTCCTAAACAATACATACAGCATAACCACAGCCAGTGGCACCAACAAGAGGTTACACCAACAAGAAAAAGAAGTTTCATCTTGTAAATGTTCTCTGTAAAGACAGCTTTGTTTCATGAAATACGTCTGTCCACAGGAAACCACTGAAAACACTGTTAACGTATATGCCAGGTCTGCAACGCTGCCACAGACACACACTAAAACCAGAGAAGAAGACGTGGAGCATGCCCAGTCATCATGATAATGTCAACTAACGCTGGCTTTTGCTGTTCCTCATATCCTCTCGCCACTTGCAGAGGTTGTAGAGAAACAGAAGATTTTGCTTTAAAGCCAAAACAAGCTCAAAAGCTCCTGCAGCACGTGAGAAACATGTTTTACTAAACAGTGTCTCTTACAGTGGCAGATCAAGAGAAATATTTGGAGTCCAGTGATTTGTTGTAGAAGAAAAGACTCCACCTGCCATATGATTTAATTTAGGAACATTTTCAGTAAGAGAGATAAAAAGACATGCTATTTAAAGCTGGGGTTGGCAATCTGATTTAGATACACTTTTTGTAATACTGGTTAAAATTATCTTTATGACCCGATGGCAATCAACTCATAATGTGTTCTCAAAACAGAGCGAAAAATATCCGCTATCTACAGCAGGAGTAAAACAGGGAAAACCCCAACCAATAATCATGCCGGGACACCTGTTTTTAAACCAATCAAATCCCGTCGCCATTCTGCCGGCCTGATGCACGTGCATTTTCCCGACGTGCACAGACTTGGTGCGTGTAGCCGACCTGAGAGGAATCAGACTCCGCGGAGAATGCTTATCTGTCAAGTTTTGTCTTTGAAAATAAAGGAAGCCCGCTACGAGCCGTCCCACAACCCCAACCAAGCTCCAGTATCCCTCACATTTTAAGACAGATGTACAAGAAATCTAAAATAAAAACTTTGTTTTTCTAAGTTTGTTCGGTTGCTCTAATCTCGAGACAGCTGGGGGGGGGGGGGCTGCTAGGTGGAGCCTTGAGAAGATGCTACATTCAAATTCATGCTAGTTTTCCAAAATTGCCAACCCCAGCTTTAACACAAAAAGAAGAAAAGACACAAAGCTCTCAAGATAATTCATCATACCAAAATTTACAGTTTTGTTTGCCTCACAAGAAGATCATTATTATGATTTAGATAACATTATTAGCATTATTATTATTAAAATACTTGACTTCAATATTTCTGTGGCAGTTTTGGACTATTTATCATTTTTACACTTTCTTTATAACTACTGTTGTATTACAGTCCAAACTGGAAAAATAGGGAGGTCACATGAACCCCCCCACCCAAAACCTTAATCTAGGACAAGATAAATGTGTTCAAGTCACTTAAATATGCTTGTTTTAGCAATATTAGCATTAGCATCTCAGAGTCAAGTGTTCCTTTATTTATCATACAAGCAGCTGTTTACATAAATGTAAACATATATTTTAGATTTTGCTTGAATTGTTAACTTTTAAGAGCATTTTAAGACATCTGTAGTTTAAATCCCCTGAGAAAATATAACACTTTGTTCTCAGATAACCTGACAAGCACTTTTGCATGTGAAAAATAACAACCAAGCTAAATTATTGATACAATCCCATGTAACAACAAAAATGACAGTTCCATATGACCGTGCTTGTTAAATGAGAGATGGTTTGATTTTTGTTTGCATTCTTAGAAATGAATTGATATGTCTGTAGCAAAAACAATGACAGACAGGTTCCTGTTGGACAAATAAAATTAATCAATGAACTTGGTGAAGCTCAGGTGTTTGGACACTGACAGACAAATGAGCAGGTAAGTTCAGTCATCACATTCTGCCTGTGTTTGACATGGCTGCTATAAAAACACATCAGGTGTGGACCAGAATTAAACGTCTAAATTAATACTGCTGGAGGGGAAAGTGTCACCCTAAAAAAAGCACAGTAGCATGCAAAGAGGAACCGGATGTCCCCTGACAGGGATATGCTTTTGGAAAGACTCGTAATCTAATGGGGAAGCAGCATCATTTTTGTTAAAAAAAAAAAAAGAATAAAACATCTGAACAAACTCCAGGACAGAAAATTAACAACCAACATTCAGATTTTTACTTAATGTTCCAACAAGATTTCTAAACTTCATATTTTATTCTACAAATAAATAAAGAATGGCTGTCAAAATACCAGAATTAATAAATTTTAATATGACTCTACCAAAAAATAAACAATATTAACTGTTTGATTCCACACAATAAAAAGTCATTGCTGGACAGCTCTACCCTGTGGGGTTAACTCGACACGCTCGGCATCTGACAGGGTGCCAAGAAGTGGACCAACCAGTTACTTTCTCCTTTATTTGACTTTAGAAACTTTTACAATTGTATACCATACTAGGCTTAAGGAGTGCTTGGAGGAAAACAGCTAAAACTACTTGTTTTATTTTCCCTTTTCTTTAAAAAATGGAAAGTTTTCCTGATATCAGCTTTAGAGATCTGAGAACTAATCAGTGAAGAGTCAGAGGCCCTGTCCACACAGAGATGAAAATGATCTATTTCACTTTAAGAAAAATTTGCGTAAAGACAGCAAGAAATTAACACAAAAACACTGAAACACTGTAGTAAGTAGGACTGTAAGTGGTGCTGTAACACTGCCACTGCCATACCTGGAGCATGCACAACTTGTGCGAAGTAAACAAATGACAAGAAGAAATTTAATTTCAGAACATGTGGCACAAGCTTTTCTTCATGGCCACTTGTTGCTCATGGTGATTGTAGATGAGCAGACGATGCTTTAAAAGCTTCTGCAGCATAAATACAACAGTGTATTACACCACTGTTTCTGTTGTTGTTGGGGATAGAGCATGTGGTTTAAGGGAGAGGTCGGATACTCCTGAACCCTTCTGTGTGGACGGCCCCTGTGTGCACGCTTGGGCTGCAGATGACACACACAGACACAGACGCATGGACATGAAACTCTGAGCAGATACTCTATAATGTAAAGCAGACCTAAGGTGAGTGTTTCACTGCTGTCAACAGCACCTCAGCTTTATCAAGTAACCACTAATATTCCATTTTCAAAATAGTGAGAGGCAGTAATCATAACTGAAACTCATTTGGTTTCCCAGCTCTAGTGTTGAGGACTTCTATTTTTTGCCCTGAAATCAAACATCAGTATAATTTGATTCTTACAGCAGTAAATGCTTACTGATCAGATTCACTAATTAGACTAAACACTGCAAGTGCAACCTTGTCATCAACATTCATAATTAGTTACTCTTAAGTTAAAAAAATTATTAATGAGTCTTATTCTTACAAACATCAAGATAAACAATATCAAAACAAACAATACTGTCTCACTCATTTGCTCATTGTAGGAATATTTCTTTGTGCCTTAGAAACTGTTCAAACTGCCCAACCCTACTACAGCCAGTGCTGGAGCTTAATGTTTACATAAGTTAGCTTCCATGCTAACTCCTCCAGCCCGGCTGATGATACAGCCACCAGCTCAGGCCGTCTAGTCAAACAGACCGCTGTGACAGAAAAATACAATAGGTTTCCATAAATAGCACTGAGCCCCCTTCTGACCACGTTCCACAGGAGGGGAAAGTGGAGGCTTGTTTGACTGGTGGTCGAGGAGGAGAGAGGGCTTTTGCATGGGTGTGGCTGGAAAACGCTGAGTGCTAAGCTCAATGCTAACTGGGGCCTACAGGCTAAAACAACCTGAGCTACCCCACACACACACACACACATACACACACTGAGCGGGCGCTAAGGGCTTGAAAGGCCCATGTGACACAAAACATGCTAATATCAATGCTAAACACATGCGGTCATGTGCTTTCTGATGGATTTTGCATGGCTCTGAGTGTGCTGCTACTCGTTCTGATCGGCCAGAGACAGTGTGGAGCTGGGAGCCCCTGTCATGATTAGACAGCAAAATGTCTCCTCGCGTGTCAGAGCCCACTTTGATCAATCCAGCCCCCTCCTCTCTCTCTGTCTCTGGCAGTGACAGAAATGGTTTAACTATGAGAGTGTGTGTGTGTTTCTGTGGAAGAGGGGGAGACCGAGCGAGCAGGAAAAGCATATGGGTGCCATCATATGCTCACAATGATTTGTTTTGTGTCAGGGCATTATGAGAGGGGAAGGTATGTCCAGGCAGCGTGTAGTCGCTCGCACACAAAACCAACACAGAGGCGTTTTGTGTCTCACCTTCTGCTACTGACCTTCCCTTTGTTTACAGCGCATTGCCGGGATACTCCCTTTGATTCGGCTGCGCACACGTGACCCTCCGCCAGTTTCTGCTCTGCAGTGCTGCTGCTAAAAATAGCCTCAGCTTGCCCTGGCTCCACAGCTAGTTTACATAAGCTCTAAGGGGGGTGGGGGGGTATAGGGAGGGAGAGGGGGAGAAGAGGGAGCGACAAGGGGGGGCCTCAGTGAGGAGAGAGAGAGAGGAAGAGAGGAAGAGAGCAGAAAGAGGGGGAGGAGGAGGGGGTCTGGAGACGACCATTCCACAATCTCTGAGCAGGGAACCTGCAGCGCCACTGCTGTCCTCCAGCAGTCTGTGCCTTTACACTCCTCGTCAACAGCAGGGTGTGTGTGTGTGTGTGTGACAGAGGTATGTGTGTTTGTGTACTGTATATGTGTGTAGTCGGCACACAGTAACAGACGCTCAGATATCCGCCATTCACCAGCCTTGCTCAGTGTCTGTGTGTCTGTCCTTTAAAATGGACGCACATTTTAACCCAAAAATAAAAATCTATTTATAGACGCCATTCCAAGTCTTTAAGAGGAACATGAATTCAAAGTTTTTTTTTCTCAGTAGCAAAAAATCCGACATCAAGAAGGCAGGTCTAAGTAGAAGTGTTTGGAGAGCACAAACCTTCACCAAGGCATTTCCAACATTCGTGTCAGAAATAAAGAAAACTGCCTTTTCTCACAGGGTAAACAAATTCTTGAAAAAAATCCTGGGTCCACATCTGGATTTGGACCACCACCAAAATCTGATCACATCTTCCCAGTGCCATGACCGACATGCCTTAAAAATGTCATCATTATCTGTTCAAAACTTTATGAATTTTCATGTTAAACTAACAAAAAATCAAATAACCAATAGATGTTTAACTATTTCTGACTCGCAGATGGTCTTGTCTCTTGGATTGTTGATTTTAAAATTAAGCTAATTCTCAACTATCTCCCTTTTTATTCATTAATAAACAATTTCCTCAGCTGGTGCAACAAGTCAAACCTTCTTCTTCATACCTGCAAGTCTCTGTGTACTGATTCTAGAAAAACAAAAGCCTCAAATTCTACAGCCATTAACAGGAAACATAATCAGGCAGTCCCTGAATATAAGTATCTTAATATTGTGCTTGATTACAAACTCAGATAGGGAGTATGAACTGAAAGGCCGACCACAAAGTCACAGCAAAGACTCTTCTTTAACAGGAAACTTTTACCTTTTATTGTCTGCAGCAAACTGCTCCAGTGTGTCTATTGTGCTATTAATTAGCCTCCTCTCGTTCTGCATCAACTGCTAGTTTGGCAATGCAATGGAAGCGCAGAAATATCTTTTAGGAAAGTTGCAACAATGTCCAGTGAACTGTCAGGTGTCCCGTTTGCAAATATGGACTCTATTTACAAATAGAGAGCATTAGAAAGGCATTCAGCCCAGTGGGTGATCGAGATGCCCCTTTATTTACACTTTGTCCTCCTGGCAGTGTTAATGTGCACCTCTGTTCACCAAACAAATCAAAAAATGTTTTTGTCCCACAAATGATCAAATTTTTCAATGAACAATGAGAAACAGTCATGTGAAGCTGGTCTAGACCCACCTGCCAACTCCTTTGCTTTTCTCGTCTGCATCAGTGCATCGTTGTATGTTATTTTAACACTGTATCAGTGTCGTTAACGTGTTTTGTTTCTAAATGTTTTTTATTACTGCCATACCCCAACTTCCCTATAGGGTCAAATAAACAACTATATTATGTTGTAATGAATTGTATTAATGGCATTTTAAATAGATTATTTTGTTCTTGGTTCATTCGTTTGTATGTGTCCAAAAGGATTTTGATCCAAGCTGGTGTAACTAGGATTGTATTTATGACGGTAAATTTGAACAAGTTGAAATGTTAATTTTGTAGCAAAGATTATTCAGGGGCCGGATGAATCGTCTCATTACATTTTAATATGATAGTAAAAGTGTTTTAAAGGAAGAACAAAGTGTGTGAAAGTGTGAATCACAATATAAAAAAAAAACAGAAATAAAAAGAAAAGAAAAGAAGAATCTGTATCTGTCACTAACCTGCAGCTACAAAAATTATCTTCATTTGCTCAAGGCGACCTTGAAATGCACACCTCAACTTTTTAGAAACTTTTTAATTCTCATTGAAGCTAGCAGGATAACCACCACAGATAACGTAAAAATCCTTAATGGGCCTTAACTTGCAAACATTTACTGTTACATTATGATGTGTTCCATGACAGCTCAGAATAATGTTTAATAGAGGAATAAGCAAGGTTTCATTATGATGTGTTTAAAAACAATATTTCAAAAAATTCCTGACAGTTTT
The DNA here is from genome assembly GCA_036419115.1 of Scarus forsteni. Classification (NCBI taxonomy): domain Eukaryota; kingdom Metazoa; phylum Chordata; class Actinopteri; order Labriformes; family Labridae; genus Scarus; species Scarus forsteni. Next base: position 13,216,879 of record JAZDUH010000157.1, on the reverse strand, counting down.
GTGCTTGAGCTCTGTGCTTTGCTGACTGTATGTTCCTGCCAGTTTGTCATAGCACTTTGTAAACCACTGTTTTTAAGTGCAATACAAATTGTTTATTATTATTATTATTATTACTATTACTACTGTCATTTATTATTGTTGTTGTTCCCTGGCGATTAAAAGCACTTGTAAAGTAGTTTTTATGTCCTTCTTAATTAAAATTAAATTAACACAAACTCCATAAAGGAAACTTATGAAAAACCTATCATGAATAAAAGTAAAATAAATAAATAGTTTTGGAATAGAAAATAGCTTTTACTCTCCAGTAACCCCTTGCTCTTCTGGGAATAATTGGCAGAAACATCTCAGAATGGAAAATATTAAAAAAAAAAAGTTATTAAATGGCCTCATTGTCGAAAGCAAACCAAACTGAAAACTATGAGCAAAATAATCAAGGCATGTTTAGAGCCGTGGGTTAAGGGTACTGCTGCACCTCTAGTAGATCGATAAAAAGAGGATGAATAAGCAGACTGACATCTGATGTTCTTGCTGTTTCAAATATTAGAACAATTATTCCTGTTTACAAAGACAGTGAAAATCACAGTAACCCAGGCTATAAAATCATGATACTGCTTGAATTGTTACACTATAATCCAGATACTGGCTCTAAAGAATTGTGATAAAGCCACATTAAGACAAAAGCACAATGCCTCAGCCCTATCACATATCACACTGTCAGTAAGCTTTGGGGTGGGGTTCACACCTGCTGTATGTAAGTCTTACCACAGCGTGGATGTCAGTGCAAAACTCTCACAGTCTCACTGACTTAACCACAGAGCATCAGAGCCTCTGGTCTCTAGAAACAAAATAAAAACACAAAGTAGCTCATCTTGTGACATGTAGCATGTTATGCTAGGCAGCTTTAGGCTTTTATGACTATTTCTGAAAGCCCGGAACAGTCGAGAGTTTCTTTTAAAGCCCCCATAAACAACTTTTCCCGTTCAGTGTACTTTAAACACACTTAACTAATGGTTAGAAAAGTTAGAGTAACACTTAGTCGCAGGCCATATAGGGAGTGACATGCATTCTCATGTGTTCTGCAACATCCTCTCTGCTGTCGCTGCCTGTGGCCTCAAGAGAGGACCACAGAGAGAGAGAGAGCATGAGGGACAGTGAGGGAGTGAGCGAGTCCCACAGGGGGCTCTAACAACCTTAAGGACAGTGAGTTTGTGTAGATGGAGTCCCACTGAGCTTCAAGTAGATCAGATTCTACAGTTCAGCTCAAAACCACTCCCTCTTTTTCCCTGGAAATCACACACACCAACACACACTCACAAACATATTCACACGCGCGCACACACTCTCCCATAGTGCCCCCTTTGATTATTTCTCAGTCAGCTGACAGCAGGGTCATCTGATTTTAGCAAGTGACACAAAGGTTTTTGTTTATGTGGATTAACGTCTCTTAGGCATGTAAAGGTTTTTATTTACATTCGTGTCCTTACATTTATGACTGCGATTGAACTGTGCTGTAGAAAACAGTCCAGTTACAATGATCTTTTTGAAAAAAAGCTTCAGGCTGGGACACAGAGCTGTCTTGAAATAGAAACAGATATTCAACAAATTGAACCGAAACCATTTTGGCTATTTTTAAGAGTTTGTTTACTGGAAGTGGCTGGAGCAGTCAACAACATAAAAATAAGAGTGAGACAAAAACAGCACCTGAATGGCTCAAAATGTGACCAAAAGAACAAAGCAGAAATTGAATTTTAACCATAACTCAGTCAGAATGGCAAAAGGATAAATTTGACTCTGTTGCCTGAACATATAGATGCTGTAGGGATTCACAAAATCATCAGCCCGGTGTCTTTTGTTTAGGAATTGTAACTTCAAAGGTTAACTGTGTTATTGGCCGAAATGAAAAATGTCGGTGATCTCTTTTCTATTTTACCACGAGACCTTAATTTAATTTATAAATATATAGAGTATACATGATATCAGACAGCACTAGTGGATGAAAAACCATCAAATGGGCAGCAAAAGCCCAGACCTATGACAGCAATCAATGGAGAGTCAAGCACTTTTAATTTGCTAAAAAGTTTGCAGTTTGTTTTTCAATCTAATGACGCCCACCAATGGCAGCTGATGGTTTAGAAATATTTAGAGTGGTGACGTCAGGTTAACAACAAAGATGAAACCATATTGTTACTGCAACTGTCAACATGTCACTGAACATTCAAGTATTCAGGGAATGATGAACGCAACATCTTTGCAGTTCTCTAACGACAGAGGAGAATTTAGACTTTGTATTGCAGCAGATCACTCAAAATAAAAGACCTCAGCTGACGAGGCACTGAGGACAATGGATTATGTTTCCATGCTTTAACTAAAGGAAGTAAAGTTAAATTACAATGGCTGGTCTGACAGTTACTGTTTTTTTTAAATAGATCAATCTGCACATTTTTATCACAAATAAATGAAATTAATAAATTATTAATAAGACTTTTATTTGGCCAAATACTGACATATTTTATATCTGTTTTGAAATGAAATTATCTAACAAGTTCAAGTGTCAGATTTAAAATAAACTGGAGGCAACGACAGTTAAATGGATGCTGAACAGTTTGCTTAGAGACAGCCTGGTTATATTACTCTCATTCTGAATTTACACAAAAGCCCACAGACACGAGTAAAGGCCACTACAGGGTTTATCCTATGGTTTAGGATAATAAATACTGCATTTTGAAACTGATATAAAACAAGAAAAAAAACATTTTGCTCATAATTAAGGAAACTCTTGATTTTAAATGTACCCATACAGTGATGATAAGGTAAACCATAATGGTACATTTGTGTAATTAGTTTATATTTCAGCTGATAAATGGGATATATGTAGCTAATGTGTACGGCTAAATATTGTCTGCATATGTCAGCAAAAATGTCATTATTGGTCATTACTGGATATTGATATTCAACTTTTTAGTTACTGATATTGCATTATAGCGTTGTTCATCACTTTCTAATTACTGCAAAAACATAATGAAATAAACAATACAGTAATAAAAACAAAAATAATGATATTAAATAAATAAATAAAGAGACAAATATAAATAAAAATGCTTCCTGCCTTCGTTTGCACTAAAATTTATCACTCATGGGAGGCTCAACAGTGGTTTGAAAAATCTCATTTTTGTTTATTATTTAATCTTGTAGCTTTGATAGAGACATCAATATCAATGTCAGTCTTTAACATAAAAACAAGACGCTCCTCGCAGGACCTTTAAGATGAAAAATTTATATGTGAACCAGAATCAGAACAAGAAAAAACATTGTTAACTACTGATAAGTTAATAATGAAATTTATCAATACATTTGAATATCAAAATTTCTATCAGTCAGTCGCACGTATAGGTGATCAGTTTAGGCAGTTACAGAAAAACCTGCTCAAAGCATCTCTATGAAACATTATAACGGACGACAATAGATTTATACAGGGGGAAATTTTCTCTGAATCATTTTACAGCATTTTCCCAGGATACTTATGATATGATCAAGTGTCCTCTTTCTACTCATCAATATTTTTCTTAATCATGCAATTCTTGCCCAATGCCATTACAGTCCATCAATGTTCAGTGTTTAGCCTCCAGGGTGGAGTTTAAGCCAACAACCCCCACAGATCCTCACACTGTCAGCTCGGTGCAAACATACATTTAGTTCTCATCCTGACTGTGTTTCCTAAACTGTTACTCCGGCTACAATGGGAGAAACATCCCTGTAGAAAATCCACTTCTTTTGTGTTAACAGCCAGCTTTGTAAATAAAATGTTAAGAGAAAGAGTTATGAGTGCACTCGGAGCCCAGCACTGGTTACAATCAGCCTCTTCCCTCCGAGTTAAACTGTGTACATCAAATCGGTTAAAACATTTTGAAATAAAGCATATTATCAGTGACAGAAAAAGGCAGCAGTGACATGCAGCTGGTGTATAAATATCGCTCTCTCGGGCTCTTTCGTGAACAGAAGAGGCTCCTCATTGAGGAGAGCCACTGTTTGCGAAGCGTAGCCCCTCTGTTTCTGCAGGCCCTTCAGGGGCCGGGGCTGGCTGACAATGCGGGCCATTCTTAGCACTTTACTGCCTCAGATGACTGTGTCAGTGGCCCCCAGGCTGGTGACAGAGTCCCGTGACCAGCACTACACCCCAGCCCCAACCTCAGCCCCAGCCCGGGCTGAAAACCAGGCCCTGGCTGGGATAAGTCTGCCACAGTCCCACGTCCAGGACCCCCTGAAAACTGTACATTCAGCTGTTCCACCCTGTCCTCAACCAAACGCAAGAGCTGGATCCTGCTGGAGTACGTTATGATCCCTGCACACTCTGAGCAGCTGGAATTTATTGAGTTTATCAGCAAAACAAAATCTGCATCAATACTTCTAAACGTGGAAGCATGTTAAAAGCGGGGGGAGATGATTTAGAGGGCGTTGAAAAAAAAATTGTACCATGAAGTTAATTACAAAAACGCTAAACAGCTGAGTGACAAAAAACATAACTTTACATTTATCTACTAAATGTCCACAAGTGATTATATTTCACTTCTTTATTTTACAAAATAACAAAACAAAGTCAGATTTAAGTGAATTCCTTTGGGCAAAATGCAGATTTTTCTGCTCCTGGTTTTGTTCTTTTTTCAATAAATTTGACCTGAAGCAAGATGGATATGCTCTCAAAAAGAAACCAATTGTAACACAGAAAATAATGCTCCTGTACAGCACACAAAATCCAAAAACTATGGATGAAACTGGACTGCTTTAACATACGAGTCTGTGTGGGATCAATGTTTTGAAGACCTTTCAGTCCTCTACTGCTTGAGCCTGAGTCCGGTCTTCCAGTATGTTTTGAATTCATGCATGTATTTACTGTTGTGTGCCGTGTTATTACCATAAACTTCACACATGGGACAGTGGAGAAAGAAAGCTGAAGAGCAGTGATCATTTGGACTGAGAGAAGTAGTACAGAATAAACATTTACAGCAGGTAGTGCAACTACCATTACTTTATGATCTATTATAGCAAATGAAAAAATAAACATCTTAACTTCAATTTCCTACAGGCCAAGGTCAAGTCATGTATGATTTATTTGTTTGTTTATGGTCACATCAAATCATGAATACATTACTCATCACACATTTCAGACTGTAACACTGACAGGTAATAAAATTCTATCTAATCCAATCTAAGATCATTTTCTTAAAAAGAAAAAAGAGCTTAACAGCAAAGTTGTAGAAATAAATATCTCAAAAACGGTGCTACTGATCAATGGTTCGATAACTTGAGTAATAATTAACTTTAACATTGTTTCAGCTTTTAACAATGCTTTGCAAAATAACTATGTGACCCTTAACAGGCATGCAAAGCTGCATTCCCTTAACTCATCCTCGTCCCTTCACGTTGAAAAAAAAATCATAATATATTTCAGAATGTATTGTGGTTTGGAGGGGGAAAAGAAGAAGAAAAACTGGTATTTCTAGGTTAATCAACAGTCAGAGTCACTTTGATTGGATGCAGACACTAGGGATGCAAATTATCGAGTAATTCATTAACTGATAGTTGTTTCATCTTATCGATCGATGATCGATTAATTGATAAGCGGCAATTTTCCTGCAAAGCTGAATTCCCCTCTGAATCAATAGGTTCCTTTCTATGAAAATACTATCTTTCTTATGAAAGAGAAAATGCAAATCATATTCCTTAATTAAAGATTTATTCTTCACGGCAGGGAACAACACATTCACAAATGGGACAATGCAATAACAAGGCTACTTTGAGGCTGCTTGAAACATGAAAATAAATAAGTGTAGATAGAATATGGAGTCACACTTAAATGGAAAGAAAATTTACTTTGGAAGGATTTTGTTCATGATGCATTGTAGTAAAGTGTAGTGTTTGGCTGTGGGGACAGGCAAGAAATGCTCTGTATTAGTGTTTTGGATGCCATTTTAAAATATTAAAAATATATATATCTGTAATTTCTACAAATATTAATGTGTATGGTGTTTAGTATAATAGTAAAATACAATTTGACATATATTACTACTTGTGTCTATACATTTAATATACAACAATAAGCTGGGGACAGAAATGTCACTCTTTTGGCGGAATCGCCCATTTATTGGCAGCATGTCTGTAGTAATCATGTCACATATCCGCTGGGTAATGCCCTCTGCCTTCGTGGAGTCACATACTCGTCGTCCCAACACTGCGGTGATTGTAGGCTGAGAGCTACTCGCTCCTTGCAGGATGTCTGAATGTGACATATTGAGACGATAATTTAGCGAAGTTGTGGAGGAGTTGTACTTTAAAATACTTCCACAGATTGTGCATTTGGCGTCTTTGTCGTCATTAACAAACTTAAAGTGGTTCCATACTGAACTCCGTCTTGTCCTCTTCATCCTGCCAGCTTACCGCCCCTCGTTTGTCTTGTTGTTGTTGTCGTCCTCTTCTTCTTCTAATAAAGTTCCGGCAGGCTGAGCGCAATGAAGCGTAATGCTGCCCCCCTCAGGTTGGGTTATATCGGCTCTATGCTGTCAGAGGCCAGCTTCTCTTGTGTTCCCGCGAGTGTGTCAAGGACGTCTGGCGTCAAGCGCGCCCCCATGTGGGCTTGAGGGGAATTACGGGTTCAAAACGCAATTAATTGCAATTAATACACTTTAATCGAGTAATTTCTTATCGACAATTAATCGATTATCGATTAATTGTTTGCATCCCTAGCAGACACTCACACAATTAACATGGAAACTAGATCTGGGAAATATGGACCAAACATTCTGTACTGACGTTCATGAATATCATGAATATCATTTACACAATAGTACCTCAAATTCCTTGATGTTTATGTTTCCCATTCCTATGAGAATCACATTGGAAACTAGAAAGCACTTTGCTTAGGTTGCTCACATATTGCTCTTACATTTATAATCAAAAGTTACATGACAAAGTTGGCATCACAGTATTATTCCTTGACCCTGAAAATCCACTACTAACAGTCAGAATCATGTTGATATCATTATTAGATCGACATTATTAGATAGACTGTTACTGAGCAAAAACGACTGTTCGCTAATTGTGGTTATCGATCTATCTATTCTTAACAAAATCAAATCATTTTAGAGTTGGGCCGTTAACAACATCTACGTAGAAATTCAGTCAAATCTGACCAGTAGTTTTTGTTTTATCTTGCTAACAACTAAACACACAAACATATGCAAAAACATAACCTCCTTGGCAGAGCTAACTATTTGAAGTCGCACCATGGGTGAGCATCAAAAGCTGTAATATGGCCACATCCTCAAACACAAACTTTAACATCCAGTTCTTCTCTTCCCTGAACACCAACACCAGGCTTCACCCCAACTCTGCCAGCATCTGTATGACCATCATTAATACAGCAGGTTACACAGTGAATAACACCCTAAAACTCTGGTAAGTGAATTATGTCATATGTGCTGGGAGTCTGCAGCTGTCCGTAGAGGATAAAAAAGGCATAGAGTCCTGTGAGTCGGGATTCATTTGCGTGTGAAAAAGTGTTTGATTTTGCCGTTGACACATCCAAGGCACTGCAATGGAACCAGCCCGGCGCCGCTGAAAATAGCTCATAATCAATCAACTGGCAGACACATATCTGTGCTCTTAAAACGTATAAATGTGCAATGCAGAGGGCGGATCGATGGGTGACAGGATTCCAAAAGCATCGATATGGACGTGCTCTTTGGCATAACAAGTGCTCGCCATCGGCACATGCTTATTTCCTATGCTTCTGTCCGATGGGCCGTCCAGTGTTAGGCCTGCTGGAAAAATATCAGCCAGAGCAGCAAGGTCTGTGAAGGACAACACAAACCAACGGGCAGATGTATGAATCTACCATCACATAAATATCTAACTGGTTATTCTGCCCAAGAGGTTTTCTAGCTAAGTTTTTAAGCTAAATCAAATTAAATATAAGGCTAGATAATATCATTCATATTGGTTTATTTAAATTTTGTATTGAATTAAAAACTGTGTTTACACTGGTTTCATCTGGTTAGTGCAGTTTTAATTACATAGGCTAGTAAGGTTTCTCCATTTGTTTGCTTGTTTGTTTGTTTTTTTCTGTGAGCTGAATTGGATACCAAGAAACCCTCAGGGAATGATTGGCATGGCACACAGAGGAACTGATTTCAGCAGTGATCCAAATCAGGATGCGGACATAGAAGTATACACTGCGACTGAACTTCACTATCTCTGACACTCTGGTTGTTGTGCTGCTGTTTTTTGTCACTTTTTACTTCCAAACAGCTGTCTGTGGCCTTTGGCAAAAGATGAAGGCGAGTCTTGTCCAGGAGAAAGTTGCTTGCAGAGTTTGGGAAGCCATTCAGCAGTAAAGAGCCAAAAACAGAACTTACAATTCTGCATCAGATTACCCACCTATGACACCCTTTGTGATGATACTCAGGCCAATTAGTGGTCAACAGTGTCTTTAAAGGGATCAGAGTTTGCCTAAAATCAGGCTTATGTTCAAGTTTGATGACTGTTAGTGAGACACTCTGTTGGAGCTCAAGCACTTGCTCCTCCACGTGGACCCAGTCTGCTCTAATTGGCTTACAGGTCAATTCTGAGGTGACTGGTAGGTTTAGCCTGATCTTCACCATTTTATCAATGACTCTGCCATCATTCTTACGTCTAAGCTACGCAATGGGCTGACAGAACAATGGCAGAGCATCACATGAAATGTTTTAGGCAGCTGCTGGCACCATGAAGAGGGGGAGAGGGAGAGGTGTCTTGATGCTGCTGACTTTTCGTTTTGTTTACAGAGATGATACATCATGCAAAGGAGACAAACTGAACAAACTAAAGGGCATATAAAACTAACAAAAGCATAATATGAGCTCTTTAAATCACATCCAGTATTGGCTTGTCTCACTTGAAACCTGGTGAGAGAAAAAAGGACCACACAGGCATGATCCCTGATGGAGAAAAAAAGCGAGTTGAGCAAAATCAAGTTGATACTGCATACTGAAAAAGCACCAAATGTTTGTCTTTGTGGAATCAAAATACACATTGATTTGAATTTGAAGCCCCTGCATGACCTGAAGCTCAGTTGTTTCGTTGTAAGAAAAAGCATCCCAAATCACAACGGCGCCATGTACACAACCTCTCAAGTAGGATCTCCTTGGCATGCCGGTATTGGAAGCCATCAGAACCGTCAAGGTTTTTCTCATCAGACAGTTTCACTTTCTTCCACTTTTCAGTGTCCCATGGTTGGTGTGCCCTTGCAAAGTCCAAACGGGCACAATAAAGGCACAAAATGTCAAAAAAATACATTAAACAAAGTAATAAATTTGTGAATTCAAATTATTGGCCCAAATCATGAAAACAGACATGTTGATCCTAGATACAACAAAAGGAGGGTAAGTGAAGACTACAACAGAATTACTGAGAGTTTACTGGACTGGAGTGACTTTCTGGCCAGTTTAGAAGTAGCTAGCACGAAGAGAAGGGGACAAGCTCAGGACAGACATATATAAACTTATTTTAGGAAAGAGCCACAGTCTTTCCCCAACAATATAAAATTGGTTAAATGCAGCCTTAGTCTAAAAGAATGATCTCTGCACCTTTCTTTTTGACCCAGCTAAGCACTGAAGCCTAGTATCATCAATAAAGGAGAAATGTTTGAGTTAACTTATAACAACAACGATAAGCGTGTGCCTGGGTGTTTCTATTTACTGATGTGTGCGTTTGGGACAGAGAAACAAAATTCACGCCCTCCATTCACATGGTTCATTCAGAGGTTAAAACAAAGAGGAAATAAGTGAGAGGAAACCCAGTCTGACAGTTTCCAGACATCGATCAAACACTATGACACAACTGAGGCATAAAATTGGTTAAATGCAGCCTTAGTCTAAAAGAATGATCTCTGCACCTTTCTTTTTGACCCAGCTAAGCACTGAAGCCTAGTATCATCAATAAAGGAGAAATGTTTGAGTTAACTTATAACAACAACGATAAGCGTGTGCCTGGGTGTTTCTATTTACTGATGTGTGCATTTGGGACAGAGAAACAAAATTCACGCCCTCCATTCACATGGTTCATTCAGAGGTTAAAACAAAGAGGAAATAAGTGAGAGGAAACCCAGTCTGACAGTTTCCAGACATCGATCAAACACTATGACACAACTGAGGCATATTGTTATAGTTCAGCTCAAGATATCCTAATATCATATATTTGAGACAAAACTTCAGGCCAACCAATGCTAACCCTCATGAAACCTGGGGTTTTTGCTTTCACAGCCTTAATGTGGCAGACTTTGTTTGGTTGAGGTGTAAAGTTGCTGACTGTTTCATTTTTCATTTGGTTTGCTTACACACTGCACTTTGCCATGCGGATCATAGCTTGTAATCTAACACACCACATGGACCATTCAATACATGTCACTAGTCCAGAGGGATGAACCTTTGAAAGCGTATCCAATAGATAACTGGACAATCATTCTTTCAATCACATTTGTTACAAGCCCATCAGATAATGGGATAGCCGGCGCTGCGAATATTCTCTCTATTGAGAAGCTTACAGTTTTGTTATTTGTTTCATAAAGAAATGTGGCCCAGATATTATAGAACTGCTACTGAAACAGGTAGCAACTATGCTAATCTCCCTACAACCAGTCACTTCCTGCGGTCGTCTCCCTAGCCCATGCCTCTTCCTGCTCTGAAGGACACTGATTGGGCCGTGCTGCTCTAGCTCACAATCACTGTAGATTGGAGCTTGGCAAGATGGATCAGCTCGATAACAGACATTGAATCAGGCTGATCCATCTGCACTGCAAGCTCACAAAGCTTGACAAATACTGTGTAACACACCCCCCACCACCAGTTGAAGGTGCAGCTGCGGCCTTAGCTCTAGCCATCCTGCTCAATGTTACACCATGACCCAGAAATACCCAACTGACTTCAAGTCATAGTCTTTTTAAGCTCAAAGCAGCATGGCAGTATTGTGTGTAATAACACAAAGATAAAGTTGAATTTAGGCAGCCTAGATCAAATGAGCAAATTGATCAAAGTAATTTGCAACCATATATCACACAGACTTGTAGATGTTATGCCGTATTAAGAGAGGCTTGCAGTGCAGGCCATTCTAGCATTAGCCGCACTCAACTTGACATTGTCAGGGAATATTGTATTACATACTGTTGTTGTGTTTGGTCAAAGTCAAGTTATAGCACATCACCTTTTGGTTTGCTAGCCTTGTTTGGTCCTTGTTTGGCTTGGATGGCTGTAACATCCACTTCAAACTAAACTTTCATTTGCTTTAAAAGCGAGCTGAGACCTCTTGTTTTCAGGTGGACCAGGCTTTGGTTCTGCAAGATCCTGTGAGCGTTCACGCCATCCAAATCAATCAAACTTTCCAAAAATGTGAACCACAGTTTGTTTGGTCTGGACCAAAGGTGTTTGGTGTGAAAGCGATCTAATTCAACCTTGACACTCAAGCTGTGTCCGAAATCACTCACTATACACTATATAGTGCACTATATAGTGTATACGCCATTTTGTAGTGGTGTCCGAATTCTCATCAGTTATTTTCATCCACTATATAGTGCACTACAAAATACCCACAATGCACAGCAAAAATGAGTGTACATACGATGTACCCTACATGGTACTCCCGTATACCACAATGCAATGCGGTCATGTTTTACCGTAGAAGAAGAAGAGAAGGAAGGCCGTTAGGCGCTGCTTTCATTCATAAATTAAAAGAAACGTTGAAGTATTTTAAACACGTTCGTAGTTTAGCTCTTTTACATCTTTTAGCGGCTGTGAACAGCTTCAAAATTTCCTACTTATCCTCCCGAGTGTCCGGTTTGTTTACGTGAATTTTGGTGCGTCCACTTCCGTCACAGGAATAACCGGCTCATCAACTGACGCTGCGACGTTTAGAAAATTTCTGTGTAGTGTCCGAAATGTCGTTTGGTCATTCCCTATATAGTCCACTATATCGTTTACACTACATAGGGGATAGTGAGTGAGTGAATGAGTGAGTGATTTCGGACACAGCTTCAGTATTTATCCTTAGCTTCACAAAGCGTCACCATCAAAAATCCAACTGTTTCAAAGCCAAAAAGTGACCAAAACAGCAGCCCAACAACCTGAGTGTCAGAGACAGTGAAGTACAACAGATGAAGAGTTAAGCAGGAGATTAAAATTAATAACGGAAGAAGCTTTTCATATGTGGTAGCATCTCCATCTGGCTTGGCATATTGTCACTTTGTTTTGGTACTCAGCGTGACATTTTGCATCATACCTGGTTCTCAACCATTTAGTGGTAATGCACCATATAAAGTAGGGCTGAACGGTATTGGGGGAAAATTGTTGTGATAATATATTTGCTCCTGTGATGAATTTCCCAATTTTGGGTGCCACTTTCTTGACAAAATGTTTTCTTTTTACGTGCAACAATTTAAATTTAATCTTAAACTCTTTTTGTTATAAACCCACTCATTATTCTATTGTGCACTATGGCCTCCTGCCTGGCAGCAAGTATATTCACGCTTCTTTACAGATTCACAAATAAACTCTTAGCCTGCAGTTAAGTTTCTTAAGACCTTCTTTAGTTACCATTTCTGACAGTATTTAAAGGGAATTTTGCATGAGCAGCCCTGTGTTTTAAATCTCCAAGGGTTTGCATGTTGGGCTGGGGAGGACAAACTGTATAGGAGTGTTGATACTTAAAGATGAGCAAATTTTTTCTTTATGGGACCTCACGAAAGAGCAGATGGTAGGGGTGGGAGAAAAAAAATGATTCACATAAGTATTAGGATTTTTTGTTTGATGAATTTTAAATGGATTTCTTTGTTCAAAAATGATATTTTTCCAAATTTAAATCCTTCATTTTGCAGTCCAGAATTTTGAAGCGAGAGTATAAACAGCTGGTTAAAATACATTGCTGAATAAATCCTAAAAACTGACTCACGTGTAATGTGTATTTTTCCTGATATAGTCTGTAGACATCGTTGTTCATCTTTTTCGCTGATGTTAAAAAAGCCAACTAAAGATTGCAAATCTTTAGTTGGAATCGCAATATCGGGGAATCACAATTTAAATCGATAAGGCACCTAAAAAATTGTAAAAAAAATACAATCAGGAGAAGAGCACATTGTTCCAGTCCTAGCAGATGGCGGGTTTGTTTTGTTATCTGCTGCTGAGGTCCATTTCCCCATCTTCAACCATAAAGCAAAAGCTTTATCTTGTAATGCAAGGCAAATTTTGTTTTATTCTTATTATTAGGAATGGGCCAGTTAAAAATGGATTGCAGGCTGCAGTTTGCTCTCAGTCTGTAGTTTGGACATCCCTGCTATCGACAGTCGAATTCAATAAGTAAATAAATGTTGGTTTCCACCAAATAACAAACAAATGCTAGTATAACGTACTATTGGTTGTGACTTAGACTGCATGTTCAGCAATGCAGCTACTACATCTTGTTATTGTTTTCATTCAGCCCTAACTTAAAGAGGACAGAAGAAGACAGATGCAACATTACAATGAAATAACAGAAGTATAATCTTGAAAAAAGATAAACATTTTTTGTTCTGCATGTGATCAATTATGGGATTTTACATATATATGGACACACACATAAATTACACACAAAATACACACATATTATTTGATTATTGTGTTCTATGACTGTGTTACTAGAGACAGGAAGTTAATCAGCACTAGCATGAACACAAAAAGCACAAGCCTATGAACAGACGGGCCATAAAATAGGAAATATATCACTGTGCTTTAATGTCATATTGTATGTATTGTTAGACCTTTATTGCAATACATATCACATCACTAGATTCTTGCCGATATGGCCCTATTAAATACTGTATGCTTTTCACTGTCTTCATTTAGCTCTGTTAATGTTTACTCATGTCACAGGGCGGTTGTTTTATCAGTGCCTCAGCTAGCTGCAAGCATCAGTGGCTCCAGTTATTACAGTATGGAGCATATTCTCTCTGATTTCAACAGGAGTGCTCAGGAAGAAAGTCTAAATGTTTATGATTCTGGGATATGTTGTGCTGTCATTATGAGGCTGGATTATTGACTAAAATAAACACAAGATGCTTTTTTACATATTGTGTAGCCACACTGCAAACAGACACAGACTGACTCAGAGCAGCAAAGACAAACACAGGCCTTGGACTGTAACAGCTCCACCTTACAGATTCATGTGACTCTCCAACCATCACCTGACTGTCTCTCTTCTCTCTATGGAAGCTGCTTTCAGGCAACCGAGGAAGACCCGACACCCTAAGTCAAATTTATGCTCAAGGAACGGAAGATGTTCAGGAAGAGAGTACAGAGACGGTTTGTCTGCATGCTATGCCGTCTTTAAAGCGTCTCAATGCTACACCCATACAGCACAGACTCACAGATCACATAGAACAACAACACAGTATCCCAGTCACTGATAAAGTGGCCTTTGACCCAAACCCTGACAGATAAAGAGACATAACCTTTGGGATGGGAGGAGACATCTCCTAGCAGGCCCCTCTCCTGTTTTTAGAATGAACATAGGGCTGAGCAAAACTGAGCAACTTAAACTGGTATAGAAATATTCTCAAGCTGAACAGCTTGCTAGATTTTTTTTTCTGCAAAGAACTAACAAATGGCAATCACAATACCAAAGTACACACTTTTATAAGACTGTACAAAAGGCCAAATGATTAAATTGGCATTCAACATTACACAACATTTCTTTTTAAGTTATAAGAAATTGCACAAAAAGTCCTATTCATCATCTGAATCAGTGAATGTCCAAGCTGTGGCTTTGCTGCCAGTAGATCATTTCTAACTGGCAGCAAAAGGTGAAACTAAATGTAACCCAGGTAGTGCTGTGCCATATAATATTGTCCATGTATTGCAGATATAAATTGATAAAAATGGCAAATTACTAAATCAATGCTGCACAATAAAAAGGCTTAAGGGGACAGACCAGATTTTTTGAGGCCCATGGTCCCAGTAAAATGATAAACTGTGGTAAAATTTTGGACGGTTAGCATTACTATTTTGTTTTTTAATTACCGTCAAAGTCATGTTTTATAGCCTCACTTTGTCAATAACTCACAGTGATACTGCTCACTGCCTGGAAAATCCAGAACTATGTGTCTGCTCCTCAGAAAAGCAGCAGCGAACCCTCAGACGCGCATGTTCAGTTTGTAATGGTTGGTCACTTACAGCGAAAGTATGGCAGTTTGTGCCTGCAAAGACACTGTATCAAAGATTATTTCCCCTTTTAAATGGATAAATCTGAGAAGTCTGGTCGTATTTTGGACTTTACATTGGTGCAGAGGGGAAATTTGTATAACGCAGTCACCCTGTCTGCAGAAAACACAGAAAAAAGTCTCCAGGAAGGGAGGCAGGGAAGAAACACACACACCCCTACAGCAGCATCAGAGGGGAGTGGCCTGGATGGGTTGTTGAGACAGATTTTCCTAAGCAATTCACATCATTTTTAACTTTAAATAAAAAAGATAAATGATTTCCAAGTGTGTATAAGTACTTTTTTAACATTTTGAACACATTGCAACAATACTGCGATAATAATCATGATAATTTTGGTCACCATAACTGTGACATGAAATGTTCATACCGTCACATCCCTAATAAAATGACTAGCCAGCTCTGCCCCTTAGGGGATTCAGCGGGTACGGACACTAGGTGATACAGAGCAGTAAATGGTTCCACCAAAAGCCTGATTATTACCTCACTTAAGCCAGAGAGCTGCAGTGGGGTCAGTTAGTGGTCATTAAAGCACAAACTGATATAAATCAAACTGTCCTGAATATTTAGAAGATGGGTCACACCTGTATTTCTCGCGTATGTAAAAACAGACAAAGTGGTCACAGCACTGGTTTCCTTCATGGACGTGTGCCCTCGCCAACTTTGGCTTGTTGTTTGAATATGAACATCAAGACTCCCTTCTCTGCCAGACAAAACATTGTGTTGCCGTTGCCCAATTTAACCCAACAGGAGCAGAGTGGTCCAGGAGAAGCATTGTTACATCCCACATGTGACAGCTATGGACCTACAGGTGTGTGGGCATGGGCTCATGGTTCAGTCTGGGCTTCTTGGAGTTTTCTGTTGCTGTCTTTATATCAAAAAGGAACCACATTATTGATTTTCCTTTTTAAATTTAATAAGGTGAAGTAAATCTATGTTTCAGATTTTGTTCAAAACATTTCAAACTGATTACTGTGCAGTAAAAAATACATGACTATCTACAGTTTTTACAGTAAACCTTCTTTTAACTGTGCATTAGGCCTGTTTCTATATAAACTTTGTTGTTTTTTTGCCCCATATAAGATTTGAAAATAAAACAATACATCCTTAAATTGGACGCATTACCCGGCTCTACATGTCCATGTCCTCATATTTACATGTGAATTCAGAGGTGAGTCAGAGAGGAAGCAGAAGGAGAGCGTTATAATCAGTGAGTCACTTTGCATATCCAAACTTCCTTTTACAGGCGAGCGAAGGGCACCTCCACTGTGTACAACCAGCACCCTACGTTGGCCTGAGGGCCTGCAGGAGCCCTCACAACAATCTGGGGCATCAGTTCCTGCTCCTTGCCACACATGCAGATATCAGCATTACCTAACAGCAGTATCTGGAGAGCAATTGTGTTCTACAGATTGCAGCCAAAATCAAATCGTGACCCACATAAATTTCATCCAGCCTTAGAGACACTAAAATATACTCCACAAGTAGGTTGTTACCAACGCTGAGAGTCAATCACAACTTTTTACAGCTCTGTTACATCTTAACATTTGTTTGCAGACAAACATTACATCAGTGTAATGAATCTACAGTAACAATCAGGCATTTTAAAGCAGGCCATACCACGCTTTGCATATTGCCATGGTGACAAGATACAAGCAGTCATGAGGAGATATATGTAGAATTTTCCAAAGTACTAACACGACTGCTGCTTGCCTTGCCACACCCAGAGTAAACATATCTCAGCCCTATTCATATATGACATGACACCAGCACCCAGCGCACAGCCTTTAAACACGACACACAGCAGCAGACACACAAAGCAGGGATGGGACAATAGTTCACAGGCTGTAAAATAAACTCCAATTGTCTTTTTGTTCTCACATCACTACAGCTGCAGAAATGACCAGACAAAGTACGATCGTTTCCAAAGCAGAAAAAGTCTAAAAAGTTCTTGAACTCACTATTGTGCACAGTCGATGAGCTGGTACTCGTTGGACCTCTCAAAGCACGCCTTCACTCCTTCATCGTCCCACAGCTTCTTTGCATGATCAAAGAACTCCTGTACAAAAGGAAAAAGAAAATGTTTAAGCAATGACAACAGGCAACAACATTTCTTTAACGACCAAAAAGGCTTAACAATTTTACAGCACACTGTAATGTGACATGGATCAGAGGGCTTGATAATGTTAGTCAGCTTTAAATGATGCAAAGAAAGTCTTAGGCTGAAATATACACAGGATTAAAAAATAAATTGATAGTGTGATATCTTTTTCGAAATACTGTATAGACTTAAAAACAGCAGGTTATTAAAATTTTCTAAATTACTAAATCAGGGGTGGGCATGAGAGCAGCATGTCTCATGCCTGGAGCTCTAACTCCCTTTATGCAACCCACCAGCCAATTTTCAATATCAAAACAGGCAAATTTTGCAAATGAAAATAATGAAAATCTCAAGAATATAAATATTTCTGGGGACATATGGCTTTAACTGGTAGTGACCGTTTCTGTAAACTCAGTTATATGCGTAACTTGATGCATTAAAAATTGAAAAGTCAGAAAAATATACTTCAGTAACAAGTGAAAATGTTTCTTGCATTAAGAAAGTAGCTGAAACTGGCTTGAATTCTGTTTTACTTAAATGGCTCTTTGGGGATGAGCGAAAAATGATGTGGCCCTCTTGATAACAATAGTTGCCCAGCCCTAGACTACATTGTCTAAACTTCCCAAGACCATCAGTGCCCAATTTAGAAAGTGTGCATGACTCTGCAGCATCTTCCTCTAGTTAAAGTTGGGAATTCCCTAGTATTGGTTTTAAAACTGGTAGAGATGTCAGGCGTGAACAACTATCCAAAAAAGGACTTCAGGATTTTTTTTGAGTCCGTTGCAGACAGACATCAAAACCAGAGAAGGAGACATGGAGCCTGTGCATGCATCCTGAAAAACATCAACAAATACTGGCATATGCTGTTCTTCGGGGCTCACGCATGTGATTTTAGTGAGGGACAGGGCTGTGACACCATTCTTTCTGAAGCTGTTCTACAGAAATGATCAGTCAATGTTTTTAGATTCATCGACCGTGTTAATTAAAAAATGTACATTTTCAGGCACCTTATGTGCCATATCTGTGTGGATGAAACGCCTATAAGACTAAAAAGTTACGCAGATATTATGCACATGTGCCTTCATTTCTGTGTGGACGGACCCTTAAACCACACAATCATAATCTTATTATTTAGCACTTGGTGTTAAGGGTATCATTTAGGACTACAGGGGCAATTGAAAGTGAAAGATGGCCCCTGTGGTCCGATCCTATAGATGAGCTACTGCTGAGGAAGTTAATGCTCGTTTTGATAGAAATCTGTCAGAATACCGAGTACACTGCAGCATGTTGGTGCTGTAAAGCTGCACAACAGTCAGGTCGACAGGTGGTCATAATGTTGCCTGATCACCTGATCCATGTAGGTACAGTCACTTAATTTCAGAGCCAAAATGCTGTACCCTCTCTGTTCAGTGAGCTGTCTAAAACTGCTGTTTCATGTAACAGACATACAGGCAATAGAAGCATTTTTACAAGAACCAAAACAACAGTGGCCATCATTTGTGCTCTTTCCTCTTCAATTTGTTGATTGTTGTTTGGATACTGGTATTTCTTCAACAGAGTGTCACTCGAGCAGTGGTATCAGAATAAGCCCTAGTTATCTTTGCTAGGACCATATGTTGACATAATGATGTTACAATGATTGGAAGTGACATCAACAAAAACAGCACTGCAAAAGTTCAATCAATAGCTAATAGTACCAGGTTCCTCCAGAATCCAATATAAATGTACAATTTCTTCATTTTTCAATATTTCATCATGAGTCTAGCAGCCAGGTAGCTGTAGTTTCACCTGACGGCATGACTATAGCATAAATTATTATAATACAGTCCTGGCTGAGTGACAAGGCATTGCTTATTTGCAGAAAAATGTTGATATTTACTACAAAAAGTTCTGTCTCTTGCTATGTGTCTATTTTGTATGGTCACATTGCGAAAACACATCACTGTTGACTTTGCGCCACTCTAGAATTGATCATGTGTTATGTTCTAATTCTATAGCAATAGTAACCACACTTTATCGTTGTGTTGCTTCATTTTTGGGAACATATGGACTTAATTATTTATATTTAAAAGTTATTCATACTTTTTCCTGAAAGACTCAGATACACTTCTATGTTAAGTTGAAAGGACCAATGTGTGAACACAACAGGAAATACCGGTATACAAATTCACTGTCTGTAACCACTGCTAATTTTGTTATTGTAGTCAAGCTGATTCATTCTCAATTCTGATATCACTACGTTCTTTTCCACTTTCCTGTTAGAACCGTTTACATGCTATAAAGGTGTGGACTGTCTTTGCATGAAACTTTGTTGCCTCATGTGTCATCTTGGAATTCTGCAGCATCTATTTTACATAATTTCTTGCCTCTTGAAACACTTAACCTACTCCTCTGAAACACAAAAACTTTGCAAAACTCACTCAATAAAAGTGATCACTACAAGACACGTTAAAGGTAGAATTATCACGAGTGAAAACATGAGTTCAAATTTACCACCACATCACTTTGTAAACAATAAGAGGCTCAAAATGCTCTGCACAAAGAGGCAAGGTGAAAATATCCCCACAAAAAGCAACAAGAGGGGAAAATCCTTCACAGCAGTAGACACCAAAGCAGTGTGAGCCTGTAATTTTGCCTTAAATTAAAAAAAAAATACATTCAGCATACAGATTCAATTCCTTTACTTAAAAATTGTGACTAAAATAGGGTTGGGCAGCTAATACCATACCAAAGTATTAAACAACTGTACACACAAAACATGACCAGCACTACTCTCAAAGACCTTTTAGAACATGACGTTAAGGGCAGGAATGTCCATTTGGAAGGGACAATGTGCAGAAATGTGAAAAGAGCAAAGACGTTGAACACAGAACAAGATTAGTACTAAAACTAGCTGTCAGTCCAAAGTCTAAATTACATTTTATATATGTATACACACACACCAAATTATACAATTTTAAAAGGCTGTTGTTAATATTACTTTAATGGTAGTACTGTTGATTTATTGAAGGAAGAATTTAAATGGTAAATGGACTTGAGCTTATATAGCTTTTGACTACTCAAAGCTGCTTTACACCGCAGCTCACACCTACCCATTCACATCCATTCGCTCTCACATTCACTCACTGATGGTTTTTTTTTTTGAGTTTCTATGTTAGTTATCCATCAGTATCTCTAACCCATTCGCGCACTTTCATGCCCATTTACACACCACTGACGCAGCAGTGGGAACAACTTGGGGTTAAGTGTCTTGCCCAAGGACACAAACTTGATTATTGTTGGTGACAGAGGATGATGATGTATATTAGGGCTGAAAGATTTCAGGAAAAGATGTATATTAGATTTTTCTGGCAGATAATACAATTTCAATTTGATTCACATCAAGCTTCAGGGCAATGTTCGCTACGTTAACAGTACAGACAACAGTAAGGAAATCAGTACATAACACATTATTCATCATCTTATATTGATGATAGCGGTGGAGACGTGACGTTGCCGAAAGAGTTGACTCTTTTGAATGGCTCTTTTAAGTGAACTGATTTGCAGCCGTGAGTGAGCTGTTCAATTGCGAGCCATTCTAGTATGTGTACAATAGTTGACACAACAGATCCTGGTTCAGTCAGGAGTGCTGCAAAAAATTGCAGCTTTGGTGATCACTTGATTGCATTGTCTGAAATGGCAACTTCGATCCAATAACAATTAATCTTTCGACCCTAATGTAGAAAGTATTTTTTGGTACTTTCTTGTTGAATCAAACTTAAAGATGGGGGAGGCAAAGTTTAACATTTGCTGCCACTGCTCTCATAATCCACTTGTCTTTAGATTAGATAGAACTTTATTAATCCCTTTGGAAAACTCCCTCAGGGAAATTAGTAATGTTATGTTTAAGCTATGCACAAGCTCCATGTTCTAGAGTGGACACAACCTCTTTTTGTTTTTAAAATCAGCTGCGGGCCATTTAAAAGTGGTTCAAAGGGCACAGTTGGCCCCTGAGCCATAGTTTGGACACCCCTATTATATAACATCAGAATGCAAGCAGTGTGGGTGTTCACTTTGCTGAGATGCACTAAGTCAGGGATGTCTAAAGTTTTTACACTGAGGGTCAAATAACAAGGACTACACGGACAACTAAGCCACTTGTTGCACCTCACTATAGTGTACTGAAGTTAAAGGTTTTGGGTTTGGGTGGGTTATCACCTGTCAAGGGACCCTAGTCACTCCGAGCTATCACTGGATTTACAACTAGTCAGGGTGAGAATGACCTTCTAAGCAGCAGAGATTAGAGACATTGACAGCTTATCTTCACTGTCAGACACAAAACAAGAGCAAACTGTAAGAATGTTGGTGCTTGAAGATGAATACTACAATATACTTTGTAATGAAACCTTTTGACAAAGTAAATATGGCAGAAAATGTGCATGATTGACTTTATATCTTTATTCATTTAACTGTTTCAGGGGCCAATTCAAAATGGTCTTAGGTCCATGGACCATAGTTTGGACACCTCTGGACTAAGCATTGTACATTGCTGCTTTGTCCACATCAGTGCTGCTAGTGTCAATGGTAGGAGAGAGAAGCCCCTGATGATGAAAAACTCCTAAAAGTTCTTTAAAAAACTGGAGTTGTGTTATTAAGTATTCACATTTGTCCTCTGTCTTAATGAGAACCTAAATATAAGTACTTGGTCTTAAAAAAGTGGTTTAAGTACATCCCTGACTAGTTTTAAAAAGTAGTTAGGAATGATTAAAACTGACCCTTTGCCAACTGAGGAGACGATTTTTTATCCAAACACAGACTGAAAATGTATGACAGGTCACCCATCACAGCTGCTTTAATTCCAACAGTATGTGAGCACATCTGCACAGCTCCTCACCTCAGGACAGTTCATTGGCAGGAGCAAAAAGAGGAGCAGGAAATCTTACTCAACAAGTGTTAGTGGAGTATTTAACTTAAAGGACTGGGTCAACATTTTAGGAAGTAAACTTATTTGCTCTCTGAACAGGTTTATCTTGTCTGTAAAACACATATGGAGCCTGAGCAGAGACGGGTTTAGCCTGGGTTAGCTTACAAACGGGAAAACAGCTTGTTTGTCTCAGAGTAAGGTGGAAGAAAAAGACTGCAGACACTTGTGGTAACCATTTCCTGGTTAAGAAAAGACAGGTTTGGCCTGCACAGGAAACTAAACTGAAACCTGTATGTACTTTCTGCAGACCCCATAAACTACTCGAGCCACAGACAGAGCGGCTGCACCAATGTGCTGTAGGTCATAAAACAGTTGTTTCTTTACTTGGTGTGTGAATAAAGTAAATAAGCATGTCAATAAGTTAGCTCAAAGATGAGAGCAGTCTTTTTTCTACTTTGTATAGAGCTATGTAAGCTGTTGTCCCGCCTCCAGTTTTTAGCTCAGACAAACTAAAGCATCCAAAATCCAGTGGTGTTCTTACTGCACTGACGTATTGTAAATAACGGCAATCATCTGACAACTATTTGAAGGGAAATGTGTAAGTGTCGTTTTTATTTTGGGGTAACACTTCCTCAAATTTTACGAGAACACTCATGTATCTGCAAAATCACCACCAAAGTCTAATCACTTTTTTCTTAGACTATGACTAACATTTCCTGTTTAATTTATGAAATCAAAATCCATTTATAACTTTTTGAGTAATCTCTATAACAGACAGATAAACAGACAAAAACATAACCTCCTTGAAGGAGGTAATATATACAACAGGTGAAGTTAACTTGCACTGACATCCAGTAAAGTCCGAACTAGCACTTACGAAGAAGACAGAGACAAAACAGACAGAGAGTCATTTTGTTGCTCCCAAAGCAGAGTTTCTCAGTACTAAACCTTTAAAAATTAAAAACATTTCTGTAAGCCTAAACAACATCAATACCTGTTCAAATGTAACTGCAACAGAACGCCCCCTTATGTCAGAAAATGAGAGTGGACCCAGATTCAGACAATCCTGTCTAAATCCTGCTTACTGTAGGTTCGGTTAAAATCGGGAGTGAAGATCTGTTTTTGCTCTTCTGCAAAGGTACCTTTCATTCAATGAAACTCTGAAGGCTGGTTAAACCTGTCTACCCTGGAGTTTCTAACTCCATAACGCATTCACCATCAGCAGCAAAGCTGTAGAGTGTATATAACACATATGCACCAACATGTGCATACCGATGAGCAGGTTCAACTAAGCTATTACGCCATGAATGACACTGGGGAACAGCAATGTAACCTTTGCAAAAGTACTCATGCCAAGTCGAAGACCCAATTTATTAAGGAAAACACCTACAGGATACACGTATACATGGGTTTGAAGCTAAACATGTGGTCTGCGGTCGGGATACCATGATCACTGTTTCAGCAATCACCTATGAGTTCTGTGCAAAGATACCAAGCGTAAATCTAGGGTGTTAAAAAACACACAAGAGCCAAAAACTGCAGTTCATCAAGAGTCCACCAGAGGCTGGATGCAGGTTACTAGATTGTGTATGGTGAAAAAGGCAATTTTGACAACCCAGACAAACATATTCACAGCCTGGTTTTACAAATGGTTTTGGTCTGAAGGGGTGTGGTTTAAGGTCCCTCCTAAGCTCAGCATCTCTCTTTGTCAGAAAGCTTATCTACAGTTAGGCTGGGAAAGAGCTAACAATATGGCTGTGTTCGCAGATCAGCCAAAACGTCCAAAGCCTCCTTTCATTATCAAAAAATGGTGCCCCTCCGGCTTTGTGTGATTTCTACTATAGTCCGAGGCCAACACAGAGGCCTACAACAATACATTTTCCAGTGAATCTTGTTTTATGTCTTACTCCACTGTACGGAGAAAATTTTCTTCCACAATAAACAGCAAATTATAAAAAAAGGGAAAGTTTGGGAAGTCATACAGCATTACAGCAAAAGGACGTCTCCCTCTTTTTACATTTATTGCAACAGTAGCTGCTGAAACGAGACATTGCTCTTTAAATTCAGCTTTATTTGATGAATCGATATTGAATTTCCAACAGCTTTTCAGGCAATGCAAAAATAATTTGTAACACAGGTGAAGCCGCACCTCAGTTCAATATGATTTATTTTCCACTCATTTAGAATACCTACACAGATGCTGTAAGGTCAGTGAGTAAGTGTGCTTAATAATCGCGATATCAATATCAAGGAAATAATATTTTTTAATAATCAAGCAGCCCTGTAATGTAGTATTAATTGAAAGTGCTTGCTACTACTTCTAAGATCAATTCCTCACCAAATTATCATGTTGAAAAGAAAACACATCAAACCCTTTAAATATATACTGAGGGAAAAAAGGCACCTCCAAAAATTATGCCAAATGAATGTCACTTAACATCTTTTTATCATATAATTTCTAAAAACAGCTCTTTTTTTAAATGATTCCTGGTTCCAGACTATGAGAATATGTGAACAAACTCTCTTTTTACACTGTGTTCAAAAACAGCAAATCAATTCCTTGACATGGCATAAAAATACCCACATAACAAAATCCAAAGAGCAAACTAAACCACAGCCATCAGAGCAATTAGAGGAAGAATTAATGAAAGCTTTGAGGTGAACTCTTTGACTTTGAGACTCTCTGACTGTCCAACAGAAAGAGGACAGGACTAATATCCCTCATCGCCTCCTGCGCACATGTCTCTGTAGCTTGGAACTACCACATGACACTTAGCACTGACTCGGCGAGAGGGTGAAAGTCGCCCCGAACCAGGGAGAAGCAGGCTGATAAATGATCACATGCTTGGGGAGAACTCCTCTGAGCAGATCCGATGATTAAGTTCAACATGGATGGAAACGCGATGATCCGGGCCACACATGTCTCGCACTGGGAAGAATAACGTTTGTTTACCTATTTCAGAACAGATAAATATAGGCGTATGCTCACGGCATGAGGCAGAAATAACCCTGACACTGATGGATGATTTGAATTCAGTTTCTCTGACAACCGCTTATCACACACTCTTTAAGAAAAAGGAGGCCATGTTTGCCTTCCTGCCCGTATTTGCTTCCACTTCTCGTACAGTCAAACTTTAACAGACACCTCAAATACAATCCATAAGACTCAACAGCACTGATTACATTCTTACTGCTGTTAGTTCTGCAGGTCTCGCCAAATTTTTTACACATGCAGACATGGAGATGACTATGGAAATTGAGAAATTAGCTGGTGATGGGACTGGATGGAAGAAGGATGAAGGGTGCAGAGAAGGGTGGGGGGGTGGAGTATGGTCCTCAGGGCTCTTTTCCACAGAGGCGTGTGACACTGGGTCTTTGAATAAATGCAGTGTGTGCTGCAGTGCCCTACAGAGGAACTGATAACACACAAAGACACCAGGAGGGAATATTGCTTTAACACAAGCTTTGTCTTTTAACTCTTGAGCTCCTGAGCTTTGTGTTTTACCAACAAAACGCTCCCCCTCTCTCTGTTAAGTTGTTGCTCTGCTCCGTCCTGGTCTCTGTTCTCAGACAAAGTTTGAAAGTTAATCAAGTTGCTGCGTGATGTAATATTGCTCTGGAATCATATAGGTCAGGCTGACACAGAAAACAAAATGGCCTGGATATGATTAAGCAAAACTAAGTTGTGGAGGAAATGGCTTATGTCATTTGAGGAAGAGGGCAGCAGTATTCCCTTGGGTTCAGTTTTGAGGGGACTAAAATATGAAAATGACCTCTTAAAGCACCTTTTGGAGCATTACAGCCTCTGTTAAACTTCAAATTAAGCATTTAAAGTTTGCTATGTAACATAAGACTATGATATCAAGCAATGGACTAAATTACAATGTCTAATAAACCTGAAAGAAATCCCCGGTTGAAAAGTAAGAGAAATAAAGCAGTTTTCTCTACTTCAGGAAGCTGCATGTGTGTTTGTTAAATGGGCTGAAACCACACCCACCCTCAAGAAAATAATAATCTTCCTACTTAAAAAAATGTTTCAAACTGGTGATAAAGGTTCATCTGTCTGCTTCACCGGACTATTCAGTTCTACATGTCTGAACCACCACGGACAGAATCACATTCATGTCATGCCTCGCAGAAAGTGTTGTCTTTGAAAGTCTTCGTGCTAGCTACTTCTAAACTGGCCTGAAAGTCACTCCAGTCTGGTAAACTCTCAGTTATTCTGTTGCAGTCTTCACCTACCCTCATTTTGTTGTATCTCGCATCCACATGTCTGTGTTCATGATTTGGGCCAATAATTTGGATTCACAAATTTATTCCTTTTTTTAATGTATTTTTTTGTCATTTTGTGCCTTTATTGATAGGAGAGAGACAGTGGGCAGGCCCGTGAAAGGGGGAGAGAGAATAGGGGAAAGACACTCTGCAAACTGGTCACAGTCGGGATTTGAACCTGGACCGGCAGAAGCAAGTACATGTGGTGCCTGGTTGCTAACCACTCCACCAAACCAGCACCCCGAAAGTCTTTGTTTTTACATAAGGCTTAAAAACATCTTCAGCCCTTTCAGTGTTGTGTTTCTGTGGCTTGAAATTTTACAACTCTTCTGTGTTTGTATCCTATATTTTGAAAAGTTACTCCTGCAGGACATTCCCGATCACCTGTTTTTCAAAATAAAGTTCTTGTATCTGTTTAAGAGGTGGAAACTTCTACTGAGGAAACTTTGTCAGAGGTAGAATGTGTCCATTAATGAAAAATACAGCATTTAAATAAACCTCTCTTACATAATATTCTGTCACATACATCTTCTTTTCATGATCATTATCTTGAAAGAAGACAGACAGTAAATAAAACTCACCCCTTAGGAGATAACAATAGTACCGGTGCATTACACCACCAACGTGTCCTAACTGAACACAACATGCATAAACATCAGCTACAAAATTGTTCATATGCGATTTATATATTATTGTCATAACTGCAATGTAGCACGATGAGGCATGACTTTTTGCATTTATGCCCCATTCCTGTTTTAACTTTGTTGTTATCAACACAAACAGAGATTAAGTACAGAAGGTGTTGGAGTGATTGTCTTGATTTTCTCACTCAGCAGAGCCTTTCAATCTGTTTGACATAGCAATACTGGAGTATTTATCTATTAAAAGGAGTAAAATGTTTTACTTTCGCTTTAAAAAGAGAGTAAGAAAGGTATTTCGAATCACAGAAAAATGTGTATTGATAAGGCATTGAGTCAACTTATTAGCACAACAGCTCTACACACCCATCTCTCCACCTGGACAGTTAAAGCACTCGATGCAGCCCGCTGTTGAAACACAAGCGAAGAATTATAATTTTAAAAACTGTTGAGTGGACAGCAGGTATGCTAGGCTGCACAATACAGTGCGACAATTGACGCTCATGTTTGGTTAGGACAGGGACAAACTATTTCAGCACACAGAATGTGTTTTAGCTTGAGAAATACAAGCGCTTAGCACTGGTGCAGCAGGATAAGTAAGGAAGATATCTGAGGTTCAAAGTTGTTTTATTTCAAAAATCGCTCCATTACGTTATCTTGATAAACCCAGCATGTTATTCATACCGCTTTGCCCTTTCAGAGCCTATCAGCAGACAAAAGCGAGGGTGCCCTGGACTGGTGGCCAGCCGATCACTGGGCACCATGTTTAGCAGTTAGAACAATAATAATAATGCACATAAACATCAGCGTTTAGCCACTGGCTGATCTCTTGCTGTGAAATCAGCACAGGCAACAGCAGACGCACAATCGAGGATTCTCAGGGCTTTTATTACGTTGAATCAGAGGGGACTGGGAGCTTAAGTGTTTCACTGCACCCTGTTTGGCCCTCAAATAAAAACCTGAATCTTAAAGTTGTGAAAAACTGTAATGGTATCAAACGTTCATGTGATAGCAGTTTTCAGTAGTTTCAAGATTAGAACAACTTTATTGGCTCCACCAAGGAGGCTGTTTTTGCCAAAATTCACATTTAGTGATGTGTTTAACGTCCAGTCAGTTACACTGAGATGCGTTCAGGCTGGCTTGGTGAAATCAGTGTTTGATGAAGCCAAGGACATAATACGTTTAAATGTAATTTCCAAAGTTGGAGAATCAGATTTTGGCAGAACCTTGAATGAATGATGTTGAGTGGGGGTGAAATTTGTTTTCCCGGCAACATGAATCAATTACATCAGTTAGATTATGTAACTGAGTTAAGAATTTTAAAATGTATTACCTTTAATTTATTAGTCTATTTGCAGTGTTTTGCCTCTTGGATTAAATTAACAGTTTCAGCCAGTTCGTCAATTATCATGTTACTTCACACAAATAAAAACAAATTACACAGGAGACTTTCACAGAGTAATTCAGATGTCCTTCTAAAGGATATCATGGTGCATTGCTCCTTGACATCTTTTTGAGCTGCTTAGTTAAGCAAACACTTGACCAGTTTTTAAAACAAAACACAAAAGATGATGTGTAATGGTATTGGTTGATTGGTATTGGACAAGAAAAGCCTGATTGGGACGTACCTGGTAGCCATCAGTCTAAATACCTCCACACAAAACCAGTCTGAGGATCATGTTGCAGATATGAAAAGAGTGTTAGTGAATATCAGATAACAGTGACTAATAACATAGAAGCAAAACTTTCATGGCAGACAGCAGACAAATTAGGGGATGAAACTGGAGCACAAGCAAAGAAACAAGGGGGAATGGTTTTCAGACAGTTCATCTTTTATAACATGATTCCAAAATCAGAGCAGCAGCCCTCTGTGCCACCCTTTGCCCCACATCACAGATCCTCAAGTTATCAATTAGAGAGAAACAGACTTCTAGGACTGAGGCTGTTCTCCCAGCAGCTACAGTAAGGGAGTGCTATAGAAGGTGTCACCCCCAAGAACAAAAGCAGCAAAAGCAGGTCATGGACTGAACTACACAGTCATGTTAATCGCCTGTAAACTTACATGAGCTACATTAAATACAGATATAAGGTTACTGATGGACAAATGCTTGTTAATAGTTTAAAATGAAACTTCTTATATAAGGTATTCTACACCAAAGTTCAGAAGTAGACCTCTTTAAGTCTGGGTGGGGCTGGACATAAATCTATCCTCTACAAAGGACTGTAACTCAAATCATGTAAATAATACTGTGAACTAATCCTTGCTTTATTTATGAGAGTGTTTACAATAAACATATATGACATTAGCAGGTCTCAAATGTTACTCCCCATCTAGTGACCTGGTTGTTTCAGCATATAAAAAGACAGGATTACATGTGGGCTTTAGCATGTTTTATGGTTAGCCACACGGTGCTAAAACAAGGACCAGGGCTCATTTGAACTAGCGCCACTTAAGTCGACTCACACTGCCAAGTGGCTAGCAAAGCTCCCATCTTGGCATTGTTTCTATTTACAGAGATGTTTGTATCAGTGCTGTCTTTATCGCAGATCCAGACTAATGCAAAACAAACCAAAAAATAGTTATTTAGATGATTAAAGGTACTGTCTACTGATGCTTAGGCGATTAATTTAAATGTAAACTGTTAAGGAGACGAGAAATACCTGAAGTCTTCTATGTGAAGCAACTTTTGAAGTACTTTAAACTGTCTATGCTTCAGTTTGCTGTTTCTGGGTATTCACTTCATGTACAGGAGACATAATAAACATACTAAAGGAAATATAAAACAAAAACAAAAAATATCACAGCTGCAGCCTACCTAAAATATTGTTGCAGACTATACACCCCTCATCATGACCACAGTGTACCCATCACCAGACGGCTCCTTCCAGCAGGGTAACACATCACAGAACTCAAATGAACTCAAACTGGCTTCAAACTTAAATGTGCCGATAAGATCACTGAACTCCTACGATATACATATCTCAATCTTATCGAGCATCTTTGGGATGTGGTAAAACAGCAGATTTGCATCATGGATGTGCGGTCTTCAAAAACTGCAGCAACAGCATGATACTATCATGTCAATGTGGACCTCTCTGAAGAGGTGAACAATGTTTCCAGCACACTGTTCAATCTATGGCTCAAAGAATCAAGGCAGTTCTGGATGGATTCTCTCACTGTGTAAGTGAATGCAGTTACATGACATGAGTATTAAACGTGTTGGAAAATGTCAAAATGTCTTTTGACCAGTTGTGAGCAGCTGATCAAATTGTGATATGCCGTCTTTTCCCTCTGTACAGTCGATGCATAACAAAAGACAAACAGTGGGGCTAAAATCAGTTGTTCAGCTAAAAGTTATCAGGTCAGAAAGGCCTTGAAATTGAGCCGTGTATGCCGTCCTCTAATAGACGTCACTTCCAGCCTGACAGTGCAGGGCTGAAGGTAGACTCAAAACATCTGCATGTTTTTTTCAATACCAAAAAATATGTAGGACAGAAACATATCTATTCACAAAGTGATTCTAAAACAATGCACCAACATGTGTGCATTTTAAAATCAGCAGCCATGGTGCAGCACAGCCATCGATCTGCTGCTTGCTGTCTTCTTATTTGACTATCCAAACAAAGCCCATCTTTGTTACCTCTCAAGCTTCCTTTCTTCAAACTGGAAAAATCTGACAGCCCTATCGTGTCTTGATTACAATGCCTGATACAGTTACATAATATGATGAACAACAACTTCATAAAGTGTAAATGTACAAAACAACTTCATACCTAAAGTAGTACTGGGTTCATCATGGACAGCATGGCTCATACCAGCAGAGACTGAAAAGACAGCGGCTGTCCCAAATGTTAAGGGCTTGAAACAGCAATATTTTGAGTATTTGCAGCCAATAAAAGTAATAACCACTTATTGCAATGGTCACCCCATTGCAATAAAGCATTTCAGTTATTAAAAGATAATATTTTGTCAGAAAGCTCCATCAAATGATCAGATAAACCTTAGTTGAGCATTATGATTTAATGTGAAAACTGGAGCCAAAACAGTGTCTGAACTACTAAGGAGTTGACATTAACGACAAATTTTAGAGCCCACAATGTTAAACAAATTTTAGAAGCAAATCTACATTTTAGGTGCAATTCAGTTCACTTTAACAGTAACATGTCAGGTCTTGATGGAAACACACTGATACCCCTATATTAAGGCAAAGTTCAAGTACTGACAAGGGAGTCCTCACTCATACAGAACAGCAATATGATACCAAATAAAACATCTGCAGTTCACAAACTAACATGTTTGGTCTGGACCAAATGAACTATGGCTTGCTTTAAGGACGGTTTGGTTTATTTGGGCAGGTGCGAAAGCTCACACAAACTCCAAAAGGACCAAAGGACCAAACTCTGATCCACCTTATCCCCATCTGAACAAAACGAGGAAAGTGAGCCAAACAGAAAGGAAGCATGGCTTATATTTGATTGAAAATCAGAACAGTATCAAGCCAACCCAGCATCCACTGACAATATGTATTATCATTATTAATATGAGGCAGAGAACAGCTATCATTTGCATCGCTCGAACTGCCCATCTCTGGTCTCTTTATCGATTAATGTCTAAAAATCTGTGCAGAATATGGTTACAAAAAGCTGATGTTAATGTGCCAGTTGGTTGTGTATTTCATAGAGCAACAACAGGGCAGATGACAGGAAGGAAGGTCAGAGCTACAGCCCCAAACTAATTGTCAGTGGCTATATTACGCAGTTATTATAAGTGCAGTGTGAAAGAAAACCAAACAAAATTAAAAATAAACAACATTGCAACTCTACCATCCAAACCTAACCAAGTCCACCAAACTTATGGTATGAAAGCAACTTCGGTTTCATCAGATGCTCCCCATTTCTCCTCCTGACAGTTCAGCTGTGCAGTATGCAGTCTGCTTTACTTTCTGTCATTATCATTGATGCTAAATTACCAAAAACTGCAGAAAAAAGCACCACTTGGCTTTCCTGCTACAGATTCACAGACTCAAAGAAGTAGTTTCTTTATCGGCAGATTGAATGACCCATTGGATAAACTCTGATCTGTTTTCACAATCCAACATGAGATTTCTGCTGGCACTGTGGGAGAATTACCCCAAACTAAGTAATCAGGAGAACAGTTGCATCGGCATAGGAATCAGCTAAATTGCTGTTTCATACATCAGCATCCGCCCTGACCTGATCAGATAATCACTACACCACGCTGTAAAATGACAATAAGTATCTGCAATATTTTGTGAGTCGAAGAACGTATACTTGGCTTTATATCATCACTAATATCCAGTTCTGGTAAAGGTGCATCAGTTGTTCCAAAAATCTGGCCCAAAATATCAATGTTTTTAATATACAATCTCTGCTCCTGAACTTGGAGAGATACATTGCTGCAAGACTTTCGATTATTTTATGGACAAAATAAAACAAGTTATCTCCTGCTGATACCAAATGTTTTAGCATTAATGAAGCTGAATGGGCCAAAAGAGTGCTTGTTTTATGGTCATTCATGGCAAGTGTTATTACATTTCTTCAGCCTCACTCCCTGGCTTAAAAATCACTGCTAATGTCTGAGTCAACCAAAAAAGCAAAATACAACTTTAACTATGATTATCATAATCAAGTCATTGTCAACTTTCAATGTCACATGCTTTTAAAGTACACAATTTCTCTTTTTAAGATTTTACGATTAAAAGACCACTGAAACTTTTCAACAGTCACAGATCTTCAGCCATGTTTTTAACCAAAGGCTACCCCATTCAAGGTAGGAAAGGCAGCAGTGCTCACACTGAATCATAGACCAGAAAATAGATCTCTTATGTCCTTTTGCCATCTCATTAAGCTGCAAATTATAGTAGTTTCGATTCCAATACCAGTATCGGAAACTGCTCCAATACTGCCGAAAATACTGGTATCAGTGAGTACTGGAGCCCAGGAACCATATGATACTACGCAGTTCATTAAGTTAGTAATCAATTTCCTGTTTAGCATCGTTAAACTCTGGCACAGTTCTTCTTCGCCACTCTTAAAACAGTAGCGCTGTGCTGCAACCTGCAGGGACCTGAAAGAATTGATCATGTGACACGGATGCAACAAACACACGTGTGTCAGAGCCGGTTGACACGAGGCTTTGAGCTAAGCTAACTAGCACTATCATGCTACATCACTGCTGTGTGTATTTATGTTTTGCAAAGAGTTTAACCTGAGCCAGGCCTTACCACAATGATAATCATATCACAGTCATGTAGGCGTGGTGTGATGTTTTTATAACATACTGGTGTCGGGTCTGTACTCAGTATCGGCCGACACCCACAGCACAAGTATCGGTATCAGAACATCTCTACTACGAATGTTGCATTCACATCTCTAAACAAAAAACTGAGGAAATGTGCAGATTTTTTTTTCCTTTACAGCAATTTTTCTTCAGAAAAAGGGAAAATAAATTCCCATGTTGGCTGCCTAAGACATACTTTTGCAATGGTATCAAACAGTCAATCTATGTTGTGAGATTGAAAAAAATAATATGTTGGCAGTTCAAAATCCTGGTGGACCACTTTTGTGTTTTTACACATCGCAATGTTTCCAGTTTGCGAGTCTTGTCAGGAGGCAAAGTAATCCTCTTGACACATTTGGCTTGTTCTTAACAGGTAACAGGTAACAGGAGAGAGCGGTGACTTTAAACCTGTCTACAAGCATTAACATTGATAAACATCCTTTTTGTGCATTCAGACGCCAAGTTAACTGTACTCAAGTAATTTCAAAAAGCTTGACCAGTTGGCTTATTTATTTGTTCAACCTCTACTTGTTGAGTATCCCGGAGTGACATGTGCTGTGAAGTGAAATGAAAAAGAATTAGCTACCAGCTGAGAGGACAGCAGCACTGTGTTACAGCTTTTCCTCTTAATTTTGTCACAATTTGTGCTATAAAATGCAACAGTGGTGAAAACTTTGACAAAAAAACCTTGCGAGGTACTTATCAGACGCAAACTCAATTCAAGGCACAAGGGACAACCAAGTAGTAGTACGCATGAGCTGCTTCTTAGAGCTGACTCTTGAATGAACAATAGGGGCTGCCTTTTGAGATAAGTTTTTTTGTGTGCTTTTTTTGGTTGTTTAAAGATGAAAAAACAACATGGTGCCAAATGAAGACATGTGTAGCAGCTTTAAGACTTGGTCCTGTTACTAAGCTGAGCCTAATGATCCAGATCTCAAAAATCAAATGGAATTCCCATAACCATGAGCCAGACCAATGTTTAAAAATGAATAGATGAAAAAAAAAAAACTGTTAATTCACACTTTGTGGCCAACTTCTGTAGATCATATCAACTCAGTCACTGTGTTTTGATGCTTGTTAGTTAAATTCAATGGATAATATAAACATGCTTGCGCTGCCTTCTAGCTAGGGGTGCATAATTATATAAGATCGATATGGTATCTGCAGATATTTTCCTAAAAAGTTGATTATCAGATATTTATAGAAGATATTTTGACTAAAAGAACTGGCCTGAAACATCAAATATATTTACTATAATCCTGTTAAAATTAACTGCTGTACCATGATGTTTACCTTATCACTTATCACTTAATCACTTGTCACTTAATGCCCACTTTTATAATTTAAAAAATGTAATTTATTAAAGAACAAATTGTTCATTCACCTCTGTTCCCACCAAAAAAAGACTTTAACCATGAAAGGAGCAGGTCAGTTTAGTAACGTCAAGCCCGCGACTGAAATCTACTTCTAGCTTGTGGCAAGAGCTTATGTTTGCCTCCAGTTCTGCTATTTTTGCCTTTAGCCAGCCATCAAAACATCAATGCATTGTAGAACAGAAAAAGGTTTATGGTGACAATTTTATCCTCTCCAGGAGCCACATAAAGCCCCCCTATAATCATTAAGTTCAGCCCATCTAACAACTTCAATTTTCCAAACAGGTCAAAGTCTGACACAATCAAATATATTCAAATATTTAACATGTTAGCCAATTAGTTTGCAAAAAAATGCTGTCATGCTTTCTCTGAAGGTCTTAAATGGAGCATTGTTGAAGACGTTTAGAAGAGCTTGAGTCAAATGACTTTTAATTAATAGTACATATTACTTCACTGCATAAGAGCCTTCAATTGGATTTAATTTTAAGTGTAGAGCATTAAAATATGCGTTGCTGTTAGCTTTTCATATAATGACTATGAATGTTTACATCATACATTCTGAAGAAAGTATTTTATCTATTAATTTAATTAAAAAAAACAAAGTTTGACAGTCTTATTGAGAGTTTCCTTCAATTTGTTCTTTTATTTAGCCTTCAAAAACTGAGAATAATATTCATGTGCCCTCATAGTCACCAAAGCTGCCTAGTCCATGGCATGATCTGTCAACCATATATTTGGGAAGTGCTCCACCTATTTCATGAAGCTTTACAGGTAATTTCAGTAAAAGCAAAGACAGAGACTAAATTACAGCTGAAGTTACCTGGAGTACTTTTAGACCAGCAACAGGGTCAAATACCAAGACCGATGTGGAAGGAGCAAATACTCATTTTACCTTGAATAGGCATCTTAAAGGTATATTGTCAAAATTTAAGAGAGGAATTGAACTGATTATTAGGTAAAAAACTATTTGTAGTTATAAGCCTCAAACAAACACTTACAGGAGCACACAATCAAAGATGTAACCATCTCTCTCTCTCTGCACAGACACACACAGAACAAGTCATTTCGGGGAACACAGGAGGTCAGAGATTACTGTCCACTTCCCATACAAAACAATAATTTATCACTAAAAACAGCTAAAATTGGTTGGTACATCATGTTTATCAAGCTATGGTTTTTCCCTCCCGAGTTTGTTTAACCGTGACATCATCCCTCCAGAAGTTTCCCGGTAAAAACCACACTTCCACATTTCACGCCGGCGCCAACAGGTGAAAGCCACAGGTTAGTGGTTGGCCGTGTTCCTGCTCTGCTGTATTGGATATCATGCCTGGTGGCACTAAGTGACAATGTAGTGGTGACACGGACGGCACAAGTGAAGCCTGAGACCGATGACAAGCACAGACAGTCCAAACAGAGCCATGTTGTTCCCTTTGGCCTGGCCGGGCCTGGGAACTCAACGCCGGCTCTCCCCACGGCCCCCGGTCCCCCCTCACACAACACATCAGTGACTGACTGCTGCTGCTGCCCTGTTAACACTCTCACTGTGACGATCCTGTCAGAGAATTAACACCCAGTGCCTTTTAACTGGTATGCTTGTGATGTTTCATTAAATAAAGTTTGCAGAGAAGCTGGCTTTGAGGAAAAAAAACTAAATAGATAGTATGGATTCAGGCAGGACAACATACAAGGATTTTAGGATTATTAATATATTGACAAATGAGACAATATTGTTTATATTACAGGAATGTTTTCTTCAAATGAGAGAATGATGGTACCTTTCCCGACATGTATTTTGGATGTACTGTGAGCAAACCAGCTCTACAAAAACTTTGGGATTAC
This sequence comes from Scarus forsteni, assembly GCA_036419115.1. Lineage (NCBI taxonomy): Eukaryota > Metazoa > Chordata > Actinopteri > Labriformes > Labridae > Scarus > Scarus forsteni. The sequence goes on along the minus strand of JAZDUH010000157.1, from coordinate 13,180,183 downwards.
TTTACTTACTGAGTGAAAGAAAAGATTATTCTCACATTAAAGCCTATTTTATCATGCAAGCAAACAATCTGCCACTTCAAAATAAAACGACACAAAATAAGATCTAATTTTTAAGCCACACCCCGGACGAGTAACAAAGTTTACCACTATAGTCAGGTAACTTTGATTCCCTCTTGCCAGTAACTCTCAACAGAACACTGACGTCGCAATTTGTGCACCAGACTGGCAGTTCAACCCGATGAACGACAGTTAGCAAAATTATGAATTGATATTGGTGGTAATAAACAGGGAAATGCTTTGATTAAGATGAACAGTACAATATTATTATTAAAGTAATTATCAGAAGGATTAATTGTTTTTGATGATGTTCATCACAGAAAATATACCCTCTGGTATTCTTTAGGTTCGTAAAATGACTAAAACGACCATATGCCATAGGATAAAGCCCTGTAGTGACCATAAATATCTGTGGGATTTTGTGTGTTCTTCAAATGAGTTTAATGTACCGAACCTTCCTGATGGGTAATATCAGCATCCGCTTGACTGTTGCCTCCTGTTTGTTTTAAAAGCAATACCCAAAGTGGTTGGAAACAATTTCTTTGAAAATATGCAAAAATTCGTCAAATATTGGCCAAACAGAAGTTAAATTGTTCTAATTATTTCATCAATATGTGGTATAATATGTGAAATTAACAGTTTTAAAATGGTCTAATGTCAAACCAGCAATCGTAACCGTTCTTCTCTGGGGTTTTTGTCAGCAGCGACCATGAGAACATAATTTTTTGTCCTCAGTCTCTCGTCATGTAAGATATTAATGTTTGAATTATGACTGAACTGCTGAAATTGAATGTCTTGATTTGTCTTTTAATGTCCCATGTCCAGGTGTGTTTGCTCGTTAACATCATGTCTTTGGTGTCTTTTAGGTAGGATTTGATTTAAGTGTAATAATAAAAAAAACATCAGCTCTTTTTCCCTCCCTTTAGAAAACTCTCAATTCTGAGGGGGCGGGGGGCTTTCAGGAGGCTATAACAATAAGCTCCAAATGGTGCCTGATGGGAGGAGGAGGTGGGGTCGCAGGCCGTGGAGCATAACAGTCATGGTGTCTGCCTTTGGTGTGCAGAAAACACACGTGTAGGTGGAGGCTGTACAGCTATGACATCACAAACCCCATGAATTAAAACTGACCATTTCAAGGAGCATTTCAAAGGATGGCACATTTCTCTGTGAACTGAGTTTAGTAAAAGGTGTCACGTTCTCCTGCTCCCCAAGCCCCTCTTTGAAAGCAAAGAAAGATTTTGCAGGACGTGGGACCTTTAAAGTAAAACTAGTGAACAGAGAAAGAAGTGACGTTCATATTGCTGGTTTCCAGAATGTGTGTTGGCTCAGTTGTGCCAGCTACTGTCACAACACAGCTTCATCTTCATTATAAATGTGAGGTTATGGCTCAAAGTGTTTAAATAACAGCAGCTGAAGTTCTACACTGCCATTGCCACAAAACATTATTTAATTAATAACAAAAAACATGATTCGTTTCTGCTTAACTTCAGTATTTGACAGCTCACTTCTCTCTCATTACTTCAATAAACACTCACTTGCACCGACTGTGACGTCATGTGCAGTCACCCTTTTTTCAATTATAATAATCAACCACTTATCACAAATAGTCAATAAAAGTTTCAATCAGACTCCAGTTGTTTACTGGACCTGGCATGAAATTAAAGCTGATTCAATGTTTTCTGGAGCCTCTTGCTGTTAATGTTAGTGGATGACTGTTGCAAAACTCTACCTGATCGACAATAACAGTATGTTGAATAAAATGTTTACAAATAAAACATCAAAAAAGCATATTTTTTTTGAATGTGTCTGATGAGATCTGTCCAAAGAGCAGCAACACAAAATATAAACCCGCCGGCCTGGTGGGGCAGCCCCATCTCACACCTCCAACTTCAGAGTCAAACTGATCTGACTTCACCGAAATCACATCAAATTTAAAAACCTAGTTTTGTGATAACTTTGTGTTGTATTTATAATAACACTGTGGCAGGCAACAGGAAAGAAAAAAGGACTATACAAGACTGCTGTTCCACATCATCTGCACTGGTATGGACTCAGAAACCAGAAAAAGACATTTAGCAGATCACCCTCAGAGTCCACAGGGCTTGAATGTACCTAGATCTGAGGCTTTGTTGGAAAAGTCATATGCCCTGTTGTGGCTAAGAGATAAAACACACACTCATTATTCTTCTGTGTTTTTGTATAGTGAACAGGGATAGATTCTGAACCACGAAGAACAACCACCAACGATAAAATAAGTAGGTCAGCAGCAGCGAGAACTTCTAGCTACTTTCATTATCTATAATAGACTTGAGAAACAAAGTGGGGTGTATGTACGCACGTGCTGTCCTCTTCATATGACTTACATGGTGTATCCCGAAAGTCAAAAACACACACTCACAAAATAACAACATGTTTATGATTTAAATCACTCAAAGTGGTGATTATGCAGACTGTTGTTCAATGATTAAAAACTTTATTTTAGGCACCTTTATTCTCATTTATTTTCTTTTTTAAAGTGGTACACTGTATTGTGCTTTACTGAATCATATATTTTACCCATGATTGCTTTTTTTTATGAACAATATCCTTTTCATTTTTCATTTGTTTATTCAATCTGTTTGTTTTGCAAAACAATCTTTTTAGTATCGATTCTTCTAGTGCTTTATCATCTCACTCTTGTTTTTCTGTGCTGACTGGTTTATGGAGTTCAAATCTTTCTCTGTTCTTCTACTTTCATTTTTTATTTATGTATTTATTAGTGTTGTTATTATTTGTGATTTTATTTTACAAGTACTTTTATTTAATCTATAGTTCTGGTGTCATCTCATGAGATTTCTCATGATAATCTTTTGATAGCACTTTCTCAGTTTTCTACTCTCACAGCTCAGTTTCACTGGTACACTTTTTCTTACTTTTCATTCAACATGGGTTTGTTTTTTATTGGTTTTATTCATATTTGCCCTACATACATTTTTCGTTAACTGTTCTCTGTTCAGTTAAGCACTTTGTGCTATTCTGCTTGTATAAACAAATAAAATCTGACTGACTGAGACATCAGATCATATACAACAAAACAATCTGCTCTTTTTTATATTGTTTACAGTCCCCACTTTTTTGCTAGAAGGTAATGTTTGCTAAAAAATGTTTGCTGATATTCATGCAAAAAGGCTATTTACAATATATACACAGATTTTTTGTCAAAAAATAAAATCTCACCACAACAATGAAATGATTGATTTTTTTATGATTACAGCAAAACCAAAATTTACTGAAACAAATTTGAAAACTCATTAACAAATAAGGATTACTAGACACTCCTATTAATGTGTCATTAATATATTGATTATCAAAGTTGACTGATGTACTCCTACAATGTCTACATTTCTTTTATTTCAATTCAAAACAGGAGGAGAATGACAAAAACAAACATTGCAAAGTATACTTGGGAAAGTGTGAAAAATATACATTGATGCAGGTGATATTTTCTTATCCTCAAACTTATTTAAAAATAGATCAATATGTCTAAAACTCTGTCTGTATCCCATGCCCTTCAACTTTGACCGAGTATCAAAACAGTTGCAGAGTCTTGCACTGTCCGACAACTAAACAATTACTCAGCTAAATTTACATCCTCACTTTTTGTGTGTAAAGGTGAAAATTCCCCTCCCTTTTGGTAACTAATAAAAGAAAAGATAATGTGGATAAATGACCTCAAACAAAACCAACACCAAATGTCCTGATCAATGGGCGGTCTGCAGATCAAACCCTGTGCTTGATTCATACGCGGACGCTGTGCATTAATGCGTTCATTAAGTCCCATGATGGTCCAAACAAAAACTAAATATCAGAAGCTCTGATAGTCTGTATTAATGTGTCATTCCTGTTGTGCGCTGCAGAACAGGCGGTTGTCAAAACAAGGAAGGCTTTCAAAATTATGTAAAACATTATCTACATTTCCAACACATGACCTCACGCTATCGAGTGGCTCATCACACACCAAAAAAGAATCCTGTGTGCTCCGACTTGAATTCAAATACACAGGCTGCACATCTCTGGAGCCATACACAAAGGAGAAATCAACTTCTACAAGCCCTAAAATCAACTGACTTGTGCAATTTGTAAAAAAAAAAACTTGATATTTTCATTGATAACTCTGACGGATCGTTCTGCCCTCAGCTATGCTTTCCTAAAAAGATCTAATGATGTCAAAAAATCAGAAAAGTAAGGCAACACTTGATCTGTCAAAGCAAATAAAATCAGACAGCTGTGAGCTGTATCAGTAGGATCTGCATTTTATATCACAGAGCTAAAAAAAAACAGCATTACAGACCAGTTAACACCCACATAAACACAAACGCACATTAACAAACCCCAAACAGCTCAAGCGCACACAGAAACCTTCAGGCCTTACCTGTGGATAGTCAAAGTCCGAAAGAGGTGCTATGCTTCTGATGTATTCGATTCTGAATTGGTCCTCTGGGTTGGCTAGAGGGACTGGGGGTATTAAAGTGCTCATCGCAGACACTATAGTCTACAAAGCAGAAGTAGGACGAGAAAAAAACATTCAGAGAGAGAAATGCAAGAAAAATACAGTTTGTATGATAATTAGTAAAACAGGGCTACAGTCCAGCAAACGGGACACAAAGATGGAACTCACCACTATGGCATCCTTCACGTTTTTCCGAATATCTTGGATTTTCTGTTTCTTTTCTCTGCATGGAGACAGAATTCATGTTAGAGGCACGAAAAAAAGCAATCAACCACAGCACACTCCAAAGCTTGCTAGCTTCTTTAGTTACTTTAAAATCGCATTATGATCTCACTTCTGGTAAATTATCCTCCCAGTGATGAAAACTTTCACATAGGGCTGAGTGATAAAATGACATTAAGATATATTGATATGTTTACAAATGAGAGGGAGAGGATGTTGCTGTAGTGTGTAGATGCAGTGTGCTGATCACTGTTGGAGAAAAACAGCAGTACTAATGTTTAGTAACAAAACATTGTTGAAAGACGAAGCCATGTACAGTCGACCACCATATTAGAATATCTATTTAAAATGTTGATTCTACTGTATGTAGGGAGTGATTATTTGTTTTGGGAGTTTATATTGTTAGTAGAAAAGAAAGACACTTGCAACAGTGTAGCATCGTGGCAGCAAAACTTGAGTCTTAAATACAAAACATTGGGTTTTTATATTTTCCAGAAATGAAGAACAGACTTTTGTTTACTGTCTTAAACACACAAATACACTGACATGTGGTTAAGTGAGTGCAACAGGCTAGGGGCCATAATATTTGTGAATATCAGACAGTACTCCATCACATCTGAAAATTTTCCCCATGTATTGGAGTATCTTGACGGTGCTAAGGATTCATTGGGGATAAAGATTAGCAAGGATCATTACATTTATGAACATTTTGGCACACCAAACATTAAAGTAATGGAGATTGTGTCCTTCATATTTAATGTACAGTGTAAAATTTAACTGTTTTTGTACAAAACCAACTATGTTGCATTATGTCAAAAGCCGCCTTGAGTGGAAGACAGAGAAATTCTTAGTTTAATCAACGACATTGGCTGAATGATAGCAAATATTTGTTAATCGCTGCCACAAGAACACATAATAATGCATGAAAAGACTGCTGGACAAGTAGGCAGGACCTGCTACTGCTGCTGATCTGTTCTTCATTTGTATTTCGTGCTGCTAACCTGTGATGGACCACCACTATCCCCTGCCTGCTGTCCTCTCTGACACCAAAGCTTCCTCCTTTAACTTCATCGCCTGAACCCCACAAATAGATGTTTACAAGTTAAATGGAGATCTGCTGACTCCTTTGTCTACATCCAGTGTTCCCTCTCTTTCAGAAATGTAGACTCTGGTCAACAAAAACGAGACCCTATGATGTGCATTCACTACATAACAAACCAATGTTTCTGTTTTACGGAAGAAAGCATCTAAATGAGGACTTCAAGATGCTTTGTGAGTTTATAGCCTAAACCAGGAGGTCTTTCTCTTTATGTTTTCCTCTCTCAATATGCAGAGTTTTCCTATGAAATGGAAACACTGGTTTTTGTTTAGTTTGCACACCTTATTAAGTGACATTTTTCCTGAATGGAGTTCTCAAGTTAAAAAACAGTTAACAGTAAGGCAGGTGAGGCTGGCTTGGTCACTACATCTTTGCTAATTGGCAGTTGTTTGTGCAATAAGATCCTTTAATGTTATTTCCAACTTTCAAAAACTAAGAATAATCAAACTGAACAATTACAGGTATCTACAACTTCTATTTTTGTTGCTGCTGTATCAAACAAGTTTCAGTATTTCCAAACCAAAATTATATAAAAGTTTAGATAATTGAGGTATTGTGAAGGGCATTCGTAAATTCTTTACTGAAATAAAAAAAGTGATATATATAATGCAGCCGCACATGCCGAACTCAAGGCCTGCAGAATTACATACAGCCCATTAGATAATGTGATTTTTATTGATGATCCTCCAAGAAATATCACACCATTACATATACTACAATTACCACAATGCACTGCAACAGATGCCAAGACCTATGCACCAACCTCTCTGCTCACTTCTTCAATATGACATGGATAAGAGGAAAGCAGAAGAATGCATTGGTCAGTGTGACTATCTTTATATTTCTGATTAAACAAAGTCAGTTGATCCTGTTTGGCCCACCATATTGGACAGTGTTTAGAACTGGGCCCTTCTGGGGTTGAGCGGGACATCCCTGATTTTAGTTTTTGAATACACAATGTGTTTGTACACTTCCCTATATTCATGTTACCAAAGTTTTTTAGATTCTGAAATACAATCTTTTATTCTGCTTTACTAAATTTTGACACTACATTTGTGCAATTAAGACAGTTTTTTTCCTTCTTTTGGGACACCCTAACTTCTTGATTATTACATCCTTACTCCCCGATGCTTGAATGTATTTGTTTTAATCTCCCTCGCCCTCACGAGTAAAATTTAACTGGAAATGAAGTTTCAAGTTTTTACTTGTGTTAATTTAGAACTCACAGTGTTTAAGGGTACAGAAAGTTTTGACAACTTCAACAACCAGAGATGTTACAAATGCTTTTAGACATGGTGTGGTTAGCTGCATTTTCTGTGGTTAAGAATAATAAAATTGCAAAATACGGATTGTCTTAAAATCTTTGTTTCTGTGGAATCAAACAGTTTTCAGTGTCATCTTATTTTGAATTATATTACATCAAAGTTAATCGTTTTGGTATCTTGACAACCATTATTTATTTTGTATGAATATTTCACTTTGAAACTCAGCTTAGAAAACATCTACTTCTGATTTTTGAACTACATCACACAGCTAACTTTAATTTAGCATACTATATTCAGATGCTTTTCATACAGTTACAGCACTGTGCCATGTCCCAGGCCTGTTTTAAATAGACCAGGGGTGGGATCAATGCATTGCAAGGCCTTGCAGCAAAACAAATCATCAATAGGCCTGTGTCGATCCAACCTTTCACCCTCTCACATGAAACAGGAAACAGGGAAGTATTTGGCTTCTATTTGACACTCAGATCCTCTCATATGGAGGATAACTTTGCATGAACGTAATAGGGGAGTAAAAAAAAAGAGCGTGAGGTGAAGGCGATGCTGCTGAAGGAGGAAGAGAGATCAGCTGCTTTGCATGGCATACTGGGTCATCAGGTGGTTTTAACATCGGCCTGAGGTGGGCAGCTGTCTGTGGCCTCCTGCTCGGTGGGGTCTGAACGTAAAGCTCTTATATGGAACCACCAAATATAAAGTATACCTCTGACACGATCTCCAGTGATTAAAACATGTTTTCGATGCACAGCACACTCACTAACTTGCACCCAAATTTGTAACACTGCCAGCTAACATGCATAACTAAGACAGTGTCCAAGAAATGCAGCAGTTTTTGTCTTATTTCTAATTAAATGTTTCCTTTCTAGATTATTTGGCTATTTTTCCAAACTACTTCTGCTTGATTTAATTTTGATGACTAGGGATGCACAATGGCACTGAAACAGGATCAGGATCAGCAGATAACAGTCTCAAAAACTGGATATCATATTAACAAATACTATAAGTTTTGAAAATCTGACACATCCTTTATCGACTCCTTAGCTTATTAAAGCAAATCAGTTTCACTCAACATCATTCAACTTCTAAAATACTTAAAAAGACATGCAAGCAAACTTTTGCCACTGTCTAATACAAAGGTGAACTCAGCATCTTGATCTATTTGGTTTCGTGAGGGGGGACCTCCAGACCCTGTAGCTGGCTACTTGTTCTCTGTGGCTGACAACTCCATTGAAGTTGGGACAGAGTTAGACCTAAATAAAAATTCAATACAGTACTTTGCAATTCCTTTAAAACCAATATTCAGTTGAATACACTATAAAGACGAGATATTTAATATTCAAAATGATAAACCTTTTTGTGCTTTTGTAAATATTCATGTATTTTGACTTTGATGTCTGCAACACATTCCAGAAAAGCTGCGACAGGGGCAGCAAAAGACTGGAAAAACAGAGGAATGCTCAAAAAGCACCTGTTTGGTGAACAGGTTTTTTAGAAACAGGTGAGCATCATGATTGGGTATAAATGGAGCATCTCCCAAAGGCTCGCTTACTAAAAACAAGGATGGGGTGAGGTGCAACACTTTGTGAACCACTGCCAGAGCAAATAGTCCAACAGCTTAAAAGCAATGTTTCTAAATGTAGGATTGTAAGGAATGTAGGAATTTCATCATCTGCAGTCTATGATATTGCCAAAAATATTGTCCAGAAAACTCAGCAAATAAGCAGCAAAACTGAAAACCAACATTAAATGCCCATGACCTTTAATCCCTCAGGTGGTACTGCAGTAAAAAATAACAACGTTCAGTAAAGGACATCACCACGAGGGCTTGGTAATACTTCGGAAAACCATTGTCAGTTCTCTACACCTACAAGAGCAGGATAAAAATCTACCATGCAAAGTAAAAGTCAAACAACAGCAACACCCAGAAACGCCACAGGCTTCTCTGAGCCCGAGCTCATCTGAGACTGGCTGACACAAAGTGGAAAATTCTGCTGTGGTCTGAAGAGTCCACATTTCAGTCTGTTTCCAGAAATCATGGACGTCGGTTCCTCCAGGCTAAAGACCACCTAAAAGGACCATCCAGACTGTTATGAACACAAAGCTCAAGAATCGGCATCTGTGATGGCATGGGGATGTCTTAGTGCCCATGGCATGGGTAACAGGGACATGTCTGCACGCATTACAGCAATGTGGCTTCATAACAAAAGAGAGCGGGTACGAGACTGGCTTGGCTGAAGTCAAGACCTGTCTCTGACTGTAAATGTGTGGGGCATAATTAAGCGCAAAGACAGCAACAGAACATTGAGCAAGAATGGGAAAGAAATCCATCTAAACAGCTTCAACAAAGACTGTCTTCATTTCCAGAATGCTTCTTGAGTGCTGTTAAAAGGAAGTGTGATGTAACACACAGTGGTAAACATGCCCCTGTCCCAGTTTTTTGGACCATGCTGCAGGTATTAAATTCTAATCAGTGCATATTTGCAAAAAACAATGACAGTTATCATGTTGGGCATTACATATTTCATTGTTATAGTGTATTCATTTGAATGTAACTCGAAAAGGAAATAAAATCATTGTATTCTATTTTTATTTAAGTTTTACACAAAGTTCCAACCTCACTGGAATTGGGTTTGTGTATGTAAACACAGTCCTGCAATCGTCCCTTCAAATTTGACAGAAAAAAGTGTAGACAGATTAGTTTTAAATTTTAGGTGGCAAACACTTTCTTAATGGCACTACATATAACTGTAACCCTTCCTCAATAAGGGGTGAAAAATTAAAGAGTTCAACAACTAAAACAGATGTTAAAGTAAAATAAAATTCTCAGAGCTTTTTACTTTAAGGCACAGGTTTTTAAATTCAGGTGACAAGATGTAGTGACCAAGCCGGCCCCACCCACACTCACTTTGACTTGTCTATTTATCGAGGGGAACAGGAGAAAGTTTGGGTGACAGAACAGACAGCAGGCGGAGAATAACGGTGGTCCATCACAGGTAAGCAGCACAAAATATGAATGGTCAGGCCTACTTGCAGCCTTTCACGCATTACTGTGTGTTCTCATAGCAACAATTAACGAAAAGTTGATGTGATTCAGCCCTGTCATCTATAAAACTAAGGCATTCTGTCTTTAAAAATGTATGGAAGTGCTGAAGGAAATGTTAGCTTCCTACAAAAAATTACATGACAGAATCAGTTAGTTTAGAACATTTTTGGTTAAACTTTCACATATTGCATGTTTAAGACCAATTACAATCAGTTGTATATAAATGAGCCTAGATTTTCCTTGACAGCTCCTTCATTTATAGGCGCAGTGAAGAAATTGGCATTTAAGCAGCATCTAGTGTTCAGATTTTGGAATGAGCCCGTCCGCTAGTAACACATCACATCACTTACCGACAAGAGCCGGAGAAGACCAAAAAAGATCGTGAACAGGGTATCATTTACAACAGTTACGAGGGGAGGGTTTATTTTATTCATCCTTGTAACTATTATTTTTATAGATTATTGGTCAGTTAAGATGATGATTATAGGTTTTGTAAACTTCTGTAGACCCATATCCAAAAACCCACCCGTAGACAACATGGCCACCATTATGTCAGCCCTCCACAAAAAGGGAAACCTGCTGTACATAAATATAAAAATTTAAATTGTCTTACTAAAGTTTTATGGGGATGATTGTACACCTATCTCAATGGATTTCACATACAAATAGAAACACTATATCCTATATTTACCGTTTCTGTTTGGCGAATTGCCACAAACTTCTACACACTACACCTTTAAAACATTTTTATTTAGTTTTAGCTCAATAGCACAGCTCATTAATGATACATGCACTGGTGGTACTTTAGCATTTGTTGTTAATAAAAAGAGGGACTTAGCAGGAGGTGCAAACACTTACAATGAACTCAGTATATCAGAATTTCTTTAAAAGCTGCAGGTGTGGTCCTACAATCGCCCCTACTTTAAGTTAAAGGAGGAAGGGCCTTGCATTAGCCTCTGCCTGGGGCCTCCAAATGGCCAATGCCGCCCCTGACTGGGCCCAACAGGCGCTGCAGTGCCTGGGGAAAATCCATTCACAGGCTATGCTCTGGCCTCGACAGTGTTACTCATTAGCAGGAGAGCCACACGAATAAACATTAATGCCATTTTCGAGCAGCTAACGTGGGTATTTATTATTGTGAAAAGCAACTCACTCTGCGTTGAAGCCATTGACGTGTAGAATCCTCATCTGCTTCACAATGGTGCTTTTTCCGGACTCTCCCGCACCTTCGAGAGAAGAAATAATAAAATATCACCAACATGAACACGAACAGGGGACACCCAGGCTTGCGTACATTCATGTCTGAGAAATAAAGCTTAGTAATTGTAGGATATGGAGCCTCGCTTCCATCAATATCCACCCCCATGACATATTATTGCAAGCGCTGTCAAATGGGGCTACGTGTTCGGTAAACGAAAGGGATTACGGTTACATTTCAGACAGCCATCACATGTAAATCAGCCTTACCGAGTAATAAGAGCCTGTGTGTGGCTTTATACGCTTGTCTTTCCTTTTGCAACTGTTTTTCTATCTTTTTATTAGCCTCTCGTTGTGCCTTTTCGTCGATGCGTTGATCTTCAGTCTTGCTGTTGCCCAAACAACCCATCTTCCGTCGCCCTAACCCTTCCTTGTGGAATCGTAAAAAACAAAAAAATACGAAAAACGAAGCCTTTGGTGGTTTAAAAATAACACAGGAATGAGTCTGCTGTAAAATAAAAAAGAAAAGGGGAGAAAAAAATCTCTGCGAGGCTTCTCTCCGTCGGAGGGGAGGAATATGTTCCCCGTTACAATTCCGCTTTAGCCGCAGCCAGCCGTCATCCAAACCGTTTGTTAGTTTACAAACCAACGAAGAAATAACGGCTCGGCGAAACGAGGAAATATCAAAAATACATATAAATAAGAGGACAGAGAGGGGGTCTTCAATCTCAGGGAATCCAGTCAACTGTTCCTATCGCGTCTCCAACCCCTCTCTTCTCTCTGTATGTTTTTTCTATCTGAATTTCTATCAGTATTTCTGTCTCTTTAACTCAGCACTGCCTCTCTCTGTGGCACCAGGAAGTAGCCGTGGACCGTGGAGGTGGAAAACGGTCAGGGTATCAAAGTATAATTCACTATCACACAGGATATGACCGAGTGGGAGAAGGTAGAGATTGATTTTTTCCTGCTTTTTAGTGTTTTTAATTAAAGACAGAGCACAAAATAGAGGCGTGGAGATTTGAACACATCTAAGTTTTGGATTCAAACAGGAATGGACATTTTGAGCTAAATAAAATGTTTGATATTAAAACTAACAACTCAATCAATGCGATGCAACATTAATAATCACTTACAGGGCAATTACTTGGAGCAGTTGTACATAAAACACATAATGACAAATAATCAACAATTAACAAGGCTTTTCAGAACTCAGTACTGCACCTCTTGGTGGCATCAGGATCATGAAGGTGGAGAAGGGTCAGGGTGTCAAAATATAATTCACTATCAGACTGGATATGACTGAGCTGGAGATGGTAGAATATTTTTTCTGCTGTTAGTGTTTTAATTACAGAAAAAAATATTCAACGTGGAAGCATAGAGGTCTTTCAACATTTAAGTTTAAGATGAAAAATATAAATAGACATTTCATCTTATCACTACAGCCAGAGGAGCTGAACAAACAAAATGATGGATATTAATGCATACTGGTATTTCTTCATCTAAGTTTTAGATTTAAAACAGGAGTGGACATTTCAACTTATCCATACAGACAGATGAACTGACTGAAATCAAAAATTTAAAGAACAACACAATCAGTGCAATATATATCCAAAAAGGGGCAATTTTAAGCAGTTGTGCATAAAAAAACACAAAAAACCCACAATGACAAATAAGCAACGATTAATAACGCCTAACAGAACTCAGTGCTACCTCTATTTGTGGCATCCAGACCATCGAGGTGGAGAATGGTCAGGGTATCAAAGTATAATTCCCCATCAGAAAGAATATGGTTGAGGGGGAGAAGGTACAAATGGTGCTTTTTGTCCTTCTTTTTAGGTTTTTGATTTTGAAAAATGCGAGCAAAATAGAGGTTCAGAGTAATTCTGCCTTTTAGTTCAAGGGACAATCCAAAATTTTAGGGAGACATAGTTTAGAGACATAGTTATGGTTCTTATTTCACTTGTCTTGGGGCAAAATTTAAAATCGTTGTTGTAGAGGTTGTTTTAAAATATTGTTTTAAATACCAAATGCTTCCCATGAACCCAACAACTTGTCCCAGTCTCTAACTCACCCGCTTACAAACCACAATATACTCCAAATTAGGTTTTAATTTCATTTTAATTCCTTTTGAACTATTATGACAGATATCCTACACAGGAGTGCAGCTACAAAATACAAGGAATAATGAACAGAAAACATCTTTGTGCAAATCTATATGTCCCGAAGGTGCACTATTTAAGTAAAGACCTGTAAATGCGTTTACATGTCAAAATCCACATGTTGTGGCAACATGATAGACTGAGTCTAAGGTTCATGAGCAGTTAAAAAATATTGTATCCTTTTTATGCAATGTGGGTTTAGGGCTTTTGCCTTACATTTGCTATATGAGTTTATTTGAAATATTAAATGTTCTATATTGGTGTTTGAATTAAGTTTATTTGTGTATGATTATTTAATCAGTATCATAAAGATTCCCCTTAAATGTTTCTTAAGTGAACATCTTAACAAAGAGACTTTTGTTAGGACACTTATTTTAAAAAACAGTCCCACTCTGCAGCGCAAACCATTGAGCTTAAAAAAAATCAAAACAAAGGGTGGCTCATGGATATTTCATTAAGACACACTCTTGTCTGTTGTTTAAGTTTTCATAAAAAAACTTGCATTAAATATATATCACAGAGGGGAAAAGTGATGCAATGTTTTGTATTTGGAACACGTTAAAAAAGAAAAATTCATATTAAACCCCTGAAGCACAGTTCCAATATACAAATAAATATGGCATAATAATAGCCAATCTGTACAGCCAAAATATCAGCAGGAAATATCGTGAACATTTTCATATCCGCTGATACCAATGTTGGTCTGATAATATTGTGCATCCCTAAAGAAATCAGAATGTAATTTAAATCTATCAGAACTTTATACAAATTAAAAAGGAACAAGACATTTCACATCGCTACATTGTTCACTCAAGCCTTGGCTACAAAGAGAAAGGATTTAAAGTGCAAACAACATCACAACAAAAACTAAACCCATATTTACACTTTTTTCTTCAGACTTTTGCCTCGCTCCGTGTAGATATTTTTTCCCGTCTTGGATGCAATTTGTGTCTCAAATGTTAAAAATGGTCACATCAGACTGTTTATATTCCCTGAAAAGGAGGAGAAACCAGTTGCATCTGATTCAGTGGACTCAGGGGAATTGTCACTTTCTCCAAGGGTCAAAGGAAGGTGTAATAATCACAACATTGCCATTTTTTTATCAGGAAATTATTTCTAAAAATCACCATTTCTTAGTTTTCCAATGTGGACTCACAAATACAATATTTCAGAGAAAACACTTCATGGGGGAGTGAAAAACTCACTGAAAGAGATCTATTTGACTGGAGTCCCTAAAAATGGACAAATTGGAGAGCTTCAAAATAAACTTGTCCCCATAAAGATTTATTAATGGTTTAAGAGATATAATCACACAATGTGACTGTCCTCGCTGTGGGGTCGTGGTGATCCAGTGGGTTTTGGGAGGGGTAAAACAATGAAGGAGTATTTCTACTTTTATTCAGTGGAAGAAGTTTTATGCTCCTTAAATCCACCTAAAGTGTGATAACGTGGCATAAAAACTGTGAGAAGTACAAAACAATCCACCTGGGGAAGTAGATGTTGTAACATAATATGAGGTGAGTTTTATAGTGTCGTGGATTATATTATTATCGCAGTTGCATCAATGTGGAAGTCTATAACTGCGCCCTGTCTGTGTGGAGCTAAATTTAGCCTTTATACTGATTGCTGTGTGGGTTAATCTTTAACTCAGTTACATATTTTGTAAGCTTATTGTATGTTCAGTGGGGAAATACTCCATCTGTGACGTTAAACTGTCAGGTAAATGTACAGATGTCTAAAGTTTGTTTCCATTTTATTTCAGAAGAAGAAGATTTGTACAAAATAAAGAAACTTTACTTTACTTTAACTGTAAGAAAAGTTACTTGAACACTCCAAGAATAGGTTCTCAACTGGTGGGTGTGGACCCAAAGCGGGTCATGAATGTGGGCCTGAGGAAGATTGTGTTTGAATGTCTATGACGTGTGGAAACACAAAGTGGAAATACATCCTACATTCATTTTCCTCAGTTATTTTTTTTATTTAATTTTTTGTCACAAGGGTAAACCACTAATGTCTAAGTTCATAGTAAATATAATTTTCTTTTCCTTTTTTCATATCAATATATTCCCCCCATTTGATATTAATTGTGTGTGTTAAGAATATGAACATGTCAGATCTGTTGAGGTGGATGAATTCATCCAATGCAGATGTTTACCATAAATTTCACTTTTGCGACGTCAAGTAGTGATGGGCGGTGGCAAACTTTTTCAAATCTGATGCAGATGCATTTTGCACTAATTTGAACTAATATTCCCAACAATGCTAACAAAATGCTAATAATTTGAGAGTTTTCATTGACCAAAGGCACATTAAGGAAACATAGAGTACAGACTACATCAGGGAACATCAACGGGGGGATAAAATGAACAAAATACGAGCAAACTCCCTGAGGCAGCTAAATTTAGAGGAGTGTTATGGAATTGCATAAATCATGTAACATTTAATGAACTAATAACGGCGCAGACAAGCATGATTAGTGTCATTTGCTACAGTCATCCATGTTTCTTTTAAAAAGTGCATTTCATGAGTTTATTTTTTATTTTTTATGTTTAGAGGTTTGATTGATATTTATTAGGACCAACCAACCGAGGCCACGATATACACAATGAAGTTGTTAAGGAACTTGAACAGACAGTCTTATTAGTGGATAAACTTTTGTTTCATTCTGATTTCACTGGATAACAAGTGAAAACATTTTTTTTCATATCAAGTTACTGGATTTTTTTCCACAAGAGTACATCGCCAGTGACTAAAAAAATACTGATCATAATTTTCTTCTCTTTTCTTTTATTTTACAAATTTATTAAAAGTTTTGCATGCAATTTTACAAAAAATAATAAAGGTAGAAAAATATGGCTGAAAATGGCTCAGAGTTGCAAAGGCTTCATTGTAACTGATTTTTGTAAAGTAAGCAGTGTTTTACTTTAATACCTACAGTTATCTATTGTAAAATGTCTATACAGTAAATTATTGTTCATGGCAGTGGATCAAGAGAAAATTTCATTTTTGCACAGCAAAACTGATCAATAGGCAAGATTTCTTTTAGATAACATTATTTGTTAAACAAAAGTTTGAATAAATGTATTTTATTGAGTAATTTTGCTTTACATAATGAAGTATGTCTTAGCAATGAGCAGTAAAGTTGTCAAAGATATAGTAATAAAAACTAAAATACAGCAAGTTCATTGTAATTTAATATGCATTTGTAAAGTTGTACAATAAAAAAACAGTACTGTGTTTGAAAATACAGTAATTCTGCTGTAAATTAAAATAGAGTAATACTACTGTTAAGACATTTACAGTAACTTAGTGGCATCTTGTTGCCATTAAGTTACTGTTAAATTTACAACAACCTTTTTAAAGTGTAAATATTAAATCAGTTAAAGTATGACGGCATTTTAAAATAATTTTATGATAACACAGAAATATCAAACAAATCTTATAACTGGTAAAGCTCATTAGATGTTTTTATTTAATCCTGCTGTACATTCTTCTATTTTTTATAATGGTTGTATAATTAATTTTTAAAGGGTTCATCTGTCTAAAGAAGTATTTTAAAGAAGTCTAAAAGTGAAAGACTTCAGAGCAGCTGGAGCTCCAAACTGCACTTTAAACTTGTGTACAGAGACAAGGAGCATTCGCTTAGTGTCTGTATGATGTCATTCTAGATAAAGAGTCCAATTTTAGCCACTTCTTTTACAACATGTTATTATAAACAATTATATAACCTTACAAGGGGCGCCAATAGCACTAAGGACTTTAACATATGATACTTTTAGCTCATATCCCAACAAAGTAACAGAAAGTACATTTAAATGCAGGACTTTTGCAGTTTGAGGCTTTTGTACAAGGTGTTGTTACAACTTTAACTTGAATACATGACTGAAAAAGTCTTTCAGGTGGGGTATTTTGAAGTATTTATGCTCCTTTCGGAGTATTTGTAAAACACTTTCTGTCCAGGAGAACAGTCTCCACCAGGACATCATGACCCCTCGAACACGCTCACAGGATAAGTGTAAGAAGTCATGCAATAATAAACAAGATAAGGAAGAAGCAATAAAATATTATGAGCTTTATTTAGACCTTCTCCTTATCTGTGCGCTTACACATTTATTTTAATGTTACATCAACAAGCCTTAAAAGCATGTCCTCATACAGATATGTTTTTGGTGAGGGGCCAAAGACACTAAAGGTTTGATGCTGTTACACATCACACCTTTCAGGATCAGGAGCGAGTCAGAGAAGATTCATTCACACACCAGAAAATGAAAAGATCGACTCCCTTTGTCAAAAAAGCAAACATGATCATTCGTGGAAGTGGTGCTGATTTGCAGGGTAGTTCATGATGCAACACAAAATGATGCAATTCAGTACAATATGACAAAACACCATGACAAACCTTTATTTAACCCTGTTTTTGTTGATGAGATAAGACATTTTTGGAAATGTTATTGTTATTGAACGAACACTTTAAATCTGAATTCACCAAATTTGAGCTGCTCACTGGACTTCTCGTCAGGAATTAAACAAGCAGAACACTGAACTCTAAAACTACTTTTTTCTGCAAGTAAATAGCTAATTTAACATATTAACCAAATCAAATAATGAGCTTTACTATCTTTTCTGTTTGTGTGTAAAACAGTACATTTTAAACTTCATGGATAACAGTAATAATTATATCTAAAAATTAAACTGATCATTTTTGTTAAAGAGCTTCTACAAACTATATTGCAGAGACATAAATAATGATTTTGGTAATTACCAATGCTCTAAGGTTACTGTGGCAAAACCCTTACATCAGGTGGTGGTCTAATATAATAGCTGTGTGTTACTTTTTAAAGAGTTATGATATTAAAGTATTCATTAGGATTTTTTTAAGCAATTGGTCAAATAGTGACATAATATACCATTAGATGTGATGCAACACACTACAATACAATAAGCCACAATATAATATTGCATAATATGGACAACAGTAATGATAATTTCATAATACAGCAATTCATTATAAACTGCAAGGACATGAAATGTACTCAAGAGTTCAAGGTTTATGTGTTTTTTCACAGCCATTTTGTCTGTTTCATTCACTTTCACGCTTCATCCTCAGACTATTTTTATATATGATAATTGTACAAATTATACAATCATATCAGTGACAGCAGTTTACTGTTGTATCAGCAACAGCAGTTAACTCCATTTTACATACCAATAAATACATGAAAACAAATCCTTTAAAAATAAGAACTTGGAAATGATTATAAAAGGCATGACAGGCAGTGTTTTTCTGTTTATCTGCTCAGGATGGTAACTGCATTCCAAGTTAAAGAGTGCTGAATGTTTCCTTTCAGCCAAATCAGAATTTGAAAACAGGGCCATAACCAGACAGTGAAATGTTAAAAAGGTTGAATTACTAAAAAAATTAATAAAAAAACAGTAAAAACTGTTCTTAAATAATGCAATTTCTTTTTTAAACTTTGATTAAATATGTTAAATTAGTGCTCATTTTAGTTGCTATTGCATTAAAGTATTAAAATCAAGACTTATTTTGTTCCTTGTCTTGGAGCAATGATCAGTATTTGGATGGTTTGCCAGACGAAAGAGAAACACTGATGTGGCTTAGAAAGAACAACACTCTAAGAGCACCATCAAACAAAAATTGATGCTTTTGTCGGGAAAGTTTTAAAGTATTTGCCTTTATTCTTAGCGTATTATACTCCGATTAGGCCTATAAAAGTTGAAATAAGTGTCAACACATCTCATGCCAAACTTTAATACCATGTTTCCAAAATAAAAAACTACTCTGTGCACCTGGTTTACGGGACGGGTACAAAGGCGGGCAACACATCCATCAAACAGGTGAACTCCCACACGGTCCAAACCACTGAAACTGACTGTTTAATGAATGAAGTTCAAATACCAAAACATTTTAAAAATGATTCCTTGACATTTAAAGACAGAGTTTGTGGGGGTTTAACCTGAAGATTTATCATCTTTAGGCAATCAAACAAACTTAAGACCATAACGCAGCTTTTATTTGAGAGTTTTTGTAACCTTGAAGGACCTCAGCTCTTTTCCATGGGGTCTACTTTCAAGCTTTAGTTTGTATGGCAAAGTACACTCACTGGCCACTTTAATAGGTACAACTATTTGACTACTTATTAACAGAAGTAGCTTATCAGTCAATCACATAGTAGCAACTCAATGCTTCCATATACGTAGACAGCAAATTGAGAAGAGTTCAATTGTAGTTTTTGGCCTCATTATAGCATAAGAGGTAAATTGTAAAGAGTTGTTGTCAAAAACAAGAGTGAAAACGATGTTTCAGTAAATCAAATTCATCCGTGGCACTGTATGATCTTTTACTCTGAACCTGTAAGTGACACTTGTAGAGTTAATCATCCCACTTGCCCCCGTTACTTGACAAAATACTACAGATGCCACAAGCCCTCATCATGAAAAATGGCAGTAACAATGAGTTTTAAAATATTTGTGCTGTAACCAAACACAGTCTTTATTTCAGGTAATTTTCCCCTTAAAAATAAAGCAATATTTACACTTTGCAGTGTTATTATATTGTGTTAACACTTGAGTAGTTAACATATACCATGAGAGTGCCACCTAACACACGTGCTGCTCAAAAGAGTCAACAATTGCACTGGATGAGAGTTAAAGCACCAGCTCTCCAAAAGAGTGAAAACAACACTTGGTGGTGTTGACCATATAAACATTTAAGAAGTGTTGATATTAACTCTGATAGTGTTAATTTGCCTGTGCACATTTTACAGTATAAACATGGTGATGACACACTTTTAATCGAGCAGACTGAAGCCACACACTTCATTTTATAGATAGAAATATGCATTTATACAAATAAATATAATTAATAAATTTGTGCATACACACACAGCTACATCAAGACAAGAGATATATCTATCCAGACTGAGACAAAGGGACTTCAAATCACATTTGTCTCTGCTGAATTTAGACTTAATTGTATAGCAGCATATTTGTTAATTATAAATTTATTAAAGGTGAGCCCCTTGAGGTGTGGCATATCATTTTCAAGAGGGGCCTCATGGCTGTAGAAATTGTTGCTTTGGAGGTATAATCAATACAACCATGGATAGAGAGATAAATCCAATATTAAAATTAATACTTATGATTATAATCTGATTAATATAGCAGCATCGAGCTGAACTGCCATTGAAATGGGTTTTAAACTGGTCTAAAGGTAGGAATTTATGATGTCAGAAGAAGTGACATCAGTGACTTTAAATGTGCCACATGACCGATGCAAAACTTCTGTTAGTCATGGGCTCCTAAAGATCCTAACTTTCCCCTCCATCCTGAGATGGGTGGCACATCATGGACGTACAGTCTGCTGCAACTGCATGATGCTTTCATGTCAGCATACTCCAAAATCTGCAGGAGATGATACCAACAAGTTGTTAAGCCATGAATTAGAACTGAAGACAAAACCTGGTACTTACGAGGTGTACCTAATAAAGTGGCAGGTAAGGTGAGAACAAAGATATGTGTGAGGAAGAATAAAGCAGCCATTTGAAAAGACAACCCAGAGTGCACTGTACAAAAATGGCTGCCCCCACGTGAATTTAGTTTTAAAACATGCTCAGTAGCTGTGTATAAATCTAGTGTGTTATTTCTGTAACATACAAATAAAAGATAAATCTCAAACAGTTACAAGCTCCCTTTGATAAACTTAGCTAAAGTCCAATTTCTCTGTGTAATAAAACACTAATAATAACTCCAGCCTGGTTGTGCGAGTAAGCAGAGCACATGTCAGTGTTATTAGCATTGCCTGACATTTCTGTTTAGCTAGCTGTGGCTCCCTCTCTGAAATGGGAGTGTGTGTTATGTAAAGCTTTGACTCTTCTGTAACCTGCTCTGCTCTTTAATGTAGACAATCATTGTGTTACTTAAGGTAACTGTAGCACACACGGTTCATTATTCATGTTGCTGTCATGTGTGAGAGACAGAAGAAGAAGAAGTCTGTCTACTTAAGAGCCACTGGTGAAACTCTGAGAAGCAGCCTTAGCATTAGGCTAATGCTGTGCTAGCTAACAGGAAATACTACATTGTTGCAGAAAGGCAGGGAAATGCAGTGAAAAAAAAAGAGTTTACACAAAATAAAGTCATACAGCAGCCGCTGTAAGGCATGACTGGAGTGCACACTGCTTAAAGGTCCCATGTCCTGGTGTGTTTGACTGTTCACAGCATGTCTTGGCAGTGTATTAAGCAAGGATTTGATTTAAGTTTATAAAAATAAATGAAATAGTTTGTCTCTGTAGAGCAGGGGTTCCCAAACACTTTTGGCTTGGGACACATATGAGAAGTTTGCTGTCTCCTCAGGACCCAAACTTATAAATCTACATTATATTATCTGCACTGTATGAGGCATTCATAATAGATTTTATAAAGAAATTTTGGCTTGAACAAAATATTAACAGCTTAGAAACGGTAGACTTTATAATGACTTTTTTTGTTATGTTTTGTTAAATATCATCTGAGTTTTCACCTCATTTTAAGTATCATTTACTGGTTGGTGTTGTGGGTTATCATCTGCAAAATAATGATGTTTTGAATTAGATAAAACATAGTGTCTGAGTTTTTAACTCTGTAAAAAAAAAATTAAACATAAGCACCACATATTCTCATCATATATCATATTGAGCACATATTGTGTATATTGTGTAACTATAAATATATAGTTTGAGCTTCAATGAAAAGCCTATTCTGCTTTGATTTTTGAAATGGCTGTAAGATAAAATGATTAAAAACAAAGACAGAGATGATTCTTAGGTTCACATTAAAGAAGAGGACATCAGAAAATAAAAAAGTGTATAATTGTATTGAGTGTATTATTTTGTTTTTAATACATGAGGTTTTATGGCCATGAATACCCCAAAGTGTTGTTACAGTGTCCCTCCTTAATTTAATATTATTTCAGCGTTTTACACAGGCTGGTAATTATGAGATAAACTAAAACAAATGTATTTATTTGCGATCATGTATTTGTGTCTAAATCAAAAGTTTTGGATCAAATTACCTGTAAGAGAGGAAGGATGTGCATAAGTATCCCTGCTCTCCAATATGAGAGGTGCCTGTATCTTTGACTTGTTGAAAATGTTAATGTGATTAAAAAAGCAGCCTAGATTGGCTTGAATTCTAAGTTTTGCTTATTAAAACAACGTGTTGTATTTATAAATTCAAATATATAGATATTGATGTGATAGCATCATATAAAAGTTCTTCGTGTAATACTTTTGTTTTTATTTAAGGTGTTGTTCTTTAGAATAAATTATTTTGCAAATGTTTTACAAAAAGGCCCTTTGGCAATGAGTGCCAAATAATGTGGCCCTCTTGGAAACCAAAGTTGCCCATCCCTGGACAAGATCTTAAAACTCACCTCACAATAGTAGTTTAAATGCCAATTCACATATTTGGCATTTTTACGAGACTTAAACCTGCACTTCTTTTTCTTACAGTTTGAACACTGTTCATGTTTCTGAAATAATCTGCCACCCTGTTGTAAATCCTCATTTAAATATCAAATCAATTAAAGAAGAAATGTATAAATATACAAGTAGAGATTTAGTGATCAGTTATCTCTTAACCATCTTAACTTTAAGGTCTACTTTAAGCCATTTTATGACATTTAACAACTTTACTTAAGGATCATTAATCCAAACCTTTTCAAGGGCCCACAGGAGCCCTGCATGAGAAAACTGTGGGGAATTATGTGTGTTACATTTAACTGTAGATGCAGTTATTATCTCCATCATGCAAACAACATGCAAATACTTGTTTCATTTGTTAACAGAAGTACAACCAAGTTTTCCAGCATGCAAATCACTTCTGGAGCCCTCACTTAACAAACATATACCCGCCCTACCTCCCTCTCCGAAAAGAGGAAACTGCCCACCTCAGAGAGGAAGGTCAAAACTCGGGACTGTCCCACGGCACCCTCTCGTGGTGACGGGAGCAACAGCACACACGATGATGCTGCTGGGAACTCACATGAATAACAGACTTTAGTTTTGTCAGCATAAAGCGCCTTGAATACATGAAATATCATCTTATATCAATAAGAAGATGCCCCTGCTTCTAATCATGAAATATGAAAAGTGTTTGTTTTGTTTGTTTTTTATTGGTTTGACTTTTTCACAGCTGATTTTGAGGTTCAAACTTTATGTTTTGTTGTTTTAGGAGAAATCTTATATAGTCTTATTTCAATATGCAGTCACCAAGGAGGTCTGATGATGCATTAATTAGCGCAGTCTGTCTAAATAATATTGCACTTAGTGAGTCTTTTCTGATGCTTTAAAGCTCCACTACCTTAAGCTTCAAAATAATCAAGTCCCATGCTCTTATATTTTTACTCCTGGAGAATATCAAGCACAGTGTTATACTTTTAACTCTACTGCATGTTCTTCATGGCTTAATATATTCTGAATGACAGGAATGTACACACAATAAACCTTTTAATTTTATTTTAAAAACAAAAATCTCGAATGTAGGGATGCATGACATCATCCAAACAATATAGTTTGTTGCAGATAATTGCCCAAAAAGCTGAAAACTGACAGTTATAAGTATTTTGCCGATATTTTGTCTGCAAACATTTGCTGTATATTCTAAATCTTTCCACTGTAACATTGGTAGGATGTATAAATATACAATAATGTTTTTGCAAATCATTATTACATATCCACTTTTATAAATGTCATTCATTACCTCGGCCAAGGAGCATACGTTTTCAGGGGATGTTGGTCATGACACAAAAAAGGAGTGATTTGATTTTGGTGGTGACCTGAATCAGGATGCGGATCTTAATGGTGTGACACAGGGCAATTTTCCATATTTTCCACACTATTTTTCCATAATGACTTCGCCTGACATCTCTGGAATGCCGTGACAGAGGTTTGTGCTCTTGGAGCAGCTCTAGTTAAAGAATAAAATGTTGTTTTTGGCCTCACATCTGCTTCTAACACAAACAGACTCTCAACATAAAAGGATCAGGTCAGCTTTAGAAAATTAGATTTTGTGGAGCTGGCAAAAAAATCGAAGTATTAATATTGTTACAAGTCATAATGTGTTTAGAAATATCTGCAAAAAACCAACAACAAGCATCCCTATAGGAAAGTAAACTTAACCGTCCAGTTTAGGCTGCGACATGACCATTTCTTTTGTTTTTAATATGTATTTTTTGAGCATTTTTGCACCTTTATTGATAGGAGAAAGACAGTGGATAGGCTTGTGAAAGGGGGTGAGAGAGTAGGGGAAGACACTCTGCAAACTGGTCACAGGCGGGATTCGAACCTGGACCGGCAGAAGCAAGTACATGGGGTGCCTGGTTGCTAACCACTCTGCCAAACCAGCACCCCGCGACTTGACCATTTCACACCGCTAAAAAGAAAACACAAATCAAAGCACCTCAAATGATCATTTTAGATAAAAGAGCATAAAACTCCGTTTTTTTTAATCATAAACAAATTTGTTTACTTTCTCTTTGTCTTTTTATTGAGGGACATTTAGTCCAGTCACATCAGAGTGATTTTTTCATTGTGTGGCAGCTTATCTGTTTCTTTAAACATGTAAATGTGTAAAAATATTCTTGAGTTTTATTTTTCTACCCGGCTTTTACCAAATTGCACGATTGTTTCCTTTTTTCTGAACAGAGCTCTCTGTTATGTTTCTTCTCACTACTTTGCATGAAGTCATCACAAAATTCCTGTTTGAGGTATGAAGACTTTTCTCAGTTTGGCCAGATTGCAGAATTGTATCAATATTTCTGGCTCCATATTGATTTAGTCAATCAAATAAAAATGTAAACATCATTTTAAGAGACTCTGAAGATTTATAAATTTATAAAACAGACAGTTTATGCATTAAGAAAATACTCTAATTCAAAATTAAAGATTTTAAGAATAGTTAAACACATTTTAAAAAGTGATTTTCCTTAACTGTGCCTGATCACAACTAATGCAAGTTTACTTGTTTTGTATTTTTCAGCAACAAGACAATTCAAAGCCCGTCACAGTACTGTCTGAAGTGATTTATTTTTTGACTTCTTTGTTGTCATATCTGCTGACTGCCTCTGATGAGAGAGTGAAATCCTCCTTAACAGGTCAAGCACGATAAAGTAGAAGGGACCGCTCATGCCACATTCACACATCACTCAAAGGAGCAGCTGTTGCACACAGTAAAGAAAACACCACATTTTGGAGGGAGTATAGTTCTGGTAGAGGTGTAGAAAAATATCGCTATCGCAATATATCGCGATATTTTGACTCCCGATATAATATCGATATTTCAAATCCTATCGATATTTTTGTTAAAATAAAACTCATATTTTATCAGAGTTGGAAATAAAATACAACTTATAAATATGTATGCACAGGTTTTTTTTCATGCACTATTCAGTTCAGACAGTGACAAGAGAAATATGTGACTTTTTTAACTTACTGTTGTGCTATCAGTAACTCAAAGCACTGTTCTTCATGTGTTTAATTACAGTTTGAGCTGCACTACAAGTTAGGATGATTTCAATACTTTGTTGAAGGGAAAACGATAATTTCTTTGCAACATTAGTTTAATTTACTTGATGCACTCTGTTTTAAGTATGTGTATGTAACACTGCATTTGACATATTTCAATAACAATACAATGGAAAAGTTACATATTCACTGTCTCTAGGTTTTTCCTAGTTTACTGTAGAATATCGCAATATATCACAAAATTGTGATATCGTGATATTATCGTATCGTGACCAAAGTATCGTGATACGTATAGAATCGTGAGGCTCTTGCCAATACACACCCCTAGTTCCCGGGGTCAGTTTTGTGGTGTTGAACACAGGTTGCCGTATCTAAAGCAGAGAGTATGAAAGAGTACGATGTTTTCCATCAACCCCTTGACTAGTTTCTGATGGATTTTAAAAGTTTACCAACATATACACGTAATGCATGGGTAGCACACTCTGCCTAGAAGAACTTTGGCCTAACCTGCACCGCTGATCACTGTACACACTGTGACTTCACTCAATGAGGCCACATGCAGCTGGTTTCAGTATCACAATGCCATGCCCAGAAGACAAAGATGGCTGTCCCCAAAAGGACACCCCAAGTGGTAAAACATCAGTCTGCGGGTGGGCATGCCCCAACATTTGCCAACAGAATGAAGGCTGCTGTAACTGAAGGTAGCAAAGGTTAGCTAAGCTTAACTCTCGCTGGCATTTACAAGCTTGTTGGATCAAACCAGAATTTTTTAAGCATGTGTAAAATTTGTCCACAACCCCACAAACATCAGCGTTGCCCAACTGATGTTAGCTCAGCTTGGTGTGGCATTATTTAGCTCAACACAGCCTAATGTTTTCCTGTGTGCTGGCATATTTTGGTCAAAACGTCAGTGTGTTAACGCAGACTATTAAGCATGCAGAGTAATAATATTGATCCTTTTAAAGAAACTGTTATAAATAAACTGTTTTTGATTCCCATCCCTTCTTGCACCACTCAGTACCACTGAGTATTTTCATTTTTCAACACATGCTTTTTCCCTCAACACTGACTGACTTACTTCATGTTTTTCCTGTTTTTTTGCTTTATAAATGAAGGTTGGAGAATAAAACATGAGTAAGTCATATTTGAATCTTATTAAATGCATTTATGTGCCTATGAAATTATTTTAAAGAACATAATAACAGATAATTGAGGTTTTAATAAAATAAATCAGCGTTATTTTTACTCAAAGCAGATGATTCCCTCTTTAAAAGGAGTCAGTGTGAGATCTTTAAAGTGTCATTACAGTATCTGGTGGTAATGTTCACAGTTATCTTCCATAATGAATGTGTCTGTCAGTGTGTGAGCTGAGCAGAGCTCCGAGATGTTTTCACATCCTTTACTTAAGTAAACATGGCAATACAAGAGTCTAAAAATACTCTGCTTCATGTAAACTCAGTCCACAAAGACTCACTCAGTTATTTTGACTATTTTAGGCCTGATAGAGGAGTGGACATGTGCTGAAAAAAGACGACCACACTGAGAGTGTTTGGGGGCTACAGTCTGCACCCTGTGAGGCCTTCAGACTGACGGTAGTCAACCACAAACTCAGAGTACAAAAATATTTAGATACTGGCTGGACAATTAAATGCACATCTGTTGTAGTAGAAAATCATCTTTCCATTAAAACAGTCTGAGCTAATATCAATTAGTACAAAAATGATTTACCGTAAAATACCAAATAAATGCCTGTCCCAAATAAACGCCTGGTCTGCTCAGTGATTGAAGCAAATAAACGCCCCGGCTACTATTTGGTATTTTACAGTAGTTTTATAAATGCTTGTACTGGATTTTCAACAAAATGCAAATGCAAATGTTTGTTTCTGTGTACCACTTTGTCCTTTTGTATGTTTCTTCTATAACTTCTACCAAATCATTAAGTGTTTTTTTAACTAGTCAGTTAGTTAGTTTACTCAATCAGTATTTAAATTTCCCCATAAACAAACACACATGAATACAGGATGTTAGAAACACAAAGAAATGACACTGAGGAGTTGACGTGGGAAAAAGGTGAAACTCAGACGAACTAGCAAAAGTAAAAAAACCCAACAAAACAAAAGATTCTGAGTTTTACATAATTATTTACTATCAGAACAACCTGGAGTTTAAATTATGTGGTTAATAATCTTCTTTCTACCATTAGATTGTCCTGCTTTTGAACCTTTCTTTAATTCATCATCATTAACTGTCTCACAGATTCACTGCTCTGACTGACACATGTTCGCTTCACATTAGTCTGAACTGTTGTGTCTGCGCTGACTTCTGAACCCTCGAGTCATGTCCACGCTCTCTGAGTTTACATTTAGATCAGCTTTGATTGTCAAAAATTTTCTGGGATATATTTATGAGGCATGCCTGTGTAGGGATGGGAATTGATAATATTTTATCAATTCCAATGCTGTTAACGGTCCTGCTAATCGATCCAATTCTTTAACGATTCCCTTATCGATTCCTGCAGATGTTGCGAGTGGGCAAATGTTGGTCTGATTTGCAGTGGCAACAATGTCAAACATGTCACAGCATAGATAACTGCTTCTGCAAGTTGCTGGTGTTTCCACTCACTTAAAGCTGTGGTCTACGATTTGAAACTGCAGCCTGCCCCCCTTCCCTCACCTCTCCCCTCCGTGTTCCAAGATCCCGCCCCCAGCTCGTGACGCCTCATATAGCCCCCTCGGACAGAGCTACGAGCGACTAGCACAATATATCAGCAGCAAACTCAGTCAAAAACAGCTCAGCTCAACTGAAAGTATCAAACACGACAGACATCCCCCTTGTAACACACAGCAGTAGCCATTTCAATTGGACCGGCGGCAATGCGGGTCTGGCGCCGCCAGAGCGGAGCCGAGTGTGGGGGAGGATTTATCTTTCTCAGCCTGTCCTCCCCAGCTCAGCTTACAGTGCAAACGATTAGCGGCTAACAGGCTAACCCGCTCCCCTACAAGTTATTAGCCCGTGCAGGCACAAACTAACCAGAGTTATTCAGCAGACATCTCACACTGTAGTAAACAAAGCCATTACCTGATCAACCAGGGGCGAAACGGTCGATGCTGAAGGTCTGACGGCCGGCTGAGGCTATTCGTTAGCCCTTAGCCGTTAGCCCTTAGCCCGCTAACAGGCCTCAACCCGCGGGCAGAGCTCCGTTGGGCCTCAAGGAGAGGGAGGCGGTCTCGGCGCTAGGCTTTTTCCGGCTCCATGATAGTTCAGTAGCTAACGCTGCTAGCTGCTCACCGGAGGTAGAGGGAGGACGGGACTATGACGACTACGCATGACGCTGCGAGCGAGGGAGACGAGGATTGGATGGACTCACAGACCAACTCACGGACCAATTAATAGTCGCAGGTTCTTAGGTTTGATTGGTCTGCTAGTATGCAGCTTTTCAGCGGATATACTGAATGGATTTTTTTCATTCTTTTTGGTCTTTATACTGTGTAGATAGGACCATAGGACCATAACAGCCTTATAAACGGTGTTATTAATATGTACAAAGCTTCCAAATCGTAGACCATAGCTTTAAGGTTGGGTAGTAGGTGCAACGGAAATTAAGCTACAATTCTGATGCTTCTGAACCCTGTCAGGGGAAGGAATTGATAAGGGAATTGATAAGCAGAGATTAATGATATCAATTCTTTGATGGATCTGTTAACGATTCTCAACTGGAATTGGTTTTCGATTCCCATCCCTGTGCCTGTGTTCCTCCAATCATTTTACCCTTTCTCTGTAAAATAAAAGATAGTTGATCCAAACAAACAAGTAACAAGCAAATGACTTCATCTTTCAGTTTAAGCTAAATCCATGCAGCTGACAAAAACACTGATTTGAAGCTTTCAAATATTTTTTTTTAACCCTTTCATGCAGGATGTCCGCTACAGTAGACAGACATTTGAAGTAATTTTTATACCCTTTAGGTTGCAGTACAATGCTAAACACTTGTCTCAAGTTTCATAAAACTATTAACTTTGCACTTTTTTTTTTTTTTTTTACCATTTTCAGATATTGCATCATAAATCTAAAACAACCGACAAAGGGCAAATTTGGCATTACACCTGTATTCAGATTTTACATAATTTTGTATTTTTATATTTGAAATTTTGGTGTAATTCACAAGTGAATAGTTTGATTAAACAGCAATAATACACATACTTCAGACTTTTCTTTTACTTTTATTACTCTTAAAAGTTTGTCAAAGATGTTTCTGTATCTAGAATTAGTTCCACTAACTTACTATTTGTACCAATGATGCATGGAGAAGTGGACAGATGCATAACTCCCTGAAAATATAACTGAAAAAATGAACATGACTTTTAACTTGTTTGAAAGTAAAGGGTTAGTGTAATAATAATTCATGCATGAATGGTTAAAGTTGTTCAGTGTTATTTACAAAGATTTTTTTCAGCAGATAAAGTTTTCCAAAGTTGTTTGTCTTCTTATAACAACATTTTTAAATTTTCCGACAAACTTAGTTCTCAAACATGTTTTGTTGTTCTTTACATTTTTTCCCAACACTTTTTACTCACCATCACAGATTTAGTTTTCTTTAGTGAAAATATCCATTTCAGCATAATTTATCATTTGATAGAGGGATTCCCTCTGGTACTTCTCAGTGACTTGTTCCTTGAATCAAACTTTAAATTGATATATAATTTTCCCACTGCCTATTAGGTTGAATTTGCCGGCATTTATTAGTTTGTCTGCTTGTTAGTTTGTGAACAGGACACCTTAAAATGTTCTAAATAAATTTTGATAACATTACCAGGGAATGCTGGAGATGATCCAGATGTGGATTCAGGAGCTTTTTTTTTTTTTTTTTTTTAATGTATATTTTGGGCATTTTGTGCCTTCATTGATAGGAGAGAGACAGCGGACAGGCCCGTGAAAGGGGGCGAGAGAGCAGGGGAAGACACCCTGCAAACTGGCCACAGGCGGGACCAGAACCCGGACCGGCAGAAGCAAGCACATGGGGTGCCTGGTTGCTAACCACTCTGCCAAACCAGCACCCCGGATTCAGGAGCTTTTTAAAGGATTTGTTAAAACTGCAATTAGGGCTGGGACGATACACTTTTCTCCCAGTTCGATTTTTTGCGATTTTTTAGGTGCCAATTCGATTTAAATTGCGATTCTACAATTTTGCAGATTTTTGCAATTTTTTGTTAGCTTGTTTAACACCAGCGAAAAAGATGAACAATGATGATGCCTACAGACTATATCAGGAAAATACACATCACACGTGAGTCCGTTTTTAAGATTTATTCAGCATTTTAACCAGCTGTTTATACTCTCTCTTCAAAAGCCTGGGTTGCATCTAAAAGTGGCTTATTAACACAGACTAAAATAAGGCCTTCAAATTTGGAAAAAATCAATATTAAAACAAAAAAATATATTTAAAAATTATCAAACAAAAAATCCTGATACTTATGTGAATCAATTTTTCTCCCACTCCCACTGCAATGCTGTAGAGTTTTACACATTTTGCTTGAACTTAATAAGTCTTTACAGAATAAGAGGACATTTTCAGGGAATGTTGTGGGCGGTGATCTGAATCCAGATGTGGGTCCTGGAATATTTTTAAGGATTTGTTAAAAGGCCAGTTTTCCACATTTTTGACAGTAACTGGTCTGACATTGTCACAAACCTATCCACTGTCTCTCTCCTATCAATAAAGGCACAAAATGCCCAAAAATATACATTAAAAAATTAAAAATAAAAAATGCCTTGGCAGATGTTTGTGCTCTCAGAGCACCTCTAGCTGATTATAATATAGTTCCTCACTTGTGCCATCTGATTATATGTTGTGCTTTTTTAAACAAAATGTTGTGGAAAATAATTACATTCTTTAAAATTCATGTTGAACTCAGTGCACCAGCTTTCAAGAACTTAGGCTTTTACATCAAATATAATAAAACACAGGAGATTTACAGCCAGGTTAAAAATAGAAGCAGCAGTGAGCCGTCCCTGTAAATCTCATAATATCTGACACTTTGTAAATATTCAACAATCACCGTCTGCACTGTTTCTGAGCGAGCATGTTCTGCACAGAAGAAGGCAACTCGCCAAACGACATCAGTCTAAAATCAGCCTCCTTTAGTTCTTATTTCCACTGAAGGTGAGAAGAAGTTTACAGCTTTCTCCTGAAGGACAGCAGCTCTTGATAAGTTTATATAATACAGTTAGTACACACGAGGAGAACAAACATGGTCCAATGTCCCTCTGATGTGGTGTTCACTTTGATTCAGCTGATAAAATACAGGCTAATCACAGCGCCTCCCGCCCGCCTGCTATCACGGTCACAAATATGACAATAATTCAGACACCAGCAGCTCCGGCTGCTTGTTGTTCACAGGAAACTCACTCAGTGGCAAAGTTCAGCAATGGTCAATGATAAAACCCATTCAGACAAAAAGCAAAGTTCAGCCGACTGCAGGGAGGACAAACAGGGATACACTTTACTACTGCTTCAGAGGAGGAGGCAGGTTTCACTAAATACTCAGACAGAACAACACAAAAATTAAAAAAGAAACATCTACAGCTTAGAACTGGATTTAAGAAATGCCAAACAAAAAACAAACCCTCACATAATTCTGATAAATTAACTTTATACCTGTCTTTTCTTATAACAGCCCAGAAATGAAAGGATGGTACGGTTACATAATTATAAACGGTGATATGATTCTGGTCAAAATCTAACAGTACTGACACCTGTTTGGCCCGACAGCAAGAAAATTTAAAGACAATATGAGGTCATGTTTTATTTCTTTCTGTCAGAATTAAATATTTTGTAAATTTGAAAAGAATTATGAATGTCAGTATAAAAGTTCCATGCAGTTTCAGACAAAATTAAATAAATTATTTAAATGTAATTAAATATTAAATAATACATATACATACATAGGCCACATAAAAATAAGAAAAAAATAATCATAACAATAATACAAAGTATTTGAAAGTTTTTGCAAAATAAATTACTAAACATTTACTAAAATATTCACAAATATCACATAAGCACTGTCAAACACACTCTGGCACACATGCATGTCACGTACACACCTACACATGAATGTCTCTACATCTGAAAACATGACTAAAGTGTTGATGATGTGCACAGGTGATGTAAATAGACAAACAGTTTATTAGAGAAATTATCTGAAAGGTCAGAAAACAGTTGATTCAGCACTATTCATGTAGTGCTTATAAAAAAAAATAGTTAAATGAACTTATATAGTCCTATTTTTGTCTTTTAGTCTACTTGATGCCTTCTACACCACAAGTCAGACCTACCCGTTCACACCCATTCACTCTCAGGCTGTCACTGATAGGGATGGGAATTGAAAACCAATTCCAGTTGAGAATCATTAACAGCTTCATCTAAGAATTAAAATAATGAGTCTTTTTTGCTGATCAATTCCCTTATCAATTCCTTCCACTGACAGGGTTCAGAAGCGTCAGAATTGTGGTTTAATGTTTTACAAAAGGCGCCTACTGCACAACCTTAAGTGAGTGGAAACACCAGCAACTTGCAGAAGCAGTTATCTATGCTGTGACGTGTGTTTGACATTGTTGACACTGAACATCTACAGGCCAACATTTGCCACAGAAAATCTGCAGGAATTAATAATAGAATCGTTAAAGAATTGGATCAATTGGCAGGAATGTTGATAGTAGGACCCGACTGATATGGATTTTTTGAGGCCGATGCCGATACCCATATTTGTCAGAAATAACTGGTCTGTCTGTCAGGCTGATCTGTAGCGAGGCAGAAAGCCTGGTTGTCTCTCTGTGTCCAGCAGCAGCGGGACATTGTGCACCGGGGAAAGTTGCTCGTCATGTCGGAACCTTTCGGCTTAAAAGAACAACTCCGTGTGAGTGTAGGCGAGTCATTCATACACACAGCATTAGCAGAGAGCTATCAAGAGCCTCCACCAACGCGCGTCACCATCTTTCACGTCATAATTCTGCGCGACTCGGACACCAAACAGCGTTTACTGTTTTGTGAGAAATTAAGAATATATCGGTGTTACATCTGCAAAACTCTGGCCGATGTTGAATACTTTGAAAAAGGCTAAAATCGGCTGATTAAATCGGCCGGCCAATGTATCGGTCGGGCCCTAGTTAATAGTACTGGTATCAATAAAATCTTATCAATTTCCACCCCTAATCCCTGATGTGGGGATGTTATGATAAACTAGGATATGCAGTAAGATTACAAGAAGGACAATATATCAGGTTTTTTTATTTATAGTCAGTATTTGGAAAACTTTCATCGTGTGAGGAAGCCATTATGTTGTTTTCATAAAATCTTTTGTATTCAGTGTGATTTATATAATTGTATATAATATATGATGAATGCCGAATGTCTACTGTCAACTTTGGAGGTTGAACATTACAAAACAAATATCCTGAATTCTTATTAATCATTGCTAAATAAGAAAAACACATTGAGCTTAAATATCGATTAAGTGTCATGTTGCAAAGTGATTATTTTTTAATTTTGAATGAATTTTCCTTGCACCCCTAATGCCCTAATATATGCTGACAACATTAACTTTTACAAATGTTGCTGAAGTTTTTGTGCTATTAAGACAGAGCAACTGAGTTTTTCAGCAATTGTTGGTTATTAAAAGCACTGACTAGTATAATTTAAACTTTATGAAAGACAAACACAGATAAAGCCGGCTAGAACAAACAAACCATATTGAACAAAAACAAGGAAACAGAGCTTTATTAAACAGCTCCATTAAACAGAACAGACAGAGTGAGGAACTGAAGTTAGCTATCATGAGTTCATAATGAGGAAACACTGAAGGTGATGTCTGAAACACCCGAAGTAGAGATCAAGTAAAAACAGTTATAGTAGTAATAAAATGCATAAATAAGGAATTACACTAAAAGAATAGATGATGATATGAACTATAAACTAACTATTCATATAAAAAAAACACAGTAAATGATAAAAAAAAGAGTTGTATAAAAAAAAAGAAATGTGAAAGCACAAAAATCATAAAATTGTAAATATTTCACAAAATATCCAGATCAACACCAATAAAATATATAATTTAATAAAACAGGGTAAATATAATATATATAACTAAAATATAATCTATATTTCCATCTGCCATAACTCACAAACAAATCATCAAAACCAGCAGAGGAACAAACAAATTGGCTAACTGTTCAATATTTGGTTTTTTTATAAGTCATTTTTTTAAGTTGTCAAATAGGTATCAGTGCTATTCAGTTGTTATGAATGATACAATTGCTTCTTGAATAAAACAGTAAATCAACAATGACTTCTCATATGGACAAAACTTTTTAACATAAATAAACCTAATAGCCTCAATAAGCACCTTACAGTCAGTGATTCTAAACAATCTTTAACCAGGCCTACAATCATCTATTTCTAAATAAACTTAAATATAAATTTACTGACACAAACACCTTTACAAAAGACTAACTCACTGTCTCCTTTGAAAATATAAAGATGTATCTTCAAAACTTGCATGTCCACCTTTTCTCAGCCTAGCTCTCCATTAGCTTAGCTCATGTTTGTGGAGCCTGTCAGCAGTTTGGTTTCACTGTAGGTTACAAGGCCTCAGAGAAACGTTCAGTTAAGGACATCTAGAGCGCTGCAGCAGATGTTATCACAGGCCTGAACAGAATCTGATCCAAAAGACCAAACAATAAAGGGACTTCCTTTCCAAGAAACAATAGGAACTAGGCTTCCAGTTCCCATCACTGTGCCCAGGCACTAAAATATAAAGTGTAAAGGAACTCTATTAAAGGAATGTCTACTCCATCCTCTCTTCTGCTGAAAACATGACTCACTGTGGGATGGTTGCTGAGTTCAAACCAGCAGATACGATCCAGCATGGAGGACGACCGTATGAGGAGATCTTGGTGGGGCTGGGCGATATGGCCAAAAATCACAGTTTGTCCAAGAAACACCTAATTTTTTATTTTTTCCCTCTCAAAGTTAAAACAAAGCCTTGTTATCAAAGGTACGTCTTTGTATCTGGACATGGAAAAGCTTGTCTACATCCACGATTGTTCCTAAACATCAACATGAAACTCTCACTAATATAAAAATAAACACTAGCGTGAACATGTACCTGTGTGCAAAATGTCAGTCCCTACCATCATAAATAAAACAGGAATTTTTAAGTACCTCTTAGACCCCATCCACACGAAGACAAAACGCTTAACAGTTTCCAAAAAAAAGACGAAGACGTCTCAGAAAATGTGTGCGTCAATATGAATGCTGTAAAACACATGGCAGACCTCTAGGGCCGCGGTAACGATATGACGGAAACAAGCGGAAACAGACGAAAAAACAGTGGGCATGCGCACTTGCGGCAAAAGTGGTAAACAGAGATTGTGATAAAGTGATCACAAAGTGCCGTAACGTGTCCTTGATAAT
This sequence comes from Scarus forsteni, assembly GCA_036419115.1. Classification (NCBI taxonomy): domain Eukaryota; kingdom Metazoa; phylum Chordata; class Actinopteri; order Labriformes; family Labridae; genus Scarus; species Scarus forsteni. Next base: position 13,143,651 of record JAZDUH010000157.1, on the reverse strand, counting down.
TGTTTGTTCAACCCGGTGGCGATTGAGAAGAAGGAGATTTTGCTGCAACAGGGGTAGTAGGGTCACTAGCTTCATCAGCACATATGCTTCACATACGCCGCCATTGTTGTTGCTGCGTTTGGCACATGCGTGTCAATGAAGATATAAAACTATGACGTAAGCGTATCTGAAAACTTGCAGAGAGCCAGTAATCACAAAACTGCGTATACGGCATTTCAAAATCTTTCCACTCTGAAACCTGGTTTCAAAAATGATCGTTTACAGACCCCCGAAATGCCGTCTTCGTATGGATGATACGCAGATTCTGCAAAAAACTTATGCGTTTAGACCTCGGTTTGGCTTCGTATGGATGGGGCCTTATTTTCTTCCAGTTCTTATAACACTATAATTCTTATAGCGTAGTTCTTAGTTTTGCATTTCAAGTCTTTTATATTTATAATAAAGTATTTACTGTTTTTTTATACTTTGTCTGTTTTTTATTCATCATTGCTGTCCCCTTCGCAAATTTCTCCACGCAGGACAAATAAAGGTTAATTCCATACAATTCGATCATTATGTTTTCTTTTGTATTCCAACAGAACAACAACTTGCAGGTCTTTGCAACCCACACAAACAGGGTGACGAGGTAACTCATCACACTGTAGTTTAAGCAGCTGCAGGAAACTTCTCAATCTATCTTATGTCCCCTCATTAAAAGTTCATCAACATGTACACGTCTGCAATTTTTGTTGTCTGAAATGAAGATATCACCCGAAACTGTGAGTCCTGGATTCATATTCAGAAAAAACACCATTATGTTGTTTATAGGGAGCTGGACAAACACCAGGAAACAGCCTAATAGTGTTAGTGGTTGGCAATTAAAAAAAAAAATCTATTAAACACTTCACTTATGGCCAGATGAAGTAAGAGGAAAGAAGCTTCACTATTTCTATGCTATGTAAACAATTTTTATATAAATAATATTTTTTAAGTATTTTGTTAGAGATATACTGTATTTACATGTCTTAAAAACACACTAACCACTCTTGAAGTCATCAGCTTAAGCCACATACATGTACCTCATAGTCTAAGTGGCTACATTAATGAATAAGTTTGGTACATTTCAGCCCTTAAAGCAGCCTGACCAGCATCAACGTAACTTCTCCTCGGCTGTCATTATATCCCTCAACACCCACAGGTAAAAACACAAACACATAAAGTGACCCAGATTAGCCGGCATACGTCGCCTTGAAATGCAACACTATTTGAAAGGTGTCCACTTTCAGAGGAACACAAACCACCTCAGTGCTCTGGCGTGCAACAGGAGTCCCACAGCAGAGCTGCAGGGTATAAAGTCCCACAGGCCTGGGTGGAAAAACCACAAGTGTGCCTGTGTTAGGGCTGAGACATAATTAAAAGATAAATGGATATATTTTCTAATGGATGATGCTGTATAAGACATTATTGTTTAAATCTATGTAGTTTATGATGATGTTAAGGTCCTTATTCACAGTAAAAAGATTATCTACAGACATTATTGACCCCAGGGTGATCTGTTTGAAAGTTTAGTCTGAGAAAAGAGAGATTATTTTCTTAATTTTGTTCTACTTAAACCAACACTATGTAGCTTTTCAAACATATTATAATCCTTCGATATTCATTGTGATGGTCCACCACTTTACAATGACTTCAATGAAACCTCTGTCGTGGTCTGGAGTGGTCTGTATCTCTTTAACTGGCACTATGTAACTTCGAGGTGGATGGTGGGAACCCTGCCACACTAGAAAACTACACGTTTGGACTGCTTTACGGCATACGTCACTTCCCCTGATTCCTGATTCATTTAAAACATGGAAGTCTCAGCGAAAGCCAATCGCGGAGCTTTAACCATGGCGGAGGCAACAACGTCAGGAAGAGAAAAGTTTTGTCGGAGGATACAAAACAAAGAAAGCGAGAGAAAAACAAGCTGAATGCTCGGACCAGAATAAACATCGGTTCGGCGTTCACTCGCTGGCGTGAAATAAAAGACGAGGAGGGATGTCCGACTACTATCAGGTATGTTGGGCGACGAAGTTCCTCAAAAAACTTGACAGGAAAAAAGTAGAGCACAACAAATCCAGAACGTACCAGTATGTAGTTTTGTTCAAACCTATTTCAAGTGTGTGATATCGCCAGCTCGTCGTTGTCTTTACTTTTATTCACTTTATCACTTCAACAGGACGGGGGCGACTTCACGGTAATAAAACCAAGTTGAACTTAGCAATTTTTAACAACGTCATTTAGTCAAAAATAAACACATTACCTTGTCGCTATGCATCCTGCAAACAGCCGCTGAAGACATAATACTTTTAGCAAAGTCCTGGCTTCTGTGATTCGCCTACAAAACAAACGCACGCGACCGGCAGATCTGTATCCTTATGAAAGTATGCGCGCGTTAGAGCTCATGGGTAGTTGAGTTCTCGTTCCAGTCAAGCGGAGATCTTCCGTAGTGCTGCTTTAGAATCATATTGTTGCTGTCAGGCCAAAACCTTCCATCTCCTTTTTTGGGGGGATTTTCTTGTTTTAAAGCAGTACTATTGGTGTAATTCAAGTTGGTGGGTAGGTTTCTTTTATTTTTTCACTAATTAAATTTTTTTTAAAGTTGCTATAATTAGGGTAATAAAAAGATTTATTCATCTAGTAATGTATATTTTTAATTTCTTGAAAAAGTAGCAATTTGGAGATAAAATATTTATATTTATTATAAATATCAAAAGGACATTGACTGACTAAAAAATCAGCATGCTTTCTAAAATATGTTGACAACATCAGCACATAAAACAGAAACACTGAGCCTGTTGGAAATTTCTTCATTTGGAACCAAGAAATTGTGGTCATTCATTTTAACTTGAATTTATGTCAAGCTGTTAAATTCAGTTGATTCAATTAAACTCTATGACTTATTGTGAAAAAGGGTCTGGATCAGACCTGGACTGAGGTCTTTATCGCCAGTTTCACCCATTTTTTCATGTGTTGCCAACATATTTGTGCAATTTCAACAGTAGTTGAAATAAGATCACAATTCATTTAACTGAATTTAACTAATGATACCAAATTTCATTCAAATAATGTGATTTTTTTCATTTTCACACACATGGTCTGTAAGAGTATAGATAATCAGAGTTTAGGACATCTTGATAAATTCAGTTTTAAGGAAATGTGTTCAACACATGTTATTGAGGGATGGCAGAGATATTCTCAAATATACTGTACTTGCATTAAATCGGGTTGTTTTAGTCAAGAATATGCTAACATACATTTTTCACAACTACATTTGAACTCAACCTTCATTTATGTAAATATCAGATTAATTCCCTTTCATACCCGTTTGTTCCTGCAAATTCCCACGGAAAGTTTCCAACTTTGAAGTTCCCAGAATTTTGCAACCCTATTCATGATAAATACTGGTGTTTGACAACTGATACTAAGTAAATAGATAAATCTAGACACGTACAGAATAATCCAATGCTGTGCCTCATGTCAAAGAGGCTATTTTGAATGAGTATGAATATGCTTCACCTTGAGATTTTAGCTCAAACGTTGGTGCACTTTGGCCAAAAGCTTTGAAAACTACAGAAGAAGTAATCATGGAGCAAAGGAGAGGGAGGGAGTTCAAGACGTAGTTTCTGTTGTTGTATTGATTATAAATCAGTATTGTTCTGTTTGTACTCCAATCATGTTAAAATTTGAAATGGTGGTATAAGGAAACCCTCCTGTTATTTCTTTACAGTAAATAATACCAAAATAAAAAGAGTGTAGGAATTCAGCTGGAAAATACTGAGGTACTGTTATTGGTCCACGACACCCCGCCCTACTCCATGGCGAGTGCTGAGGCCTTCGGGTGCACCAGGACGCAGAGCGCTGAAAATAATCGTGATACTATTGTGGTCTGAACCACAATGACACAGTAACACTGAGGACACACACACGCTGTTTTGTACTGTACAGCTCTCAGAGAAGAATGTATGACACTTCCCTGTGTGACTTCATTAGGATGAGCCATTTCTTCCTGTGTGTAATTACTGAGAGCTGTTTACTCAGGAAATTAAACTCCTAACCATTTATTATGTACAGCAACGAAGCATTACACGGCTAAAAGTAAAGCAAATACACACACGGCAGGATTTGGTGCGGCACAGGAGAGTCAAAACTGAAAGTGGATGTTTTTATTGTACGTGTGTCACTGGGGAGCAGATGACTCTCCACATCCTGTTACTGATCAACACTTTCTATTTTAAAGCTTCAGCATGACCTTTTCAAAACCTAAACACTGCAAATGGATCAAAGTTTTTGTTCAAGAGAGTTAGCTTTATCTAGAGGTAAATACATTTCATTTGAAGTTTAGCTTTTAAGATAACTGTTTAGTCTCTTGTTTGATTATGTAAGATAATTTATTGGATTTGTTGCGGTAATAAAGATCTTAAATTGATGCAGTCCTGATAATGTGAGGTGGCACAGAGAAACTGATATTGGCCCCAAGACAACATTTTATCATTAGATAAGTTAAGGTGTTATGTAATTATGATCACTCACTCTACAAAATGCTAAAGTCCTGACTGATGTCTGTAAATAGATTATTTACAGAATCATAAAGTCATGAAGAAGAACTTCTGTTCAACCTTGTATAAGAAAACCGAGGATGAAATAAAAAGGTCCCAACAGGAAGTGTTTTGCATCTTCCTAAAATGGTTGATAATCATTATTGAAATGAAGAAGTTCAGTTCGTCATTTCTGGGATATAGAATAGTTCTTGACAATAGCACTAGCAAGATGATCTCACTGTATATCCATGAAGAACTCATCATAACTAGGGATGCACCATATTGGATTTTTGTTGATATCTGATATGAAAATATTCCCAAACTCATTGTCGCCAATACTGATATACACTGTATTGTTTTTCAAGATCAGAGAGCCCTCATTTCAGTAAAACTGACCTGTTCCCTTCATGAGATGATCCATTTGTGTTAGAAATAGATTTGAAGCAAGGCAAACATGATTTTATTCTTAAATAAATGATAATGCCAACTTTAACAAATGAAAAGTAAGTGATGGTAAGGGGAATCATTATGCTATATTTGTCATTTTTGCCAATGTTACAGCCAATATATTAGAAAACCAAGTCCTATCTGTATGGATAAAATATCTGCAATGACTTTCATTTCTGCCATCACTAATAATTAGCGTACAATTATCTGCTAATGCTAATAATTTTCTGACAATATTGAGCATCCCTAAATGTAATGTCAAACCTAGAAGTAACTAGTGTCAGTCTACTACATTATCATGCAATAAAAATGTCCTCTTGCACTCCTTTTTTCAAAGACTTAACTCATTTTTAAAACAACAGTTAAGATGTTATTTACTTTGTTTCCCAGATCACATTACATCAGTGTCTGTGCTACAACGTAACACCAAAGTTACAGTTGTTTTTTTTTTTTTTTTCATGTATTTTTTGGGCATTTTGTGTCTTTATTGATAGGAGAGAGACAGTGGATAGGCTTGTGAAAGGGGGTGAGAGAGCAGGGGAAGACACTCTGCAAACTGGTCACAGGCGGGATTCGAACCTGGACCGGCAGAAGCAAGTACATGGGGTGCCTGGTTGCTAACCACTCCACCAAACCAGCACCCCAAAAAGTTACAGTTTTAATCTAGAAGAGATCAGAGATCACTGAGATGCATTGTGTTTTTTTATGACAATCAAATGGATAACATATTATCCCAAAATTATTTTGTTGGAGGATGCCGCCCTGTAAAGGCTGTCAAAATATATAAAAATTTGGTCCAAAAAAAAAACAAAAAAACTCTGAGATCACAAACTTCCACCAAGGTGTTTTTGACTTCATCAGCTTATCAAAAAAAATGTGGAAACTGTTATTTGAACACTATGTTGACAAGCTATTTTCTAAAATTCCTGGATTAATAATACCACCCAGATCCAATTTGTAGAAAATGGCCTTCTTCCTCAATGTTAACAGATCATTTGACAAATCATTAGATCTGCATCCGTACGGGGATCACCACCAAAAATCAAATCACTTTTCCCTTGTACCGTGACCAACATTTCCTGAAAATTTTATCTAAGTCGGTCGAGAACTTTATGAATTATCTTGCACACACACACAGAGGAGAAATTAACCATTGGATAAACTCAACTTGACAGGAAATACAAGTTTATTACCCTTATTAGAAATGACACCTGTATCACCTAAACCTGAAGAATATTGTGCTGGTCGTCTTCAAAAGCCAACCAAGCTCCTATAAAGCGTATCAGCTCTGCAGTTTGCTCTTGTTTTGAGTATGAATGTGGTGACCAGTCGTCAGCTTCTCCTCTCATCTAGACTAGCTGCCCTTTCAGGGACCTCTAATTTTTGATTAGCTACCCCAACATCTTTAGCTTTCCAATAGTGAAGGCTATCTTAACCAGGGTCCTTTAACAGTTATGAAAACATTTTCACTGGGATTAAACGATTACTGTGCCACATGACATTTACATGCTATTATTAGCATTATTTTTAGGTATCTGTCATGTAACCGGTATGTTTATATGTACTGGCCATAACTTTGTGTCTAAGAAATAATGTAAACAATATTCCATGGCTCCGTTACGACACTTTACTCTACTACATGATTGGTGCTGTAAAAACACTCATTGCAAATATGCCACACTGTGTAACAATCTGATGTATACTAGTACAGGCCAGCATTTCACTACATTTCTCTACTCTACAAATATATTTCATGCCAATATTGAACACATTCTAAGATTCTTAGTTGACTATAAAAACTGTATTAGCCACAAAAAAAAACTTAATAAAGGAGTCTTGTGCTCAACCTCTATGATGTGTGTCACTATGACACAAAACTATAAAAGTAAACACCAACAGCAGTAAAATGACAGCAGGCTGTGTGAGTCTATTTTTATCTTTAACAACTAAATTTACTCTATAAAGGATTTTACAGCACACATGACCCCAGGAGTGAATGCTCCTGAAGTCTTTTAATATGTGTCAGGATGCAACACTGTAGAGTTCAGTTAAAGTTACATATGCTATGCTACATCTCTGTGGCCACTTTACCACTCAGAGCTGAACCACAAATCAAATGCATAAATAACATATAAAGCCACACTGTCATGTTCAATGTACATTTAAGGTTTACATTCCACTCTATGGGATATTCTACTGTACTTTATTCTGACCAGTACAGACCGGTGCAGAGATTATTTATATTTATAGGCCAAGGCAGAAGTTAGCATCAGGCTGGACCCCTGGACTGCAAGCCCACTGAAAGTCTGGGGTTTGCACCGTGTTTTGGACACATTTGGAGCATTGCTAATTGTATACTCTGGAGCAAATGAAAAATGATGAAACTTACATGCTCTATTTACAGTTGATAATCTTACAAAAGCACTAAACGTAATCAGCAACAGTAAAATGTTATTGTTAAGCTATTATGGAACTACAACATGGCGGTTCAACTCAGAAGCAACTTCAATTTTTTCAATGTATTACATCATGTTGTTTCCTTTTGTTTGAGAGTTTCCCCTTAATCAAGTGACCTGATAATGTTGGTGCACATAGAATATGAATAATTGATTATTTAAAAACAATCAGAAATGCTTGCAGTCAAGTCCTCAGCCATTTTTGTAGTCCTTGTTAGCAGTTCGTTCGCAACTGTTGTTTATCCACACAAAAAGGCTTTTAAATTCAAAACGTGCAACATTAGATGCATTTTATCATTCCCCATTTACTGTAACATTTACATATTATGTGCAGAAGTACTTCTTCAGTCCAGTCTGCCTAAGGTCTGTTTTGTGTGTCCCAGCACTCTCTTCTCTGCGCCAGTTTTGCTCTTGAATTAACACTTAATCAGAATCTGGTCTCAATATAAGAGACACATCAGTCTGCAGACCACCTCAACACATTCTCCCATAATAAACAACTTTAATTTTCCTCTTCTCTTACTAACAGTACCTTCAGGGTATGGCACTCAAAGGATATCAAATTTATACCTGATCTGTACATTGATGGCAAATTTGGCTCATTTACTCAACTTTCTCGGTTATTTGAGCGACCCAAAGCCCACTTGATCAGATGTTCTTTGGATTTTTTGTTCAAATCAATGTTCGATTTATTGTCAAAAATTTGGAAAATCATCTTGCACTGTTAACAAATCCTATCCTTGAAAATAATCCTGGATTCACATCTCATTACAGATCACCAACTTCCTTCCAAATAACTCATCAACTCTTCTACTGTCCCACGATCAACACTCACCAAAAATGTCATCAAAATCCATTGAAAACTTTCGAGCAGATTAATAGCCAGACAGACAAATGCTGGCAAACAGATAATGTCCTTGGTGGAGGTAATTAGATCTAACTGACTTCCCTACAGGTCAAAATGAGTTTTATGATTACAATGTTCCAGTTTTGAACTCTTTGAGACACAAGTTTTATTTTGTATGAGGCAGCATACGTTGTAAAAAGCAAACCTAATTCTGATTCGAAATTGTATCTTGTAGCTTAAATCTGGGTAAAATAAAATAATGTTTTTACACTAAGAAGGTTATGTTTTTGCCAGGTTTGTTAGTTTGTTTGTTAGCTTGTTACAAATACAACTCAATCACTTTACAACAGATTTTGTGACACTTTCAGGGAATGCTGGTCATGACACAAGGGAGAAGAGATTTAATCTTGTTGGTGATTTGAATCTGGACCCTTCGATATATTTCACTCATCCATCCAGTCTACATCTGACAGAAAGTGTTTGGGAATGGGCAGAACCTTTCAAAGCCTGTCCGGCAGGTGACTAGGTTATTGTTCTGGCAATCACATTCATTACAGGCCAATCAGATAGTGTATTAGGCTGGCAATGCTGCTGCGGTATAAAATACAAAATGTGAGCCACGTCATTGATCAAACTCACAGAAACATGTTTGAAGTGAAGCGAAACTATCCTTTCCATCAAAAAGTGCTTTCAGTGATGGTATATGGTCCTGATCTAATAAAACTGCCATTTAAGCTGTCAGCATTTATGCTAATATCTGTATTACTATGAACAGACACTTCCTGCTGTCATCTCTGTTGTACCTCCCACCTCTTCCTGCTTTAAAGGACACAGAATGGGCCGTGCCAATTTCCGTCGCTCATACTCATGTATTGGAGTTTGGCAAGATTGACCTGCCTGATCAGGCTGATCCAGCTGCTGCCCCGGGTTAGTTACAGATAATTCTCCTACAAAAGTAAACATCCTTGTAGCAGAGAGTTCAGCAGCCAGTTTAAAGCCATATATGAACAGGTGCTTTTGATAGACTCACATATTAATGTGTAATCTTTAATGTGACAGTTAAACAGCAGCTGGCCATATGTGTCCATAGCTCTGTCTTTAACTGGGACACTGAACTTCCTCCATGATGGTTTTCAGACAAAAAATCAGCCCACAGGTATATGCTCTCCTGGTGGATCCTGAAGTCTTTTCATTTATGTAACCATTGAACTTTGCTGTGTACTAAAGCCAGTATCAGTCTGAGCTATACTGTCTACCAACACTTGAGTTTATGCTTTTTATAAATGTGTTGGTTCCTATATAATTCTTAATGATGTGAACAATATTAGCATAACCAAAACCCTAAAGCAATTAGTTAAACGTTCTCTACAAACCTATATATACAGTAGGGCTGATAATTTATCGATCAAATCAATTATTCAAATTCTTTTCTGCAGAAGATTTAAAAATGAAAAACAGATTTTTTTTCCTCAACTTAATCCAATCATAAGTTGTTGCAATGTTAAATATGTAATTACTGAAAATGTACAGTCTTAATGATGGTAGGCATTTTCAGGTTTTGCACAAGCACGTGTTTAGGCCTTTATTTGTTACTTAAATTCAATTAAATAATGAACAGATGTTTCCAAAGTAATATACTGTGACAATAGCTCATCTTTCAGGATTTATGTTGACAGACCTCCATACATTTGAGCAAACAGTATCAACTAGGTAGATGCTGCATTTCTTTTCCAAACTGGGTTTTTTTGTGTGTCACTACATGGTAGAGTGAAACAGATGCCAGCACATGATATTATCTGGACTGATACACTCAAACTGTACAGTATTGTGTCTCTAAATGTGACAAAATGCAGAGCTCAGCTTCCTGATAAATGCAATAAAACTGATTACTGTTAATATGTCACAGTGAAAAGCAGGCCTTTTCAATAGTTGCCACTGTTCTTTATTAACACAATACAACTATGAGTGTAAACACCTTTGTCGCAAAAGCTAGTCAGTCTATGTAAACCTATGTATACATTTGGGATTTTGATTGACTAGAAATTTCATAATGCTATTGCTAATTAACTTCATGAGCAACAGTAAAGTACCTCTACCTTTCTCTTTAACATGTTAAATCACCACTTTATTGAGATAAAGAGCAACAATTACCCCCAGGTAGATCCTCTCAGTGGATCATAATGTCTTTTTATTTGTGTGTCACTATTAAAGTATCCAGAGTGAACCCAAAGTCAGTCCACTACATTACAATACCACGTGTCTAAAATATTAAATAAACATACAGTAAGCTAGGTGCAATAAATATGACAAATAAACATTCAATTGTGAACAAAAGGCCTTTGCATTGTGTGCCACTGCACTTTTAAAACAACACATTTGAGGCAAAAAGCCAGTTAGCCTGAGTACAACTAAGTATAAATTGGTGCTTTTGAAATACTAGCGTATCAGTATGGTCTTGTCAGGAGTGCTTGTTATCTCAAGTATTGCAATGAATGACAGCCAACTCCATGTTTCATAACATTATCTTGAATAATATTAAAGTACCTCAGTAATGACTTTACAGGTAACATCAACACACAGGCAGATGTTCTTCAGTGCATCTTTAACTCATTTTTATGTGTCACTATTCAAGACTGAACTAAAAGCCAGTGTGCTAAGTTTCCCTGATTAACTCCAACTGCACTTTAGCCATGCAAAGCTGTTTGACAGGTATAAAATAAATTCAATGAAAATGTTGGATGATTATTAAACTGTGAACAAAGGGCATTTGTATTTTATGGCACTGAACTGTTTACAACAAAGCTACTGTGAGAATAAACATCTTTGTGCCAAAGCCCTAATCAGCCTTTGTAAACTTATCTATAAACTGGTGCTTTCAATTGCATGCTACGTATCAGTATAGTTTTAATGTTACTGTAAAATAACTGCAGGCTCTAAGAATACATTTTCTAATTTTACACAACATTAAACTACCACTACGATGAGTTTGAGAGGCAAAATTGCTCCACAGGTAGATGTTCTTAGTCAGCCTGAAGTCTTTTAACTGTGTGTGCTAATATTGAGCAGCGTAGAGTGAAAAAGATGCCAATAAGCTACATTACCTGGACAGGTACTTAATGTTGTCTCAAAACTATTTCATAAAAGTACATTACATTCTTAGCATTGTTGGAATATGCAGATTCAATCATTTTAGTGATCCTGAACCATTTCTCTCTATTTATTTTCATTTTGCATTTGTTTCATTTTGTCATTGTTAATGAGGGCTGCCCCTCAATGACCTCCGAAGTATAAATAAAGGTTGAGTGAATGAACGGCTGCAAACAATGATTGTGAATGTGTTATAGAGGATATATGGCCCTCGTACTTTATGCTACGGTCATTGTTGGAGATAATTTCACTACTGTATAGGTAAACATCGCCCTGTAGCAAAAAGCTAGTCAGTCTTTTGACAGACTCACATATTCTCACATATATCACGTCCCATTAAATGTCACACTTAGATGACAGTGGGCTCGATGTGCCCATACCTCCATCTTTAATAACATTAAATAAACTATGATGTGTCAGAGCAAGAATTACCCCATGGGTAGATGATATTCAAGATACTATAGGCTTTCCATTTGTGTGAGTCACTGTTTAACATTGTAGAGTGAAATGAGGCCAACACACTACGTTACCTTGACAGTTACACTCATACTGTACAATAGTGTTAGCATCAATCAATCAGGGATGGACAACTTTGATGCCAAAGAAGGCCTGACAGATATTACTCTCCAGGGCCAAAGGGTTCAAAACTGAGGGAAACATTCAAGTTATTTAAGAGTTAAGGAAACAGTGAGGTTTTTAGTTGTTTTCTGGCATTATATATCAACATTTTATGGTGAGATTTAGTCTTAAGCTTAACAAGATCAACAGAGGAATGTAACCTGTTTAAATCTGCATTAGAGAAATAATCAAATCACCTCCCTGGTACTGAATGTGATTTACTTAGTTACTTTTCACATGCAAATATAAACTCTTATATATAAAAGTAATGTCACAGGAACTATCCCAGCACTTACATTTGTAGATTTATTAGAAAAAATATTCAGAGAATCAAAAAAATTAACGTGAGAAATATGTAAATATAGAAAAAACTTTCATTCAGCATGCCCTAATGGTTTGGTTTTCAGGCAAAGGTTGTGTTAACCCCCTTTTTTATTGAAACTGGAATTGTTTGTGTCTGTTGATTTAGTTTTATGTTTTCCTTTTATGTTAAAGACATAAGCATTTCTCTCTCCCACCGAACCTCAGGAACTTTAATTCTTTGTCCCTTTTCAAATCCAGGCTCAAAACCCACTATTGTCTGTTGTGTTTTGATGAATTATTGTTGATTTTATTGCTGATTTTATTGTTGATTTTTCCAATCTTGTACAGCCTCCTTCAGTGTCGTGAAAGGCGCTTTTAAATAAAATGTATTACTATTTTCTATTATTATTACTATTTTGCAAAATCCAGAATATTTACAGTAGTCTCATGTGAACTCCCACGACATTGTACGATCATTAACATGCACATCTCTGTCCAATAAAAGTTAAAAAATAAAATAAATAACTCCATTAAAATCCTTAATTATAAATTTCTACATCCTTCTGTATTCAGGTTTACTTTTTAACACAACTACAATCATTGGGGGCTGAACTTAGTAAGGTGGTGGGCTGGATGTGGCCCCTGGGCTGCCATTTATCCAATCCTGCCTTAAATTATCGTATGTGTGGTACACAATAAATGCAACAAAAAAGATTATATGCCATAGTGATTAAAGGGATCTGTACTGTATACCACTGTATGATAATACTACTATGAGAGGAAGCAGCCTTGTAGCAAAAAGCTGGTCAGTCTATGTTAGCCCTCCAGCATATAGTTTCAATTTGTGTCACAGAAGTCAGTGTAGTGCTTTATTATGTTCCTGGAGAGTTAACTCAAACTATACTACACTAAAATACTTCACTAAACTGCTGTGGGCAAGCCACCTCACAATGAAAACAGAGTAGATGTTTCATAGAGAGCATATGGCCTTGGTAGTTTATAAATACTACTATAGTGTTTGAGGTAATTTAACTTCTACATGAGTAAACACAGAGCTGTGCAGCCTCTGTAGACCTGTGCATAAACAGGTTCACAGACTAACATATTGATGTGGACCTCAAATGTTCAGTAAATGACAGCAGGCCCTGTGAGTCTACATGTCCATCTTCATCATTTGTCATTGACAGCCGCAGGGGGGATTCTTCACAGCCAAGCCAGCAGATGTGGCAAAAGGCCTCGCCAGAGAAGTGACATAATTTCTGGAAAGGCCAGGACGTTTTCATTTCTAATAATAAAACAGCCTCCTACTCCAAGCACAACAACAGAGAGGGACAAGACCTACCGAGCAGCAGCAGCCGATGAGTCTGTTTGTACTCCCGCTTCAGCTCCTTCAGCGCCCTGTCAATATTCTTACTGACTTTCTTCGCCTCCTTCTCGGCCTCCTTCTCCTCCACTAGCAATTTGTCCCAGTTTTTCTGCTTTTGGGTGCTGGTCTTTTGAAGCAGCTGTAAGCGTCGGCCGCGGTCCTTCCCTGTCCCCTTGCCACTGCCTCCACCACCGCCACCACCTCCTCCTCCGCCGCCGCCACCTCCACCACCACCGCCTCCGTTTTGTATGAGCACACCGTCCGTCCCGGTGTCTCCACGGCGGTGCTCCCCGGCCGGGAGCCGCGCAGGGTCCCCGGGGCGCACCGGGCCGCCGCCGCCGCGTAGCGCCGATGTCTCCCCGCATCCCCCGGTGTCCTCCTGGCGAGCTCCCCCGGCGCGGGTCGGCACGGCGGCGTCCGGAGGCTGGTCCGAGTCCGAGGTAGCGTTGGAGATAGAGCCGCTCAGGTCCCCGAAGAGCCGGGGACGCAAACTGTAGCACAGCCCCATGTTGAAACCAATATTTGTCTGTGAATGTGATTTCTCATAAATTAAAATATCAAAAAAATCGCAGTAGCGCCGCCAGCCCTAACGAGCCATCGATACATTGGAGCTCCAGCGGTGCGATTTAACTCCGGATTCGAGCCGAAAACGTGAATGAATTATGCTCCGACATTTGCTATATGTCATTTTGCATTTTCCCCAGTCAGCCTTCGCTCCGTAGTTAGTAGATCACCTGATCCTTTAGTGGACACTGCGGGTCCATCTTACCGTAAGTAACCAAAAGCACAACCTTGGAAAAAGCCTCGGCTATGCGCTGCGCAGACAGTCAACAATCTGACTGCACAGTTGTTAGGTGCAATGCACGGCGCGTCATGTTACTACAGTATGGCCATTTCGAGAATGCTGGTCATGATTTTCATTCCTCACATTTCATGCCTGCATGTCTGAAGACACGCACTGGAGATAGTAAACCTGCTCTTTATTATCAGGCAGATGGCAGGCAGCCCTTTTGTCTTATTTATAGCCTTCATTATGATAAATATGTCAGATAAACATTACATAATTGGGATTTTTGTGCATTTTTAGGAGAAATAAGCATCACAAGCAGATAAACATAGCTGAGTAGAACTATTTATGCATTATATCTGGTACAGTTTAGACATGTTAGACTTTGATTTCCTATTTTTAACGGTGGGTGTGTTTTTTTTTCATTTCCACCATTAAAGGACTATTTTTAAATTGCCTCAAGGATCAAAATATACCTATTTTGATCATAAAAGCAGCCCAAGTGTACCTGAATTTTTTTTTCTGGAATTCTCTAAGTGTAAGGGACCCTTCAGAAGCATTTGAGAATGATGTTAAGGCTCTAAAATAAGAGTATATTTCTATATAAATTTACAGCTCATAGTACATAATATGTTGTGTATATATTTATATATAGTGAAACAGCACTTTACAATGCACAGTTGAATGTATTAAATAACCCTCTCCTTTGCTTTGACTGTACAGTAGTGTTGATTAAATATCTGATTTGTGTCCTTTCTTACATGTAAAAGAACCCCAGGCTGTGAAAGGTGGGCTTACCTGCTCCACAGAGGCCCATCTCTCAAAATCATGCAGTATCAGGGCCAGAGCAGTAGATGGAGCACTCGTACAAAGATCACTCAGCCACATGACCAGCAAACTATTTCTCATCAAAGTGTGGACACCTTTGCAGGCTTGTGCTAAAACAAGAGTTGACATCATGGGGGAGAGGTGGGACAATAAAGGGCCCATGGGTGACAGATGAAAATTAAAACACCTTCTTTTTGTACTTTATTTTTTTCTTTTTTCTAACCTTTCCTCACACTGTATCACCATCATTCAGTTAGTCTGTTTTGCCTTAAGTTCATTCAAAAGTGATTGGTTAGAAAAGTGCATTGATAGTTCAGTGCATACTTTATCATTTTTGTGTCAATAAATCTGATATATTCTTTAGTTTTGGAGCTGTTTTCTTTGGCTGAGAAGAAAAACTATAAAAGTTTGCTTACATCAAAACAGAGAGATTTTCAGGTTACTTTTTAAGTTTAGCACGGTATATAAATTGTTAATTCCAAAAAAATAAAGTTATCTGTGCTTACAATGTATAAAATAAACCATTTGTTTGTTTTCATTTGGTCTTTCAATGGTCATTCATTTCTTCAAGAGCCAGGAGCTGTTGAAGAAAAAAAGCTGACATTTGAAAAGAAAAGCCAACAGGGCTGTCATCAGGCACATTTAATATGATTCAGTTTAAAAACAAAACAGGAGAGGTTGATTTTGAAGGAATCACATAACCACGTGGCTAAACACTGTAATATCTGAAAAGCACTGATTGAAAATATATCCCAACTAGGGCTGGGTATTTCCAGCAACTTCACAATACGATATGTATCCCGATACTACGATATGATACGTAACCCTATATACGTAAATTGTGAACATTGACTGTACTTTAAGCAAAATTCTTGACAAGTTTAGTTTTTTCTTATAAGGAGAAAAAGAACAAGGATGAGTTTTAAGTGGTTCTACAACTTCAGAGGCATAAATTCAGATCCTCAAAGATGGTAGACCTAAGTTCAAATTTAGAACATATGCTTCATTATGTAGCTCGTCTTCTAACTTGAACTGTGCCACTGTTAACATTACCCAAAGTGTATAACAACTGTGAAAATATTTAGGCCGTATCGATTCTGTAGAATCCGTATCGATACACTTATCCCAAAGGAGTGCGATACAATATTTTGCCGTATCGATATTTTGAGCACAGGCCTATTCCCAACACACACACACACACACACACACACATATATATACATGTATATATATATATATATGTATATATATATATATATATATATATATATATATATATATATATATATATATGTGTGTATATATATATATATATATAAATGTATATATATATATATATGTGTGTGTGTATATATATATATATATATATACACACACACACATATATATATATATATATATATATATATATATATATATATATATATATATATATATATCCATACATATATATGTATAAAATATATATACCTATAAGCACAGAGCTTAACACATTTATGAGACCACCACCTAATGTGAGGTTTAAAAATTGATTTTTTCTTATTTTTATGACAGGTAGACTTATATTTTTTAAGCACTAATACCTATATTTAATGCTAATATTTAATGACATTATACCATAACAAAATGACAATAAAGACAATCAAATTTTTCAAGTCCTATAAAACAGTAAGTGGGGTAAAACATCG
Organism: Scarus forsteni; assembly: GCA_036419115.1. Taxonomy (NCBI): domain Eukaryota; kingdom Metazoa; phylum Chordata; class Actinopteri; order Labriformes; family Labridae; genus Scarus; species Scarus forsteni. The sequence continues at coordinate 13,126,605 of JAZDUH010000157.1, read as the reverse complement.
CAGGAAATTAAAGAAAGCATCTGTGATGTTCTTAGTGCATGGTTGGAGTTCCATACTATGCCTTTATGGGGCCCATGGTCCCAAAAAAAAAAAAAAAAAAAAAAAAAAAAAAAAAAAAAAAAAAAAAAAAAAAAAAAAAAAAAAAAAAAAAAAAAAAAAAAAAAAAAAAAAAAAAAAAAAAAAAAAAAAAAAAAAAAAAAAAAAAAAAAAAAAAAAAAAAAAAAAAAAAAAAAAAAAAAAAAAAAAAATTCTGGCAAAACACCCACCTGTTGAAAGCAGTAAGAAATCTAAGGTCAAGCCTGAAGCCACAGTTTAGTGTAAATTTGTTATGTCCTTCAGATTTTTCTACTGTATTTAAGCCTTCAGACAACTTTGGTTTCCCATGGAATGTAATTTTACTATGATTATTGTTTCACTAGCCAAAATTTTCACCAAAAGGTTTTTTTTATTATGGTATTTTAACGAGTTTGGTTTCCGAAATTAATCATAAACACCCTTCAATGCATAAAATGAGAATATTTACTTGTATTTTTTTATTGTTTGATTCCAGGCTACAGAAACACTTCACCTCAGCTCGCTCTTATCACATAGATTAATAAAAATGCTTAACTATGTATTCAAGTTAACCGCACAAGTTAAAATGTTTGTCACACTCCTTGAATCTAGAAATGAATTATTTGCACATTATAATATGCAGGCCTCTTGTTGCCTAGGGGAACGATGCCCAACTGCTAAGGTAGGCTATATCACCCCAGTATCTCGTTTTAATGAAAAAACTTCGCTCATGTTAGACGTAACTTCCTCGATTTTTAAAAAAAGAGTTTAACAAGAAGTTGTTAATTTTCATTTAGAAACAAAAACTCCAGTTTAATCTATGACAAGAGACCTTTAACTGAAGGTAATTAGCTAGCTTACTACTTACCCTCTAGAGGCAGGTTAGCTTGTTGTTGGCTAACTAGTTAAATAAATAAAGGCAAAAAAGTCATCATAAAGTTATCAACGTGATTACATGCCAGACAGCTTTACAGCAAATGTAAATGCAAATATATCAGCAGTTCATAATTTAGTAATTATCAGCCACAAAGCTATTTTTAAGGTTTTTTTTTTTTTTTTACACATTTTTTGTTGTGCTCCATGATCAATAGGACCTGTTCAATTTTATTGTTTGATATCATATTGGACTTTTATCAATGCATTAAATCTCCTCTGACTGTATCACTTCAAAATTGTTGATATAAAATTGGGCTACTTGTAATCACTAAATGCTCATTTTCATCACTTTTCACTCAGTACTATAGGCTGATCATAGTTTTTATTGCCCTGGCATCAAGGTTTTTCTAAGCATACAGGCTCTAACAGATAATACATTACATATCTTTTTAACTTTGCTGAGTAAATCTGCTGTTACATGACAATATAGTAGCTTGTCATAGATTTTATGACCTTAAGAGTATCATAGATTTAATAATTACCTATTTTGGATACTACTGCTGGGCCACTGTCCTGCATAGATTTATAACAATGCTTTGGCAAACAAACTTAAGACAAGAAAAAAAAATAGACAAACTAGGTCAAGTATGAGGAAGTTATTTATTAAGAATTTTGCAGTCAGAGAAGGAGACTGTTGACACTGTTGGCTGGCCCAGTGCTGCACTTTTGTTGGTTCCATGCTGGATGTGGAGGCATATCTGTTATATCTATCTATTGAAAGACATGAATGAAGAAAATAGCTCTTTTTTAGTAAAGTCAATTCCTATAATAATAATAATGATAATTTATAAAGTTGATATTCAGTGATGATGAGCAAACCATAATGATAAATTTGTACGTTTTGCCAATACATTAGATATTTATGGTCAATATGTTTGGCCTAGATAATTGTCCCATTTGCAGATACGGTCACCAATTTTAAGGTGATATCTACCAATACTGATATTGTTCAGATGATATTGTGAATCCCTGAATAATGTAAGTCTTTCTAAACTGATACAAGGCCCAACACTGTGTATTTTTTTTTTTTTTTTTTTTGTAATTTTTGTGTTGTTAATGTAATTTTATCTGTGGTCCATGCAAAGTGCCTTGAGATAGCACTTGTTATGAACTGGCACTTTACAAACTAGAAAAGCACTCGGAGAGCGCAGACCTCCCCCATATTGTGATTTAGTCTTACTATTATTTCATCGAAATATTTAGGTTCCTTGAACATGAAAACATACCATTAACAGTTGGATTCATAATTACCTCCGCCAAGGCGGTTATGTTTTCGGGAGAGTTTGTTTGTCTGTCTGTCCGTCTGTGAACAAAATAACTCAAAAAGTAATGGATGGATTTTGATTAAATTTTCAGGAAATGTTCAGCATGGGAAAGGAAGAACTGATTCGATTTTGTTTTTGATCGGGATCAGTGTCTGGCCGCCATCACAAAAAATGTGATTTCTGTGAATAACTACTGAACTAAAAAAGATATCATTATGAATCCAGTTGCTAATGGTATGTTTTCATGGTTAAGGAATCTAAATATTTACATGAAATAAAGGTAGGTGTAATATTTATGGTCAAAATCACAATATGGCTAAGGACTGTGGCGCTGGCGGAGGTCTGCGCTCTCCGAGTGCTTTTCTAGTGATATCTATTTTAGTTCAGTAGTTATTCATGAAAATCACATTTTTCATCATGGCAGCCAGACGCTGATCTGGATCAACACCAAAATTGAATCAGTTCTTCGTTTTCCCATACTGAACATTTCCTGAAAATTTCATCAAAATCCATCCATTACTTTTTGAGTTATTTTGTTCACAGACGGAAAGACGAACAGACGGACAAACAAACTCTCCCGAAACATAACCTCCTTGGCGGAGGTAATATAGACTGATTGATTGATAAATTGATTATCTACTTTGTTTATTTATTACTTCCACTAAGGAGGTTTTTGTTTTTGCCAGCATTTGTATTTCAGTTTGTTAACAGTATAACTCAAAAACATATTAATGTTTTCTTTTTTTTATTTTCTGGGAATGCCAGTGGTGGTACAAGAAATAGAATTACATTTTGGTGATGATCCAAATCCAAATGTTGATCCAGTAATTGTTTTTTAAAAAATGTTAACATTGTGAGATAGGACCGTTTTGGCTCTTTAGATAACTCAACAAACTCTCAACAGATTGGTCTGATACTTTTAGGGAATGTTGGCCATGGCTCAACTTGGTGAAATTTTGGTAGTGATCTAAACCCATATCCAGGATTTTTTTTTTCAAGGATTTGTTGACATTGCAAGATGCAGTTTTCCACATTTTTGCCACTAAATGAACAAGTTCACAATGGCATTTTTAGGTTTTGTTTTTTATCAGTTTTGTCTTGGAGCCACAATTTAATTTCATTGTGCCACCTGTTGCACCACAACAGTAAAATTACTAGTACCTTGTATGTTGGTCACAGCACAAGGAAGAAGTATTTAGGTTTTAGTGATGATCAGAATCCTTATAATCAGAGAAAGAGAGGCAAAGACAACCTTCATTAAGCATTAGTGAGTTATTTATAAACTGTAAGAACCTGCAGAAGCTCCCTGTCATGGCACCCATGGGATGTACCATCCTAACACTAAAGTCGACTCTTGTAGTAGTTGAAGTCTTAATTGGTATTATGTCAGTTGTAAGCATGTTGACCTTAATTTGATCAAGAAAGTCCTCAGTGCCAAGAGAGTGGGAAAAGGTGCACTCTGACTTCCGGTGACTGACCTGTACATGTGGGCCAGTCATTAAAAAAAAAAGAAAAGAGTTGTTTACAAAAGAAAAGAAACATTTAAATCACATGTTAGTTTATTATTTTTTTTGGCAAAAACATTGCAAACATGATCAAATTATAACTTGTGACTGTCAAATTTATCACACCTTATTATGAAATCTAAGAAAATATATCTCCATGTTCAGATATTTTCAAAGTCAGGGGATTATATGAGATCAAAACATGCTTCCTCGCTATCCTGGTAGCTTGTTTCTCTCCCACACATTCCTAATCACATGTCAACTTTAATCCACTTCCCTTGCTTAGGGATCGTCCTTCCTCTGTCTGCTGTCAGGGCTTAGCTTCAAATAGGTGAGACAGTGCAACAGGCAGGATCCAGACAGCCTCGCTTTTCACTCTCCCTGGCCAGGTAAACCCCCACCTCTGAACAAGCATGCCATGGTGAAGGGTAAAGGTTGAAAGCTCTTGTTTCATTTATGTGCTTTCAGAGGCACTGAAGCTGTCACTCCTTTGGACAGTCACAGGTCCAAGATGAAGGACAGACAGGGCTCACTGTGGAAGATGAACCGCTACACTGCCCTCAAGCAGCTCGGGGACGGGACGTATGGCAGCGTCCTCCTGTGCAAGTGCAATGAGACCGGGGAGCTGGTGGCCATAAAGAGGTAAGTGTGGAATCAAAGAAGCATGCCAGGGACACGCTTTGTTTTTGTGTCTGCTGACATTAAGCTGATTAAACCCTGAGTCAGTGGGGGCTTCAAGACTCTAGACACATGTTGCATCTTTGACTGACCTGAGTGTTTCTAATGATTTCACGTGTTATTGTAATTTGTACATAAGCTTCACTGGTGAGCAGATTTTGGACAATTTTGCAGACCTGCTGTTACAATTTTTGTCCAAGTAAGGAGGACACATACACTGTACTTGTTAGTAATACTTTAACAAGCTTTTGTGCTGTCATGACTTTCTAATGTGCCTTTTAAAATTGCTATCAAGGCAAAAATCTGTCTTCGGAAACAGATCAATAATTAATGTCTCCAGGGCTCCTCAAGGCACTGTTTGTAAATGTAAGGTTACAGTGCAAGGTAATACTACTGATGACAGTGAAAGGAGTGAGAGGGAAACACAATGATGTTCCTTGTGTTTGAAAAGAAAGAGGTTAATGCAGGTTACAACCAAAAAAACATTTCACATACCTGCATCATTGCACTGACAGGTTGCCCAGATCTGGTTTAGTATATTCCTATTATGGATGTAACAGTAATAAAACAACACTTTGCACATAACCCCCTTAATAACCCTGTGGAAACTAAATGAAACATAATAAACTATACAATTTAGAACAGGAATAAGAGGTGTAGATATGGATGGATGGATTGATGGATGGAAGGATGGATGGATGGATGGATGGATGGATGGATGGATGGATGGAAGGATGGATGGATGGATGGATGGATGGATGGAACTTCAGTAAGTGAAGTGACTTAAGTCAGAATGCATTATGATACAATACAATACAAAGTAACACAATGTCATGCAATATATAGTTTAGTTAGTAGATCTCAGTTTGTTGCCAATTATGTATAAATCTTAAAAGCAAATCCTCCTTCAAAGAACTCTGTCATACGGACCACTCATGTTTTTTATTTGATCTTTTAATTTCTTCTTCTTTTTTAATTGTGGTGGTATGTGTTTTTTATTTGTTTGTCATAGCTTCTGAGTAACTTGTTTTTGTTAGATTGCTTTTCATATTCCATGTTTTGCATGTTTTATGTGCAGTTTATGTGCAGTATAGTATTGTGTAACTTTGATATACTTTAGGTGGAGGCTTCAAATAAGCCCTTTGGGCTATTTGCCTCTTCCTGCACCTCATATAATTTGTTATCTTTGACTTTTGTGTATTTCACAATTGTGCAAAATAAATAAAACAAATAAAATAAAATAAAATGTTGCCAATCAACATCCAGAACCGATTAAAAAAAGAGAAAAAGTGGTTATTATTTAAATTTGAAATATTAAAAAAAAAAAAAAACAAGATTCAGGACTAAACTGAAGGAGCGCTGCGTTACAGCGAGAGGAACCAGTTTATGGAACAAACTGTAGCAAAGAAACTACAGAATCTCAATCAGATTTTATCTTTCAAAAAACTCAAAGGCACTATGTTAAATATATACAGGAAATGTTTTCTCTCATGGGAAAATAGACCACATGTTAATTTACATATTGCCACAAAACAAACAAAGCAAGACTCATGTGGTCTATTTGTTTGTTGTTGTTTTTTTGTTTGTTTGTTTTTTAAATAAGAAACCATAGAATGTAAAAAGGCATGTTCCCCGGCAGGTCTTGTTAGTTTGTTTTATGTGTTCAGTTAATTAATATCTTGTGAAAGAGGCACAGATTCTATAAGATTTTTCTTCTTTCTGCTCCTTTTCATTCACGTTTGAGATTTTTTGGTTTGTATTAGATGTTTTATTTGATGACAGAATGAAATAAAGTCCTTAACTAAACTATATATATATATATATATATATATATATATATATATATATATATATATATATATATATATATATATATATATATATAGATATAGATATAGATATAGATATATATATACATATATATATACATATATGTATATATATATATATATATATATATATATATACAAATAACTTATTTTATGATATGGTATGATATCAGATTATACGGTAAATAAAAACCTATCAAATTCATGTAAAACACTGAATCTCTTTTGAGAAATTCATCCTGGACTCCAGCAATGGATGTAAAGACGTGGCCTGTGGAGTAATGCTGCTTTAAATAGTCAACAAAACTAGAAGAGCTATATAAGATACTCTATATACTGACATGTTAGTCCATTTACCATTGAAAGTAACATTATGCATTTCTGATAAGCACTTATCTAGATAAACACTGTGTAGATTATATCTATTTTTAACCAATCAGTAACAAATTAAGCAGTCGAACTGAGTTCAAATTGTCACTTCATTTCATTGAGTAGATTCTACAGGTTGTTTTTTTCTTATATAGTTCATGGGGTACCACTGACAGCTTTGTTGATGAATGTGATCATTTATAAGGCTATAAGTCAGTGTTAAGTGTGGGCATCTTCAATAGAGTGGTGCAGGAATAAGTCCAATAATGTTAGCGTTTAGCATTTAGCATTTAGCACAGCACATGGGATTTAGAAAACCACTTTCAGGTAACTGCCTGAAAGAAAGCTGATGATGAACAAACGTACAGGGGATTTTAATGTTTTATCTGATAAAGAAAATTGCATGTGATGTTCCCCCCTTTTGAATTTATAAGTATAGCTTTAAAGGATGCTTGCTCACAAACTAACAAGGATCAGTATTTCATACACCATTGAGGACAAACTTGATCAGATTAGGGCTGAACGAGTTGAGAAAATAATCTAATTGCGATATTTTTCCCCAATATTGCAATTGCAATTTACTCTGGGATTGTTTTAATGTTCCTCATCTTATGTATTCTTCAACAAACATAGGCAGTAGATCGTTTTATAGTATAACCAATATGACATTAAATCAATCTAAGGATAAAAGATTTGAGAAAAAGTGGAGAAGTGAAGAACAGAAGCAAAATAGGGATGAAATTGTAAAAACTGGGTAAAAAAAATGGTACGAAAGCGAAAAAAAAGTTAATAGGTGCAAAATAGGTATGAAATTGCAAAGAAAAAAAAGAAAAAAAATTCAAAAGTGACAAAGGAAAATTGGTTATGGCAGCAAAATTGGAATTAAATTTCAAAAACCATTTAAAAATTCCAAACATGGTCTGACAGAGGCCAAAAAAAAGACTGGGAGCAAGATAGGCATAAAGTTGTAAAAACTGGGTTAAAAAAAGGTTAAAATAGGCCTGAAATTGCAAGAAACTGCATCACAATGCCAAAATGTTCAACACATTTTGGGTTAAAAAAATTTGCACTGTCTGTGATTTGAAAATTGCAACAAGCCATATTGTGATTTAATCTAATTTGCATTTAATTGTTCAGCCCTAGATCAGATCACTTGATTCTGAAGAAACTGTCAAACAAGAGGTTACAGTGTGACAACATTGGAAATATTGTTGCTGCTTCTAAGTCAGACTGCCATGTTGTAGTTATAGTTTTTGGTTTCCTACAGAGCTCGTTATCAGCTATGGTCCAATACTACTGTGAAAAATCCCATAGGCTTATTTGAGAGAACACGAGTGATGCTAACTTCTGTATCGGCCTACAAAAGAGTCTCTGCTCCACTATAAGAGTCTTGTCCAACGATCTGAAGGACCTAAACTTAGAGAACTTGAGCCTTTGTGAGAAAGCTCATTCAAGACCCTGATAAACACACATCCCTGTCTAAAATTAAATATAAAGGGATTCAGTAAGGGCTAAAATAGGACAATAATGATCCAGTTTCCTGGCTCCTTCCCTCTCTTCAGACCCACTAAACAGGGAGTCACAGGCCAGAAGGAGATGAAAGAATGGATACGTTTTACTTACTCACTGCAGGAGCGTGAGGAATTTGGGTCAACAGCAATACCATTGTCATGCAAATCTATTTACTTCTCTCTTTTCTTATCGCAACAGGATGAAGAGGAAGTTTTACTCATGGGATGAGTGCTTGAATCTAAGAGAAGTGAAGGTGAGAGAAGTAACTCTTCAGCTGTTTGATCACTTATGTCTGTCCTGTCTGTTGAGTAAAAGAGGATTTTTGCTTAGGATAAAAAAATTTTTATCATGTTTCAGTGTTAACAGATTGGTTCTTGGCCCATTTTTGACCTCTCCTAAAGTTGTTTTTGAGTTAGCGTGTAAACAAACTAACAAACACTGTCAACGACACACCTCCACGTAGAGGTGATAAAGTTGCCTTGCGTTAAGTAAGACAATTTAAATGCAACAAAGCAAAGCAAAACTTCACATAATGTCACATGGATAGTTGTATTTTTTAGTCATTTGAGTTATTTGATGTACTTTTTTTGTTGTTAATCAAAGAGGCAATTGCCACCATCAGTCAATGAAACAATCAATCATTCAGATTCAATTTGTAAAGCACTTTTCATATAAAATATTGTAACACCAAATCCTTTACATTCAATTACACATACAGATGAGTAACACAAAATAGAAACATCCTATAAAACTTCCTAAAACTGACCACCCCCTGTCATCAGCGTGTTGCTTTAAATTCAGACCTTAAAATTAAGTCAGTGGACTATGTGATATTATGTTTAATTTTTCTGTCATTTTTGTGGGTGGCCTATGTGATAGTTTACCTAAAAGCTTTTGTATAAGTAACTCTGAAATACTTTGTGTCAACAGTCATTAAGGAAGCTTAACCATGCCAATGTCGTTAAACTAAAAGAAGTCATCAGAGAAAACGACTACCTGTACTTTGTCTTCGAGTACATGAAAGAAAATCTGTATCAGCTCATGAAAGAAAGGTAAGAATGCACCCACGAAGAAAACATATTCACAGGCCCGTTCACCGGCTATTTAGAGTTGCTGTTGTGATGCAGTTTGTTTTCATTACTGATGGAAGTGTATGAGTCCGTTTGAGTCACCATATGTCGGTCTTTTGCAGAAACAAGTTGTTCCCTGAGTCAGTCATCAGAAGCATGACAGTTCAGATATTACAGGGACTGTCCTTTATTCATAAACATGGTAGGTCTCTGAACATGGAGGGTGAATGAACTCTGCTGTCTTTCTTTTGAAATAGAGTGGTGGAGTCACAAGCCCTTGTGTAAAACACAAAATACAGTGATTCTTAAATAATTTTCTACCCATTTTTAATTGAATAAACTATAAAGACAAGATATTTCATGTTTAACCTAATTTTTGATGAAAATATTCACTTATTTTGCACATGATCAGTGCAATGTGTTCCGAAAAGCTGGGACAGGGGCAACAAAAGACCCTGCTGACTGTGAGAGATGAGGAAGATAGGAAACAGGTCAGTGTCATAACTGAGAATTAAAGGAGCATTTATGTAAGGCTGAAGCAAGGGTGGCAAGGTTCACCGCTTTGTGAAGAACTGCATGAGAAAAAAAGTCAATCCGTTCAGGAACAATGTTTCACAATGTGCAATTGTAAGGTATTTTAGGATTTCATCATCTATAGTTATTTTTTCATTTTGTAAAGGATATTACCGGGTGGGCTCAGAAAAAACTCAGAAAACCGTTGTCAGTTAAAAGAGTTTGTCACTACTCCTACAAGTACAAGTTAAAACTCTGCCATGCAGAGCCAAAGCCATAGATCAACGACACTCAGAAACACCACCAACTTCTCTGGGCCTGAGCTCATCCCAGATGGACTGACACAAATCGGAAAAGTTTGCTGTGGTCTGGAGAGTTCACGTCAAACTGTTTCTGGAATTTGTGGACGTTGTGTCTTTTGGCTAAAGAGTAAAAGTACATCCAAATTGTTCTCAGCATAAAGTTCAAAAGTGTTAGTGCCCATGGCCTGGGTAACTTGCATATCAGTGAAGGCACCATTAATGCTTAAAGGTCTATACAGATTTTGGAGTATGCTGCCATCTGAGCAAAGTCTTTTTCAGGGATCACTCTGCTTATTTCAGCAAAATGATGCCAAGACATAATCTGCACGTTACAGCAGCCTGGCGTCACAGTAAAGAGTGTGAGTACTCGGGGTGCTGGTTTGGCGGAGTGGTTAGCAACCAGGCACCCCATGTACTTGCTTCTGCAGGTCCAGGTTCAAATCCCGCCTGTGACCAGTTTGCAGAGTGTCTTCCCCTACTCTCTCACCCCCTTTCACAAGTCCATCCACTGTCTCTCTCCTATCAATAAAGGCATAAAATACCCAAAAAATACATTTAAAAAAAAAAAAAAAAAAAAAAGAGTGTGAGTACTAGACTGATCTGCCTGCAGTCCAGTCCTGCATCCCACTGAAAATGTGTGGTTCATTAGGAATCGTGAAATAAAACAAAATAGACTCCAGAGTTTTGAGCAACTGAAGTCCTTCATCAAGCAAGAATGGGAAAGATGGTAAAAATGCCCCTTCCCAGCCTTGTTTGGAACATGATGCAGGCATTAAATTAAAAACAAGTGAATATTTGCAATAAAACAACAAAGTATATCGGGTTGAACATTAAATACCTTGTCTTTGTTGTTTAGTCAGTTGAACATAGGTCAAAAAGGCTTTACATTTCATTGTAGTCTGCTTTTAATTTACACTTTCTGTTTCAACTTCATTGTAAAAACAGCTGGGCTGCTGAGAAGACACAAAGCTTCCCAGTGTTTTTCCCGGTGAAAATGACTCACTTCTTCTGTTTCCCTTGATGGGAAAAGGAAACAAATAACCTATTTTTAAATGCTCGCTGGTGTCAGTCTTTCTCCAAAAAGAAGTTGTTTGCATGTTGTGTTTTTCTTCATCCTTTTTCTATCTTTCTTTCTTTCTTTTGTCATTTCTGCTGCCAGGGAAGAAAAGATGTTTACTGAAAATGAAATAAGAAACATTCTGTTCCAAGTTTTGTCTGGCTTAGCATTTGTGCACAAGCATGGTAAGAGACTCAGTATTTTTCTGTTTTTTAAAGCTCTGGTAGACTCCACTTTGTGTTCAAACATCTTTTTCTGTTACCAGAGATGTTTTAACTCTGTGTCCCGACAAAACACCAAAATGTGATCTGGTAGAGAGCTGTGTTTATAGAAAGTTATAGATGACTGTACAGGTTCTCATTCGTCCAGTTTATGGATATCCAAATCTGGATTAAGGTGGCAACTGAGATGGTAAAGATTCTTGCTGATGTTTCGCTTCACCTACGAAAAGCTTCTTTAGCACTAAAAACTGACAGGGGAAGGGCAAGAAATATAAACTCAGACAATTATTAGTGCAGTAATGATCCAAGGGCCACAATTGTCAGAGAGTGAGGCAAGGCATCTGAAAGACTCTCAGCCAAGTTGAGTTTCTGACTTTTATCAAGCTTTAGATATCCGTTATAAATGTGGTGGTATTGATGATACTCAGATGCACTGACCATTTTCAAAGACAGTTATATAAACTTAAACAAATGTCCCAACTCCAACATATATAATGCGATGTTCTTGCTTATGTTTTACAGGATACTTCCATCGAGATATGAAACCAGAGAACTTGCTCTGCATGGGACCAGAGCTGGTGAAGATTGCAGATTTTGGACTGGCCCGAGAAATCCGATCACAGCCTCCATACACCGTTTATGTGTCCACACGATGGTGAGGCTGACTTAATGACAGGATAATATCAGCCATTCCTCTGTTCTTCTTGTCCTTTTTGGAAGCTGGAGCCTTTCCAAGATTACACTGGGCAAGAGGCAAAGTACACACTGAACCGGTTGCCAGACAGTCACAGGGCTAACATATAAAGAGGCAGACCACTATTCTCCCACATTCACACCTGAGGACAGTTTAGAGCCAGCAAACAGCCTGACAGGTATCTGTGGGAGGAATCCAGGTTCAACTCAAAAATGTGTTTAAATTTCCTTGTGCCATGACAGAATGTTATGAAAATCTGTTGTGACACAATCAATCAATCAATCAATCAATCAATCAATCAATCAATCAATCAATCAACCAATCAATCAATACAGTACAGGCCAAAAGTTTGGACACATCTTCCCATTCAATGCGTTTTCTTTATTTTGATCACTAATTCATTGTAGATTCTCACTGATGTAATGATGGCCACTTGTTTTCTCTTAACTTCGTTGATTGGTTCTTACCATTACATTGAGTCTAACAGTTGTCTAATAGGGCTGTCGGCTGTGCATCAGCCTGACTACTGCACAACACAACTGATGGACCCAACCCCATTAAAAAGGCAAGAAACTCCATAAATTAACCTTGGCAAGGCACACTTGAGAAATGAAAACCATTTCAGGTGGCTACCTCTTGAAGCTCATAAAGAGAATACCAAAAGTCTGCAAAGCATTAATCAGAGTAAAGGGTGGTTACTTTGAAGAAACTAGAATATAAGACATGTTTTCATTACCTAACACTTTTTTGTTAAGTACATAATTCCACACATGTTCATTCATAGTTTTGATACCTTCAGTAGGAATGTACAATGTAAATAGTGATGAAAATAAAGAAAACACATTGAATGAGAAGGTGTGTCCAAATGTGTGTGTGTGTATACAAATATATAGATCCAACACCCAACATGAGGATTCATGTTGGGTGTTGGATCTCTCTCTCTCTCTCTCTCTATATAGATATATATATACACATATACATAGCTGATCATGAATCCCACCATCATCGCAGCAAGAAAAAACCTTCTGTTAAGCAGCAGGAAATCTTGAATGTGGATCCCAGTCTCATGATGAACAGCAAATCCACACGATGCTGTGTTGGGTGTGTGGGTGAAGGAAGGGCGGTAAGCGGAGACAAGTGGCGTAAAGTAAGAACTTAAGTTAGTGACAGATCTATGGATCAATAATAGATTTGTTGTCGTGAATTTGTTTAATAATCAGCAACAATGTGGAAACTGCCCAATCTCTCAATGTTATAAAACCTTTTTAAAAAAATTCCTGGGTTCCCTGAATTCAGGTCAATATCAAATCGGATCACGTCCTCCGTTTGCCTTTGCTAACTTTACCTGAAAATTGTGTTAAAATCAGTTGAGAAGTTTTGGAGCTATCCTGTTCACGGTTTAGTAACCAGTGGGAGTAACAGAGCGAACCCCGATAAACTGTTTATATATTAGTCAGCTGAATACCAGTAAGAGCAGCCACAAATTAGCAACAGGATCATGAGAGCAGCTAACAGTGAACCCATGAATAAAATCTGTAGTAACAAATGATAAGATTAATTAGGGTAAAGCTAGACACTTATGCAGATGATCCAATAATATATATGTATTGGTGCTAAAGGTACCGAGCCCCAGAGATCCTACTGAAGTCAAACTCCTACAGCGCCCCCATCGACATCTGGGCCGTGGGATGCATCATGGCGGAGCTGTACACGCTCAGACCCCTGTTCCCAGGCAACAGCGAGGTGGAGGAGGTCTTTAAGATCTGTCAAGTTCTGGGGTCTCTGAAGAAGGTGAACCATTTAGACACCATCTCATGATGAGTTTTGCTCTGCGGGAAGAAACCAAATCAGTTAATTCAGTTTCAACACAGTTAGTCTGATAAATGTGGCAATCTTTTTTTCTTTTGTGTTAAATTCTATTTTGCTAACATCTTATCTATTTTCTTTTGTCTTGAAGTTTTTTTTATGATATTGTGGTTTATTTTAACACTTTCTTTCATGAAGAATGATAAGGATTTTGATCTGTTTTTTCTTCTATCTTGTACATCAGTCAGACTGGCTTGAGGGCTACAACTTGGCTACAGCGCTGAACTTTCGCTTCCCGAAGTGTGCCCCCATCAGCCTCAAAACTCTGGTACCCAACGCCAGCAATGAGGCCATCACACTGATGAAAGACATGCTGCAGTGGGACCCTAAAAAAAGACCAAGTGCTGCTCAGGTTCATTTAAAACCCTGTTATGTTATGACACTGTGGAGATTGAATACAACTGAATGATACAGAGGCTGTAATAGTTCATTAGCACAGCTTGCAAACTACACCCCAGGAGTCCCATTAGTGCTAGATAGGGCAGTTTTCTACATTTTTAACAATAACTGCTTCACATTTTTTAAAATTTTGAACTCTCTGTTTAATCTGATTACCATTTACAGTAAGGTGACTGGATAAAACTTTAAAAATACTGTTTCTCTGAGATTAAGCTCACTTTCTTCAGCTTACACATAAACTCATAAATGAAATGGAAACAAATTCAACCAGAAAGAAGTGAGTTTAGGAATTAAACATTTTGTCAGGGGGCTGTTTGTGATCCTGTGAGGGGAAATAAATGTTTTTAAAATATTTAAATATTTGTTTTACCTTCCCCTGCATGCAAATCACAGCATTTGTTATTATGTTTTTTCCAAACAGGGAGAGGCACTAACTTTGAGATCATCAATTTGTCCAAATTTTCTGTTGGAGATAGGAACAGAATATACGAGCATATGGAAGAGTATTTCATCGTTCTTTGTCACTAACTCTTATTTATTTTGTCTTGGAGTTGTTTGGCATCATAAATACTGCCAGTGCTCTCTGGGTTTGCTCTAATTTAATGCATCAGTTGGCAACCAGGGTCTAAAATTATGCTGAATGATCCAATTTAATTCATAACACACCAGATGAACAGTTCTATATATTTCACCAGTCCATTTGGTAAAGAGCTCATAGAAAGTGTTTGGGAATGAACATAAGCATATCTGGCAGATGATTGGATGATTGTTCCATCAATCACATTCATTACAGCGCAAATAAGGTAATGTAGCGGGAAAGGCGCTACTGCCACAGAGTAAAGACAGAAAGTGAACTACTTCCTAAAACTAACCCTCGCCAAACCATGTTGGAAGTGGAAAAATATCCTTTCTATAGAGAAGTTTTTAGTGCTTTTTTAAAAAATCGTTTGATAAAGAAGTTTGTTCTGACTAAACTACTTGTAAGGCTGTGTGCATTAATGCTAACATGTGTACCAGCAGTCCTGTTGTCGTCTCTCGTAGCTCCCTCCTCTTTCTGCCTCAAAGGACGTTGATTGGTTCGTCCTGCTTCGGGCTGCTCTCAGTCAGTGTAGTTTGAAGCTTGGCAAGATGGGTCTGCCTGATTGTAGACATTGAATCAGGCCGATCCAACTGCACTGCAAAGTTGAAAGTTTGAATCACTCTATTAAAGTAGGGATTAGCTACCAAATAGGATGTATTAATAATTACCCCCACCAAGGAGGTTATGTTATGCCAGCGTCTGTTTGTTTTTTCGTATGTTCGTTCATTTATTTGTTTGTTTGTTTGTTTCTCTGTTAGCAACATAACTCAAAAAATTATGGACAGATTTTGATGAAATTTTCAGGAAATGCCCAGATTGGAACAAGGAACAAATAAATCATTTTTGGAAGTGATCTGGATCAGTGTAAAACCACCATGACAAAAAATGTGATTTTCGTGAATAACTGATGAACTAAAATAGATATCATGGTCAATGAATCTAAATATTTAGATGAAATAAAGGTAGGACTAATATTTATGGTGAAAATCACAATATGGGTGAGGACTGTGGCGCTGGCGGAGGTCTGTGCTCTCTGAGTGCTTTTCTAGTTTTACAAATGTAATCATTCAACAGCCTATATTTAAAAGTCATGTCATAAATGTATATTTTTCTATATATTCTTTGCTGTTTTCTGTAACATTTTAAGATTTTCTATAAAATAAATTCATTTCTGTCCTCAAATTAACTTTAAGGATGCATTTGTATTTCAGGCTTTGCGGTACCCTTACTTCCACGTGGGCCAGTCACTCTGCGCTCCTCCAAAGTCCTCTGAGCAGCACTCTGCTCTGGCGAAGACCTCGGAGGCTCCAGAGACCAAACCTCTGTCCCTCTGTAAGTCTGACCTTGAGTCCATGGAGGCCAGTCTTTCAGAGATGCAGACTCTTCAACATCCTCTTCAGGAGATTCCTCTGCCTCAGGAGAACATGGAGCCAAACACTGGACCAGCAGTTTGTTCCATGTCAGAGTGGCAGCAGGAACCTCTCAGCCTGGTCAAAGACAGGCAGCAGACAAACTGCCCATCTGTAGGTATCCCTCAGGTGAAGCTTCCACATGTTGAAGAATTAACTTTGAGGCATTAACAGAGTTTTCCTGTTGACTTTGAAGCCTACAAGAGCAGCGCACCCAAGAGCAGAGAACAGCCTGACTGGACTGAGGGCAGGACGCAGGAGATGGGGCCAGACGTCGTTCAAATCCATCTCCAGCTTTGACGAGACTGAGGATGCAGATGCTGGAGTTTCCCTCTCCAAGAAGAACACAATCAGCTCTCAGACGGAAAAGGAACTCAACAAGTCTTGGTTCGACCTCTTCATCTTTCTGATAAATATGTTTCCATCAAGTTTTAAAGAAGAATAAGGTTGTACATTAATACTTGTCTTCAGCTCAGGAGCAAAGCTGCCAAGTAGTGGGCTGAAGAGAGGAGACTCCTCCACCCTGTCGGCCAAGCAGCACTACCTCCGCCAGTCCAGATATCTGCCTGGTGATGAGAATTTAATCAGTGAATCACACAAATCATGCAATTTCCTGAAACTGCCAAGTTCCTCTGAATCTTAAGGGGTGTTATTTTTGTTGTTTCATCTAAGTTTTCTTGTTCTTTGCAGGTGTAAACCCAAGAAAAAAGTCTTCAGAAGAAAACCAGGGGATTGACAAAAACCTGAGGGGCAGCTTAAGTTTACCTCGAGGACAGAAGCTGGAGTTCCCACCGAATAAAGGTGAATAAGACATGAAGGAAACAGTAAAATGATGGTTTAGTGTTGTACTTTTGAGATCCACATCATCTAATATAATGAAATACAATATTATTGTACTTATTAATCTAAATGGTCATGATCAGGACAACCTACTGAAGTTTAAAGTGAACATCAGCATGAGGAATAGAGTTGATCTTAATGATTTTAGTGACATGACATGGATGGTGTCAGATGGGCTGAGGTTGAGCATTTCAGAAGCTGCTGACCCACAGGGATTTCGAGCACAATCATTTTTAGGGTTTTTGAAAAAGAGAAGATGTTCAGTGACTTGTTGGTGCCAAAAGTCAAAGGGAATGGCCCAGGTGGTTCAAGATGACAAAAAGTCAACAGTAACTGAGATAATCTCTCAAAATAATAAACTATTTCTGAACACAGTGGAAGAACACAGAGCAGAGCCAAACACAGGACTTCCTGTTTGGCTTCATTTGCACCTTATTTTGGCATTTCAAGCATCTGCATTCCTAATGATGTCTCGCTTATAGCTATTTTAGCACAGACAGACAGACGGACGGACGGACAGACAGACAGACAGACAGACAGACAGACAGACAGACAGACAGACAGACAGACAGACAGACAGACAGACAGACAGACAGACAGACAGACAGACAGATAGATAGACTCATAGATAGATAGATAGTCCCTTGCAGGAAATTTGTCTTAGACAGCAGTGCTACTGGCCAAGGACATGATACATAAAATAACAAAATGCTAGACAACATACAACAGTTCTATAAGTAGTTACTGCACAAGAAGGTTAAAGTGCAGGGCTCATTACAACAAGTAGTGAAAATAATCAAGTCATAACCAAATATTCAAGAATCAAGTTTAAAAAAAGGAATGACGATGAGAGGAATGTAAACATGGATAAAAGCGGAATAATAATAACAGGTAAGAGACTGGTGGCAATAAATAAGCTGAAAAAAAAAAAATATATATATATATATATATATATATATATATACATATGTCATATATAAATTACAGGAAAACATAAATGGTACGGTCTAAACTTATATCTTGTTCGAAAGTATATCAACATTTTCTCAAAAACTTCCTATATCACCCTTCCCCATGTACCAGTTTATAAAGCTGATGGCAATAATGCAATAAATTACAGGCCCCACCATAGATACACCCAATGCTATCATCTTTTGCAAAGGGTAGTTTTTATAATTGTTATGTCATCAGTGCCATAACAGGCAAAGGACAGCCAGAGCAAAAATGAAACAGATCCATCTCAGACATTACCAAAGAGACGTTTTTTTTCAGGTTTTGCTGTTTTCTGTGTGTTTTTTAACTCATCCCACTGAGTCCTCCTTCTGTTTTTTCTTATATATTTGCAGATATCAATCTTCCTAAACTCACAAAAACACAGCATTTTGAAGATCAGAGCTTGGATCAGGATCTCAAAGGTATCTCTTAGATGTTAAGTTCGAGGGTGCAGCAGGTTGGTGTGTGTGCCTCACATTGAGAAGGTTGCTGGTTCAACTCCCCGTTAGTCAGGGTGTTTGTGTGAGGGTTTTGGCACTCTGGGAGCCCCTTCTTAACAAAAACATGCTCATCAGATTAAGTGGTGACTCGGAATTGCCCTCAGGTGTGAACATGTGTGTGAATGATTGTCTCTCCATGTGGCCCTGTGATTGGCTGGTGATAAGTTTACAGTGTATCCTGCTTCTTGCCTAACATCAGCTGGGATATGCTCCAGCCTCCTGTGACCCAGAGAAGTGTCAAGCAGTATGGAAAATGGACTTTATTGATACCTTTTATGTAAAGTTGAGTTTAAATTTTAAGATAGTGGATTCAGAATCTGTGGATTCTGTAGCATAATCGATGGCAGCTGTATTGGGTGATTATTGATTTTTTTCCCCCTTCAGACCCCTTAATGAGCATCACCAACAGGCCAGCTAAGACATACCTGTCACCTCTGCAGAGGACTGAGGCAGGAGCAGCAAAACAGAGGATCACGGGCACCTCTGCAAGTGAGTTTTTATTTCTACAAGAGCTAAGACTGAATTCCAGAATTCTGATGGTGCATTTAACTGATATTTGTTTCATTAAATACTTCCCTCATTTGTTACACTAACATTAAACTCTTCCTCAAGTCTGAAAGAGTCACAAGCTGTAGATGACAGAGGTGTTTTATCAGTTATCAGAGCTCCAGGACTATAAAACTGAAATATCATAAAACCAGTCTACTTAACCTACTTTCTGTTCTTAAATCCTCTAGTTGATTTGTCTTCTGCTGCCGACCTAAGAGTTCAGTCCAAGATCAAACCAGCCAAAATCAAGACCTCCTCCAGCAAACTTATCCCATTAAATGAAGGTAAAAATGATCCCTACTATGGGGAATGTGAAAATGATGTAGCAGACACTTTCATATGAGGAGCACCTACAGGACACTGTGTTTACTTTATAGTTCTCTGTTCTACAAGAAATAATGGCTTACTGGTCTGCTTAAGATCAAGATGGTGAGAAATGGAGATGAAAAAAGGACATTTATCTCATTGGGAAAACTGAATAAACAGATAAACACAGAGATGTGTGTGCTAAATAATGACAATAACTGTATTTATAGAGCACTTTTAAAAACAATGGTTTACGAAATGCTTTGACAACAAACAAAAACAGACTTAACGGAAAAACATAAGACCTCAAACACAAAGTAAACAAACCAATAGACACTAAAAACTTCAACTATAACCTGAGGAACCCACAAAATGTCCCCAAAGCAGCAGGGAAACCCCAAACATGAAAAACAGGCAATACAAAAATGAGACCAGGAGGACCCTCGATAAAAAAAGACAAAAGCCATAAATGAAAATTTCTAAATGATGTATCTATACGAGCTGTCAGCTGACTCATGACCCAGTGAAATTAAATCCTCACATTTCTGGTCATTGTGAACCTTTTTTTTTTTCGAGAGAAGTGCTTATGTTAGAGAGTTTAAATGAATAATAGTGATAAATGAGAAAATAAATATTTGCAATATATTTCTAAGTCAATAAAACAATTATTTAAAACAAGATATGATTTTATGAAAGTAAAATGTGCTGTTTTTCTAAATCAACTGCTGGAAGCTTTTGGGTTAGTTTGTCAGCTACAGCAGGGTTTCCAAAGTTTTTTAGCCTGTGACAATCAAAACAGTAAAAACACTGAATGCATCTTCATAGATCAGCAGAGAAAAATCTCACCTGAGAACCATGGTGGTATTTTGATCAAGCTCATTCGCTTACGTATTCTCAAAACATCTGGTAAAATATACAATTTAAACATTAAAAATGTTTGTGTTGTTTTGTGAAGTATCTCAGGACCCCCTCGTCATGTATTACAACCCCCCGGTGGATCCAAACCCCCACATAGTGAATCACAGCTCTAAAGGAACATGGACACTTAACAGCTTTTGAGACACAAAACTCACACTGAGTTCTGAGATAATTATCTCATTATTCAGAAAACAGAGCAAAAACTGTTTTTATAATGATAGAATGTACCCCAGAATTCAAGGATTGTTATCAATTATGAATGAAAAATTGGGAAAAAAAATGTTTTTTCATGAAACTTCTGTCATCATCACAAAAAAGTATCTTGTTTAAGACAAACAGAGCTTCTTATTACCTCCCCCAAGGAGGTTATGTTTTCGAGAGAGTGTGTTTGTCAGTCTGTCTGTCCGTCTGTGAACAAAATAACTCATTAAGTTATGGATGGATTTTTATGAAATTTTCAGGAAATGTTCAGCATAGGACAAGGAAGAAGTGATTAAATTTTGGTGTTGATTCGGGTCACCGTCTGGGAACTGTGCTGCTTGGCGGAGGTCTGCGCTCTCCGAGTGCTTTTCTAGTTTTTTTATGTGAATGCAAATGCTTCCATAGTTGATGGACCTGTAGTCAAAAAAGACTGAGAGCTGTAGTAGGACAGCTCCTACTACTATCTTTCTGCGTGATATTACCGTTACAATAACAACTAGAAAAACACTCAGAGAGCACAGACCTCCGCCAAGCAACTCTGAACAATTCCTGGATCCAGACGGTGATCCGGATCAACACCAAATTGAATCACTTCTTCCTTTTCCCATGATGAACATTTCCTGAAAATTTCATCAAAATCCATCCATAACTTTTTGAGTTATTTTGTTCACAGACAGACGGACAGACATACAGGAAAACAAACTCTCCCGAAAACATAACCTCCTTGGTGGAAGTAATGACAGTACTGGCACTATATATCCTGATGTATCGGCAAAATATCCAAATGTACTGTTACTTCTCCTGATTATCACTGCATGGCTAAATTTAAAAATCAACTTTTCACAAGAGTTAAACGGTTTCTCTTGTTTTACAGCTGTTCCTCTTACAAATAGATTAAACTAAAACACATAAATTAAAGATTTTGACAGTATCAGCAACAATGAGTTCAATATCATGCGTCACCACTAAACTCTTCTGTAGGTCTGTCACATTGCATTCAAGTTCAGTAAAGTTCATCTGCAACAGATTTAACGGCTCACAGCCTGACTTCCAGTGCCTTCAGTTTTTCCACATTGGGGATGAGCAGAAACATCTCCCATCTTCAGTTTCTCCACTTCACTCGTGACGTGCAGTTCACTCAACAGCACCGCCTTGCTTGTTTCTGCAGTTTCTATCCAAACACAAAAGGAAGGAGCACGAGCAAATCTCTGAAGTCCGCACTCGCTGCCGGACATTAAAGACAGCGTGCTGAAACTTCACATTCTCCATAAGCTCAGAAATGCAGATCCTTGTTTCTGTCTGAGTTTAGCCTGAACTGTTTCATTTCTCTCTTGTGACAGAACTTGAAGGATGGAGGAGCAGAAACCCTCAGATTTCAGCATCTACCACAACAGGAAAGAAATCTTTCACAAGGACGACAAACATCCAGCCTGTACACGGGCGAGTGGACTGGAGCGCCAAATACAGAGGCCACCAGTAGTAGATAAGTTCACTCTGCTCCAGCTGTGACTCATGGGAAAAATCCTCCTGCACTGTAACAGGAAAAACACTCTTGTGGGGAGAAGCTGCCAACTGTGTGCAGGAGTGAATCCTGCTGGACTGTTGTTACTTTAATCATGGGATTAAATATTGTCCAATGTTGTCTACAAGTATTGTGACTCCATCAGTGTTTTTAAAATAAGAGATTTTAACTGGTCTGATTTCAGGGCCCACCGACACCCCCTGTATGAGAAACCGCAACACTGGCGTCAACACCCACCAACATCTCCTGTATGAAAAACTGCAACCAAAGCTGCTGAAAATTCTCAAACACTCAAACTTATTCAAAGGAAAATTTTGCAGTTTGGGGCAGTGGTTGGTGCTGTTGCCTCATAAGAAGAGTGTTCATGGTTAGAATCCTTTCTGTGGAGAATTTACATCTTCTCCATGTGCATGTGTAGGCTCTCTTCTGTCACTCCAGCTTCCCTTCACAGACTAGACATATGCTTGTTAGGTACACTGACTACATTAAATGTGTGTAAGGGTACCTGCTTGTTGTCTCTGCATGCCAGTCCTGTGATTGACTGCTGACAGGTCCAGAGTATTTAGGTTCTGTGTGGCTGTAAAGTTTGGATCAAAAAGCGAGAGAAAACAGAGATGGCACAAAACAGACTTTTGCCTAGACACACACCTACGACCCATTAAGTACAGCTTTGTGACTCAACTTCAGGTCCAAGTAGGGATGTAACGGTTACCGGTATAATGATAAACCGCAGTAAAATTTCCCACGGTAATCATTACCATGTCCTTTTAAAATTACCGTTATACCGTGTTTGATCACCACACTGCGTCAATAACTCACGGTGATGCTGCTCTTTGCAACAAACTATGGCAAAACTATGTGCGTCTGCCCCTCGATGAAGTAGCCGTGTGTCACAAACAGAGGCGTGCATGACAAATACTTGCAGGAATTGTTTACTTTTATTTCTAATGAATTTTTTTAAACAAATTTACTTATAGGACATTTCCTGATACAATTGTTGACAAAAAAGACAAAAGAACTGTTAAAATTATAATATTAAAGGGGTTAAATGATTTCAAGACTGTGTAAAAGTACTTTTTTCAACAGTTTGAGCACACTGCAACAATACCACGATAATAATGATAACTGTGATAATTTTGGTCACAATAACCGTGATATGAAATTTTCATACCGTTACATCCCTAGGTCCAAGCCATCCTGCTGAGATCCACTGGTGAAATGACAGACCACAAAATGAAATACGTTCTCTTTTTATTGTAAAAAATATATTTTTTTGAAGCAGATAGACCGTACCAAACTAACACCAACGCTCAGTGAAAAGTGTTTTAATTACAAATAAAGATTTTTTGTAATACTCGTTGTTGTTCAATTCTTGCATCTCAGTGTTATTACAAATGGATCATTCAATATATTTCACTTGTTCATCTGGGAAAGAGCCTATAGATAATGTTTGGGAATAGGCAGAAGCATTCAGAGGCATACCCAGCAGGTGATTGGACGATCATTCTGTCTGTCACGTTTATCACGGGCCAATCAGATAATAGCCTTCTGCAGGACAGAAAGTGAACCACATCATAAATTACACTCTTGGTAAAACATATCAGAAGTTGACTGAAAATCTCCCGTACAGAGAAGTTTGTCATTTTGTTTTCGTCATTACCCACACAAAGGAGGGTATGTTATTGCCGGTGTCTGTTTGTTTCTCTGTTAGCAACATGCTCAAAAAGTTATCAACGGATTTAGATAAAATTTTCAAGAAATGTCCGGGTTGGGACAAGGAACAAATGGTTCGATTTTCGGAGTGATGCGGATCAGTGTAAAACCACCATGACGAAAAATGTACTTTTTGTGAATAACTACTGAACTAAAATAGATATCATTATAAATCCAATTGCTGATGATATGTTTTCATTGTCAATGAATCTAAATATTTAGATGAAATAAAGGTAGACTAAAATTTAAGGTGCAAATCACAATATGGGTGAGGAGTGTGGCGCTGACAGAGGCCTGCACTCACCGAATTATTAAGTTGTGGTTCATTTTAGTTGCTGGTTTTCATGTTGAAGAAATATTTGGAACAACTTCAATGTTACAATACAAACAGTTGAATGTTGTTTTGATATATATCTGTCAAATTTTATATATTGAGAAATAAATTTATATTGAAAAAACGGAGATCTTAGTATTAAACAAATGAATATTTATTACCCCATAAACACACGCAAAAGTACCGAAAATTGGTACTGTTGAGTACCGATACCGATTCCCAGGTACCGGGCATCGGTATGGTATCGGTTCAAATGTGAAAGGTAACCATTCCTCGTTAGCATCAATGCTAACAGATGCACAGTCTTTGTAGATTGTATTTTGGCAAGATGGATCTGCTTGTTTACAGAAAAGGGAATCAGACTGATCCATCTGCACTGCAAGGTTACTTATAAAAATCTTTACATAAAAATGTACAAACACAGAGAGGGCATATTAACCACAGATTTTCATGATTGGCGTGGCCTGTTTCGCAGCATTATGATCCTCAACAGCATCAGTCCGCTGCAAAGAAAACAACATTTATTTCAGGATTTCTCACAACACTTGAAAGGTTTTGCCATTTACAAAACACAAACTCTTTATCATCCAGAGCAGAGTTCTGTGTATTTAACGGCTGTGCTTGTCCTACCTTGCCAAAGTCATGAAACCCGCTGGCATGAACTTCCCAGAGTTATAAAA
The DNA here is from genome assembly GCA_036419115.1 of Scarus forsteni. Lineage (NCBI taxonomy): Eukaryota > Metazoa > Chordata > Actinopteri > Labriformes > Labridae > Scarus > Scarus forsteni. Next base: position 13,101,790 of record JAZDUH010000157.1, on the reverse strand, counting down.
CCTCAGTCCCATCACCACTGCCAGGGTCCCCGAGGTGCCTGTATTTTCAGAATTGAGATAAACTGTTAGTAGTTTTTAAAGGTTGTAGTTGCACTATGTAACAAATCTAACTTGCTCACCTATTGAAACCCAGACATTCCTTGGATTCTGAGACACCAGATAAGCACCGACAGCAGCCAGGAGGCCAAACAGGAGACCTGCAGCCAGAGAGGTGACGCTGCCTGTGGGAGAAAGGAAACCAGAGGCCGATGTTATGACACTCCTGTTTTTTTAGAAATAACCAATGACGCATTTATCTCTGCAAAAACAAACGAAGCAGCCAAAATCAGTTAAAGTGTTAAGGGCATAAATAATTTAGCGTGAAATCTCAGGGGTATCGCGTCTTGTGACCGTGTACTTGTGACTGACTCGCATTCTTTCCTACTGAGGTTGTGGACAGTGGATAAACGGCCACATCTGCCCGCCCTTTAGTAAAAAAACTTTGAGGACGACTTACTGTAAGAGTTTGAACATAAGCAGACAAATGCAGATTTTTGAGAAATAAAATAAATATGGAGTCCTGATATGGAGTTTAAAAAGTTCGGATTTAAAAAAAAAAAATCTTTGGATTATTTTTATTAATTTTGACTGTTAGGAACTAGAAATTAATTTTTTTATCAAGTTATTCAAATAATTGTAGTTATGTGAATCAGTGGTTCTTTAATACCAGCAGCTGATGGTTTAGTTAATTTACTCCATTCTTATTAAACTTTGAAGAGCTTTGCAGCTTACAGAATAAGCAGATTAGAAAAGAGTGGGAAAACACTCTATTTAGATTTTTACAAAACGTAAATATCAAAAAATGTTTGGGCTTATTGATCCTCAGTAACATTTAAACCCTTAGTGCAACAGCACAGCATCAACGTATACCAATATGCCACATCTCTTGACTGTTAGCTTGGAAAAAACTTGAATTCCTGTTTGTTCAACTTCAACATTTGTAAATTGCCGACGTTGTTGATGCCATTTGAGGAGTAAAGTTTGTTTTCTGATTTAAAAAGTTGGTGATCACAAAATCTGATCCAAACCAGTGCAGTTGTGGAAATAACTGAAATGAAGTGTTGTAAAACTGACTGAAACATAACTGTAGCAACAATATATCTTCAGAAAAAAACACATCATATAATACATTAAAGGAGACATATCATGCTTGCTTTTCACTATGCCAGACTAGGATGCCTGTAAAGCATTTCTGCCCTCAGTACAAGTCATTTAGTTCCTTCATTGCCCCACAATAGCGTTCTCAAAATCCTCATTTTAGGCCATTAACAAGGTCTCGTTGAAACACGAGGATCTCAGGATGACCTAAAGTTACCTCGCAATGTCACAGCCCTTTGTGCTCTGATTGGTCAGTTCTATCGGGGGTTGAGCCAGCCTGTCCTTCTTCTTCTACTGTATTTTCTGGCAGGCTCAAAGCAGCGACTGTGTATTGAGTCCCCCTACAGGCCAGAGCTGGTAATGAGGGAGAGTGAGCTAGGGAACTATATACCCCTGCTGCTGGATGTGTTCCTCGGTGACGGTTTTGTGGCTAACGGACATCACAGAGGAGGAAGTGTTTTATCAGATTACGCCAATAAAAAGAAAGGTACCTCTGATGTCACGACGTTTGAAATCTCACGGACATCTCGCAATGACCTATTTTCAGAGGCATCAAATCTCGTTCTAGGATATCAGAAAAAATACAATATCTAATTTTTGGAAAATTAAGGGGGTGTAAGGTCTTGTTTTCAAATTTATTCTATTATATGTAAATATTAAATCATGCATCAGCATATGTCTCCTTTAAGGAAAACTAAAAGGCAAGGCAAGAGATATTAAAAAAAAGAGTAAAGACTGTGACTTGAAGATGTCATGGCATTTCTGTCCTTTTTTTTCATAATACTGATTTAAACAAGGAAGATGGTGTGCGTGTGATGTTTTCCATTTAAACGTATTATATTCACTTAAAATAACACGATTTATCGCATCTTTTGTTTGTTAGAGACCAAGATATTAAAACTTTTTGATCAACTTATTTAAATAGTTCTGTGGCCCAGTGTTTCTCAAAGAAACAGCTGATGGTTTACTTCATCCACTCAATTCTTATTCAACTTTGAAGAGCTTCAAAGGTTAAACAGATTAGAAAAGAGTGGGAAAACACTCTATTTACATTTTTACAAATCTTGAAAACCCAAAAATGTTTGGGCTTATTGATCCTCAGTAACATTTAAACTCTTATGAGATGAAATACTGTGTAAACAATTATAAACAGAAGTCCAATTGTTCCAACCTCTGCAGAACAGAAAACACTGATGTCCAATAAACTTCCTTGAATTTGTAAATACAGAACAGCAGAGACACACGGCCATGTCTCTCCTACCTGCTTTCAGGTAACCCATGACTCCTCCTGCTGACACCACAGCAGCATAAATGAAGCCAATCCAGTCCACAGCCATGCTCACTCACTGACACTTCCGGGTTGGAGGCGCTTTAGAGGACAAATATGCGACTTAGCATTTAAAGTCGAAACAGTGGAGCTGCTCTCTGAGGCTCTGAACAACTCACACAAATCTTACTTCAACTTTTAACAAGTATTGTGGCGTCCATATGAAGTATCTGACACCACTTCCGCCTTCAGGCGCCGTCCTGACGTTACCCTGTGACGTCACTTCGGGTTTACGTAGCTCCAGTTCAAAATAAAACGGAATATGCTGAACGGCATTTCAGATGGTGATATAAATTAAATTCAACAGTTATTGGTTTCCACATTGATTTACGGCAAAGTGGACATGCGTAACGCATTACAACAGGACGGCAGACACACAGCATTGTTAAAACAGAGGTTAAATCGAGGTTTAGCGCTTTATCACCTCCCTGTGGTAACCATGGGCATCAGCAGAAAGGTTTTCTAAAGGCAAACCTCACACACATTCAAAACTCACAGCAGGGTAGTTTTTATTCATAACCACACAAAGTGGCCTTTTGTGCGTATGACTGGATCGTATAAGTCGCTTCCACGTGTATTTTATTAATCAGAAACAGGTGTCATGATTGGGAATAAAAGGAGCTTCCATGTAAGGCTACGTTGTTCATAAGCAGGGATTAGGTTAAGTTCACTACTGTGTGGACAGCATGAGCAGGCAGTCCAATACTCTGAGAACGTGGAAGATTTCATCATCTACAGTCCATAATATCATCTAAAGATTCAGAAGCAAAAATCTCTGTATATAAGTATCAAGGCCAGAAACCAACAATGAATGCCTGTGACTTCTGATCCCTCAGGCCACATCAGCCTTCATCAGCTCTTTTGAGATGAAGATGGAGCTGCAGCCATGCCAACATACAGCCTACAAGGCCAATGCTTTAAAACATGTTGGCAGCAAAGTTATCAGCAGTAAAATTACTTGTCACTCCATAAATTCAACTACATCTAGTTCTACAAAACATCTGGATACATTTTTGCTGAGCATCTCATAACCCTGATGCCCTGCAAGTTATCTGTATCCCAAAGTCTTCATCGACCAGTTAGCCTACAACCTACGGGTATCCTCAAGTCCATCACATGAGCAGGAAAATCCAAGACAATTGTGGATAAATGCTTTCTGCTCGCCTGTATTCAAAGAGTGGCGCTGATATGGAGTTTCATACCAGCCCTCACAATAAATCAAATTTCGTTTTGTCCTAACAAATACCAAAAAACGAGATGATTAATTTAACAATGTAGCTCAAATCAAGTTTACAGAAGCAGACACTTATTAATTGTTGATTTATTTTATGTATCATTCTCCCAGCATTTTCAACAAAATATATAATTCTGTATCATCTGTGCTTCAAGTTGCACTTTTGAACTTCGCTCTGGCAAATGTTAATGTGAAAAACAGTAAAGAGATTTAAGTCCATGGATATCAGTGAAATTCTATGTGTTGTTTTTCTGTTGTTTTCCAGCTTTCTGTTTCTTCTTTTTTGGTTTGCTCTCATCTTCCAGGATGACTTCTTCAATGCGGACTCTCTTCGTTTTTGACAGCTCCTGAGCAAGTTCTGTGGATAAAGAGAAAACAAAACAATCACATAGAAAGAATCAGTGGATAAAACATAATCTCCATATTTCTCTGTATGTATTAAAATTACTAGACTATCAGTCCTCCCCACTTTGTGGCATTGTTAATTGGCTGTTGCTGCTAACAAGTCTGTAATAACTTCCACTGTATGGAGAAAACTAAGACAAAGAAGCATCAATGGTTTGGTCCAGTGGTTGAAACTGTTGTGGCAAAGCACACACTAGAGTCTTCAGCTGGGTTCATGTGTGCCCAGGAATTTGTACTAGATTATTTTATATCTAGAAAACAACTAACACTTAAGTTTTGACCTATCCTGTTGGTACTTTTGTTGCATCCATTTCTGTAAACAGATGTGATCACCTCCATCAGGAGGTTATGTTACTGCCAGTGTCTGTTTTTTTGTTTGTTTGTTTCACTGTTAGCAACATAACTCAAAAAGTAATGGACGGATTTTAAAGAAATTTTCAGGAAATGTAAAGGGACAAGGAACAAATGATGAGATTTTGGGAATGATCCGGATCACCGTCTGGATCTGCCTTGACAAATAATGTGATTTTCGTGAATAACTACTGAACTAAAATAGACATCATCATGAATCCAACAGCGAATGGTATGTTTTCATGGTCAAGGAATCTAAATATTTAGATAAAATAAAGGTAGGACTAATATTTAAGGTGAAAGTTACAATATGGGTGAGGACTGTGACGCTGGCAGAGGTCTGTGCTCTCTGAGCGCTTTTCTAGTTTCTATATAGATCTTTATAAAAACCATTTGCTTTGGCAGACAAAAGAATTAGGATTTTTTTTTTCATCTCTTCCTTTTAAAACTTCTCCTAATTTTCAAAAATTTGACTTGTCATGTTGAACTGTGTTAGGGCATGTATGAAACCTAGTTGTTCCTGATGAATATGAAGAAATTCTGATAATATTTTATAGGTTTTGCAGTATATTTTTTTATAATAAACTTTTTGTTTTCATATTTTTTAATTTTAGTTCATCCATCTCTGCCTGCCTGTCTCTCTGTCTGCATCTCTCTGTCCTCTTACACCCCATCACAGCTTTGGCTGGTGGGTGTGCAGCATTAGTCTGGCTTTGGTTATTACATGAGGCCCAGTCCCAGTTTGAGAACCAGTTTCTTTTAAAGGACATACAGTGTTGAGGAAAAGTGTCAACTACCCTGTCTAGCAATGTTAAGTAATCCCTATAAAATCCTGTACCTCCATTCCGATTTGGATCAACACTAAAAATTGACCACTTGGTCTTTCGCTCCTTTCCGACCAATCCTGAAAATGACATCAAATTCCATTCAAAGCCCGTTGAAGCCTGCAAATATCACCACTTTGGCAGAAGTGATGAAACATGTGAAGAGTAAGGACTTGACCTGCTCTTTAGTGAAGTATTTGGATTGTTTTCTGAATCCAAAGTGCACCCCCCTTATGTTTATCTTCTAACACTGAATCTTTTTCTTTCACAGCAAATAACTGACAAGTTAATTTCAGGGTCTGGAGGATGAATACCTTTGGATGAAGTTGCTCCTGTTGCTGGTTCCTCCGTGGTCTGCTTCACTGATGAAGGTTTCCACACAGTGAGGCACGTCAGCCTGGCTTCTGTGTTTACCTCCCCAAGGAGAGTGGGGGACTCCAGCTCCTGTTGGAAAACATTTAGAAATTAATACCAGCTTCACAGCAAACACAACAGTCTTTTTGCTTTACTTTGTGTTTGCATAGATCAACCTCATCCTAAAGTTACTCATGTCTGTCTGTAAGTTTAGTCAGTTCTGCTAAATCACGTTTATTTCTTCCTGAATCGAACAAAAACTAACAATTCATGCTATCATAACTAATACTGGTGATTTACTGTTGGGAATTTAATGAATAATCACAAAACTCAAGTGCCACATTTGAGATTAGCTTAATATATTTTGCTTAATTTTTTTTTTTTTTTTATCACTGTTTATCTTTTTTTTTTGCTCGGTGTCATGTCTTTAGTGTTGGTGATGTCACTGATGTGTTTGTTTTCACCCTACCAAGAACTTTTCATTGATGCATGCATGAATGCTACTTCATAAACTCAGCAGTCTTGTCTTTCCTTGTGATGTCTAGAGAAATCTCAGATTTCTGCTGAAAATGAGAAACTACAAGATGAGCGTCATACCTCTTTGAGATGAAGTTTCCACATTTTGATGAATCCGTCGTTTGAAGCCGTCACCAGCACGCAGTAGTCCTCCATCATGAAACTGTCGACTGCTTTGACTCTGAAATCACAGCATGACAAAAGTTTACTCCTCCTCCCTTATTATTGATGAGATAAGTTTTTATAGATTAAAATAATAACATGTCCTGCTGAATTTCATTCTTGGGAGAGACAAGTACAGTTCTCTTCTGATTATCTGAGGGTTTCTTTCCAAGATGTGGTCTAAAAAACATCCTGACTATACCTGCACCAGGTAAGTGTCAGAAAGATGAATGGCTTTATTTTTAAAGTGGTTTTAAAAACAATGTTTACAAAGTCTTTTGACAAACAGATGGGAAAATACAGAAGAAGAGCACAAGAGTTTAAGCACAAATTGAGCTAACCAGCAAAAAGCTCAATTTAAATCAACAAACTTTCACAAACAAACAAACACCTATGACTGGAATAAAAACTCCACCACCCACGCCCACTCCCCGTTCTTGACAATACATAAACTGAGTGACATAAAAACAGGACCAAAATAAGAGAGGGTAAGAAGGGTAGAAGCTAGGGCTGGGCGATATGGCCTAGAAATAAAATCCCAGATTTTTTCCCACAACACTCGATTTACGATTTTAATCGATTTTTCCCTCCCTAAAAGAAACAAAACTCCCAGTGACATAAAAACAAAACAAATCAAGTTTTGCCTTTATGTTGTCTAAATGTTTCCCTCTTAAAGTCAAAGTCTGGGTCATAAAAGGTTGATTATGTAGTATAAATGTAGGCAGGTTTGTCTACATAAACACTAAAAGGCTGAGGTACTATTACAGTATTAGCATGAAACTCTTTGATATTAATATATCAATATTATTAATGTATCAATACTTAATCTACTTAAATAACAAATACAAACCTATGAAAGTGCTTGTGCAAACCCTACAAGGCCGACCATCATGAAAATTGAATTTTTTTTTCAAAAATCGCAACTACTTATGATTGGCCTAAGGCAAGAAAAAAAATCTCGATTTTCAATTTTTTAAATCCTCTGCAAAAAAATAATTAGAATAAATCAATTTAATCGATTTTTTGCCCAGCTCTAGTAGAAGCAGAAGAAAAGTGAATAAAAGAGAGAGAGAATGGGCAACAGAAGCAGTAAAACAAGAAAATAAAAAAGCTAAATGAGGTTAAAATGCATTTAAGATAGAACTAAAACATACACAGGAGATAACACAATAAAAGAGCTTAAAAGTAACCTTTAAAATATTTAAAATAAGTAGATACACATATAAATTAATGGCTAATAAGTGAAGCAATGCAGCATAAATGAAATAAAATAACAAGGGAATTAGAAGTTAGTAATGACATTAAAAAGAAGAAAAAGCCATAAAAGTAGTAAGAGCTAAATGATGAAAAGAAAAATATTGGGCTTTCAGACAAACATAAAAAGCTGTGATCATGTACCTTGTATCATGAGCTTTAAACTCACACACCCACTTCTCTTTTCCTGTGTCGCATAATCTCACAAATTCATCGTCTCCTGCCACAGCCAGTATGGTGCTCTGAAAAACAACATCAAATTATCTCTTTAAAACAGCATCTGCAAAGTCCATTTTCATTTTCAAATCCCACCTGATTAGAATTTTAACTTTAATTTTCTCATTTACAGACCGAAAACTCACATTTAAGAAATTAAGGGATGAGATCCTCTTTGGGTTTTTGATTGTCCCCGTCACAGAGGCAGTCTGGAGGTCATAGATGTCTATTTTATCATCTATAACAACCACATATTTGTCACCGTCTGGAGACCATCGGACAATGTGTGCATCTGTAAGGTGTAGACAGACAAAGTGGAGATGAACAAGGTTATTTCTAAAACACAAGTATCAATAAAAGAGCCTTTAAAAGAGACGACAACTTCTATTTTCTGTGTCTCGCCTCAATCCTGAGTCCATGACATGCGGATAGACAAAGTTCACCCACCATGATATTAGCTTAGCCCAAACACTGGGAGTCAGTGGGTAGTGTTAGCCTGCCTCTGCCAACAGTCTTCAGATAAACACTTCAGCAACTGGAAACAGTTCTGTGTGCTCGTTGTGACACAGAATTTTTTTATCCTGTTATGTTATCTTCTACACATGAACACCGTTAACCTACTTCCGTGGTGGTTTGGCTGAAGATGTTACGTTCACGAACGATTCGAGTCTTTTGAACAGCTCTTTCAAGAGAACGGCGAGAACGATTCGCAGTTGAGTGAGCCGGTCGTTTGTGAGCCACTTATAAATGCAACTCACAACTGCGAATCAATTTCATCATTTACTTCAAAAAGCCGTTCAAAAGACTCGACTTGTTCACAAATGTCACATCTTTTTTTTTTAAATGTATTTTATTTTCACTTTTCAATTCACAACAATTAACCTGTTCAGCCCCAGCCCAGTTTTTAAGCCTTCTGCTCAAAAATGACATACTCATAAAGAAAAGATCTCTTCAACCACAAGGTCTGTTTGAATAATTTCAGTGTCATAATAAAAGTAAGACTCGAGAGATTTGTCCAGATGTGGAATTATCAGTATATGTGTTACTGGGACAGAGTAAACAAAGATAGAAGTCAGAATAATTTAAAAACTTAATTCTTGCCTTAAAAAAAGTTTTTATTGTCAGTATCTCTTTGGAATGATGCAGTTGCAGCTTATGCCTAAGTCACACATTCCCGTTTCTCATAGCGACTGTGCACGACTGTACACGATTGAGGAGGCTGGTGTGATCGCTATGATACGGGATTAAATGACTGTCTCTCCCCTGGACACACCCCGTAAATACACCGTCAGTGGCGCTGCTACAGCGCTTCAGGCTGCGTTTGTCCCGCTCCAGTTAAGTTAATACAGCGATATGAGGAAGATTCCATCCCGCTGGCAGGACGTCAGCCCCGCTCGAGCTCAGTTCGCGTCACATAAGCCCCGACTGAGCCCTGTCGCTTGCGCCGTCTTGAACGGGACACAGTCAGGGCTCAAGCAGATACATCCTTGTCAGTCGTCCTCATAAAGTTTTCAGGATTGAGCCACGATTGGGCCACGTTCAGCCCGACTGAGCTCCGTACATGCCACGCTAATACCGCTCGCATTAGGTCTGCATTAGGCTTCCACCCCGCTACACTGAGAACGGCGATTCTCCACGACAGTTTTGAACAGTTCAAAACTGTCAGGACCCTTCCACGTTCCCCGCCGTTCATCCACAACTATACAACGCTGATCCAGACCAAGTAGCGCATGCACCGCGACCAAAGCACGCTTTATCAGGATTATGACAATCGTGCAGAATCGCCATGAGAAACGGGAATGTGTGACTGGGGCTTTAAGAACACTATGAATGAATGAATGAAAAAATATGTGAACATTACATCCGCCAAGTTTGAGTCTGATAAAGTGATGCAGAGCAAAGTTAGAACTACAGAGTGGTCAGGCAGAATCTTGGCACAGTTTGGCACCATGAGAACCATTTGAAATTTCTGATATACCAAACTTTTTATTTTCCTTTTATGTCACTTTTGGTGTCCATTACACACAATTAACAACAGTCTTATCTTCTTCTGCTTATCCGTGGCAGTTTTTGAAAAAAATCTTCAAAAACAAAAAAAAAGTTTTTTTTAATCAAAGTGAAACAGACTTCAATATCTGATAATTAATTTGCTTGGTGTTGACGTGTTTGGTGTGTGTAAACATGTCTTACATGGTTGTGGAACTGAACATTCCCTGTTTAATTTGATGTGCAACATGACTATATTTCTACATGAATAGTTCCCTGTTTCTTATGTTTTTGTTGGAGAGCATGCAAGCAATCCTGAGATAGAGTACTTTGGGGCTGAACAAGTTAACAAACAAAACAAAGTACAACAAAACACATAACAGTACAATCAGGCTGCCAGAAGATTCTAATTAAAATAACATCATATGGAAAATGCTACAATATTAACGACTCAAGTCTAAAAACAAAATGAAAAGAAAAGCCTATGCTTGTTCAAATGTCCATGACAAATGTCAAATCTTTAGCCAAACCACCGCAGCAATAGGTCAACAAAACTAAGTCTTTAGTTAGGAGTAGAAGACAGTAAGATGATGGAAGACAACGCAACATCTCGCTGTAAAAAAAAATGGGTCACAGCAAGCTCACAAGAATGGTGAGGGCTGCTGAAGAGTTTAGCAAAGGCAGGCTAACGCTACCCATTGACTTCCAGTGTTTGAGCTAAGCTAATTAGCGGTGGGTGGGGTTTGCGTCTCTTTCCTGCCACTGCATGTGGAGTGAGGCAAGACAAGAAAACAAAAAAATGTTGGCATATCCCTTTAAATTCATCAACATAGCAATCAAAATGGCTCTTACTTTGTTTAATGTTTTTGATGAATGCTGATCTTCCGTTTATCAGATTCCACGTTCTGTAGGGACAAAAGATGCAGCGTTTATTTCTTGCTCTTTGTCGACAGTCACTTAAATGAGGAGGAGTAATGTACCTAAGGGTTTTATCTGTCCCAACTGTAAGTGCAAGTTTCCCAGACGGATGTACGGACAGAGCAGTAACATGGCCTCTGCAAAAACACACGGATTAAGACAATAACTCAGCCTTATTTGACAGAGATGAACAAAAACAACCATCTCACAAATCCCCTGCAGTGAGCTTACTTGTGAGCACTGATGGATTTCAAACACTCCCATTTCTTGGTGCTCCACACGCAGACGAGTCCATCCTCTCCTCCGCTCAGCAGATGAGACGTCCCGTAAAACTCCAGGCAGGTAATGGTGCCTGTGTGCCAGAAACTCAGAAGTCAGAGTCTGAGATTATATTCGGGCTGAACAATTTGGGAAAATAATCTAATAGCGATATTTTCCCCAATATTGCAATTGCGATTTACTCAGTGATTGTTTTAATGTTTCTCATCTTATGTATTCTTAAAGAAACATAAACAATAGATCATTTTATAGTATAACCAATATGACATTAAAGGAATCTAAGGATAAAAGATTTGAGAAAAAGTGGAGAAATGAAGAACAGAAGCAAAATAGGTATGAAATTGTAAAAACTGGGTAAAAAAAAATGGTACAAAAGCGGAAAAAAAAGTTAATAGGTGCAAAATAGGTATGAGATTGCAAAAAAATGGCAAAAAACTTGATTATAGCAGCAAAATTGGGATTAAATTAAAAAAAAACACGTAAAAATTCCAAACATGGTCTGACAGTGGCCAAAATAAAAAAGAATGGGAGCAAGATAGGCATAAAGTTGTAAAAACTGGGTTAAAAAAGGTTAAAATAGGCATGAAATTGCAAGAAACTACATCACAATGCCATAATGTTCAACACATTTTGGGTAAAACATATTGCACTGTCTGCGATTTGAAAATTGCAACAAGCCATATTGTGATTTCATCTAATTTGCAATTAATTGTTCAGCCCTAAATTATATGTGGACCACATTTAACATACAAACAACAAGTAGTGCCCTAGTAAAGCTCAGTGAAGAACCCATAATACAAGTAGCCTAAGATACATGACCTTACATACTGCCTACAACATATTTCAAACAGCAGACTGAGCTGAAGCTCCACCCTCCTCACTCCCTCATAACGCTTTCACACTAAAATTAGCAAGTCAACACAGGTTTTTTTACAAGGGTTAACCCGCTAACAATCGGCCAGTAACTCCTGTCCCACTTGCCAGCAGGGTCTAATCAGCAGCAGACGAGCTGCGTGTTTTTTTTTTCCTCTCACACTGAAACACGTCCATGTAAATGATGGAAAGGAGCAGGGAAGTCATGGACATGTTGGTCAGCTGTTGTGTACTTTGCACTTTTGTCCCTCTTTAAAAATGTAAAAACGCAGCGCGGACTGAACGACATTGGAGCGCTGTTATTAGGCGCCATATTATGCTGTTGGAATGTTACGCTGACATCATGACATAAACGAGCGGGTCGACCTGGGTGTGATGTTTGAAGTCGATCGGGGTGAGCCGATTGTTTCCGTGTTTAAACAGGTTTTTTGGCCAGTCTGAGAGGAGTACTGTATACAAAAGGAATTATAGGAGAAAGTATCCCACTACTTTTATTTTACTATATTACTGCCTGGTTTTACCTGCTCCATCAAGCATCTTCCTCCCGGGCTCTGTCCCTGCAGTCTCACTTTTCCCACCAACACATCAGATGATCTTTTAAATCCTCTACATCTCACTTCTACCAGACAAACCCTCACTCTCCATCCTCCCTGTTAAACAGAATCACAGCAGGTCCCTCACCATCATGATGAAGCAAAGCCCCGTGCTCCACCCTCTTATTCATGTCGTAGAGCTGGATGGTCTCATCTTTGCTTCCCGTGACCACAAACCTCTCACTGGCAGCAACAGCTGATACGGAGGCCGTGTGGGCGTGATGTGTAAAGTCTGCCTCTGCTGTCCACTCCTGATGACAAATCAGAATCAGAAAGACAACATTAAGTCTCATGGGGAAATCTGCTCTTTATGGTTGCTCATTAGCACAACATTTTGGTCAGAAAAGTGGAGATTTAAGTTTGGAAAGAGTAGCAGGGATAATGCTGCAGCTCGCCACACCAGCGTCCAGTTGCAGGGGATTTTTTCTAGGGGCGTCAGCAAGTTGTACCTCATTGTAAAAGTGAATAATCAGGCTTTCTTCTTATTATATATGATACAGTATCAGTTGGTGTTATTAAAGAGGAGAAATTATTAATTAAAATGACATTTCTAATTCTTGGGTCCAGGAGTTAATATCCATTATATGAGCTGTAACATCAGCAAAATAAACACATAAACCATATTTTACCTTATTTATTTAAGAAAATCACTGTTTTTATCTTATTTATTGTTAAACTTAATTCTGGAATTTACTGCTTGATGATTAACATTTGATTTATTTATTTATTGTTTTTCTTGTTTAGGTCATGCAGTTTTTAGCGTACTGCAACAAATCATTTTAAATTTTCTCTACACCTTGTAAAATGATTTTTATGCATTTTTAGACTTTATTTATTCCTGTCTGCTGATTCTTGCTTTTGTTCTATTATTTCTTTTCATCTCTATTTTACCAGTCATCCTGATTATGGTAATTATTTTATTCTAGCTAATCTAGTGTGCAATAGTCTCAAAATTCTTCTTGATATCAAACCTACAATAATTAGCATTGTAGTGGAATATTGCTGAGTAGGCAGACCTCTGCCTACCTCTTTATTTACTAAGTAGGTTAAAAGAAAAATCCATGATTATTATCATTATTATATTTTTTAAAATCTTTTGTCAATCACAATCTGCCCCTATGAATCCCATTCTGGAATTTCTTCTGAAATTAAATGTTGTTTTTCTTGTTTTACATGGTCCCCTGTACACAGACAGTGACACTAATAACAGCCAGTTTTTTTTTTTTAAAGGAAACACTTTTTACTCTCGATGAAAATGTCAATCTCTGCAATAGTGAGTTTGGCAATATCAGCCTATTAGGTGTCGGCAAAATCGTAGAATATGCATCACAAAAAAAGTCTTTACATGGGGCTTGCTCTGTTTTAACTTAAGAAAAAAAACGAGAAAAAGGAGGAATATCGTAGTTTTATTAACTGTAGGTAGCTACTTTAAGAAAAAACTACCAAACAATCAGAATCAAAACAAAAAAACCCCTGTGTCACTTCACTGTATAAAAAATGAAAACAGGTTTTTACTAATGTTCCTTACACGTACATGCTGATATTTAACCCATACTACATACAATAGTATTTCAGATGTTTCCAGATTTTTTTCAATTTTAGTTCATTTAGTTGTTTAGTAGTTCATAAAGTTGTTTTTAGAACTGGAATGATTTTTGTTTATATCACCACATGTTTCAGAGCAGCTCTGCAGGGCCATCCCAGAGCCCCTCCTGGTCTCAGTCCAGTTAAGTTTGTCAGTAAATCAGACAAAATGACACTAAACACACATCAGACTCACCTCCTCCTGTGTGTTGACCCGGTATCCCACCGTGACCTGCTCATAGCTTCCTGCTATCAGCTCCAGCACAGCTGCCATGCCTCTCTCTCCAGCGGGCTAAGCTAACAGGCTGTTTAAACTTCTGCGTTTGTCTTGAATGTTTTCTCTGTTCTCAGTAACAACCAACAAAACCACAAATCTACGAACACCAGATAAAAACCACGATGATAAAAATGCACAAAACTCAGTTTAACAGTTTAAAATAGGTCCCTTTTCATATTTTCATGCCGAAAGCTGCACAAACCCCAAAACAACGTGGGGATTGAGTGCGCATGTGCACACGTGAACTTCCTGTTTCTCCGCGGAAAGCGCCTTCAAAATAAGAGCCCTTGTTCTGAAGCACATTGTCGGTGTGCTCATGTAGGGTCATTACGGTAAAATGTAAATAAGCAAATTAATTAATCTGATACAATTTTCTTGCTGTGCTACATTATATAATGATAAAATAATATTGTCATTAAACTAAAAAATTTAGAAAAAATTGAATCACTCTGAAATGTACTAAATCACTTGCACATTGCTGTGCTGCAATACATTCTAGCCTCCTGTTACCCTGGATTAATTTATAATATTTCATGTTTAATATCATAGAGCTTTTGTTTCATTACATTCATATATCTACATACTTTTAATCACACACTTACACTTACAACACCATCACTTGTCTTTAAGAACATGCAACTTTTCGTTTACTGCACATTCTGTCACTGTATGTCTTCCATTTGGACATTTATTGCACGTATGCATGTATTTTATCTCAATCCAGTGCACAGGTTGTCTTTTACTGCACTGCAATGAAACCTTATTTATACCTAATTGTATTTTTCCTGCTATTTTTAAGTATGTAATTTTGCATGATAATTTGTTATATTCTGTATCTGTGTTGGCGAAGTCTCTCATTTTGGTAAAATGTATTATATTTGATTTTTATTTGTTTGCTCTCTTTGAAGAGTATAGTTTGTTTTATGTTTTTCCTTCTATTTTGATCTGGTTAACTCTTAAAGTGAGGTTTGCATACAAGTAACTTAATCTTACTCACTCTTTCCTTTGACTTCTCTTTAAATATGAACAAATAAACGCTTAAATAACTCAATAAACGGTGGAGAAACTGTTACATCAAACTTATTTAGAATAAATATGCTGTTTCCTACCCTTTACAAAGAGCCCACTGTCCATCATAAACACAACCATGGGACTGGACCCACCCCTCAGTGCCGAAGAGGAGGGGTGCAGCTGTTTCCTGCGCTGTGATTGGCTGTTTTTCCTCGCCACGTCATGATTGACGCTTCGCATAACTGTCCCCATGAAGCTGCAGCAGCTGAAGGATGTGAAAAGTCTGCAGAAGTTTTCCTAGGCAGCGGAACCATGTCCAGGAGGTAAGTGTCGCTCGAACATCAGCAGCTCTGAGATGAACTCGGGTTTTTGTCCAACTCCTGTTTGGTGCAGGTCTCGACATTTTGAGACACTTTAACCTTCTGAGACTTTGTTTCCAGTGAAGACAGAGATATTTGTTATCAACACTGTCTGCGCTGTAACTTGACTCTTCTGAGCTTCTCTTGTATAAGGTCGACAGAAAAGTCTTGATGCGTTTCCCAAGCAAACGCAAAGTGCGCCTAATTCTGCGCCTTAAAGTTAAATCCGGTTTGTTTTGCGCGTTTCTGTTTCTGTCTGTTTTTAGCAGGAGGATCTGGTTCTGATTAGGGTTTGGGTTACACAACAGAGCAGATGGGACACAGCTTTTTTTTATTACCGCACTCAGTTGACTTCCTGATGATACTCATAACTGAACTCCGGTTAAATGAAGAACAGAGAAGTTTCTGTTCCAGTCCCTTTCCTGTCTTCTGCTCAACACTCAACTTTTTTTCCAATGTGACACATGTCTGCTGCTTTTATGACAGGAAGGGTGCGGCTGTCTTTAGATTATAAGAGGGGTATTTCAGTCATTTTGTCAACATTATGTGACTGATCTGAAGTGTTCAACCAGATCAGACATCCTAAAGCATGTGCTGTGTTTGTTGAAACCTGCCAGAGGGGCCAAAATACAGTTTATGGAGGGCCCATTTTTGAGTCTCACGTTACAGCCCACACTAACAGCTGTGCAGTTGTTACCTGATGATGGAGGTGGGGTTGAATCCTGTGTTTTGCCTGGATTGTGTTCTTGAACAGGAGGGTTAAGTTACAAATGTAAAGCCAGACATCATCTTAGACAGGTAAAGGCACCATGAAGGCCACATTATCCTCTGATTCAGAGGCCCAAACTGGTACAAATAAAAAGGATACAGACAATAAGATGAACAAAAAATGTGTCAGATTAAAAGGGATGCATTACATTATCAGACCAATATTAGTGTTGGCAGATGTTTGCCTGAAAACTTGATGATTTGTATCATCAGATATGAACATTTTTGATAGCTGATATTCTGACTATAAAAATGATCAGACATGTGCCACATATTGGCTGTAATTCTGGCAAAATATACAATTGTGCCTTGATGGTTTAGCTGATCATCTCTCTGTGTCCACTTTTATAGGTCAAAAATATAATTCGTTACGTAATAAAATGTTTTTCATGCTTTATACCTTTTCCAGAGCAAATGAACTGTAACCAATAATGGAAGAGGACAGTTTAGAAAAGCAGAGACTTTCTGCCCTTGACACAAGTAATTGGTGTCTATATTGGTATATTTGATAGTGAGTTGTGGAAAATCAACATGTTGGATTGGCAAAAGTTCAATATTATGTAGACTTAATAATTAAAGAAGAAATATGTAGCTGTATAAAAAAATACAGAAACAAATTATTAAGCTCAAAATGAAACAGAAAAGATAAATTTAGTGAGTTGAACTTAGAATTATAGCCGAATGAAGGTACATTTTCAACACAATGAACTAGTTGTGCCGTAATTTATTTGATTTAAATTTTCTACATGGGTTTTCTGATATTACCAGATAAATGGACTTGAGCTTATATAGCGCTTTTCTAGTCTTTGAGCACTCACAGCTGCTTCACACCATGGGTCACATTCATGCCCATTTCACATGTTAAGTGTCTTACCCGAGGACACATCGCCATGTGTTGCCAAGTGCTGGGCTCGAACCTGCAACCTCCCAGTTGCAGTCCAACTGCGCCACTGACGCCCCAGATCAGTTTCAGCATCTGCAGATATTAAAATTCGTGCTGATATTTATAGCCAAACTGTAAAGTTTGGATTCAGTATTTTTTTCTGAAATATTTTGATGACCAGAAAGGCAAAAGTGTTGATGGTTGACAAACGTCGATATGATTTATCTTACAAGATTGTTCTTAAAGCCTGGAAACAAAATGATGAGATCACTAATCTGGTCATTCAACATTTGCTCTGTATTCATGATGCTCCTCTTCCCTGTGACAGCAAACAAACCAGACTCACACTCTTATCAGCAACAGCTTAAGTTTGTGGCCCATGTTTGTTTTTATGTACTACAGCTATGATATGATCGTAAAACTTTAAGTTTGTTTTCTCCTCTATAACCTTTATTATTTGTATTATTTGTGTTTGTTTTACAGTCAGAAGGCAGACAGTGAGCTCACTGAGGTCCTCAACCAGCTGTGGCATCTTGACTCAAACCGTCTCAAACCAGGAACAGATTACTCCATTAACCTCCAGGTAAACTGATCCACTCTGTCAGCATCACTCCCCTGCTTTGCAAAACAGTCGGTCAAATGTAAATACAAAGATAATCATGAGGACCAACGTCCTAACTGAGTAATAAACCCTCTTTCTTGCCTTGTATGCACAGTACAGTGTTATGGCTGCACTACCAACAGCATGAAAAGATGCTCAGGCTGCAAATGAAGACGACCGAGATGGAACAGACTCAATTAAAGTGACTAAATTAATCAAATAGGGTTAACAACTGTATGTGACGGGGAGGATATAATCAAATCCAGGAAACAAATCAAGAATGGAGATCAGAAACAAGCAGACAAGGATGTGGACATAAATTTTAAGTTTTAAGTAGGCATGAGTCCACCAGCACAGGATATATAGACTAACACTTGTGCTGAGTTAGGAGGGTTAAGGTGATGAAACTGTAGCATTGTTGTTGATCAAGCTGGTTTAGGAGATCGCCATAGGTTGACTATTCTATGTGGATTATGAACATCCATTCTAAATGAAATGACTGTAAAATTCACAGTAGTTCTTTTGGAACTTTGTAAACAAATATTTCAAATTTTGATGCACCGTACACTCCAACCTTATTCTGTAAATGTAGGAGCCTGTGATGCTGCATTTGCTGCAGACAGTGTTGAGAGTATTGTTCATTATCATCAAGTGCTTTTCAATGCAGCAGTGATCATAGACAGGAGGATGCTTCCCATCCAGCCCCAGAATATTATCAAAACGAGAAATGTCAGGGGAAACTCTTTCTTGTGTTTCATGAAATACTGAAAAAACGAAACCACTGGGGTTGAAACTAATATTTTAGAATACTAATACTAATTTGATCAGTTTTATAAAACTCAGACATTTTTAACCAACATTTAACCAGAAAAGTATTAGTATAGGTGACAAACTCAACAGAATATTATGGCTGAGATAGAAATAGCCGAGATATCACAACTGTCCCAAGTATCTGGCAGCAGTATGAGTGATAGGGACTGATCTCACCTTTTAAGGATGAAAAATACAGTTTGGACAAACTAAGAATAATTAACTACGATTGTTGCTGATTGGACAAAAACATCTATGTATGTATTTTTCATTATTTTCAAATCCAACCTCACTAGCTTATGTCAAGAAAAAACTGGCCTGTATTCAAGTACAAGAGAAGAAATGCTGGGTGGTTACAGTCCTACTCATCATTATTGGTACCCATGAAGTTTAAGTACACAATGTGGCAGTACAGTTTCTTTACAAACCTCTCTAACTTTTGCTATGCATCACTTTATCAGACTCAAACTTAGCAGCAGTGATGTTCACATATTAAGGTTTGTAAATTACGCTTCATTAGCCACTATGATCATGCAGTCATATTTAGAATAGGCAGTTTTAATTGCAACCACTTGAAGCCTACAAGGAAAAGAACACCCACACCAACAATTAAGCATGGTGGAGGTTCCATAATGGTTTGGGGCTGCTTTGCTGCATCGGGTACTGGAGGCCTTGACTGTATCACAGGAATCATGAAATCAGAGAATTATCAAGAAATTTTAGAGCGAAATGTCCTACCCAGTGTAAGAACAATTGGTTTAAGTCGAAGATCGTGGGCCTTCCAGCAAAACAAAGACCCAAAGCACACATCCGAAAGCACGCAGGAATGGTTGAAAAAGGAAAAAATGGCCTGTTTTAAAATGGCCAGCAATGAGTCCTGATCTCAGTCCGATTGAAAATCTTTAGTATGGCTGAAATCTGCCATTGGGGAAAAGAAACCTGCAAATGTTCAAGAGCTTGAACAATTTGCATAGGAAGAGTGGGGAAAATACCAGCTGAGAAGTGCAAGAAGCTTATAGATGGCTACAAGAAACATTTGGAGGCTGTCATCAGTGCCAAAGGGTGTGCAACAAAATACTGAAGAAGGGTGCCATTATTGCTGCACATGCTTTTTTTCAGTTCCCTCTTTGAAATTACAATATGTAACTTGTAAAAATGTTTTTTGTTTGTTAAAGTGTTTTGGACCTTCAATTAAAAGATCCTGATGACATAAATTTGGTACATTCCAATTTATTTCTAAATATTTTGTTAAAGCAATGAAAATAATGAAGGGGTGCCAATAATACTGAGCAGGACTGTATGTGTGAAAGTGACAGGTGACAGTGACTCCTAAATAGATGTGTGCCAAATTTGACTGGAATTCTTCAGTGCTTTTAAATTTTAGTATTGAGGCCACAGTGACATTGACCTCTGAAATCTACCAGTTCATTCTGAAGTTATAGTGGACACGTGGACAAACTGAAGTGACCGTGGATTCTATGGAGTCAGAGAGTTCTGCTCAATGAACGATGTGACTGCTTTCCATCTAATTAACTCCAGTCAGAGTTTTCTTCAAGGTTTCTTTAACACTTGTTTGATTTACAGCAGAGTAAATTGGAATAAGGAGAATTAAAAAAATCAAAGTTAACCCTGCTCACAGGTTAAGCAACATAGCTTTTGTCTTCCTGTTCATATGTGAGTACTTGAACAAATCAGTGACCAGCAACAGAGTCTTTGTCTTCCTGTCCACATCTGAGTGTCTGATTAAATCATTTATAGAATCAACTGAGCCCTCTGTCTCATGGTCCACATGTCAGGGCAGGGTAGAGGGTAAAGTCTGTAACACATCACTGCTTGTCATGTATAAAAACCCTGTGTTATTCTTAAATAAACTGAGAGAGCTGACAGAGCCATGCACTGGTTTGCTGTCTCGTCTTTCTCTCTTCTCTTTATCTGGACCTACAACACATTTGTGGACAAGGCCCACAAAAGATTTAGGCTAGGGCTAACAAAGTATTATAGCATAAATCATATAAATTAAACATAGATAAGTAATTAAACTCTCCAAAACATGTCAGAAGTAGAGCATAAATACCCTCTCTTTTCTTCAAAGTGTTTTTATTAATTTTTCATTTCATAACAGAAAAAAGGTCACAGTACGCTACAGCGACAGTGAATTAAACATTGTCAACAAAGAAAAGGAGAGAACAAAAAAAAAAAAAAAAGAAGGAAAAATAAATAAATAAATAAATGAAAAGACCCTGTTGGTTCAGACTTCAATAGGATGTTAGACAGATGTTACATACATACATACATACTGTCTATAAATTACTTCTATTTCTAATGCCAACAATGTAGGTATACTAAGGCAAATAAAATTGCATATTCAACTAAAAAGAATAAAAAAGGTAAGAGAAAGTGAAGAAGGGGGTAAGGGTAGAGATGGGGAGTGCTATTAGTCTAGGGCGTTTGCATCAAATTTGTTTTCAAAAAAATCTAGGAAGGGGTTCCAAATTTTTTGGAATCTTTGTACTGAACCCTGGACTGTACACCTAATTTTTTCTAGTATGAGGAAAGACATTACATCACGAACCCAGCGCAAGTAAGATGGGGAGGTTGGTGATTTCCAGCCAAGCAAGATGAGTCTGCGTGCTGAGAATGCTATTAAATCTGATTGGTGTTTGGATATCCCAAAGTTGTTAGGGGTGACGCCAAAAGTTGCAGTAATAGGGTCTGGGTCAATTTTCTTTTTACATATATAAGTGAGTGTGTTGAAAATGTTTGACCAGAATGTTTTCAATTTTGAACACAACCAGAACATATGGCCTAATGTAGCGGGGGCCTGATGGCACCTGTAACAGGTCGAGTCAGTGCCAGGAAATATTCTAGCCATTTTAGCTTTACATAAGTGAAGGCGGTTAAGGACCTTAAACTGTAATAATCCATGTCTCACACAGATTGATGATGTATGTACTCTCCTGATGGCTCTTTGCCAGATTTCATCAGAAATTTCCATATCTAAGTCCTCTTCCCACTGTGTTTTCAGGTGCCGGTTAGAGTAACCTTCCATTCCCTGAATAGCACGATATAGGCGAGTCACATAACCAGATAGGTAGGGCTTAATCTTCAGACACTCGTCAAGTGGACTAACTGGTGGTTTTAGTGGGAATGATGGGAAATGCTTGCGTGTGAAGTCACGGATTTGTAAGTACCTAAAGAACTGTGACTTAGGAAGCCCGTGTTGCCTCACACAATGGTCAAAGGAACTGAACAGCCCATCTGTAAAAAGATCCCCTACACAGCGTACTCCTTTTTCGAACCATTTCTGGAAAGATTGGTCTATCAAAGAGGGCTTGAAAAGGGGATTTGAAATGAAAGGCATACAAATTAAAGCCTGTGTATAGTCAAAGTGTTTACGAAACTGGGTCCATATGCGCAGGGTATCTCTAACAACAGGGCTGTCTGAGTGGGGCCCCATGACTAAGGGGATAGGACCACACAATGTGAAGGCCGGGGAGACTGGTGAGCATGCAAACTGTTCCATAAGTGCCCATTGTGGGCCGTCCCCATTGACAAAGGTGTCATACCAAATAATTAATTTGTGAATATTGACTGCCCAGTAATAATACATGAAGTTTGGCAGTGCAAGCCCACCATTTATTTTACGCCTTTCTAGAACAGTATTCCAGATAAATGTGCTAATGCATTTATCCAAATCTTTGAAAAACGATTTCGGCAAAAATAGGGGAACTGTCTGAAACAAATATAGAAATCTTGGCAATATAATCATCTTTACTGAATTAATGCGACCTGCTAGAGATAATGGGAGATTTGACCAACGCTTAAGATCATCTCTAGTTTGGTCCATGATTGATTGAAAATTATGTATGAACAGATCTCTATAGGTACATGCTACCTTAACTCCAAGATATGTTAGTGGACCTGTCGTTACTTATAAATACCCTCTCTAAAGAGAAGTTTGTAATGTTTTTATTTGTTTTTAATTTAACAGAGAAATGTGCTCAGGATCTGAAAAAAATGCTTCTGCATCTGTTAGCATCTATGCTGATCTCTGTAAGAGCAGGTACTTTTTGTAGCTCCACCTCTTCCTGCTCTAGAAGACTCTGATTGATCTGTTGAATCAAACGGTTGCAAAAATGCTGTAAAAATGAATATACAAAGACAGAACCACCTTACAGCCTTCTTGCAGGTGTACTGAAGATGCAGCACCAATACAACTTGGAACACTTCTTGCTAGATGGACTCCTGAATAGATATCCAGATCTACTTTTAAAGTCCTTCAGTCGTGTTATTCCTTTCTGCGTAGGTGATCAAAGTCTTCTTCAACAAGCCCTCTATCAGCCAAGTTATCTTTGATAACATTTATAGTCTTGCCGACTTGGCAGTGATGTGGCTTCCCTGACACTTTGATCACATTGTTACCTCCGCCAAGGAGGTTATGTTTTCGGGAGAGTCTGTCTGTCTGTCTGTCTGTCTGTCTGTCTGTCTGTCTGTCTGTCTGTCTGTCTGTCTGTCTGTCTGTCTGTCTGTCTGTCTGTCTGTCCGTCCGTCCGTCCGTCCGTCTGTCCATCCGTCCGTCCGTCCGTCCGTGAACAAAATAACTCAAAAGTCATGGATGGATTTGGATGAAATTTTCAGGAAATGTTCAGCATGGGAAAAGGAAGAACTGATTCGATTTTGGTGTTGATCTGGATCAGCGTCTGGCTGCCATGGCGAAAAATGTGATTTCTGTGAATAACTACTGAACTAAAATAGATATCATTATGAATCCAATTGCTAATGGTATGCTTTCTTGATCAAGGAATCTAAATATTTAGATGAAATAAAGGTAGGAGTAATGTTTATGGTCAAAATGACAATATGGCTGAGGACTGTGGCGCTGGCGGAGGTCTGCGCTCTCCGAGTGCTTTCTAGTTTTAGCATGTCCCTCCTTCCAGCAGCCGACCAGGACATATTTACACCTGGGAACAAAATGTCATTTTTAGCCCAATGTCTGCTCCAACCTGTCCCAGTTTGGGCCGCTCACAGTCTTTGTAGATTGGAGTTTGACGAGGTGGATTTGCCTGGCGGCAGGCAAAGTAGTTGATCTAAGTAGATTAGGCTGATCCAGCTGCACTGCAAGGTTACTAACCATGCCCAAATGCTTTTATTCTGATTATATGTTTGATGCATGTGCACTCATGCCATGATCAGAATGTGTCCATGTTAACAGTGAATCCAAAAGTTTCAAAGGTGACGATTTCGTGTTTCTGATTTTTTATGTTGGTGTTTTATTTCAGCGTGCATCTTCTCAGTGCCTCAAATTATTACCTCTGCTGATGAGGCTCTGATTTTACCAGTGTTTGGTTGTTTGTTTGTTAACAAGATTACACAAAAATAACCAGACAGTTTTTGCTGAAAGTTTCAGGAGATGTTGGTAATGGCCCAACGTAAAAATGATTACATTTTGGTGGTGATCCAGATAACTATCGTTAGCCGATGATCGTTTTGCTCAATAACTGTCTCATAATGATATCAACATGATCCCGAGTGCTAGGTGTGGGTTTTCAGGGTCAAGTAATCATGTTATGATGGTAACTTTATCAAGATACTATTGCTTATAGACGTAACAGCAATATGTGAGCTACCTTGATAGAGATTTGTGCTCACCGAGTGCTTTCTAAGTTGGATATTGTTTACCATGGAGCTTTAAAGTTCAAAACAAATTTCAAGGCTCTAACTCATCATTGTTCTCTGTACGAGCAAGTTGGGTGGATCTCTCTTGCCATCCGTAGACTGAATCCTTGGCACATCCTGATTTCTAAGGCTATTCTTACCTGCTTCCATTATATTTGAGTGGATGTATTACGTGAAAATTTGTGGAAGTTACAGTTTTTGTTCTGTGACTGAGTCTCAAAATGTATTTTTGCTCTCTGTCCCCAAAGTTCATCTTGAAATGGGAAGAAAAAAATTTAGATCCTGCAGACTGGAATCTGCTATAAGAAAAACTGAGTCTTGGAGAGCTGGTCTCTTTAAATCTTTTGAAGCTATGTCTGTACCTGTGTCTGTTATTGTCGAGCCTCTGTCTTTATAGCATTCAGGAGGGTGGGGAAATACCAGCCGCCAAGGCCAGTACAGGGGAGCCAATGAAGATTGTTTGGGATCAGGCCTAGTTTAGTCTCTCTGGTTCTCTGATGGCATTTTCCAAATATCCGAATTTGTTGTGGCCCATTGAGCCGAACCGAGCTATCAACTTCTCCATGGTGTTATCCAACTTGCGAACAAGTTCAAGAATTGCATCCTTCTTTCGATTAGGCTCGATTAAGCAGGGAAGCCTAGACTTCCCTGTCCAGTTCTTGTTTTATGGCTTTAAATTTGTAAATGTGCTGCTGCCTGTCAAATATGATGAGACTTTTACTCTTACTGAGGTTTTCTGGTTAAATAAGTTCAATCAATTTAATTTCAATCAGATTAAAGAAAAACTGCACATGTAAACATAGCTAATGAGATTTATGATATTACACATACACAGAGTATTTATACAAGCTTCTCTGTTAGTAAGTGTTTAGTTGTGGACCACATGACCCATATCTGGGTCTCTGTCAGTTTTAGTACCCTCTGCAGTTAGCACTAGTGTAAGTCTGTTGTTTCTTGTGTTTGTGTCTGCAGGGGAGAGCAGGTTATGTGGCTCAAGGCAGCAACTATGCCCGAGACAGAGCCCATGCTCCGCTCTTCTCATACGTCAATGAAGAAAAACTCAAAAGTATTGAGACATATGCGCGTAAGTGGCCTTTCTTAATCACTTCATTTTGCAGGAACTTACTTCATCCTTAACCAGCTTGCATGTTTTATTGCAGATTTCATCAACTTACTGGACAACTATGAGGCGTCCACGGGTGTTTCTGAGACGGTGACGGAAGAGGAGCTGCAGGAGAACAGACTCTTCATCAACTCAATGATGGAGACCGAAGTCATGAAGGTGTGGTGGAGGGAAATATGTCTTTAACACGTCTGTCATCACAAACAAAATGACTTCATAGCAGCTGTTTACTCTCCTGAAACGTGATCTCCTGAAATGTTGACAGAACTCTGAGCTGCTGTTGACTTATGACTCAAAAGAAAGCTTGAAGTAAATGAGAAGGTCAACTCTCACATTAATAATATTGGAGAATGATGTTTAAGTCTTTTAAAATCCCTTTATTACAGGCCCTAAAATAAGTTTTCTCAACACTATGCACTTTTATTTTTAACAAAAAGAAGAAGTGCTTTGCTTGTACTGTTCAGGTTGTCAACAGCCAGAGATCTGCAAACATGGTCATGAATACTTGAACCTATTTTCTTCATGAAAACTGAAGAAAGCATCACAAGAAAAACACAAGAAAAGTCCTAACAGACACACATCACTGTCTGAACAAAACGGCTATATTCATATTTTTCTCTGAGTCCCAGTAAGTTTATCTTGTTCTCTGGATACAATGGGGGTTTTCCCAAAATATCTCATAAACAAGAGAGCAAGTTGTAAAGAAATCCTCAATCATCAGTACACACCAGCTAAGAAAGAATTACTTTAACGGTCTTGTGGATAAACTTCACTGATATGAATACAAGAAAACAATCATCATTAGCGTGGAAACACAACATCAGTGCTGTTATTTATAGGAATAGAAATAAAAAATCAGTTCAAGCTGAGAACAGATAACTTCCAAAAAATCAGTATCATTAGCAACTTTATTTATATTATATTTCATTACAGACAAGCTCATTAGCTTCAGAGGAAAGTGAAGAACAGGGGGTCCACAACTTAAAGGTGCTATGAGGAGAATCTATTTATGACATAAAGACTCTGCTACCCATTAGCACGGCGACTGTTGTAAAGACGTGACCCCGTTTGTTGTGATGCTAATGAATGCAGCTCGGACCTTCCTCAGAACTCTGCATTGCTTTACAACTTCTTTTTTCAACAACTTACAGGATGCAAAGCGACAAGGTAATGTAAGTCTTTCTAGTTACGTAGCGGTAGTTTTTGATGTGTGACAACAAGCAATTTTTGGAAAACTTGCTCTAAAACGTGTCCGAATGATATAAATTTGCTCTAGTTTTAATTGTCTTGTTCCCGAGGTTGAGTATCCAGGCCAGTCCAGCCCTGTCCGACCCAACCGCGAAGCTAAGGCATAGCATTTATAGATAACCTATTTTGATGCTATAAAACTCATCTTAAAGTGTGTATTTTGATCAGGCATACATCTAAAAGTGAGACTTTTTTTAATTACTTAGAAACTCCTCATAGCATCTTTAATCCTTTACAAACAGACCTTTTCAAAAGTCTGTCACGTAAAACACAAAAACAGTACATACACTCTTACATCAGACATATTAGACAACAACATAACGCAAGTAATTTTATAACACAATAAGAAAAAGCAAAATGTGATTAAACATTGTTAAAAATAGAGAAGCATGACATTAAATATTAGATTCAGATTCAGAACTTTATTTATCCCAAATGGGTAGTTCAGTTTACCGCTGCCATGATTTTTATTAATGTCATGTGTTTGACATTGTTGCCACTAAAAAAACCTGTGGAGGTAGCTTTTTTCCAACATAGAATATCCAAAGGAATCATTAAAGAAATGTTTTTCTTCAATGAAACTGTTATCAATAAAACCTCATGAACTCTAACCCGTAGTTACTTATCACTTGTTTCTGAGATTTGGTCTTCTTCCCTTTGTCTGGGGAGGAAAGGTAAAACTGAGGTTATACTGATTTAAACATTTCTCTTTATCTTGAAGCAGAGATTGTGAGGAGCAGGTCCTCCTTACTCCACACCCAACACAAGAAAAGGGTTTCCAAAATGAAAATATTAACTTCTAAGTGATTGATATTTTCAACATCGATTGATTATAAAATGTCACACTCAAACAACCGTGCGGAAATATTATGATTTCATCGTCAGGCATTTCTCTGGTGTTTTGGGTTGAGAACATGCTTTGACATTTTCACATCCTAGACTTTAAAAAAACAGGTCGAACATATTTTTCAATATTCTGAGAAATCATAATACAGTGCTGAACAAGTTGTTCACCTGTCATAAAAATGAGAAAACATCAATATTTTAGAAATCTTTTAAAATCTTGTTTAACACTGAAAAAGTTCTTTTTTGGATGAATATTATGAACAGGAAGGAGGAATTTTAAACTGAATTCACATATTTATACCCAAACCTGAGCTGCTCACTGGGCTTCCCTGAGAAGTCTGAAATTAATCAGTCATAACATTTAACCACTAAAACTAATTTTTCTGTTCAGTAATGCAAGTAAATAACCGTAGTATGACATATTAATCAGGAAATAACGTCCTTTACTATTTTCCTGTTTATTTTTTGTAGAACAATACATTTGAAAGTTTACGAATAACAATAATAATTACAATTTAGCATTAACAACATCATTGTGGTTAAAGAGCTTCTACATGCAGGTGTAACAATAACAGAAACAGAAAAACTGATTTTGATATATTTTTGATACTGGATATTTGTCTTGCCTTACCGTACATGTTTTTGATGTTTGACTTTTTTTTCAAAATGTTTGTCTGAAGCATTTAAAATCAAACAAGGACAAAAAAAGAAACGCCCACCTCATACTTTAAAAAAACACTTCCTTTTTAAAATTTAATGAAATCTTTTTATCAGGGAAGAGAACAGAAACAAAAAATACATTAAAGAATGGCAAATCTTTTTTGTTTTAAGGGGGGAAAAAACGAAAATAACAATAAAATAACAATAAATCAAAAATAATGATTACCAGGATTGCCAGTTGAGTTGAGCATGCTTATGAACAGTTAAAGTAAAAAAAATAAAATATTGAATATTAAAATTGGTCTTGAAAATTTAAAGAAATATAATGACACCATATTAAAGTAATAAATCTTATTTGGAGTCAGTATTTACATTTTCAAGTCAGTAATTCTGCCATCAAACAAAGCGCCCTGAGAATAAAGTATTCTTGGGTTTAGGGAGTTATTCATTTACCTACATGCATTATGCACAACATTATTTGAGAAATTTATGGCAGCTAAAGAGTCTTTAAAAGCAAACTGAAATCATGGCTAAAGCAAAAACAATCATGTGACCAATCTTCTGAACACAGACAAGAAATGTATGTAGAACAATGAAATGTTTCGTGTGTTGTTAACCATGGACTATTGTTATATAAGGTTGTTTTAAATGCTACTTTATCTGGCTTATAATTGTTTTGTATTTTGATATTGTTTTTATTGTTGTGTTGTATATTTTCATTATTGTATTGTATATTCCCCTGTTTTCTTTGCCGAGGGACCACAGATGAAAATTAGCTTTTGTAGCTAACTCTGGCCTGACAGCTCTTTGTCTTGCATGGCCCCTGTCAAATAAACTATAATAAATAAAATAAATAATTTTTCTTAAACCCTCCAAAACAATTTAACACTTCCAACATGAAGGCTGAAAGGTCAGTCTTTACTAAATATTACAGCTCTTCAAATATCTAATTACTGTTTGTTTCTCTTCATAGTGTGCTCACAAGTACCTGGTGGGGAAAAGGCAGTCACCAAAAGACCCCATGCAGTTTAAGAAACAGCTGTATGACATCTGGTTTCGCCTCTACCACAGGGACAGGAGCGGAGGGTGAGTGTGAAGCTGCCAGCAGGTGGCGCAGAAGTGAAGCTTTAAGAGTTAGAAGCTCTGTTAAAGCATCAGTCTGTAAGAAGACTGGTGCCTCAGCAAGGAGTCAAACCCCAAATAAACAATAACTGGAACAACAGGCGGAGCTGAAACCCTGGAGGTTACAGCCGTGTTGCACTGGTCTGAGGTTTGACTCCCAGTCAACACCAAACACTTCAAGTCAAACCCAGAGTTTGTCAGACTTTAAATCTTAATGATCATTTAAGGCATAGAAAGACTAAAAGGTCAAAACATTAACCTGTTTGATAAATATAGTGTACTAGGGCTGTTTGATAATGGTAAAAAATCAAAAATGAGACAGATATCTTGATCATTAAACAAGATTACTGATTGATTTTAAAAATCTTCATCACATACATTCATAAAACTTAAACGCTAAACGCTTTTAACACTCGGAACACTTTAGGAAATCAAGGAAAAAATGATCAAGTGAGAAAGAAATACTGGAAAATGACAGTAAAATACAGCCAAAACCAGGACAATTATCATTTAATCTTCACTATGATTGGGGAAGATTATGTTGTAATATTAAAGCTATATTAATTATCTTTTAATAACTTTTTAGGCCTGTTTTGATCAGACCACCGGTCAAGTAAAAGTCCTATGATACTGTAGATACAAGGACAATTTCTCATATATAAATAAGGGGAAAAAAGGGGGGGGGGGGTTATACGATAAGACATAGATAATATAAAATATGTGTAGTAACAAGTGATTTGGGGCCTAAAGCTGCACATCTCGCGCTCCAGGGCAGAAACAGCATTTAAATACACAAGAGAGAGGAGCATAGATATATAAGCTGGAGGAACATTTCAGGGATCTATCCAGATGTTTCTTCCAGATCTTCTTTCACATTTATGGATATAAAAGATTATTCAAAATTTAAAACATTACTCCAAAAAAGCTGCCATATTATAAGGAATTTGGCAGGGCATGGGACCTTTAACATTGTGTTGTTTTTCTGTTAAAGGGAGGATTCTTGTGGATTTGAGCACGTGTTTGTGGGGGAAACAAAATATGGCCAGGAGGTTATGGGCCTTCACAACTGGATCCAGTTCTACCTGCAGGAGAAACATGATCATGTGGACTACAAGGGATACAAAGCGAGAGACAACAAAGATTCAGTAAGACAGTTTAGAGTCACTATTTCCCCTTAATTCTCTTTTTTCATGTCATCTTTATGAACACTGTATATTAAGTAATTATTCACCTCAATCAACTATGTAGAAGAGTTGATTCATGTTCCATAATGTTGATGCACAATAACTGGTCCTAAAGCCTGTTTCTTCATCGTCTTACAGCCTGATGAGGATGACCACGTCCTGAACCTACAGTTCAGTTGGAAAGGTCTGGTGAAGCCGGTTGGCGGCTCCTTCATCGGTGTCAGCCCAGAGTTCGAGGTGGCCCTCTTCACCATCATCTTCCTCATGTCGACGGAGAAGATGACGTCTGTGGTGGTGAAGGTGGATGAATACGTGCTGGAGCTGGTCGTGTACCGTCACGGACGATCCATCGGCACATCGTACCCAAAACTGCTCAGCAGCAACAACAGGGATCTGTGATGTTACAGCTGCCAAATGTCATTTAAAGTTACATGTATGATAACTGTTATACTTTAATACCGTTACTATGCAGTTTTAGCCTGAGACAAATCCGGATCAGGTTCTAGTTGCACTATATGTTGGACCTGAACTGTCCACATCAAATTAATGCCTTAAAATCCTGATTTGGGTGCAATCATAGTATCACAAGCATAACCATTTGATTTCTATATCATATATACTGTAAGTATCATTATTGTTATTTAGCTTAAAACACTTATCAGGCATTTTCCTCCCCTGTCAGCAAAATGAGGATAGTTTCATGTTTAAGGGGATTTATTTGATGAAAGGCTTAGTCTCTATGTTAAATGTCTCCCTTTTTATACTTGTATTTGTGGTGTTTTGCCCTGACTTGTCTGTCAGGATGACATCTATTAACTTAAAGTTTGACTGCAAAAAAAAAGCTTCAAGAATCTAATGATATATCTGTGTTTAATTGTGATGACACATTACTTGTTGGTTTGCTTTGTTATGTTAAACATAGAATTACAAGTATTTGTAGAGTTTATGTTGATCCAATTTATTTTATAATAAAGCTTAAATATAACATTGTTATTACTGTTAGTGTTATTATTATTAATAGTAGTTTTATTCTGATACAAAGTTGGAATTGACATATTGATTCACTAAAATGTACCATGGTTCTGTTTTCTCTCCTTACTCTAATCAAAAAAATGTGCTTACTCTTCACTGAATCAGGGTAACATCATTTCCTTCTTTTTTATTGTTAAAACTTATATGATTTCTAAT
Source organism: Scarus forsteni (assembly GCA_036419115.1). Taxonomy (NCBI): domain Eukaryota; kingdom Metazoa; phylum Chordata; class Actinopteri; order Labriformes; family Labridae; genus Scarus; species Scarus forsteni. The sequence goes on along the minus strand of JAZDUH010000157.1, from coordinate 13,070,021 downwards.
GAAGTTCGAATTTTGTGGAAATTGTAAATTAAACAATACAATTTGAAAATAAATTAAATATTCAATTGAATAAACTTCAAATTTCAGCTGATCTTGGGCCCAGAGAAGCTGGTGGTGTTTCTGGGTGTTGTCGATATATGGCTTTTGTTTTGCATCGAAGAGTTTTAACTTGTAAATGTAGCGACAAACTGTGTTAACAGGTAATCACAAATTGGGGAACCTCATCCTTTCCCTGCTTATGCATTACTGAGACTGTGCTTCAGTTAAACTGTTCACCTTTGGAATGATCCAAACAGGTGTTTTTGAGCATTCCTCAACTTTCACAGTCTTTTTGTGCCCCTGTCCCAGCTTCCCGATTGCTTCCTGCTTGGAGCATGTTGCAGGCATCGAATGAAAATTTGGGAATATTTGCAGTAAAAACAAAAAAAAATATCCAATTTTATCAGTTGGAATATGAAATATCTTGCCCTCACAGAGTGGTCAGTTTAATGTACTTCAATGGAGATTTTATATCATTGTATTGTGTTTCATTATTATATTGGTAGTTTAGTTTACTAATATGTTGCGCTTTTTTGTTATTCATTGTATCATAAGCTGATCTTCAAAGCTGAATAGAGCATTTGTCTCTTCTCAGATTTTGTAATGACTTTTGATCCCAAAACCTTATGTTAATTACAAAAATAAGGGACGTTTATTATTTTAGAACCCCATCCTCGTTTATTTTGAAGTGCTTCCGTTATTTCCTAGCTTCCGCTGTGGAGTTTGACTAACCTGTGCTAGATGTTTATGGGTACGATTTTTAAACATTTTTGTGTCTTTTGGACGTGTTTTACCATCCGTCCTGATAGATGGAGTAGTTTAATTATAAAGGAAGTATTTAAGGGACGTATTTACGCTTCGGGATATTGTTCACATGCGCGTAATATCGCCGTTATCGATGTCATTTTATGTATCAGTGACCGTTAGAATTTGATTAGCCGTTAGCTTTGCGGCTAGCTGTCTGGGACAAACTATCGTTTGACTCAGAGCGGAAGTGTGGATGAACTTTTCAAAATAATCCCCAAGTGTAAAATAATCGTGTTAAATTTTCCGTTTTCTATTCAAGCACAATAAAAATACTAGATGTAGTCGTGCATTAGATGTAGTCTAATAAAAAAAGACATCGATTAAAATTTTCAGTAATCATTGAAAGTACTGTAAATCTGTATATTTGCTCTTGCTTGACGCCGCCGTGAACTCATCAATGCCAGGACGCATTTAAGCATTTGGAGGCAACCAAACCCGTGGAGTGGGCATTACAAATATATAAAAGCTTAGGTAATATTTTCAGTCCATATTGAAGACAACGTTTGCGCTGCAGTTGCACGATGGTGACTGTATAAAGCATCATGCTTTTATTTTGGAGTTTGCTGTCCCGGATCATGTGGTCATAACTATGTAGCTTCACTACAGTGTGTTCATGGATGAGGAATACGACCCTCTTCAGTGAGCCGATTTTTTTTGTCTGGACTGTTTTAGCCCCCAAAGTGTTCACAGACAGTTACCTTAAGTGTTGAGACATGGAGGCCAAATTTGGTTTTATTTTAGTTTCTTGAAGAGCAAGGAACATATTTGGCCCTAAAGGTAAAAACATATATAAGGCTAATAGTTTTCTTTGGTTTCAAGGTCCAAAAATATTAATTTGGGCAAATAACATTAATAATGATAATAATAATAATAATAACATTAATAATAGTGGTTAGCATTCTCATCATAATTTACATTAAACAGAGTCATTTATGATACTGTCTAAAGTGTTGATGAATTTTAGAATAACCCAATAGCATTTTAATGATTGAGAAACATTCTGATTTCAATAAACTGTATTATTACAAAAATACAAATCTAATAATTAAACATGGTCCTATTTAAATAATTCATAAGACACATGTGAAGACTTGAAAATGATTCTGAAATACATTTTGTGGGTACTATTCTAAATTTTAGCTCTAAAATTTATTCGAAATGACCTTTTGTTTATCAGTGTTTGTCATCCCCCCTTTTTTTTATTAAAGGCCTCGAGGAATATGTCTTGAAATTTTTAGAATATTTAAGTTATTTCATTTGAGACTAATATGAAGCAGATGGTTTATCTACAAGAGTTAAGTGGCCTTTACTGTAATTATGTTAAAGAAGTATCCAAAGTACAGTTGGTTTGAGCATCTATTGTTCAAGGCACACCTTAGGTCACGCTAAAATCTTACGACACATGTTTACGACATGATTAAACCACGAAAGAAAGCCTCTCAGCAAGATACTCAACCTTTCGAGTCAACATATATTCTACTAAAATTCCTGACTGAGTTTAGACAACACTAATAATCTTGAAATATTAATCCATCCAACTATATATATATATGTATTTTTTATTTTTTAAAGTTATTTTGGGGGGCTTTTATGGCCTTTATTGTATAGGACAGCTGAAGATTGACAGGAAAGTGGGTGAAGAGAGGGGGGATGACATGCAGTAAAGGGCTGAGGCCAGAATTCGAACCAGCAGCCGCTGCTGGGGGTTGGCAGCCCGCATACATGGGGCGGACGCTCTACCAACTGAGCCAATGTCCGCCCCATCGAACAATTTTTAAGAGGGATATATTTGATCAGTTCCCAAGGCATATCTGGACTTGCCTCAAGGTACACCAATGACCACTGTTTGAGTAATGCAATTTATTTTAGTTTGTATTATATTATAGAACACAAGGCACCACATTATACAAGACATTTCTGAATTTAATAAAATATCCAAGGGTGATTCAGAAGGGCGGGTATAAAGGGGGCAGGGGCATGGGAAAATCTAAAGGGCCCATGACTGCTGAGGCCCCTAAAATTTTTATAGTGTCAAAAAAAATCTGTAACTATGCTCAGGCATCTTTTGCATTGCTAAGCTCCCATGTAATTACATTCATGCAATACAGACACCCCTTTCAAGCACTTATAAGGTGATGTAATTTTCATTTATGCTTTTTGAAGTATTTTCCCAGAGGCTTGAAGCTAAATATACACACACTTACACAGTATATGGTATTATATTTATTTCTTCATTTAAAGGATCAGATGCTTTGTTAGAGAAACGGTTTAAGGTATGGGCCAGTGTGCTTTTTATATGCATTTTTGGGGCATTTTGTGCCGTTATTGGTAGGAGAGAGACAGTGGATAGGCTTGTGAAAGGGGATAGGGGAAGACACTCTGCAAACTGGTCACAGGCTGGATTCGAACCCGGGCTGGCAGAAGCACATAGGACCTGAATAGTTGTTAACCACCTCGCCAAACCAATGTGGTATCTTTTATAGAGCCAAAGATTTCTGGCAGTGACCCTGTGCCTGGCATAAATGTAGAATTAAGCGCTGGGTTTGCTTCCCCCTCACGTAAGAGAGTCGTCCATTCGAACCAACTCGTCCGCGAACTTCCCATCCCTCGTTGTTTTCAAAACAGCGACGGAGAGCAGCTGAGCACTGCGGTATTATCCGAGCAGCCTGACATCACTCTCCTCCGGCTTCACCGCTTCACTCTCGTTTTTCTCGACGTCTTTTCCGCTCTCTTTATTTTCACCTATTTACTTACATTTACCAGCGACTTTCCTAAAAATATCGTCTCTAGATGACAGCCTCTCTCACCCGCTGGGAGGACAGCTGGTGCGGCGATAGCGTCGAGGGGGGTGATGCCCTTGACTTGGGGAGGAGGAGGAGTTTGGAGGAGAAGGGGGACACCGTCATCTAATAATTTACCAAAAGCTGTGACATTGTAACTGTGTGATCTTCATTGGCAGGAGCTGTCAGGGATGCGGCGCATGCTCTGCAAGTTCATTTCATGGATGCCAGCCGCGGAGCAGCATCGTCCAGCTGAGGGAAGCCATCGAGTGGAAGTGTTGAGCATCTGCAGGGAGCCCCGGAGCTCTGCTTGCCGGGCTGGAGAGGCCTGAGCGGTGTCCATCTCCGGATTACATGGTCGCTGCAGGCAAATGTGCACGACAAGATAAACAAAGTGGTCGAGGCTGTCCTGCCTGCACTGCAGATAAGCAGAGGCTGTGAGTCTACACTCTCCTTTGGCTGACATTGTTGCTGTTTTGGGCCTCTTTGTGTGGCAGACTGTATTTGTGGGAGTAGATGTGCTTGTTAATAATGAATGTAATGGGCAGCAGACCCTAAACTGTCAATCCAGGCTTGGAACTGGGTGTTTGTTTTTTTTTTCTAACCCTTGAAATAGTGGCTTTGACCAGGAATGATGGCGGATCATGAGGAAGCAGAGTTGTCTGAGTCCCTTCAAAAGGAGGAAGGCTTCTCCAGTGAGATGGAGGAGCCAAACTTCAAATCTAAAAGTTTGCCTGTTTTGAATGAAGCAGCACCTCAAGAGGAAACCTTGTTAGCTAGTTCTGTGCGGATGCCTATAACAGCAGAGGAAAGCGCAGAGTTCATCCAGCTTCCACCCAAGACTGAGTCCTTTCAGGCGGAGTCCCCGACAAGGACAAACTACTCGCCTAAACCGGGGAAGTCTGCGCTAAACAGGCCGAGCTCGTACATGGAGAACACTGAGATCCGTAGGAGTAAAAGCTTGGCAAGAAGGAAGCCGCCTGGGTTTTTTGCTTCCAGACTGGCTCAGATACGTCTGCCCAGCAGGAAGTACCTGGGCCTTATCCTGCAGGACTCTCGCTGTTTCCTGTTCTGTATGTGCTACCTGACGTTCATACAGTCCCTCATGGTGTCCGGCTACCTCAGCAGCGTCATCACCACAATAGAGAAAAGATACAGCCTGAGGAGTTCGGAATCAGGTCTCCTCGTTAGCTGTTTCGACATCGGGAGCCTCCTAGTGGTTGTCTTCATCAGCTACTTCGGTGGGCGGGGTCAGAGGCCTCGCTGGCTAGCGGTTGGCGGAGTTTTCATCGCTGTTGGCGCCGCTCTTTTCTCCTTACCTCACTTCATATCCCCAGCCTACCAGATCCAGGAGGTCAACTCATCCTCTGGAAATGAGGGTTTGTGTATGAACAGCAACACCAGCAGCAGGGACCGCGTAGACATCACTTCCTGTCCCAGAGACCAAGAGGGTAACGAACACAACCTGTACGTGGCGCTGTTCGTTATCGCCCAGATTCTGGTGGGCATGGGATCCACGCCTATCTACACTCTGGGGCCCACCTACCTGGACGATAATGTGAAGAAGGAGAACGCCTCCCTGTATCTAGGTAAGATTGTTTGTGAGGACGTAATCACACATGTACACTATCGACCAATCAAGACGTGCAGTTGCTGATGGCACCAGTCTGTCCAGTAATAATTTTAGATATGAGGCAGACAGTGGCATTGGTTCTGCAGTGATGTGAATAAAACAAGGTGTTTGGGTTGCAGGGTCTTGTGGACAGGTCTTGGTTTTCTGTGGTCTTTTATAACAATCAGTGTTCAAACAGAACCAAACAGACCACAATACAATGTGGATATCATGGTGAATGGCATTAGCTATTGAGCCTATATAGTGCCACACTGATTGTCAAAGTTTATGTTTAAGTTGTCCATCAGCATTTGCTTACATGCCACCTATGCAGCAGTGAGAGCACCTTGGGGTCTGATGTCTTGCCCAAGGACACATCAACATGTGACAGCTGAGACAAGCGGAGACACCAATGCCCTTATTGTTATCAAGTCAAACCACTTTGGTCTATTTTGTTCAGAAAGCCCTTCATTTATAAAACAGCCAGTTAAGGCAGGGTTTTTTATCCTCAGTTTCAACAAACAAAAATCAAGTTAAACTGGAACAGTAATCAAGCCAGTTGTGGTTCAATGTAATTTCAGTTATCTGCCCAGCAAAAATCCAGCACTAGCACAGTACATTAATATTTATTGTAGCTTAAGGTGCGTTCACACTGAACGTGACCTTGCAACCATAATCAAGTTACCCACAGCAGTCGTGTCGTGTGTCCATAGATACCTAATTTTGGTCACCATTGACTGTCGCCGTGGCTTAGTGAGGTGCAGCAGCATCTTTTCTGAGTTCCCTGCAGTCCCGTCTAGGTGGAACTAATGTACTCACTGATTAATGTTCCTCAAATGGACGTGGATTGTTACTCTGTAAGCCAGAATAAAAACTGTCTGTCATGGGTACCGTCACGCATGCACACTCTGCTGATTGGTTGTTGCCGTACTGCCACACATGACATCGCCTGAAAAGATCAACTTTGGCGACAAGGAAGTGATCACCTTGAGCGCAGCTGTTGCATCACTGGAGGGTTAGCCCCAGCCCATGACTTAACATGGAGAGTGGTCACTGAGGACGCGCAAGTCACGTTTTGTGTACCAAAAAAAATCTCACTGACAATTAAAGTAACTAGAAATCACTCCAGGGTAGCTCACAAATTGCTGTTAAATCTATAATCAAGTTCTATGATTAAGTTACATCACAAAATGATTCCTTGACCCTGAAAACCCACACCTAGCACTTGGTATAATGTTGATAGTATTTTTAGTTAGACAGTTATTGACAAATTGATTGTTCGCGAATGGCGGTTATCTGGATCAACACCAAAACCAAACCATTTTTAAGTTCGGACATTACCAACATCTTCAAAAAATCAGTCCTGTAGTTTTTGTTAATCTTGCTAACAGACAAACATGATACATATTTAATAGAAATGATAGTAAGATATCTGTAGAGGATGCCTCACTCATATTTTAGTTTTCCTTGTCAGTTTAGGTCTTATTGGGGTGTTAAAGGATTGTCCAGTTTCATTGGGGAAGAGTTTGCCATTTTCACTGGTTACTCTGTTCTAAGGGATGAGGGAACACTTAAAAATAAGGGATAAAAAATTGGACAGAGCCAAAAACTCATGTGCTGGTTCAGAGCTTGTTGGCAAAGGCCACAGCAAAGCTGTAATGCTTAAATAGGTGGCCATTTGTCACCTAGCCATTCACCCCAATAGTTTTAACAGACACAGATGTGAACAGCAACAAGATGGAGAATGCTTGTCTGTCCAAGAATATGTTTCCCTCCCTTTTCTTTTCCCCTCTTGATTAACCATCTCTAACCATCCCGCTGTTTTTGTCTCAGTACTTTGACTAAATGCAGCAACTTCTCCTCACAGCAACCATACAGTGATTGAGACTTTTTGAAGACACTGCTCTGTGAAGTTTGGGACAGTTCTGATGTACGGCAAGGAGAAAGCCGCTCGGAGTATAGAAACACTAATCCAGCTGCAGTTTTTGTCTGTGCCTTGGTCTGTGAGGAAAGCAGAGCCTTGAATCAGTCTTAGGGGGAATAATTCACCAGCCATGAGTGAACGTTCTGTTTCTGATTAGATGTTTCTAAATTTCCAACCTATGATAAGAAATGTTTTTTGAATGATTATGTGACTCCCTACTTCAGCATGTGTCCAAACTACAGCCCAGATATACAATAATAGAAATGACTAGTAGAGTCAAATAGATTAATTCTAGCAAATATCCAGAATCGCTTTGTAAATTAAGGTAAAGGGGTGAATATTGGCAAGAACCTCACGATATAATACATATCACAATACTTGGGTCACGATACGATATCACGATACGATAGCACGATATATCACAATATCACAATATTGTGATATATTGTGATATTCTACAGTTAACTAAGAAAAAACTAGAAATGGTGTTTATGTGAATCACACAGTATTACTCTAAACTGAAAGTACAAATCAGGTCAAAACTATTTGATTGAAAACAACTTTTCCATTTCATTGTTTTTGAAATATGTGAAATGCAGTGTTGCATACATACACTTAACTTGGAAACATAGAGTGCATCAAGTCACTTAAACTTATGTTGGAAAGAAATTATTCTTGTTTTCCCTTTAACAATGTAATGATAGCATCCAAACCTGAGGTGCAGCACAAACTGTTATTAAACACATGAGGAGCAAAGTGCTTTGAGTTCCTGAAAGCACAAAAGTAAGTAAAGTAAAAAAACATATTTCTCTTGTCACTGCGTAGACTGCATGAAGAAAAATCTGTGCATACATATTTATAAATTTCCATCTCTGATAAAATATGATTTTTTTTTGCAAAAAATTCATATTAAAATTTGAAATATCGAGATTATATTGGTCAAAATATCACAATATATTGCTGTATTGATATTTTTTCACACCTCTATTAAGGTATAACTAACAAAAGTATTGTGCCAATCATTGTAGCGCTCCTACAAAGACTGTTAACCCTTTGCTGTTTGCTCTTGGTTTATGTCTGAACCATGAGATGAGCCACAAGTGCCTCCCCTCTCTACTACTGAGTGCTTGTTTTACTCTGACCAAGGTTGGATCCAATCGAATCATGCAGACTAGAGTCCCCTAAAATCTAAAAATTACTCAAAAGCCCCTTAGAGTGATATTTTGCCTTGTGAAGTGGGCTGTTTTTTTTTCTTAGAACTTATTGGTTTCAAAATATTTTAACACACAGTAAGTTGGTTTTCCCAGGATGAATACTATAAAAGTCAGATATTAAATGAGTGATCCTTCTATTACGATGCAGTTGATGAAATATTAAAATTATATGGTAGTATTTGTGAGTTTAGTGATGCGACTGCCTCACTGTGTTCAGCATCAGAGCTTTGTGCAAGTTCGTCTGCGCCAAACTGGGAGAACCATTTATTTAGGGCTGGCTGTTACCGCAGGACCATTGTCAGGATCAAACAGGAAACACAGAGTTGGAATCGCCCCATTGTGTGAAACGTCATTGTATGCAGCCCAGAGATCCACCAGTCAGCAGCTGTAGACAATGTCTGCCTGCACATACGGCCACCATTCGGCAGCTGTGTGCATTCCAGCAGCTCACCGCTCTGAAGATGCATCAGCAGCGAGCATCCAAAGGCACATTTGCCCCAACACCAAACTCTTTAAAATCACCAAGTGCTTTGCTTAAAGGCACACCAGCAGTGGGTGAAAGTGGAATCCCTGCAGTCCCCTTATTATTGCCCTACATTTCAATCACTGGTTCCAGATAGTTCTGCGGCCAAATCAACTGTATGACCTTCAGTCTGCCCACCTCACCCCTCCCTCGCCTTTCCCTTTCTCTTGCTTCCCCACGAGTTCTCGCCCCAGTGGACTCAAACAAGGTAAAGCCTAATTAAACCAACAAATGAGTGCACGGTTATGAAAGAGAGAAAGGGAGGCGGGGGGAGTAAGAGAAGGTCTTATGTGCATTCTTGTTGTCGGAGGGGAAAAAGCAAAAGTTCCTCAGAGGCCCGACTGTCTGAGTCGTTTTTCCTGTGATTTGAAAAGTTAAAAGAGAGTAAGGCTGTGAACAGTCACCTTTGAGGAGTTGGCAGATTGAAATTTAATTTGATATTTTCCAGCTTTAAAAAAAAAGTAAAGAAATGCTCCTACTTGGCAGCACTTTAAAAAAGTCACAACTCTACCATTGTCTTTGGCAAGAATCAAAAAGCGAGTAAGTCTGCCAGTCAAGACCCACTTGGCCGGCAAACTTTGGCATCCTGTTGCTTTTGTGGCTGCTGAAGGGAACATTTGTTTACCGGACTAAATAGTCTACGGGTAGTAATGGCAGGATGGTGTCCCAAATACTTCTGGACTGCAGAAACATGCTTTCAGTTTGGCTTGGTGGCTGCTTGACTGATCATCTGTAATAACACGTGATGGTAAATTCAATAAATAAGGTAAACATTCATATCATTCAATCACATACACTTTGGATTATCCTTGGATTTTACAGGTTTTTCTCTGACTTTGGCCTAAATTATCTGATTTTGGAGCACCTTTGGTGGCTCACACCACATCTCTGTTGCAGTAAACTTCAGTTACTGTACTTTCTAAATTAATCAGAAACAAAGTGTAAAAAGTGGATCAACATCATCCTGCTGTTCACCTCAGGTCCCATTGATCCCTTTAGGGAGCATGATTGTTTTTGTATTTAATGTTGATATTGATAGAAAATGACAAGTCGCTAAGCAGAGATGTGTTTTCCCCCTTCCCTTTCTGTAAATCATTTAAAAAGATCAACAGCAACTGTATTTAGACAACTTAAAATAGACAGATTGATGGACAGAAGTGCTTTATTGATCCCAAACTGAGAAGCTTTGGAATTCTGAGCCAAACATGATCATTTTGATGACACCCATCAGGCATTAGTAGAATGAGCAAAACAGCAAAAATCAGAAAAGATGGATAGATGGATGGATGGAAAGTGGTTTAATGCCATGTTGGCAATCAAAGCAATCTTCATGGTGAAAGCAAATTAGACAGACATGTCAGAATTAAAGGAACACTACACCCAAACAACAATTTGGCCTCATTTTCTACTCACCCTCATGCTGAGCAACACTCTGGAGCACTTTTTTGATGTCTCAAATGCAGCCCCGAGAGGTCGAGAGTTTTAAAACATCAACAAGCGTCCATCTAACTGAGGGGCAACCAGACCAGCCGAAAAAAGATCCATAAAGAATCCCGCAGCGTGCCTATTTTCCTTCATACTGCTGCAAATCGCTGTAAGCCAAGTGTCCTGGTAATTAGCGTCCATAATTAATTCAGCAGAAGTCATTTAGTACATTTTTAAAGCCTACATAGGTGCTATAAGCGTCACTTCCGCAGTGCGTCTAACAACGCTCCCTGCACTATGTAAGCAGCGGCAGACCAATCAGGCGGATTACATAGTGCAGGGGCGTAACATGCAGACGCTGTCAAAGTCTTTTAAAATAACAACTTATAATAGGACATAAAGTCTAGCTGCTTTGAAAAACTCTAAAATTATTTCTGCTTTGACTCTGTTAAAAAGATCTTGTAGACCAGCTACTCTGTATAACCTTCCTCTTCGGAGGATGAGATGTGCACAGTCTAAAAGAATGTGTTTTATTGTCTAAGGAAATTGATAACACAGTGAGTCAGCCTTGAATGACCAATCTGACATCTCAGTAAGACCACTCGGTCCTTGTGGTTTGTCAGCCATGTTGGTCTTAGACCATTTATCAAAGACAACATTTTTCATATAGTTTGTTATTTGATCAGTCTCTCCATTCAGTTTGCAAAAACATATTTGTGAATGATAGGCCAAAGATCAGAGCAAGGAAAAGGACATGATGTTACTTCTTGTCCCAGAGCTCTTTGCTGCAGTCTTCTTTTTTATTTCCAGAAATGCACCCAACAAAGATGAACATCATACTCTGCACCTTCAAATGAAAATAACTTGGAGAGTATCTTGACCAGAGAAGAAGACATTGTGCATGTGCATACATCATGATAAATGTCAATGAACACTGTTGTATGCTGCTCTCTGTGCCCTCCTGTTGCTCGTGGTGGTCGTAGAGGAGCAGAAGCCAAAACAAGTTCAGTAGCTTCTGCAGCATGTGGGCGACACTGTATTCCACCATTGTTTCTGTTGTTGTCAGGTTCATGCAAAGACTTAAGGGACTATGACGTCATGTTTCTGAAGCTATCTGCATTTGCTGTACATGCAAGGCCAGCATTTTCAGATTCATCTGCTCCGGGACCGGTTCTCAAAAATGTGCATTTTTGGACACCTGAAATGAAATGCCTATACAACTAAGAACAGCACTTGGTGAGCGCAGACCTCCGCCAGCGCCACAGTCCTCACCCATATTGTGATTTTCACCATAAATATTCGTCCTACCTTTTTTTCATCTAAATATTTGGATTCCTTGACCATGAAAACATACCATTAGCAATTGGATTCATAATGATGTCTATTTTAGTTCAGTAGTTATTCACAGAAATCACATTTTTTTTGACATGGCCGATCCAGACGGCGATCCAGATCACTCCCAAAATCTAATAATTTGTTTCTTGTCCCAATACGAACATTTCATGAAAATTTGATTGAAATCCGTCCATAACTTCTTGAGGTATCTTGCTAACAGAGAAGCAAACATACAAACACACAAACTAACAAAAAAACAAACAGACACAGACAATAACATAACCTCTTGGCAGATGTAATTAAAAACTTTTGGTGATACACCTGAATTGGACTCTAAACTCCTTAATTTATATGCAAACCTAACAGTGACAACAAAAATGCTGAGAGTCCTGGGCCTCTCTTGAGATCTCATAAAATCCTTCATAGGGTGTCATGAGGTTTGGAATCAGGGAGTTGGACAACTAAACACTTGATGTACTGGACAAGAGATTGGCCTTCATTTAGAAACTTCTACAGATAACATTGTAGAAATCATCTTACACCATCTCCCAATGGTGATTCATGAAAATGCTCATTTGTCCAATCCCAGTGAGCGAACAACCATGCGTTGATAGATGTGGCGGCTTGAGACAATAATTTAAATGACAGCTCTAAGTATTCAAGGTTGAACCCAGAACTTCTGCCATGGAAGGGAAAAGAAGAGGTAAAAAATTAGGAAACGTCTCCGACCTGGAGGCTAAAACATCAGACGACAGGAAGAACAAACACAAATGTTGTTGGGGAGTGTAAGAGGTGATTTTAATGAGAGTCATAAATTATTATGTGATTGCTCCAAGCTTACAATCTCAGATAAATATCCTGGCCCTGGTTAGAATTTCCTCTAAATGATTTCCATTTATTTTCAAAAAGGTTTTTTTCATTGTAAACCCTTAAGTATTAGCCGCAGCAGCCCCTCTGAACTTCACTTGCATAACAATAGAGGATAAAGGCTCACATTTAGTCCCTATTTTTTCTGCCACTTTCCTGAAAATAGGTTACATTTGGATTGAAACAGGACTGCAGCACAGCATTTGTGGAATTGGGTTAAGTAGTTGATTAACCTGCTCCAAAATGGAAGTATTAAAAAGTTTAGAATACTATATTGAGTTTTCTTTTTGTTCAAACAGCAGTTGTGTCACCTTTCTAAAGGCTATGCCAGTAATTTTAAGTGTTTATGGCTCTGACTTTTTTCTGACTACATGTGTTTAATATCGACCTTAAAGTGTGCACAAAAGCTTTCTGTGCTGTAGGCCTCTTATGCTGCTTAGCCTACTTCAGCTATAATGCTGGACGGAGAACATGAGATGAGCAGAGACAGATGATGTCTTCAGCTGGACTGTGGATTTAGCAGGGATACCATCCAGAAAGACCTCTGCTTTATCCTTTTAACAGCCCCTTCCCTGCAGACACTTTTTAAACACAGATTGATCAGGCACTTAGAAAAGCAGGGTGGGATCTCCTGGCACATGCCCCGTGTTAGACCCAAACAGAAGAAATCAATCAGTACCATTTGTCTGTTAATCCTTTGTTAGATCAGAGGTGTTTGCTGGTTCCCCTTGGCTGTTAGCGGAGATAAAAAGACCAACAGGGAGGGAGATTTCAACTTCCCGTGAATCTAAAAGATGGCTGTGCCCTCTGGGATCAGGGCCAGTCGAGCAGCAACACAATACAACATATTCTGTTTGGGCAGGGCCCCACCCTGAATAATAAGGCCGAGCGACGTCACAGGGCAGGCAGGACAAAGATGGGGTTTATTCATGTTAATTTGTTATTAGAGAGGGAATCCGATAGAAGAAAAGCAGTCATTCACAGGACGTGAGCTTTGGCACCACACGCTATCAGAGATGGGCATTTACATTTCAGAGCTTGTGTACTTGGCTGATATAGTAAATATGTTAGAAATGGGAGTTCATAAGAATGATTCCTGTGGATTATCTGTGTGGGACCCAAACAGCTTTTCTGTGTAAACAGCACAACTTCGACTGAGTCTGAACAACATAGATAACTGCTGTTAGATTGAGAATAGTAGTTTGGCATTATCTCACTTAAATAAGCAGTAAACACCCTGAAAAAGACATCCACTGTATGGCAGCATATGATGCTCCAAAACCTGTATGTACCTTTCAGGATTAATGGTGCCTTCACAGGTGAGCAAGCTACCCATGCCATGGACACAAACACCCACAAAACCATTAGCAGACTTTTCCACTTTGCATCAGTCCAACTTAGATGTGGTGTTTCTGGGTGTTGTTGATATTTCTCTTTTGCTTTGCATGGTAGAGTTTTAACTTGCACAAACTGTGTTATCTGTCAATAGTTTGCAGAAGTGCTTCTGAGCCCAGTTTTTGAATGAACTTTTGCCCAAAGGACTGAAGGTCACAGGCATTCATTGTTGTTTTTGGGCTTGCCACCTACATGCATTGGTTTCTCTGGATTCTCTGAATGTTTTGATTATATTATGGACTGTATATGATGAAATCTCAAAATTTCTTGCAATTGTATGTCAAAAATTGTTGTTCTTTAAACTGTGGGACTATTTGCTCGTGCAGTTGTTCACAAGGTATCCAACCTCGACCCATCCTTGCTTCTGAACCACTGAGCCTCTCTGGGATGTTCCTTTTATACCCAGTTGTGACACTCAGCTGTTTTTATCCAACCAATTCACCAAAGTTACATTTATTTTTAGTACTGCTCAACTTTCCCCATTTCTTAAGCTGCCCTTTTCCTCAGCTTTTTAATGCTTTTTACTGTGTTTTGAAAGTCTCTTGTGGATGGTAGAGTACTTAAGTGTTCAAAACAACAAAGTCTCCCTCTGCTCTTGTTTGAAAGGCCATTAGCTGCCAGAAATGGACAAATCCTTATTGACTTGAGGTAGCAAACCATGCAGAGTCATTTATAATGACGCTGAACTGGACTGAAGTGACCTATCACTCCAGAGTGGACAGGTCAATGAGTCAAAACAGACTGAGCTCCCCTGGGGTAGGAACTTAAAGTGACAGAAGCTCCAACAGAGCATGTCACACAGAGTGAGGAAATGGGTGCATCAGGGGTGTTTAGTATATGAAAAGTGGGAGATTTTTGGATACAAGTCATCTTAAAGAGGCATTGTATAGTGTTTTAAGTAATTTATGAGCTAAAAACAATGCTTACATTCATAAATGTGTCCTCATTGTGTCAAATTGCCTCTACCAACGATCTGACTTGTCATCCTGAGTGAAGAATTTCTTCTCTGTATTTACATATAACAGGTAAGTCCTATAGAGACCTCCTTCTGGTCTATAATAACTCGCCGAGAGGGACATAAAGCACTTTGAAGTCCTACTGGCTAATGCTAAATGTGTTTTCGCTCAGAGCCCCCATGACTGAAACAGAGAAAGAGCACAGCAAGGTGTGCTTGTCACTGCCCCGGCAAATTTGAAAGCCTAACACCAATGATTCAGTGCAGTTTGCAGTTTGTTTGAAAAAACCTACCTCTTCACCGGACAGAAAACACATGAAGTGTTGGATGGCATGTTGACATTGCTTCTTGGTGCATACCTGCTACTGTAGAGTTCAGGGATTGCAATGCACATTTGAAAAGCGAGGCGTTAGAGAGCACTTTTTGTTGAACGCAAAATACAGTTTCACCATTAGATGGGAAAACAAACTACACAGTGTGTCTTTAAAGCGTACTGTAGTCGTAAAAATCGAACGGTATATATGAAAAGTTAAATAAGATCTCTCCAATGTTGTGTCTTGTCGACACATTTCCCATTTAGCTTTTTGTTTTTTTATTCCTGCATAAAATTGCCCAGACATTGCATGTTGTACCGTCAGAGTTATTTTTATAAAGTCAAGCCACGCTGGATTGAGTCTGTCCCTCGTCTGACATGATTACTTCCACTACTGTCTTGTTGCCTTTCGCTGACAGCCACCAGAGAAACCATGACATTGTTTCACAAGCATCACAGACCGAAGTGAAGGTACTGAGAAGATAATCGATAAGCATGCTGCCGTTTTTTTCTCTGGCTCCACAAACATCACCACAAAACTTCACCTGAGCACAGTGCACAAATGATCAACAACTAAATCGACCACAGGGAGCTGTGAGTGTTTATTTTTTGTTTCATATCAGTCCAAATGACAAACATGTTCAATGGATGTTTTTTGTGTGTGGAGCCTACTGCTTTTTTTTTTTTTGAGTAAAGACATCATTTGCTGTAAATGGCTGCTATTTCTGTTGCATTTAAAACAAGTCAGTGTGTGTCTGTGTGCGATACTGCTTTTGGATGGTGCTATTGATAAAGCACAACATCAGAATTATGTAGCACCGGACTATTGCATCCACTTTGCAATAGTTCAGTGCAGTTTAGGGCAGTTTTTAAAACGCTCACAGCAATAGTGCATTTTAATTCTATACGGAAGGGGTCATTAGGCCCGTTTATTTCTATATGCAGCTATAGGGGGTAATCCTGTGACATCACAGCACATGAGAGTCACGACTCTTACATCCATTGAGGGGTATTAAAGAACTGATGTCAGAATCAGTGGAGTGAGCATCTAAGGCACGAACACCAGCTGAAAAATGCTGTGTTTGTGATGATGTTCAATAAAGGCAGTGTAGAGGCTCAGCTGATGTAATACATCAATGAAACACAATGTGTTGACTTTTGAGCTCTAAAACTTATTTAATTATCCCACAGGATGAAGCCTTGCTGTTATAGAAGTTTACTCTGTATGAATCTCATCTAAAACCTTCATTGACAAATAATGTTTGAGATCCATTTCACTCCTTTCTCTTTTTTAAAACCTGTTTATGATTTCTTGTCCAAACAAAATTAAACTAAAGTCAATATTGGTGACAAAGCATTTGAAAAGAGTTATTTTATGCTTGGAAAATAGTATTTGGAAGATAATAAAATTGTGAAATCCATTTATCTGTCTTAAATCTGACAGATTTAATCAAGACTTGATTATTTTGAGTTATTTCCACGAAAATATTTCTGCCAAGAAGGTATTTGCCAGCCTTTTTCGTTTTAGCTTGTCCAGAAAGGTGATTAGATGTGATAGTCATCTGAAGAGTGACGCAGATTCTGGTATTTTGAGACAGTTTTCTACATTTTTGCTAATGGCTTAGATAAGAATGTCAGAAACACCTTGGCAGAGGTGTGTGCTCTCTGAGTGCCTCTAGTTTTCTCTTAATGAGCAACCAGGCTGTTTTAACTGTCCCTGTCTTGA
Organism: Scarus forsteni; assembly: GCA_036419115.1. Classification (NCBI taxonomy): domain Eukaryota; kingdom Metazoa; phylum Chordata; class Actinopteri; order Labriformes; family Labridae; genus Scarus; species Scarus forsteni. The sequence continues at coordinate 13,053,106 of JAZDUH010000157.1, read as the reverse complement.
ATATCAAATTGATACTTAAAGGAGACATAGCATGCTGATGCATGATTTAATACTTACTTATAATATAATAAATTTGAAAACAAGACCTTACACCCCCTTAATTTTCAAAAAATGAGATATTGTATTTTTTCTGATATCCTGGAACGAGATTTGATGCCTCTGAAAATAGGTCATTGCGAGATGTCTGCGAGATTTCAAACATCATGACAAGGTACCTTTCTTTTTCTTGGAGTAATCTGATAAAACACTTCCTCCTCTGTGATGTCCGTCAGCCCCAAACCCTCACCGAGGAACACATCCAGCAACAGGGTTATAAAGCTCCCTCGCTCACTCTCCCTCATTACCAGCTCTGGCCTGTAGGGGGACTCAATACGCGGTCGCTGCTTTGAGCCTGCTGGAAAATACAGTAGAAGAAGAAGGACAAGCTGGCTCTACCCCCGATAGAACTGACCAATCAGAGCACAAAGGGCTCTGATGTTGCGAGGTAACTTTAGGTCATCCTTGAGACCAAGCGTTTCAACAAGCGCTTGATAATGGCCTAAAATGAGGATATTGAGAACGCTATTGTGGGGCAATGAAGGAACTAAATGACTTGTACTGAGGGCAGAAATGCTTTACAGGCATCCTAGTCTGGCATAGTGAAAAGGAGAAACAAGCATGATATGTCCTCTGTAAGTTTCTGAGTTGTACAGTGTTTTGTTTAGAGTTATCTCAATTTGAGTTTTGATACAATATTAACCAATATCAATGGTATCTCTACATCTTCATTCTGAGGATTCAAAAGTACTCAATAAAATACTGAAATACTTGGTGCAGCATAGTTCAGTGATTCTTTTGGCTCTGGATTTCGTCAGCGTTCATGCATTTTATCCCTCTGTCATAGCGCTGCTTTCTTCATGTCTGTCAGTCAGTGTTTATATTTATTAGTTTAAATGGATCTGCATTAGTTGCTACCAGGTAGTCTTGGGATCCATATAAGAGGACAGTAGGAAGACGGCAGATCGTTTAACCATCATACAATCTTATGCTGCGTTCCAGGCAACCTGTAACTCGTGTTTTTCCCACCTATATCTCGTGAAAGTGCACTGGAACGGCAGTCGATCTCGTAACTTCCGTGAACTCGTACCAGATCGATGTACTTCGAGTCACGACTTGTGACGTCACATCACAATATGGCAGCCTCTAAATAATGACAAATACTGTAAAGTATAAGCTTCTGTTACCTTACACACTGTTTCCCCTCCTCTGTTTCACTCAAATGAGGCAGTTGATAAAGAATAAATCTTATAATACCTGCCATGTTGGTTTGTTTACATACCAGAATTCCTTGTCCTCAAACCGAAGTTGTAATTTGCCTGGAACGCTTTCAGGTCGTAACTCTGAGATTCAACCGGGAAATTTCTGAGTCACGTGTTGCATGGAACGCAGCATTACTTAAGCCCCAGTCACACATTCCCGTTTCTCATGGCGATTGTGCATGATTGTCATAATCCTGATAAAACGAGCTTTGGTCGTGGTGCATGCACTTCTTGGTCTGGATCAGCGTTGTATAGTCGTTGATGAACGGCGGGGAACGTGGAAGGGTCCCGACAGTTTTGAACTGTTCAAAACTGTCGTGGAGAATTGCCGCTCTCAGTATAGCGGAGTGTAAGCCTAATGCGATCCTAAGGTGAACTGTTTTAGCGTGGCATGTATGGAGCTCAGTCGGGCTGATCGTGGCTCAATCCTGAAAGCTTTATGAGGACGACTGACAAGGATGTATCCGTTTGTGCCCCGACTGTGTCCCGTTCAAGACGGCGCAAGCGATGGGGCTCAGTCTGGGCTTACGTGACGTGAACTGAGCTCGCGTGGGGCTGATGTCGTGTCAGCGGGATGGAAATAAATGGAATCCTCGTCATATCGCTGTATTAACCTAGCTGGAGCGGGACGAACGCCCTCGAAACGCTGTAGAAGTGCTGTAGAAGCGCTACTGATGGTGTACAGTCATGGAAAAAATTATTAGACCACCCTTGTTTTCTTCAATTTCTTGTTAATTTTAATGCCTGGCTCAACTAAAGGTACATTTGTTTGGACAATTATAATGATAACAACAAAAATAGCTCATGAGAGTTTAATTTAAGAACTAAGAACTATTCATTTTCCATGGTTTTCTTGATAATAACCAAAATTACTTAAATTCTTACATCAATAGCTATGGCATTGTACCGCCAAAAACACTACTTTTAAGCATTCCATGTTTTCTTTTCTGTTTGCTTTAAACACATGATACACACAAGAGTTAATACTTGATTGCATAACCATTGTTTTTGATGACTGCAGCCATGCGTCTTGGCATGCTCTCCACCAGCTTCTGACATTGTTCTGCTGTCACAGCAGCCCATTCCTGTTGGACAAATTCAAACAAATTTTCTTTGTTTTTGGGCTTGTGGTTCTCCATTTTGAGTTTGATGATTTTCCACAGGTTTTCAATTGGATTAAGATCTGGTGATTGAGCAGCAAATAAAAACAAAAACATTACCTGCGTTAAAAATGTCTTAGTTCTCCATCCAGGCTTTAACTGACCTTGCCGTGTGGCAAGGGCATTGTCTTGTTGGAAAATCCAGTCATTCGAGGCAGGAAAGAGTTTTCCAGTTGATGGAAGAAGACTGTTTTCAAGGGTAGTCCTGTACATGACCTGGTTCATTGCCTTCACACAATTGCATTTGCCCTGTTCCACTCAGACTGAAACAACCCCAGATCATGACTGATCCACCCCCATGTTTTACTGTAGGGCAAGACAGTCTGGGTTGTAAGCTTCTCCAGGCTTCCTCCTAACCAGTAAGTTGGCTGGAGTGGGCATCAATTCAAAATTGGATTCATCACTGAAGAGAACCTTAGCCCAATCATCAACAGTCCAATCCTTGTCGCCTCGAGCAAAGAGTAACCGGCCTTCCTCTGCCTTTCATTGATGAAGGGCTTCTTGCGTGCTCTGTGTGACTTCAAACCAGCTTCAACAAGTCAGTTTGAACTGTCCTTGCTGAACTAGTCACATTTCTCCACAGAGCCCACTCATTTTAAGGTCCCTGGAGGTCTGGACGACGATTCCTGACACAGGAACGGATGAGTGCACGGTCATCTCGTGGGGTAGAAAGACGCTTCTGCCACGGCCAGGTAGCAATTTGGTAGTGCCATGTTCAGCTTGTTTTTTTTTTGTTGTAATGAACGGCTGTCTTGGAGATCTTCAGTTTTTTCGCTACCTGTCTCTCACTCATGCCAATTTCCAGCAGTGCCAAGATGGCTGCCTTTGTGGCTTCACATAATTCTTTTGTTTTAGGCATTATGTGAGAGCTGACAACTTCTGAGTTGTGCTACGGCTTGAATGTAAGCAGGAAACCACTCTAGGCCTTTGCATGTGCAGTGCTGCTTGTGACATGAAATGGCCTCTTATATACCCTGGGAATCAATTAAGCTTAAGAATGTCAAATAGGACATAAAGTATTATGTGACCAGCTGCATTTTTTGTTGTGTTCATTGTATTATACGTTTAGTGGTACCAGATATTAGAATGAACAAGAAATTGAAGAAAACAAGGGTGGTCTAATAATTTTTTCCATGACTGTATTTACGGGGTGAATCCAGGGGTGAGACAGTCATTTCATCCCATATCATAGCGATCTCACCAGCCTCGTCAATCGTGTACAATCACCATGAGAAACGGGAATGTGTGACTTAGGCATTACCCACAACTCTAACACCAAACAACAATCAATGCTTTACTGCATATCCCATTACTGTTAGCGTTGGCGGAATGATTGTTAATCAGTTTAATTAAAGGGCTTACATATAGCCTAGTAACATTATGCTGTATTCAGTGTTACCTGAAATTAATGATCACTTGGTGAATGAATAAAATGTTATCCTGAAATGTTCAAATGTCACTTTAGGAAATAGTAAACTCACAATTAGAGACTCTAAGATTAATTTTTATCTAAATCAAAAACGCTCTGAAGCAAACCAAAGCTATGAGCCTTTTGTTGTTTCTCTTCTCACACAGTTTATTAGTACTAGTACATGATTTCAATGTCTATTTAACAGATGAAAACTTTAACAAAACCATATGATTAAGATTTTTGTCAATTTGGAAAAGAAAAATATTGAAAAAAACGCAAATAAAACATTACACGTTAAAAAATGTCGTAGCATTGCTATGGGCGATTCAGTTTGTGTCTGAAAAGGAGTTGAGTGTAAAGTTATTTAATCCCATATTTTTCTAGATTATTATGGATACAACATAAACAACAGGTGATGAATGTTAAGTGTAACCTATCAAAATCATGGAGTTCCCTGGTGTCTTTGCCTTGTAAATGAAAAACTGATCTGTTTGTACGCATAACATTTGTTGTAATTACTCATATTGTTAATTATTTCTTCATAATACTTTCACTCATGTTTGTAAATATTTATTTGTAAAAATGATTGTTAAAAACATCTATATGGCCAAATTTGATGCACACTGCACTAATAAAACAATGGAACAAGTTCTTCTATACAGTTTCTATGGACACATTTCTTATAATCTTACATTTACATACCATAAGACAATTACCAAACAGCCCTGAGTATTAGTTATATATATGATCCAGTTAGTGCTTATCTGGCTTTAGTCTGTCTTTCATAGCTTAGACCCAGATTATGGTTTTACCTTACATTTCTGTGCTTGCATAGGTGCTGCTCCAAGTTATTGTCTTCTAAACTAACATTCTGGTCCATTCTTTTGTCCTGTTTTGCGTTAGCCTACATATGAGATCATGCCCAAAGGCGTGGCAGACATCCATTAGAATAATTCAGCACAATATTGCATTGTAGCCCCAATAAGAGACGCTCTGTTTGGCTTCAATGTAAGGCAGCAGGCCACGCTGCAGCCACTTGAAATTTTAATGTGCCAGCTCAGAGATGCAATATGCTCCTCATTGGATTTGACAGCACCAGCGCATGTTTGCTGTCCTTTGTCAAACCTTTTACTACCTCAGACCTCGACTCTCTGTAGAACCATGAGCTGACAAAGCTTTTATTATGCAAATCCATGATACTGCTGTTAATGGAGGCTGAAGTGGTGACAGGTATGACAGGATTACGTTACACAGAAGACATCATGCATGCCAACATGTTACACTGTTCAGAAAAGGCTTAAGAAGATCAGCTCTTCTGTCAGGATCATGAACAGACTTCAGGCACCTCAGTGTTGAAAGCAAGTTGAGATGTGACTTCAGAGCTGATTCCAATTGAGAATCAGTTGCAACCAAAGTCCTCAAAAAAGTACAATTGGTATTGTGTTTTCTACCTAAGTAGTCCTTTTTTTTTAGAACAAGGTACAACTTACATTGCAGCCAAACTGGCGGTAGTGCCGCCAACAAAAGTTAAAAAATCCCCTGAAACATGACGCTGGTGTTCTGGTACACAGAGTGGCAATAGCTCTGGTGTTATTTCCAAACTTAGGACTAGGTTCTGTGAAACTGTTGAAGTCAAAGTCAGACTGAAGTGGGCAAGACAACACCCAAAGAAGACCGGTTCCTCACTCTTGCTTCACTGAGGAAACGTCTGCTTTCTTTTAAGGGAAGAGGGGAATTTGGGGTATTTTTCTTCGGCACCAGCCACGATTCTTACAAGTTGTACTTTGTTGTGAAGGGATCTAACCAGGCACTCCAACAATATCAAATGCAGGTGATATTAATAAAGAGAAGAAATAATTGATTGAAATAACATTTCCAAACATTTTTAAGGGGTATAGTTTAATGAATCAATTCAATTAATTGTCTTTTAAACCTTTGAATAACATATCTTGAAAAACAGCTTCATAATCATGATAAAACCAGTCAACAAGAACATAAACAAACTTATGGTGGACAGGAAACAGAAGTGAGTAATTGCAACACTTTCTGTGGTGGTTTGATTTTTAGAAAGAGCAGAAACAACCGCACCAAGCATTTGGCATTTGGGCAGTAGTAGCTCAGTTAGTGAGGAGGTAACAAAGTGGCAGGTCTCCCATCCAAGGGTTGGTCATGTCTGGAAGTTAAAAGTTGCCCAAGTAGAGTGATGTTCCACTTCCCAAGTACAGCAGAGTTGCCGTTTAGCAAGGCATTGTATCCCTAACTGCTCGTGATTCATATTAGGGCTCCACCCGCCGGTCGGCAGGCCACAATGGCAAAAATGTGCAGCGAAGTCAGTTTTAATAATATAGTAGCAGGGCAGAGCAGAGCTTAACACTAATAAAAATAATCATAATAATACATTTTATTTAAGGGCGCCTTTCATGACACTTAAGGTCACCTTACAAAAGATAAAACGTGCATTAAAATAAGCATAAAAACGGGTATAAAAAAACCCAAAACAATACAATAGACAGTGCAAAAGATCAGAGGGAGTAGGAAAGCTTTAACAGATGGATTTCAAGTCTTCTTTTTAAGAGGACTCAGTGTTGCAGAGGTCAGGAGGAAGTGAGTTCCATAACTGTGGAGCCGATCAGCTGAAGGCTCGGCCCCCCCATGGTGACAAGGTGAGCAGAGGGGACAGACAGATGGACAAAGGACGAGGATCGTGAGGTACGAGCGAAGGGGACAGAAATATGATGGAGGTCAGAGTAGGTATGGAGGAGCACGGTTGTGGGCTGCTTTGTAGTTGTGGATTAAGATTTTGTATTGAATGCAGGATGTGATTATTATCAAAATTTACATCCTTACTTCAACGACTCCTCTTAAAAAGTGTATCAACAGCATGGATTAAAGAGTCAGAGGAGCACTGTCGCAAACAGAAGTGAAGAGCAGCATCACTTTGTGCACAATTATTACTCTAGAGAAAGACGCCGGAGTGTTTTAGCTCTGTATCCAAAAGCAGTGTGAGACGGCTTGATGGATGTGATTGTTCTAAAGCAGATTATGGGTGGTGAAAACAACACTTTTCAAGGGGACATATCATGCTTGTTTCTCCTTTTCACTATGCCAGACTAGGATGCCTGTAAAGCATTTCTGCCCTCAGTACAAGTCATTTAGTTCTTTCATTGCCCCACAATAGCGTTCTCAAAATCCTCATTTTAGGCCATTAACAAGGTCTCGTTGAAACACGAGGATCTCAGGATGACCTACAGTTACCTCGCAACGTCACAGCCCTTTGTGCTCTGATTGGTCAGTTCTATCGGGGGTTGAGCCAGCCGGTCCTTCTACTGTATTTTCCGGCAGGCTCAAAGCAGCGATCGCATATTGAGTCCCCCTACAGGCCAGAGCTGGTAATGAGTGACTGTGAGCTAGGGAGCTATATACCCCTGCTGGACGGATGTGTTCCTGACTGATGGTTTTGTGGCTAATGGACATCACAGAGGAGGAAGTGTTTTATCAGATTACTCCAATAAACAGAAAGGTACCTCGTGATGTCACGACGTTTGAAATCTCACAGACATCTCGCAATGACCTATTTTCAGAGGCATCAAATCTCGTTCTAGGATATCAGAAAAAATACAATATCTAATTTTTTGAAAATTAAGGGGGTGTAAGGTCTTGTTTTCAAATTTATTATATTATATGTAAGTATTAAATCATGCATCAGCATGATATGTCTCCTCTTATGTTCAGACACACATTTGAGTTCATCAAATTTCATATAGACTTTGTTTATTCTTTTCTGTCAAGTCTCCCTTTTCCAGTTTCGTGCTGGTCTTCGGCGAATTACCCGAACTATTCACTGCTGTGTTCAGACATCAGCTCACTCCGACTTAAGGTGGATAAATTGTAGGGGGACGTAAAGAATTGACCTGCTAAAGTTTGGATAATTTCAGGGTTTTTTTGCAAATGTGAACAGGGTTTCAGACAGAGAGAAAAAAGGTGGTTCAAGTATGAAAACTAGGATTTTTTTATGAACATCGGTGATCGTAAACGTATTCTAAAAGTAGTCCCAAAATGAAACTTAAAGCAGCATACATGCTGCCAGAGCTCTTTCCTGAACAATATTCAGAAATGGAGTGTAAGGTGACAGGATATCTGGCAGTCATTGAAAAAAAAAAAGAATCTTAGTTAAGGCTCTAGCATCACTTTTGGCCTTTCAGAGGTACCATTAATGTTGGATAAATTGATAATATCAGATATTAATGATATACTTGAGAAAAACACCGAAGCCACAGAATTGGGACGTTGATTTGCCTTCACACATGTAGCCCACCTTGAATATCTTTTTGTTCTATGCATGCCTGAAAGCTTGAAATAGAAGGATGTAAGCTTCGAACACTTTATCCAGCTAATTCAAACTGATGAAGTGTTTAGGAACTGGAAATCAGGAACAATACTAGTGATTGCAAGATACTAGAAATACTATTCTGTCTTTAGCCCAGGCATGCAAATCTGGGAGGAATTTTTTTTCTTCTTAACCTACACTTGTCTAGCATAAATGAGTACACTGCCTATGAAAAGTAACATATTAATATTTAAATGAAAAGAAGAACAATTTCCAGAGTTTTGACAAAGCTAACATATATATTTTCCATAAGATGAAAATAAGGGTAATATAACTCAAATGTTGCTTTGCTCCCACCCCTTTGATTGGGGTGCACTCATTTTTTGCATCCTGATCTTAAAGCTAGGGTTGGTAATCTGTTTCGGATACACTTTTTGTTATACTGGTTAAAATGATCTTTATGACCCGATGGCAATCAATTCATAATGTGTTCTTAAAATAAAGTGAAAAATATCCGCTATCTACAGCAGGAATAAACCTGGAAAAACACCAACAAATCACATCTTTGTAGCCCATATTTTAAACCAATCAAATCCTGTTGCCTGCCTCCTGCGTGTACATTTTGCTGGCATGCACGGGCTCTGATTCAGTGCGTGTAGCTGAGCTGAGAGGGATCGTAGTCCACTGGAGAACGCTTACCTGTCAAGTTTTGGCTATAAAAATAAGGGAAGCCCACTACGAGCCGTCCCACAACCCCAGTTCCAGTATCCCTCACAGACAGGTGTACAAGAAATCTAAAATAAATACTTTGTTTTTCTTGGTTTGTTCCGCTGTTGGCTCTAATCTCGCGCTAGCTGCCACCCAGGCTACTGCAGGTGGACGATCTCACAAGGCTTTTTCTTCTTCTTCAGTTTTACAGCGGTTGGCATCCATCATTTTGGAGCATCACCGCCCCATTCAGGCTAGTGACAGAGTTCAGTTTGGAGAGGCTGAGGGATGTTTTTATTATTATATCGTCACAAGGGAGATTAACGGGAGAATATTAATACAGGAGGATTTCGGTAAAGTGGTCAAAATTTGTAAAATACAATAGTTTCATGGCCAAAATGACTTGACAGCTATGTGGAGAATGGCAGAGGGACTACCTATACCCCGATCATCATCGAGTTGTGTTGAGTACTAACTAACTTTAACTTTACTATGATAATGTTTTGGTGTTTTCTTACCGCTGACTGAGACACGCCTTGGTGTAGTGTAAAACAAACATGCTGGGGGCCGGTTTGGAGTTGAATCAGTCCTCTGGCTGTGCATGTGAGCGGGGGCGTCATTTTGGAAGAGGGGTGGGAGGGGCTAGGCGGAGCCCTGAGGAGATGCTACATCAAATTCATGCTAGTTTTCCAAAATTACCGACCCTAGCTTTAAATGGAGAAAAATACTTGTTTGTGTGCAACTTCAAAAATGTTGTTTGCAATCAATGGTTCACATTTGGGGGAGTATTTTGGGGTATAGTATGGTATAGAAAATGTTGATTTTGAAAGGAAACTAGAGGTTTTCTGACAAATCTGAAGGGGCCTACTCGTTGGCACATAGGTTTAGGATATCCCAGCCTCTGCTCATAAGATTCAACGAATTCTCTCTTTGAATCTTTTCTTTGTGTTTCCCCTCATTTGTGTAACTGTAATTTAAAAAATGTCCAGAAAATCCCTTTAATCTGTCACTTTTTTTACTACATCTGAATCTTTTATTTTAGCCTCGGTAGATGTATCAGCAGCAGCAGCACAAACCAAGGACAAGAAAAGTAGAAAGAGTTCACACATTTCATGGAGGCTGATGTTGGTGCCGGCAGCGTTGGGAAGTTGTACCGAGACAGTGCTGGGTCAGCAGGTTGTTATTACAGCGCTGCCATGCTCCTAACATTTCATTGTGTCTCCCCTCTCTCTCCATCCCACCAAGGTTTGGCTTGGCCTGGCCTCAGCTGTGTCTGTCTGTCTGTCTGTCTCTCCACATGACACAGCCTTCTCTCTCAGCACTTATTCTGCTGTCATGTGGACCGGATGAAAAGAGGCAGCTGCAAATTTGTTGCATTTAAATCTTGATGGCACGAAAAACCTCATCCATCAGCCAGCAAAGATGTAATGAAACCTCACATATGGCAAGTCCCGTCCTGATTTATGTTTCTAATTTATGTGAAATGGATTGAAAGTGTACACACTTTTGCTTGTCGATTGGAGTTCACATTTTCCTAAAGCTCTTAAAACCCTTTGAAAAAACAAAGTAATTTCAAAATTACACTTTGCATTTAATGGCTCTTACACAGCTTTTCCTCTGATTTAGAGATGTGATCAATTTTTTTTATGGCCTTAATGTTGTTGCTGCTGCTGGCCCAGCACGTTCAGACTCGTGTAATCAGGGCTGTAGGGAGCTAAATGACTGCAGATGCCTTTTCTGTGAGGGATGCAGAAATGCAGACACATTTTTTTAATTTATCCTTTATAAGGTTTTTTTTTTTTTTTTTTTTTTCCCTTTACATGGGAACAGTAGAAGGAGTGCTTAAATCTGCAAACTTTTTCAACAGTTTTCAAAACCCTCCTCCATGTAGCTTGATGTAAACCAGAGTCAGAGTGTTACAGGGTGAAACACTGACGTCACCGCATGCTCAGTTCTCTTTCACATGAAGGCTGCACACACATATCAGGAAGAACACAACACCAGCTTCGGCCGTCTACCAAGTAACGCGTGTGCTGCGGTTTGTTATCCAGACAGATTTGTTGTCCAGACACACCTGCGTCGCTGTGCATCCACTCGCCATTGTTGTTTGTGAAAAGATTTTCTTCTTCGCACGTGTATTGTAGCAAAGCTGTTTCTCTGCAAACCTACATCGCCATCAACTGGACTGGCATGCATACTACAGCGGTTTCATTCTTTTCTAGCATCTCCATCTGAACGTGGATCGAGTTTGACTACACAAAGCAAAAACCTTAGTGTTTTAAGTCAGTGTCTAAGCTAGCCTTGTTGGTTATGTTCTACTTTTTAATTTTTTTTTTTTTTTTTTTTTTTTTTTTTTTTAGTGGTGGAACAGCGCGTCTACCACCTGCTGTCTGAGACAGCGGCATGGATATTTGTAATCAAAACGTTACAGAACCACAAGAGTACTGTAAACTAAGGGCTAAAACTTTTGATATAGTGTATTTCACAGATAAAGGATTTTACATATCTATTTAAAAAAATAGCATCAACATTTTACATGAACTATGTTGTTTTTTTTTTTTTTTTTTTTTTTTGGTCTCTGGTTCAGCTACAGTTGAGTGTTGTCCTCCGTTTGTTAGTTTAGAGCTGTCATTTTGCTGTTTATTCCTGCATCGGCGCTACGTCCTCTTTGCTGTTAGCCTGGATAGCCTTAAGCTAACCAGCTCCTACTCATGCATATTCAATTAGCCATGTGCTGCTTATGTGATGGCACTGAACAGGAGGGAGTATCACTATTTTTTTTTTTATTTTTTTAAAATTTATTTTTATTTTTTTTTTTTTTTTTTTTTTTTTTTTTTTTTTTTTTTTTTTTTTTTTTTTTTTTTTTTTTTTTTTTTTTTTTTTTTTTTTTTTTTTTTATTTTTTTTTTTTTTTTTTTTTTTTTTTTTTTTTTTTTTTTTTTTTTTTTTTTTTTTTTTTTTTAAAATACTTGTTTGTGTGTATAAAATACAAATAATGAATGTATAATAATGTAAGAACAATATAGTATGTAACTGAGAATTATAATTAATTGGGGTGCTGGTTTGGCGTAGTGGTTAGCACCCCATGTTGATGACCAGTTTGCAGAGTGTCTCCCCCTACTCTCTCACCCCCCTTCACAAGCCTATCCACTGTCTCTCTCCTATCAATAAAGGCACAAAAATGCCCAAAAATATACATTTAAAAAAAAAAAAAAGAAAAAAAGAATTATAATTAATTTACATGTGTGATTGGTTTGTAGGCGCAAACATCTTGTAGTGGACGGCGTCACTATTATCAAAAGTACAGTAGTGCTGTTGTACAGTAAAGTACAGTCCTGGCTGGCTGTGAGAGCAAGATGAATAGTTGGATTGATGATGTTAGACACTACTGTTGTGGCAGCCTAAAAAAGCACACATTCTCCCAGATCGTCCTGGCATGTTTTAACGGCAATAAAAAAAAAAAGAAATTGATTTTTGTTCAGTGCACTCTCCTGATCACTCTCAGTCATATGTATGCCAGCTGCCCGATTTACCACTGCAGTAATGTCGACTCGACAACTTCTGGTGTTTCTCAGGATTGGTCTATAACACCAATGGTTACTAACCTTCTTACAACTGTAGATCCCATGTGTGTTGCTATAGAGCTAGATCCACCTGCCCAAATTCACTGAGAATGAAAAAGTCAATCTTGAACTACTTAATTGTACCCACATTTAAGCCACTAGATCAAATCTTCAATCCATCAGTGTGCTTATAAAAAGGATAGGAACACACAATCAGTGGATTTGAGTTCACATTTGACAGCCCAATACAGACAAAGCCAAGACTAAGTTAATATGAAACACTTCTGAAGATGTTTCCAATACTGAAAATCAACGAGGTGAAGGGAAGTCAGTTACACCCACTTATTGTGGCAAAGCAGCTGGATTCACCAGATCCTTGTACAACACAGATAAGTGAAAATGTCCTTTCTGTGTGTTTGTTGAACGTCAAACCATCTAGTCTTGTGGATCTGCTGCAAATATCTGAAAGATTTACCAGAAGGTAGAGGTCTTGCGGCTGGTGGCTGCTGTCTCCATAGAATAGGAATGACTGAGCAAATGTTCTAATATTCATTTCTGTAAAATCAGAGGCTTACATTTACTTTACATTTACTACATTTCATTTTTACTTTGTTTGCACAACGAAGTAAATTCAGGCTTGCAGCTATCGCCTCATTCTCCTAAAAGAACCCTGAAACATCTGCTCATTTTCTGACAGCTTTGGAGCTTTGGGAGATGGATCTGCCTGATGACAGACATGAAATGTTGAAACTCCAACTGCTTAGCAGCGTGTTTATGAGTCTCATCATGATGGGGAAAATATTGTTGTCAGCAGATTAAAGATAAGGTGACTCAGTATATATGTAATGGTTCAGCCCTGGCTTATTTCATCAAAATGCACATGTACTGTATTAGAATAATAAGTTGTGTAAGCTGTGGCCAACAGGATGTTTCAGGTAATTCCACATCGCTCAGAGTCTCTGATAGGAGAGAGAAAGTAATTTCTATGAGAAGCTTAAATGCCAGAGTTTTGTACTTTTTATGACTCTGCTTATAGTTGAACAAAAATAACAGTGTTTCACAGATAAGTCATGGCAAACATGGATTTAGAATCTCTATTTTAGGGAATCAATGGTAGGGCTGTCACTGTGTCCACAATAATCATATTTCCATTCAAACATGGAGGTAAAAATCTGCGCTTGAGCTGTAAATAAACATTCAAATCAAGGCTGTGAGTCAAAACATGCAAAGCAGCTGGCTTACTCTTCCTCCATGACAAATCTGCATGTCCATTTGTTGTCCTTACACCCTAGAGCGGCCATAGGAGGGCTCAGCCTGGTGTGACTGTGTCCTCTGCACTGATTTTTGGGAGAGTGACAGCCCTTACCGATAGTGTAGTGATATGCCCTCACAGCCCATTCTCTTGACACAGACAGCCTGGGTTCAAGTTTGTCTTTTATTCAATTTCATTACTGAATCACTTGATTTCAGGACTCTTCTTCCTACTTTAATAAAGGCACAAAATCCCAAGATGAATCTTGAAAAAACAGAACAAACAAAAACCTTTATTGACCAAATCTGAAATATGATTCATGATTCTGAAACTTGTCTTAATATATCTGGTTATGCTCAAAAGAAATATGGACTAGAGTCAGAACAATTAAAGAGTTTGTGCCGTAGCTTTTGTCTTGCAGGGACATACATTTGAGTCAAAACAGAAATATAAATACAGCAATTCTCAGGCAAATAAACGACTCCTCTGCCGATATTGACCACAAACAAAGTTAAATTGTGACCCTCAGACCTCTTCTGTATCCTCATTTGGCTTTGGTCTAAATCATTTGTGACTTGATAGCCTCACGCCAGGTAACTTAATCAGCTTAAGGGGAGAAACTCTTGAATCTTATTGTTTTGATAGATAGCTGCCTTTAAATTTGTGTGCATAAATAAATTAAACACATAAAAGGAAGGTGTGTAAAAGCTACCTACTAACCACAGAGGCCAGGAAACATGACTCACAGTGCAAACGGTTTGAACCAGATTTGACCAGATCAGACTGCTTGGCTGAATCCACCTGTTTTATAACAGGCAACCTGCTGTTTCATATATATATAATAAAAACCTCTGCTGTGTAGACTGAAGCACCATGCAGGACAAGTCTGCTGCAAACAGAACATAACATCCTGATCTTCTGGGGTGGTTATGAAATTCTGTTTCCCATGGGCTTGGTGTTTTTATTGATCTGCATGGCATGGATGATATGGGTGATCAAGCACAGAAATAAAAGATGTTAATGACATTAAACAGTGTTTTAAGAATACTGTAGTGATCATGATACTAAATATTGTTAACTGTTTATAAAAGACATAAATGCAATAAGCTATGATTAAATATTGAAGTGTTCAATATGGCATCCACAGTCATACATATTTTGCAAATTGTGATATTTTAGCTGTTTTGTATAACAAGCTTTATGGATTATTTTTCACTCGATATTTATTTGGCTTTGTTTATAACTGTAATCAGTTAGCATAATAATTCATTAAACCATAATACAGGAATATAACATCTGAGCAGAGAGAAAAATGTTTAAGAGTTGAGTTCCACTGCCTGTCTCGATGCTTTCTTTATTACCAATGAGCGTTTGATCATTTCTGGCCTCTCAATTCCCCCCTCCACATCAGGTAGTTGCTTCCAGCCAGTAAACTCTTGTGTTCCAAGAGTGTCCTCTTGTAGCCCATCGTAAGTCAAATACAACCACAATCCCTCTCATTATGCAGGTAGGTGAGGGCATGAGCACAAGGTTAAACAGCAAGCTTATCTTAGGTCTTACTTTTTCAGTCATCACAGCTGCGACAGAGAGGGAGCCCATTGTCTAAATTCTGCTCTATAAAGCCACGTGTATGTGACAGAATCCGTTTTTTTTTTTTCAAAACAAAGCATTCTGCAAACTCCATATGTCAAAAATGGCTTGAAGAATCAAATATTTCTATTTTTGTATGGTCCTGTGCCAAATCACCCACAGCTCAGCACCAGATTTTAGGTTATACATAAAAGGAGACATGGTTGACCCAGCTGTTACTATTGGCCAGACAACTTTCAGTCAGTATCAACTTGACCTTCTGTCTATTAAAATTTTAAAGTCAGGTTCAGAGGGTCCACCAAGGAAGTTGTGTTTTTGCCGGCTTAAGTTTGTTTGTTGTTTGTTAGCAAGGTTACACAAAAACTACTGGATAGATTTTGCTGAAATTTTTAGGAGATGTTGGTAATGGCCCAACTTATAAATGACTAGATTTTGGTGATGATCCAGATAAATGACATTAGCAAGCAACTGTTTTTGCTCAATAACTGTCTAACAATTAACAATATCAACATGATTCTGAGAGCTACATGATTTTCATGGTCAAGAAATCATATTATGATGGTAGCTCCAATCATGGAGCTATTGCTGATAGATGTAACAGCAATATGTGAGCTACCTTGCTGGAGGTTTGCGCTCTCCGAGTGCTTTCTAGTTACAGTATGCCATGAAGTGGTTTCTAAAGCATGCTGAAGCTCCCATTGATAGTCAAACATATAAAATTATTTACCCTTTTCCAATTCTTATTAACATGCTTGTATCACTTTGGTGCTACATGATGGTGCAACTGTTGCCTCACAACTCGAGGATTGCTGGATCAATGCCTTGATCAGCCAGGGTCTCTCTATGTAGCATTCGCATGTTCTCCCCGTGCATGTGTTGTTTTGGTCTCGGTACTCTTGCTGTTTCGTCTCACAGAGCAAACACACACGTGTTAATGTTAATTTGCTATTCTGAATTACCCTTAGCTTTAAGAGTGCATAAATAGTTTTGTGTCTCTTTGTGTCAGCCCCATGATTGACTGGCATTTTTGCCCAGTTTCAGCCCTTCTGACTTTGAAAGGGAAAAACAGTGTAGATACTGGATGGATCGTGGCCTCCCATTGGTGTCTTCTGTAGGCACTACAACTATGAGTGACACCTGGCCTTAGCTGTTATCAGCCCACTCAAACCTTGTGTTAGAGAAAACCTCACTTTGTACACACATTCGGAGGAGAGAAAATAAATCAGAAGATGGATATCTTTTTGTCCCTTGTTTTTTTTTATTCGGGGTCATTTACTGTCCCTGCCAGTATTCAGGATTTTTGACTTTTCTGCAGCTGTGGAAGAATCAGTGGTCTGCTTTTAGTGAACAAAAT
Source organism: Scarus forsteni (assembly GCA_036419115.1). NCBI lineage: Eukaryota > Metazoa > Chordata > Actinopteri > Labriformes > Labridae > Scarus > Scarus forsteni. The sequence continues at coordinate 13,036,444 of JAZDUH010000157.1, read as the reverse complement.
GAATCTCTGATGTGAATGAGTCTGAAAAACTGTTTACTTAAATACCAGAGGCCATTTTCCCTCCTTCAGCACAAAGACTGCTGCCTCAACACAGCCTCTCCGTCCATCCCGTCACTCTTACCCCTCCTTTCATCTTCTGTTTGTATTTCTCCTTCTCTGCTCTGTCTGGCTCTTATATGTTTGTGCGAGTATTTTTTAAACCCATCCTCATTCTTTTTTCTTTTTACTAACATCAAGACAAAGGCCATTTGAATATGTGCTATTGAACATTATTTTACTCCTTTGCATTACGAATTATGAACATTGACTGAAAACATATGATAGAAACAGTAAACAGCAAGATTGTCAAAAAAATATACTTTAGTTTAATAGTATAGAAAATATCAAAGCTTACAAAACAGACCTGGAATCAGATTCAACCTAGCTATCAATAATAAGTGCTGTGTGACATGCCAAGGTCTGCCACACTTTCAACAGGTAAACAGAGCAAGGAGATTAAAGAGGACACCATGGAAGAGAAGTTCCTGTCCGAGTCGTACCTTAGTACCTGTTGTAGGGAAGTTCTGCGCCCTAGGCAAAGCGAGTTTCACCGAGCTTTGTGTCGTTTTTTGAAGATTCTTTATGAGATGATAGACGTGATTCCAAGGACGCTTATGAATAGTATTATAGTTGTATAGTTTAAATTATGGTATCATCACAACCTTTGTAAAAAGGTGGCTTAGCAGTGTCGTTCCTTTTTATCAGAGAGTTACAATAGTTTTGTCACACCTGCTTCAACTTAAATGTCATATTACCTTTCTTGAGGTTAGAGCAAAACTCACCGAACACTTTCACGTGAAACAACATCCACACTCTCTTACTGTAACCTTCTCCCCTCTTAATCTCTTTCACCGTCCCTCTCCATAACCACATCTTTCAGCTTTTTTTTCCTACTTTTTCTCATCTGCTTTAGAGCCAGCAGCCTGGTCATGTTTTATCCCTCTGCTGATGGTCTGCATCACGTTATGTAACACGGCAGCCCGCCTGCAGAGGGTTTTCCCTTTCCTCCTGCTAGATAAGAGATTATCCAGGATGCAGCCGGGTCCCCTTGGAAAGCCAAAGCCCTCAATCCCATCCCCATGCTTTATCATCCTTAGCTCTGGCTATCCCAGGCAGATGATGTAACAGTGGAGTGCAGAGAGGTGTCGGAGGGTCACAAATATGTTTCTGTGAAGATGAGTAACTGCAGTGCTCATACTGATGCTTTTATTTTGTGAAGTATAGTTTAGTCCTTATGGGAAAAATGCTCTGAAACTCCTGTAAACTGTGAAATGACAAGAAATATGAGCATTATCTGTCCAACTTGGTGAAAAACTTTAATTTAGATTTCTAGTTTTGGTCTGCATTTTTATAAAAAGGCAGAAAGTCCAACCAATTCTCTGGCTCCAGTAGGGATGGGTACTGAATTCGGTACTTTAAGGGGTACCGACCGAATTCTGTAGGGACTACCGAGTACTGATTCACGTAAAATCAAACGGTACCATGTTTAGGTACCTAAACGCATCCTTGTGACTGTGAGGGAGTGGAAGAAGCAGGCTTTCTATTGGGTAGAGTAGGTGAATTTCCATACCGGACTTGAACGCAGCACAGCAATAGCGTAATGATGCTTTGATATATATCTGTCAAATTTTATATATTGAGAAACAAATTTACATTGAAAAAAATGAGATCTTAATATTAAACAAATGAATATTTATTACCCCATAAACACACGCAAAAGTACCGAAAATTGGTACCGTTGAGTACCGATACCGATTCCCAGGTACCGGGCATCGGTATGGTATCAGTTAAAATGTGAAAGATACCCATCCCTAGTCTCCAGCCTCACGAGAAGCATGCAGAGATTTGTTAGTCTTATTTAATTGAGCACTTGATCTCTTTTGAGTTGATAGTGTTACGTCAATGAAAGAAATGTGCTGGCTTAACATACAAAGTTTGTGCTGAAATTGCACAACATGGCAAAATAACTTCTTTTAATCAAAATATTTATTTTGAATGACTTAAAATACTTTCCCAACAGCCAGAGAAATCCTCAGTCTTACTTGTAATAGAAACACTGATTGTCAATTGAATCAGATGGACAGTTTCACATATCCATAAGACAGTCCAAGTCCATCCCATAGATAATCAAGAAAAAACAGGGGGTGACTTAACAGATTTTTTTTCTAACACATAAAAGGCCAGTCAGAGGCTTGAATTTGCTTTTGGCTCTCAGCACAGCAAAGTAGTCACTGCCCCCTCTCAGGGTTATTTCAGTGTTTATTTTTTAACTTTAAAATAGTTGGTAAAGGGCTCTTAGCAGCACTTTACTGTTAAGAACAAAGAATTGAGATGAATGGTAAAGTACACTGCTGTTGGGGGGTATAGTTATTTCATGCAACTGACCCTTTGCTAAGCCCCGCCCCTCTTGTTTACTGTTGCTACGCCTGTCAAACTTTCCCTCCTAGAATGAGAAATAGAGTTTTTAGCAATATCGGTGAGGAATATTTCTCAGGTTATATATGCCAATTTCTGGAAAAATTCTTGAGAAGAAGCAAACAGAAATGCGTGCAAAGGGTCTTCAAAAAACGTATTAAACTTTAGATTCTCTGGAGATACCGTACACATGCATAATGAAATTAACCATGTTATAGAAAGTCTGCTGTAAAATCCTAAATTAGGGGTCTGAAATGTGACCGAAGATTGGCAGCTTTATAGCCATTAATACTACATCCAGGTCCTAGAGTTCACCGGCGTAACCTCATTTTGTAAAGAGCAGAGGTGATGATTAAAACTCTCAAACGACAGCTGACATGAACCCAGAGCTCCCGGTGAGTTCCCAGGACTCTGACAGTTAGATAACCTTCAGTCTGCTCCAGTGCCTGGCCCAGCTTTGAGTTTTAAGTCACGCCACTGGATTTTTGTGTTTGCTTTCAACCCCAGCCAAGGACTTTAGGATGTTAATTCCCTCTAATTGGAGAAATCTTATTCTCGGCCTCCAGCAGGCCCCTCATTACACGGTCATATGATCAGCATGCATGACCCACACACACGGCCTTTTGTACCCTCACCCTTAAAGCAAGATTAGTATGAGTTGTAGAGTTACATAAGGGTTAAAGTTAGGTGTTGGGTTAAGATAACTGAGCAAATATGACACAGAAGTTAACAGTTATTTCTTACAGTCAAGGGAGGGTCATAACAGACGCTGGGGGCACAATTCCCCTCTTTAGGTTTTGAGGTCACAGTATGAGTTTGATGAAGTATGAAAAAGCAACCACACATCCTATATGCACGTAAACAGGATAATCGAGATTATTTTAAACTCTCAGTTTGTGCAGTGCACTCAGTGGAAAGTCGAACAGTGGTTCTCGAGGTTTTTGTGTTCATTAGGCTGACATGCTTGTATACTATTTAGGTCCTGTGTTCACACCAGATGGTTTTGTTGTTGGCATGACTTTTTTTAATTTCCAAAACTACGTGGTCCAATGTCCTGAGAAGAAATACAGCCTCAGCTTCATCTGCCTTTTGTTAACGCGCTTAGTGCCCTCAGTTGAACAAAGTTCAGCTTTTGGAAGAGAGGTGCTCTTGTTAATGTCACTTATTCCTCACTGACCAATAAAAAGAAGATAGGGCCAGACTTTTATGCTTTATAAAAAAAGAAACAGAGGAGGTGAGAATAAGCTTTCTTGTATTCTTGAGGAAATAATTTCCTGGTCCTTTGCTGCCTTTAGTAGTGGGACAAGGACAAGGAGTGACTGTAATGGCTGTGTGAGTAGTACCAGTGGAGTAGAAGTCAGCTTTAACTTCTGGCTGGTGAGAAATTCTGTTAGACTGAGGCTAAGGTATTTCAGCAGAAAAAAGTGCACCCTCAAAATGTCATTCATTTACCCTTGAGTCTTGTGTGAACATTTGTGTACAGTTTGGTTAAAATACCAAAAAATTGGTCCTGAGATATCCTGTTCAAAAAAGATTATATTGGGGTGCTGGTTTGGCGGAGTGGTTAGCAACCAGGCACCCCATGTACTTACTTCTGCCGGTCCAGGTTCGAATCCCGCCTGTGACCAGTTTGCAGAGTGTCCTCCCCTACTCTCTCTCCCCCTTTCACAAGCCTATCCACTGTCTCTCCCCTATCAATAAAGGCACAAAAATGCCCAAGAAATACGTTTAAAAAAAAAAAAAAAAAGATTATATTGAGGTTCAATACCTTGTCCTTTGACATGTTGTTCTCAAAATCAGTTCCCCCTTTGGTCTGAGGGGATAGATGTGCAAAGTTTGATAAAGTCAATTTAAGAGTTCTTAAGATATCGAATCCACAAGATGAGACCTGACAATGTCTGCTCTGGCTTTTGGTTGCTTTAAGTCACATGACACTCTAAAGTCAAAGGGGGCAGGAGGTGAAACGCTGACAGTGAATTAATGTGAATGGAGGAAAGTGACCGATAAATCGTTACCTCCTCGCAGTAGGTACAGTCTTATAAACAAAGACAAACAGCAGACAGCAAACCAAAGGAAGGCAGAAAAAAAGAGTCTGTAGGCTTAAAAGGACTGCCAGAGGGAATAACCACTAGAATATGAAACAATATGTAAAGATGGAGGAAATGAAACATAAATAATACGGCTGGAAGCCAACAACAGAAGGGTTTTGATGGATTTTACTTTGAAAAGATTAAACTAAACCACTGCTGCCATGCTGCTGAATACAAATTTAACATTTTATAAGGTTATATATACACTCCTCAAATTAAAATAAAAAACTGGCAGTGTTTTTTGGCTGTGTTAGAGCAGCTTATTCATAACTTTTCTGAAGCTACTAGAGAGTCTCAAACAAATCTCACACAAGAATTCAAGAATGCATCAGCAGATGTGTCGAGTGGAAACATCAATCCAAGGCACACAGAGAAGCTTTTAAAACCTCTCAAACCAGGAGTATCTAACACCTCACCTCACCTGAGCCAAATCAGGCCAATCAATGACACACACACACCTGGAACTGCTCTGAGAGGATTTCCTATTCACTGAGTTACAAGAGTGATTTATTCTCAGACATATTTACCATCCAATCCTGGATTTCTTCAGGTTATGATGAGATATTAAAAGTTATGAATCCTAATAGTTGCAGCAAAGCCTTTTATCCATACAGATAAAACTAGAGTAAAAAACTAATAACATGTTCCGGTAAACATTTCTATAGACTGGGAAGCTAAATAATTTATTTAATTAATGGATTGAATACATTTTGACTTCTTCTGACTCCTTTGCAAACATACAATTTTATCTTAGAGCTATTTTTTTCTGTTTGTAATTTTATTTTTGTCCTTTACTATGTGTTGGAAAAAAACTAATACATCAGTACCTCCCACTAAGTAGTAGTGTGTTTTCTGACTACTCTGTATTTAAAATTTGTTTTGAATCTGCATTTGCCACCATTTTTCTTTTGTCGTCTTATGTTTTCATGTTTTCTGGGGTTTTTTTTGTTTGTTTGTTTGTTTGTAAATGTGTTTGTTTGTTTCTCTGTTAGCAACATAACTCAAAAAAGTTTAGGACGGATTTCACTAAAATTTTCAGGAAATGTCCGGATTGGGACAAGGAACAAATGATTAGATTTTGGGAGTGATCTGGATCAGCGTAAAGCTGCCATGACGAAAAATGGGTTTTTCGTGAATAACTACTGAACTGAAAAAAATGTCATTATGAATCCACTTGCTAATGGTATGTTTTCATGGTCAAGGAATTTAAATTTTTAGATGAAATAAAGGTAGGACTAATATTTATGGTGAAAATCACAATATTGCTGAGGACTGTGGCGCTGGCGGAGGTCTGCGCTCTCCGAGTGCTTTTCTAGTTAATTTCCATTTTAACCTGTTGGCTCAGCGGGAAACAACCCAAACTCTGGTATTTTGAGAGCAAATCCCTATATCACCCCCTGCCCTGCTATCTTTGCTCTCTATGATAGCATGACACTGGGACATGCTCGTGGGAAGTAGAAAAAGAGGGAGCAAAACAAAGTGATATAAAATAAGTACTGTACATTTGTGTAATTTGCCAATATGTCAGCCGATATGTGGCCAATATATCGACTGTAAATATCTGCAAAAATTTCAATATTGGTGGATACCGCTACTTAACCTTTTTAGGCTGATATTGGTCAATAAAGAAATCAAACTGATAATAACATTTATCCTTACTTAAAACCACAACAAATTCAACCCTACATTTATCAGATTTGATTTTCAGGGGACTGCACAGGAGGCTTGTTGGGGCCTGATGTGGCCCCAGGGCCTCCAGTTTATGATCACTGCTCTATATGGTTAAAAACTACTCAAAGTTTAAATGTTTTTTTTTTTTTTTTTTTTTTTTTTTTTTTTTTTTTTTTTTTTTTTTTTTTTTTTTTTTTTTTTTTTTTTTTTTTTTTTTTTTTCCCTCAGCCATTATGTATGTGATGGGAGCACTGGGACCAGCTGCTGGTTACCTGCTGGGCGGAGTCCTCATTGGCTTTTACGTGGACCCCAAGACTGTAGTGAACATCGATCAAAGTGACCCCCGCTTCATCGGAAACTGGTGAGAACAGTCTTTACATCTGGATTTGTTGACAATGTATTACCTGTGTGCTCTTAAGCTTTTTGCATTATAGTAAAAGAAAAAGTAACACAACATCTGAACTGTGGAAAGTTCTGGAATTTACATCCATTATAAGATACCATCCGAAGGTACACAGTGCTGGGTGAACGTCAGGATTTTTAGAGAGACTGTCATTTATAAAAATAATAAAGTAAAAGGTCCCATGTCCTGCAGAATATATTTTTTCCTTTTTATGTATTTTTTTATTTTTAAAGAGGCTTGTGGGACAGAAGAACGTGGCATACTAAACTCTCTTCTCACTGTAATATTCACTAAATGCCCAGTTTTTATTTCATGGAGTTTATTATGCCATAGCTACAGCCTCCATCTTCATGTGTGTTTTCTGATGCTCACAGACAGATGACTGTTCTGAAAGTCTGCTCTGTGGCCTGTAACTCTTCCTCCTTCCTCCTATTGGACATCATTTGAGCAGCCAATCAGTGCAGAGCTCATTATCATAACATCCTGTAGCCTGCCTTAGCGTTTTAACAAGAAAAGAAACAAGAGCTGCAGCTGATCCTCTATAGTATTTTTACATGCCTGGTTGCTTACCATTCTGCCAAACCAGCATCCCCCTCTAAAATAATCAAATCTTTAATTTAATAGGAACCCTACACATGATGTAAGTGGTCAAATTATTAGGACATGTGGCCTTTAACATTCAGCACCTGCTTTTTGGTTCAGTTTTAACTCAGTTCAACAAACATCAAGACAGTGAAGTAATGTGATTTTGTTTTTTCACTTTGTGAGGGAAAAAGCTCCTGGTTCTCACTATGAGGGGCCGTTAACATGATAATAATCTAATATGGCCAAATCCAAAGAGTTTTCAATGTGTTTTGGCATCCTGTTTACATGGAAACGGTACCTGGAGTGCTTGAATCCACGAACTTTTGAAACCAGGGTCCAAGGTGGAGAGTTTTCAAAACGCTCCTCCATGCAGCTTCGTGTAAACCAAAATCAGAGCGTTTCAGGGTGAAACACTGACATCACTGCATGCACAGCACTATTTCATATGGAGGCTGCGCACGCATACCAGGAACAACAACCGCTTAGGCCGTCTACTGAGTAATGTTTGTGCTGATTACCGTACTCGGTTTTTGTTATCCAGACAAAACTATCCAGACAGATTTGTTGTCCAGACAAGAAACTCCTGCGTCTTTGTGCATCCACTCGCCATTGTTGTTTGTGAAAAGTTTTTCTTCCTCATACATGTGTTGTAGCAGCGCTGTTTCTCTGCAAGCCTACACTGCCATCTACTGGACTGGCATACATACTACAGCGGTTTCATTCATTTCTAGCGTTTCCGTCTGAACGCAGATTGAGGTTGAATATGCAAAGGAAAAACCTTAGCGTTTTAAGTCACAGTGTCTCTGTGTAAACATGGCCTGAGGGAGTGAATCCTTAAATAGTTTGTGGGTAGCATTACTAACCTAAACATTAAAGTACCTGAAAATCTAAATGCCCTTCAAATTAATTATATAACTTTAACTTCATGTTGATGTGTCTCAGGTAAGTTTCTCACCTGCTAACTTTCCCACCAACCAGACAGGCCAAAATCCCACAGGGCGACCTGCTCGCTGGCCCGAGTGTGTCAAAGTTTACTCCTGTTGTGCCAAATTGTATTGTTCAAAGATCATGTCAATCAACATTATAGCCTTAACCTCAATCACTGAGGGATTCAGCTGGGCTTTGACCTAGAGTAAAGATAGGGATGAAATTTGATTGGATGAAATCTGTAAATGAAAGAGTCTGCACTGAGCGCAGCACAAACAAAGCTGAGAGAGGCTCCAAGATTACAATAAATTATATGAGCAATGCTTTAGAGAAAATTTGTGTGGAACAAAAAATGTTTGAAACAAGTCTTTGAATCTGGCCGAGTCAAGGCCCGCTTTGAGGGTGTTGCTGACCATAATTTACAATTACGAATGAACAGGTAATCAATTATATTTGAATTTGATGTGGGTGTAGAAAATGTCATAATTTCAAATCAGTCATCGCCACTTTGAACGTATAAGAGGCCTGTTAGCTCTTAAGGTCATGTTTTCTTCTCATAGCTCGAATCCATAAATCAGTCAGAAGGTACGAGATGTGGTTAGTCATATATTTACAGCTCTTAGTGCTGCCATCATTTGACTGACAGCATTACCACTGACTCACCAACAAGCAGCCACAGGCTTGCTACATGAATTATAGCCGATGATGGCAGGAGGAGGATGGATGAGTGTACCAGGGATTTTTCCACAAGCTTGACTTCATTCGATCAATATATTTTTATGCACAGTTTGGAGGCTCGGACATAAAATGAGAGCAAGTCTTGGCTGTAAAGTGTTTTCTGTCATGTACCTGAATCTGATCCTCTTGTGTCTTTAGGTGGAGCGGGTTCCTACTCTGTGCCGTGGCCATGCTGCTGGTCATCTTCCCCATGTTCACCTTCCCCAAGAAACTGCCACCCCGACACAAGAAGAAGAAGAGGAGGAAAAAGCTGAGCCTGGATGACCTGTCCAGTGATGACGACGTCTTAAAAGAGAAGAGCAACAACAACAAGACCCAAACGGTCACGTCGTCCATGGGCTTTGGCAAGGACATTAAAGGTGAGAGAAAACACTGAACTGGGAGATTCCTGAAAAGCAGCTGTTTGTTCTTTGCTCTCTTGGTGGGGCAACAAACCCTTGACTTACATTATATAGCTCATTAAATTAATATTCCATAATTTAATCAGTCAATCAAACTTTATTAATATCGCACTTTTCATTCAAAAACTGTTGCATAAAGTACTTTACAAACAGACAGATAATTAAAATAAGATAAAAGGAATTATGACCCAAACCCACTCCACCCAGCCTCGAACCAACCCACCTGGCAGTCGATACACAGTATTGGTAAAATGCATCACAAATAAAAGACAATAATAAAGCAGGAACATTGTGCCCAGTACTGACGTACCGAGGGAACACCATCTTTAAAAGGTGTAAAATGAACACTGGAGGTTAGGTTAAAGTGTAAAATTAAATATATCATGAAATAAAATAAAATAAAAATAAAAGTGAATTAAATGATAAAATAAAATAATAATACAGTGAAGCTGTAATTAGAATGAAAATACTAAAAACACTAATTAGCTATACTAGCAAAATTACAGTTGTTACCTCCTCCAAAGGGGGTTATGTTTTTGGCCCGCTTGTGTTTGTTTGTCTGTCTGTTTGTTTGTTTTTTAGCAAGATTACGTAACAAACTACTGAACGGATTTTGCTGGATTTTTCAGGAGATGCTGCTAATGGCCCAACTTAAAAATGATTCAATTTCAATTTTTTCTTTCATTTTCAAACTTTTACTAAAGGCATCACTCCTTGAGAGGAATAATCTTGTGTTCAAGGTGGGCCTAAGATTTTGGTGGCGATTCAGGTAACCACCATTAGCTAATGATCCGTTTTGCTCAATAACTGTTTAACTAATAATGATATCAACATGATTCTGAGTGCTAGGTGTGTGTTTTCAGGGTCATGAATCATATTATGATGGTAAGTTTGTCATGGAACAGCAATATGTGAGCTACTGTGGTGGAGCTTTGTGTTTTCTGAGTGCTTTCTAGGTTTGTTTCTGTTCTTTGAACATTCAGTTACCGGCTCCATGAGACATTAGTCCAATTCACACTGCTGAATTGTGCCTTCACACTGAACATCCTGGATTCAGGATGGGTACAATGGCAGACCCCCCTTTGCTCCATCCCCAGTAAAAATGACATGTGTGATTGGGTGTCTATGCCTTTGTGTGTATGTGCGAGCACACGCCATGTCGCATACATCCGAGCTGTACTGCAGTGTGAATCAGCACTGATGTTACATCCTCGTGAAAATAAAGTGAACAAGCAGTGACTATCTTGAGTCACTAGAGGGACAAGACATTTTTAGGCTATTCTACAGAGTGGCCTGCCAAGGTACAGCTTACTCAATAGCCCATATAAACACGTGAACACACAACTACAGGCACAATAATGGACACACAAGCATGCAAAAAAGATTCCCCTAAACATTTCCATTTGTGATATCTGCTCAGCTTTGGCTTGACTCTGCAAAGTTTGGGCACTACCTGCTCTGGTTTCCATGACAATATAGACCTTATCAGTACCTCTTTTAGCTCATTCGGACTGCAAAACTATGGTGGCCTCCTCACAAAAACAAATGAAGAAACTAATAGGAAAGAGCTGTTGGCCCCACTGTGGCTCTTTTTAACAACTGGATGAAGAATTTTGTTCCAAGGTTATTTTTGGGGCCACTAACAACACATTTAGTTGTGTTGCTCATTCCTTGAATGCACAATCCTTAAACATCATCCCTCAGTGTAAAGATGACTAATTAAGCTTTCTAACAACATAAAACTCAATGTCAGTTGGTATTACTAAAGGAAAGAAATAAACAACTGAAATAAGGTTTCCAGACTCTTTTAGGAGTATATAAATATGTATATCTACTGTATTTTAAATTACTGTCAGACTGCAAAAGTAAAGAGCAGCTAATTTAGTGTTCAACAGCAAATTGAATGTAAATCGTGGCATTTACAGAAGGAGTAATTCACAGTATTACTACAGAATGATGCTTCATGTAATTGTTTGATGAAACCTTAGAGAAAAAATATTTGCACAAGTAGGATACGCAAAGACGGGGAGTGTGACTCTTCTTGTTATTCCACCTTGAAGCTTTTTTCTTATTTCTTCTTTCTTCCCCTTCAGATCTGCCCAAAGCCGCAGTGAGGATCCTCAGCAACGTGACCTTCCTCTTTGTTAGTCTGTCTTACACGGCAGAAAGTGCCATCGTCACTGCCTTCATCACCTTCATCCCCAAGTTCATCGAGTCTCAGTTCGGCATCCCGGCTTCCAGTGCCAGTATCTACACAGGTGAGCTGAATTATTCACCATGTTTCACCACAGAAAGGGAAGGTGGACTGTGAGACTGGTGGGCAGATCTGTGCAGCGTCAGCAGTACTGAAGTGTTTTATTGAACAGTGATGAATGAATATAATGAATCAGTTGACCTGTCTATTGTTCCAGCCCTCACCTACGGTCATGAGCTTTGGGTGTTGGCTGAGAAAACAGATAGAAGAAGTCAAAGAGAGATTCCTCATGTAGGTGTCCTCAGAGAAAAGGTGAGTTTGGACCTCAGAGAGGCCTTAAAGTAGAGCTGCTGCCTCTTTGTATCAGGAGCCAGTTTACGTGGTTCTGATCACGATGCCTCCTTGTTGCCAACCTTTGAGGTCCTGTGGCATGTCCAACAAAGATGAGAACTCAGAGCAGACCCAGACATTGCTGGAGAGATTATATATCCCATCTAGTCTTGGAATCCTCCAGGGGGGTGTTGGAAAACACAGCTAGGGAGGGGTGAGTCTGGGTTGACCTGATTTACCTGCTGCCTCTGCAACATGACTCCAAATAAGCAGAAGATTGATGGACTTAACTGAACAAGCAGTTCAGTAAATCCCTCATCCTCACCCGTCAGCTTTTAAATCCACTTTATAAGACCCTGATGTCCATCTTTCTTAAAATGTAATGGATATCTTAACACCAACATTGTCATAAATTTAAGTAACATAAAGTCAGATCTGAACAATCTTCTAAGCCTTCACTCGCTCACACTCAGACAGTACGCAGACGGTCCAGATTATTCATAAAACACTCAGGACTTTAATATCTGCCAGTTCAGCGCTGCTCCACTGGTTTCATCTCAGAGCAGAGCAGCTCCAAGCCAGCACACATTAATAATAAAGAAAGTGCTGGTCTTCAAATGAACAGGGCACCTGGGACGCAGAGCTGAAGCACTGAGTGCATCAAACACACACACACACACATCGAAAAACACACACATTGGTTTTACATACATGCTTGAGGACTGACATGTTAACAGGAAAGAAAGGCTAATGGAACATGCCTGCAGTATGTGTTAACACTTACTTTGAGTGTTAAGAAACTTTATTTGAATAATATAATGAAATAAAAATAAGGCCATCAGTATTGGGGACACACTGATACTGACATTTGAACATGAAGCCTGACTGGTCATCTTTGACGAATGGATTGTGGTTTTAAATTGAAGCACAATGGCACTTACTCTGATATCTGCTCCGTCTCTTTCACTGAATAATGCTCATGCTGGTTGTATCCAAAGACCAACAATCCCCCAAAGTGGCAGTGGGCTCTTCATTTGAGTCTGAATGTGGCAAAAAGCCGTTTTCATCTTCCCTCTCTGCTATTGGGAGTACGGGTATTGGTCATGACCCCCAAGGGTTTGTGATATGAACTGGCCATCCAAAAAAACTTGACTATGATGGCTATTCGCCTTCCAAAAACCATTAACCCTTTAACTTCCAGCTCAACTGCTTGGCAGAAGTCAGTACATACTGGAAAAGTCTTAATGTCTTAGAAAACATAACACGTCATTGTTTGTTTCTGTCAATTTGTTATGATACCAAAAAACTGCAAACAAACCAAAAGATTTTATATTTTCTTTGTGTAGGATTTTAAGGTTTAAAAGAACAAAAGCTATTAGTATTATTACCATTAGTATTATTTTAAATACTTTACTTAACCATGTACTGATTATATAATTTATTTATAATCTAAAATTCATCAAAACAAACTCAATATATTAGCATCTATTTTAAGATATGTTGATTGCTATTTTATTTACAAACATTTCTGCATTTTCTAGTTGATTTTAATCCCAAATATTTGTGCATTTTCATGTCATCACAATCAACTTTTACCTTTTTAATTTTTCAATCCCACACCAAGAAAATACCTTTTTCCCTCTTTCCTGAGGTTTTAACAGATTCAAACAATTATTTTATTAGTTTTAAAACTTTAAATATCCCTGAAATTATTGATGACCTCTGCCAAACAGTTGAGCTGGTAGTTAAAGGGTTAATGAAAAGTTGGGATATAGTTCTTTTTACTTTAAAGCATATCTAAGCAGGTGTTTATCTAAACTGGATTGTTTTTTGTCACAACTTTTTTATGCTTAAGTTGTGGTGCCCAAAGTGGTCCACTCATCCATATAGTTTTTTTCATTTGTGACTCTTTGGACCCACTTTAAAAAGATTTGGACACAGTTGGTGTAGCTTATAAACACATACCAGACTTAAGATCCATTTAAACTATTTTTTTAGCTGTATATGTTTTATCAGTTGGATTCAGAATTGACCACTCTTGCTCTATTTGCTGCAAAGGTGCTTATATCAAAAGTTACTGCTGTCTGTTATGTGCTTGACTTTGACAGACAGCTCAAATAAAATGATTTAAAGATTTCAAAGACGTAAAATAATTAGGAAATAAATAGTTGAATATAATTCAGATTGTGTATAAAAATGCATTTTTTTAAGCTGCTCTTAGAATCTAAAGCCTTAATTGTTTGCAACCCTTTTTTTGAGGCATATGTCTTTAGAAATTAAACAGGCTCTGGATATAGTTCTGATTGTTTCAATCAATCAATCACTTTAGAGTCATGTCACAAGTACAGAGCTGCAAAATTTTCTTTACAGTTCAACCCATCCAAAAACATGCAAAGACAGTCACACGTATGGAGGAGACAAGATGAGGACGACTGTCAGTGCCCGTATTCTTAGATAGGAAAAAGGGAGACATCAGGGAAAGAGGAGGAGAACAAAAAAAGCCGGTCTCACACTATGCACTACAGAGGATGATGTGAGATCAACCAAACCAGATTTAGACTGGAAAGTTTGGTAAAAATTGCATAGTGTGCAATGGCCACTGTTCTGCTCCTTTTAACTCTAGAGGGTGTAAAATAATTGAGCTCTGCAAAGGAGGTGATGTTTTATTGGAGTTTGTCTGTTTGTTGGTACGATTATTGGTTGGTTGTCTGTACACAAGATAAGTCAAAACATCTACAACAGGGTTTGATTATGTATTTGTTAACACTGCAGGATTGGGCAGATTTTCACATTTTAGTTAGTAACTCTTCTAACAATGTCAGAAATGCCTTGGCTTGATTTTTGATCCTGGAGCACTCCTGGTTGTCTTTTGGGGAGCCCTGTTTTTAACTTGTGACTTTATGGCTAATTGACTATATAGTCTACATATATATATACATATGAATATATAATATAGAGTATTAAAGACACATGCTGGGTTTTTCAGAGACACACTCACAGTCATCTCCCTGCTCAAGCTGATGAGTGAAGAAGCTGAGAGGAAACTTTCACTCAACAATGATAAACTCTTCAAGCTACACTTACTGTTCTGGGTTTCAGCTGATAGCAAAAGAGTTTCCGCTCTGGAAAGTTTATGTGAAGGTGGACCACTCCCTGAGAGGACAAGAGCCTCTATACATAGAGTTAGATTTAACCCCTCAGCCAGAGACACCCAGAGATAGATCTATATTTAGAACCAAGAAGCAAAACAGGATGTTCGATTAGGCAGAGTGGAAAGTTAGCCATTACATTAACTGAAGTTATTGTTAGTTGAACAACTGCATTATGATGTGGACATTAAAAGATGCATCAGTGCAGTCTGTAAACTTCCTGAGGCTGCTGCAAGACTGCAGTATCAGTTTTGTCTGAGAAAGAAATAAAATCTACTATGAGAAGACGACACAAATGAAACTTAATTAGTTTGGTTTACAGTAAAGACTTTTTTCTGCAGTTGATCTCAAAGGCCATTTCTTATTACTAAAAAGTTTTCATGAATTTATCTGAATACTGTCTTTTTTTTATCGACAAAGTAACCCTGTGCAGTAAAATGGAAAATTAAAGACACCACTCACTGCATTGCATTGTGATACTGAATCAAATTAAATCATCAATCTAATTATCATAATCAAATTGAGACTTGAGTTAGTCAATGTCAAAATTTTAACTGTTATTTTAATACCAGGGTAAGAATATAAAATCTCAGTACTAACATGATACAGTTTAAATGTTATAAATCTGCCATACCTATTGACCATGTATCAGGGGTCGAGGGGGTTTTTAAGGGTTCGTCTTCTTCTTCTATTATTGTTATTATTATTAGCTTTTTTTCTTTTATTGCTTATGTTACGACCAGCTCTTAGGGAAAATGGGAAGTAACATAAAAACCAAGATGTTGAAAGGTTTAAGTTATTTATTAAACAAAAATGATAAAATTGTGTTAACAAAGGGTGAGGTAAATAACTAAATGAGTGCTGTAACGAAAACAAAACGAGAACAAAAAGAGACTCTAACCTAGAGTTGTTACAACCAAAACTTCCTAACAAATAAATTAACAAAATTAAATACAAACAGCACCCAAACTGTTTTAACAAACCCAAAACTAGCATGTGAGCAGTACCAAACAAACAACAACTAGTGCCTCAAATTACACAGGATTTCAAGAGTTTACAAGAGTTTTTCTAACTAAGACTAACAAAGTCTCTCTAAGTGGTGAGCATGGCTGGTTGCAGCTTGCTGCTGGGGATCTGGTGCGTCTTGTTTTTATACGGCCCCTTGGGCTCCTCCGATTGGCTGATTTCTGTCTGAACCAATCAGGATCTGTCAGTGCACCTGCCCCGAATCAGCCGGCCTGCTGCAGCAGCGACCTGAGAAATGAGAAACACGCACACACACAATCACGCTGGCGTGAGCACACATGCATGCACACACTCACACAAAAGGGAGAGAGAGAGAGACTCTTGTACGGCGGTGGCCGTAACAGCTTATTATAAAGTGACATTTAGTAATATTGAATATTTTATTTTTTCCTTTTCAATAAAAATATTTAAACCAAAAATCGTCATCAGTGTAGCAGCACAAGCCTTTTCACACTTTTGCATTTGTTAGATTTTGTCCAGAGAAATTCCATCTTGACTGTTTCTGTCAAAAATGTTCCAGTGTTGAGTTGCATAACTGTCTCATCTGTGGGAGGAGTGGGCAGGGGAGCCTGTGATAAAAACCACCACTCACACTGGACATATTTTTATCTCACACAGCCTGCAGTCGGGTGGAACCAAAATACTTCATGAGAACCTGCAAAGGTCACTTTTTCCAGGTTTGGGATTCTGAGGATCATAAGGCGGCCTTTTTCACACACATGGAGTGGTTGTGTTGTCTCTCTCTCTCGAGCTGTGTTATGAACCTGGAAGAAAATATCAAAAAGAATTCCCGCCAGTTGGGTTTTTATTGCGAGACAAAAAAGAACAAGGATGAGTTTGAAGTGGTTCTTCAACTTAAGAAACTTTAACTCAGGTCCTCAAAGATTGTAGACCAAAGTTTAAATTTGCAGCATGTGCTTCATCATGTCATTTGACTTCTACTTTGAACTGTGCCATTATTAACATTACCCAACATGTAAGGACAACAACTGTCAAAACACTGAGGCTGGATTGATTCTGTAGAATCTGTATGGACACATTTATCTCCAAAGCATGCATGACAGTATTTTGCCATATCAATATTCTGAGCACAGGCCAAAGTAAAGTGCTACATGTGTCACATCTGCATTAGCAAACATTTAAAATCTGTCAACGTTTAGTCAGGGGGCCTCCAGGAAACATCCTTCTCCACGTTTCTCTCCACTTTAGATTACTCAAACTGCATTGAACACAGCAAAACTGACTTTGGGAACAGTTTTACTGAAATGTTTTTGATTTCTTCAGGTTGGTCAGTGTCAGCTAAGATAATTTGATGTGTGAATGGGCCTTAAGATACGGCGTTTACAGCACTGAAGTCAAAACTTTGAGTTTCAAAATTTAGTTCTTAAGAGTAAAATCTTGTTGATTATTTAGTGTTTTTAGAGAATAGCAGACTTGAATTAGCTTTTTTTGAGGATTCAGTTAGCCACGGCATCTAGGGGTGTCCCGATCTGATATTGATATCGGATATTGGTCCAATATCAGTAAAAAAACAAATAGTGGATTATATCGGTCTGCATCTAAAATCTCCGATACAAGCACTCTGATACAAGCAGTATGTACGTATGTAAATGTATGTATAAATGTATGTTTTAGTTTTTATTGGATTTATTGATGTTACTTTTTAGGGCCTTCTAATTTGTTTCTTATTTATGTTATTTAATATAAGCATATTTTTATGTTTAAGGTTAGAAGTTAGTGAACCCATTGGTTAATAACAAACGGGTCAGTTTTTCTCATACCTACTATTGCTGACTACTGTTCTCTGTTTGAATAATCTAACTTGATCAGGCCTTTTCTTACAGTCCATACTACAAAATAAGTAATAAAAGTATGAATGATTCCTGCTGAAATCGTATCAGATCTATTTCCGTATCGGCCAATACTCAAAGCTGAAATATCGGTATCGTATCAGAGGTGAAAAAGTTGTATTGGGACACCCGTAGCAGCAATTACACAAAATTAAACTGCAGCTTTCATTGGTTTTGAATGGTGGTTTTGCAGATATTATCTCTACTGGTTATTACCGAGCTCCCCTTTATGCTCTTTTTAACATGCTTGAATGGTGAAAAATGTTTCATTGTGAAGCAAAAAGTCTGAATTAGTAATAAGTTAAATTTTCTTCTCTTCTCAGGTGTGATTATTGTCCCCAGTGCTGGCGTGGGCATCGTCCTGGGCGGATACATCATCAAGAAGCTGAAGCTGGGAGCCCGCGAGTCGGCCAAGCTGGCCATGATCTGCAGCGGAGTCTCCCTGCTCTGCTTCTCCACGTTGTTCATCGTTGGCTGCGAGAGCATCAACCTGGGTGGAATCAACATCCCGTACACCACCGGGTGAGCTGAGGGAAACTGTTCTGTGTGTCCATCTGAAGCAGAAATGTACTCTGGGTGCTGTGGCTGCGTGGTGATGAGGTTGTGTGTGGCTGAGAGCAAAGTCTAGAAAGAGTTTTTTTTAAGTAGGCCCTTCTTCACGGGCCTGTTTGAGTAAAAATGTAGAGTGCTCCTCATCAGACTGAATTTACAGAGTAGTCAGCCTACAGTGACACAGAGGGTGAATTTAGTGTGAGCTGCTGTTTCATGTTTGGTAAGTCACTCATTATTCATCTCAATCAGGACATGACAATTAAAAATAGTTGCTGTGATAATTATGATCACAATATTGCTTAGAATAATCCTGATTATGATTTTGGCCCAGATCCTACAGCCCTAAAGTAGATCCTTTTAGACTCAGGTCAGCTCCTGAAGCACAGCGGGTCCCAGAGCTTCTCGTGCTATCAGAGGCAGCCGTTAGCTGACTGCAGTTTGGCCTTTTCTTGTGTTAAATCATTTCCCGGTATGACAGAGTCAGCGGCAGTTTTTATCACCCCATCTGTGGCCGATGTCGGAGGGGGGAGAGAGCGATCAGATGGGTGCAGGATAACAGATCGTGAGCCAGTAAACGGAGGCGTTTTCTTTTGGACGCAGTGTCCCTGATGGCGATTACATGGTAACGATGGAAACAGTCCAAGAACTGCTTGGAGGAGAGGATCTTTGGCTGGCAGCCCTGTTTTCTCTTTTTTCTCTTTTTTGTCTTTTTAATACCCCTCTTCCAGTCTGTCCTGTCCTGCGCTCTACTCTTTATCATCAGATCTGATTCCGGCACTTTCATCTCTGTGTTTTGTCTTTGGTTTAGATTTTTTCTTGTTGTATTTGGTTTTCCCCATTTTTCTCAGTCATGATTCTGTTTATTCTGTTTATTCTGCTCTTTACTTTCATGTCCACTGTCCCTCTTTGTCTGCCCATAATGTCCTTCGTTTGCTTCTATTAACCTCTTTTTCCTTCAAATTGATTACATCTTTCTTTAAACCTTTATACAAGTTCCTTAACCAGCAATCTAACACCAAGAGGTTCTGTTTAATTCCTGAAGAGTTGGTATGAACTCATCTGAAGTCATACTTAAGCACAAACTGCACATGGATATGGGAAACCTGTAATGCAATGACCAGTGCACCCCAAAGTGTGCACTGTGGCCTCTGGATGGCACCGAGAGATACTGTGTGTGATTTGACTAACTTAGATTACACCAAGTGTATCTAATCAAATGACGACAGCCTTTAGTTTTTCTGCTTAAATCTACTACATTTACAGATTAACTGTTGAGTAAAAAATGCTTATAATTACTGAAGCAGGCTCTCAAATTATAGTCCAGCCCAATCCACTTTATTTATGTAGCACATTAAAAAAAACCAATCAAGATTACCAAATAGCTGCACACTGACTGCCAAACAAAAACAGGATACAACAATGAAAACTAAAAATTTTAATTAAAACAATAGAGCACAAAAAAATGAAAAACACACAAAACATAAAACACAAGAAAACTGTAAAAATAAAAATTAAAAATTAGAATGAAAAGTTAAAGACAAAAGAAAAATAGGAAATAAATAGATAATAAAAAAATACATCAGAGACCGCACAACTCTCATCCCGAATTTAAAGCTAACAAGTAAAAGTATGTTTTAAGACTGAAGTTATCCATAGGTAAGGTGGGAGACTTTTTGATTTTAAGAGGCAGGTCATTGCATACAGTCCTGCTCATCATTATTGGCACCCATGAAGTTTAAGTACACAATGTGACAGTACATACAGCTTCTTTACAAACTTCTCTAACTTTGCTCTGCATCCCTTTATCAGACTCAAACTTCGCAGAAGTAATGTTCACATATTAAGGTCTGTAAATTATGCTTCATTAGCCACTATGATCATGCAGTCATATTTAGAATAGGCAGTATTAATTGCAACTACTTGAAGCCTACAAGGAAAAGAACACCCTACAAACATTTAAGCATGGTGGAGGTTCCATAATGGTTTGGGGCTGCTTTGCTGCATCGGGTACTGGAGGCCTTGACTGTATCACAGGAATCATGAAATCAGAGAATTATCAAGAAATTTTAGAGTGAAATGTCCTACCCAGTGTAAGAACACTTGGTTTGAGTCGAAGATCGTGGGCCCTCCAGCAAAACAAAGACCCAAAGCACACATCCAAAAGCACGCAGGAATGGTTGAAAAGGAAAAACTGACTGTTTTTAAATGTCCAGCAATGAGTCCTGATCTCAATCTGATTGAAAATCTTCTGTATGGCTGAAATCTGCCATTAGGGAAAAGAAACCTGCGAATGTTCAAGAGCTTGAACAATTTGCATAGGAAGAGTGGGAGAAAATACCAGCTGAGAAGTGCAAGAAGCTTATAGATGGCTACAAGAAACATTTGGAGGCTGTCATCAGTGCCAAAGGGTGTACAACAAAATACTGAAGAGGGGTGCCATTATTGCTGCACATGCTTTTTTTTCAGTTTCCTCTTTGAAATTACAATATGTAACTTGTAATAATGTTTTTTTTTTTGTTCTTAAAGTGTTTTGGACCTTCAATTAAAAGATCCGGATGACATAAATTTTGTACGTTTTAATTTATTTCTAAAGATATTGTTAAAGTAATGAAAATAATGAAGCGGTGCCAATAATACTGAGCAGGACTGTAGTTTAGAGACTGCTACAAAAAAGGTTCGGCGACCTCAAGTTTATAGCCTGGTCTTTGGGACGACAAGGAAATGCTGGTTCACAGACTCTAAAGATCTCAACGGGTGTTGACTATAAAGTTTAGTAGAATGTATCAAGGTGTACATCCATTAAAACATTTAAAAACAAAACAAACTGTTTGCCTGATTTACACCCACATAAAGTGCATTACAGTGGTCCAAACGCAAAGAGATAAAGCATGAATCACTCGGTCATAATCATTAAAAGATAAAAATGATTTCATTTTAGATTTAAGCCTCAGGTGATAACTGGATTCAACAACAGAGTTTATCTGTTGATCCAATTTAAAATCACCATCATCTTCTAAGCCAAGATTAGTGATGATGGGTATAAAATAAGGTTTTATGAACTCAGGTCTGAGGGTCTCACCAAATCCGCTGGAGCCAAACACAAAAGTCTCTGTTTTATTTTTATTGAACTTTTAAAGTTTCAGGCTTGGGGATCATACAGATAATAAGACCTCTCAGACAGATACAACAGGAACCACTTAAAAACACCCACAAAGTGCTGAAGATGAAAGTTTTGTGGTCGACTGTGTCAAAAGCAGCTGTCAGATCTAAAACATTAAAACAGCAGAGCCACCAGAATCACAACTAAATTAAGATAAAGATATATAAACAAAGAGACCAGGTGAAGGCTTATGGTGGAGTGCAGGCTAAGAGAAAATGCACTTATATCATATTTGATATAAATATCTACCTTTAAACCTTTAAACTTGCAAGTGTCCATAGGCAGTATGATGTAAAGACTCTTCTTCTTCATGGACAGATTTATTCACTACAGACTGAATCCACACTGAATGAAAACCTTTGAACACGAGCTCAGAGCAGGTGTGTCAATGGAGTGTATCCACTCTCAAATTTTTGTTTTTATGTTTTCTTGTCCTTCACTCCCGAAAGCAAAACAATTGATTCAAACATTTAATACTTAAATCTTGCCCTATATTTGTAGATTTTTATCCTGGCAGTGGTGTAAGGGGAGGGATTCTCAAATATTATGCATATTCACATACATGAAATGATGCTTTTGCCAATGCTATGATTTAAATATAAGTAATGTTCCAGGTGTTGTATAAAGGTCCAGAGTTCCTGAAACTCATAGGTTACATTTAGGGGTGGGAAATAAATTGATTAAAACAGATAAATTTGAATTATTTTTTGCAAAAGATTTTAAAAATTTAAATCAATATTTTTTGTCTTGACTTACTTCAATTGTAAGTTGTAATGTTTGAAATTAAAATTACTGAAATTACTGAAATTTTGTAGTTTTCTTGATGGTAGGCCCAGTCAGGTTTTCAAGACGTCTCAAATGGGCTTGCATGTGTTTTCTAAATGTAATTTGATATTGATCAGAGTTTCATTTTCATAAACTGCTATGCTTTGTGTAGACCAACCTGCCTATGTTTGAACTACGTAAACATTTTATGACACACACACTAAGAAACGCTTTTTGGTTGGGGAATATATTTTGATAAAATAAAGGTAAAATTTAATTCACATCATTTTTGTGTCACTTAGGGTTTTTTTTGACAGGGAAATAATTGGATTAAAATCATGAATAGAGTGTTGTGCCCATCCCTAGTTACATTTTTTCTTATTCCTGCATTGTGAATAGGATGTTAACACTTGTCATTTTGTTCTGATAGAAAACTATAAAGCTTGTGCTGCAGCTCCATGCTGTGGTTAAAGCGAGCTGCCCCTCCTCTTGCCCTTCTGCCCTCTGCACTGGTCGTTTGACTGAAAGCCATCAATAAACTGGTGCAGGGAAAAAGTGGTTTTGAAGACGAGCTCACAAGTTAGCATTGTGCTAGCTCCATCAAGAGAAAGCCTGTTGGATTTCAATGTGCTTAAGACTGCTCTGTATTTTCTATCTCCAGCCCGACTCTCACCATGACCCAGAGGAACCTGACTGGAGGCTGTAACGTGAACTGTGGCTGTAAAATCCACGAGTATGCTCCGGTCTGCGGATCAGATGGCATCACTTACTTCAACCCCTGCTTAGCCGGCTGCAGCAGCGTGGCCAACGACAGCACCGGGGTAATAGTGATGAATAACATGACATCATCCATGAGATCAGTCTCAAACCTGCAGCTATCTGGCTTCAGTCATAACCTTTTCTTAGATAGAGAGCAGTTTTAAGAGTCCATCCACTTAGTGTTTAAGAAGATTTTGGAATTTGCAGTAGATCCTTTGTCTGTATTTCTTTACATTTTGAAACTTTTTTTATGCCATGACCAACATTCCCTGAAGATTTAAACCAAATCTGTTGATAACGCTGAGTTATCTTGCTAATGAGACAAATGCTTTCAAAAAAACACAACCTCTTTATTGGGAGGTTAAACAATAAATCATCCACATGATGGTTTTACAGTCAGCATAGAAAAGTTCTCCGTCCTTGTACATGGACTCGACCTATTTGGACTCTTTCCTGGGAAAACAAAACAAGACTTAACATCATATCATTAGATTAATATAAAGTACCCTGACTTGTTATATTTGTGTAAAATAACAATTTTAGTGAGTTTACGAAAAAAAAAAAGTTATATACTATGCTTGTGCTGATTCCTCTTTGTTCTGCTGTGCAAAATAGACCAGATTAGATTGTACTTTATTAATTCCTTTGGGAAAACTCCCTCAGGGAAATTATGATTCCAGTTGCATTATATTATAACTAAAAGATAATACTTGTAGGCATAGAAAGGAAAAAATAGAAATAGGACATAATACAGGATTTTTCTTTGAGACAGAGACGTTTGATATCCAAGGATCTAAAACCCTACACACATCCTCTCTGTATTATTCTAGATTCGTAACTACTCAGATTGTGCCTGCGTCCAGAGCCGGCAGGTCATCACGCCGTCATCCAGCGGGCAGGGCAGCAACCAGCTGCAGCTCGTCATCGTCAAAACCTACCTGAACGAGAATGGCTATGCTGTCTCTGGGAAGTGTGACCGCACCTGCAGCACCCTCATCCCCTTCCTCATCTTCCTCTTCATCGTTACTCTGATCACTGCCTGTGCCCAGCCCTCCGCCATCATCGTCACTCTCAGGTATGACCATGAGTTTTTCTCACAAGAGTCACTGGTGAATGGTGATCAAGTAAATCAGATGTCTCCAGCCACAAGGCGCATAAAGTAAGGCCTGAGATAAACTCGCTGTTAGCCTTGTGCTCCGGCTGTTGTCTGTCTGCATCGTGAATGTGTTTGTTAGTATGGCAATGTAAGATGTGGTTGCTGGTGAAAACTGAGGGCCCACAAGTAAGGTCCGACCTCACTTAGCTACTTTATGTTGGAGATGTAAACTTCATAGAAACATGATGACATTCAGAGAGCAGCTATGGGTTTCAACAGCTGCATGTAAGTACAAAGGTGACCTAGTTTGAATGTTCACTCTTACTTTGGACAGAGTTTACACTCTAAAAACATTATGAGGCATTGCACCAACCAAGTTACTTTCAGTGTAGGCGTAAGTTAAACCTTAATGTGACACCTAACTCCTACTCACCGTAAAGCTACTGTAAAGTACGATGCCTGTGGTGTACCATTTACAAAGCTGGGAAAGCTCAAAGGATGAGGAGGAGCAGAGGGTCTGTTCAATGTCAGCTGTGCTTTCTGTGTGATAAAGAACACCCATCATATAAGACTTCCTCGCTCGTGCTTTTCTGTTTTCTGTGAGCAAGGATCAATCAATCAGTCATCTTTATTTGTATAGCACTAAATCGTAACATGTTATCTTAGGACACTATACAGAAGAGTAGTTCAATACTTGAATTTTATTTTATTTTATTCAACTCACTTTTATTCATAAAGCACCTATCAATCATGTATTAAAATGCAACCCAAAGTGCTTTACAAAGGGGATGACAGACAGAAAATAAAAGCAGATTTGCTGCCACGTGCTAAATCAGGCAAGAATCATATTTAAAAAAATAGAAATGAATAAAAGTAAAATAAAAATATAGAACTTACTAAGGAAGTTGATTATTAAAATGGAAAAAATACAACTAAATAAGTAAAGACAAAATCAGAGTTTAAAAATAAAATCTGCAAAGTTGTGATAAAACACTTGAAAAAGTCATTTAATGGCCGATCAGAATTCTAGGGGCCCAGGCTTCAGGAAGGCCATGGCTCCCCTGATTGAGAAACACTGGTGCTGGGGGAGGTACACCTGTGTGTCAGCTGTCATGTCGCCATGTTTTTCCTCAGCATGGTTGACAGAAAGTTTATCTCCAGCCTTACCCCCCTTTTATTGTCTTACTTGTTCATCAGAGGCATAAATGCCCAAAATAAATCTTGACAGAAATCAATAATTAATGACTGATGGATTAGTGAATGTGTGCCCAGCTGCACTAACATCAAA
The DNA here is from genome assembly GCA_036419115.1 of Scarus forsteni. Lineage (NCBI taxonomy): Eukaryota > Metazoa > Chordata > Actinopteri > Labriformes > Labridae > Scarus > Scarus forsteni. The sequence goes on along the minus strand of JAZDUH010000157.1, from coordinate 13,011,006 downwards.
ATTAAAGTTGATTGAAATGAACTCATTATTGATGTTTCTGTCTCTCTGGTTTTGCAGGTCAGTCGCAGAGCAGGAGCGGCCGTTCGCTCTGGGAATGCAGTTCGTTCTCCTCAGGACTCTCGGTGAGTTTAAATCAAAATATGATGCAAACCCACAGCTTTAATTTTAGTTATTCACAAAGACAGATTTTAGAGACATTAACAAAAGACGGTCAGAACTCAGCAGTAACATCCATCCTCTAAAGTGAGCATCTACGCAGGATGAGTGTGTCAGCTGAATTGATTGTGAGTGCACTGCACATTCTGTAACTGCTGACCAACGAGCTGATTTAACGTCAGGAGGAGAGCGGCTGCCCGTTTGACCACATCACTCCTCTCCTGAATAAGGAGGACCGAGCAGAGCAGGCTTTGATGAATGAGACGCTGTCAGAGTGAATCAGTAACAAACAGAACATGTGGAGCTCAAAGATGAGCATTAACAAGCCTGCATTAGGCAGGAAGGGGAGAAAAGGGGCTTTGCATTATGGGAAATGTAGGATCTAGCACTTAAAGCAGATATAAGAGACATTGGGTCCATGTAAATGCCCATTTTTGGTTAGAATGGTTCGGCTCTAAAGCAGCCATCATCAGGGCTGTTTCACTGCTCTCAGTCTTGATTGCTTTGTTCCAACTCAGCTGAAAAAAGTTTGCATATTTTCCTCGGATCATTTTATGTTCACACAGTAGCAACCGAGTTCTGACCCGAGCTGACTACTCATCATTACATCACAGCTGGGGTTGCTATGATTGCAAGTCGTGTTTTGCATAATGTGAAGCAAGTTGGCATGCTAAGTTACCCACAGATCAACTCACTGATTAAAAGCTGAGGTTTAATATCCTATGTTAGATTATACAGACAAGTGTTGTGTATAATTACACTCCAGGGGTCGAATGGAAGTGAGCCTAGACCACCTCATTCAGGCGAGCTTGGCGCTGTTTGTACTAAAACAGGAATCAGTTGCTGAGCTGATGAATATTAATGCTGCGTTCCAGGCAACCCGTAACTCGTGTTTTTCCCACCTGTAACTCTAAAAGTGCACTGGAACAGCAGTCGAACTCGTAACTTCCAACCTGTGAACTCGTACCAGATCGATGTACTCCGAGTTACGACTTTTGACGTCACATCACTGCCTAAACAATAAGGCAGCCTCTTAATAATGACAAACACTGTAAAGTATAAGCTTCTGTTACATTATGCGCTGTTTCCCCGCTTCTGTTTCACTCAAATGAGCTAGTTGATAAAGCATAAATCTTATCATGCCTGCCATGTTGGTTAATTTACATACCAGAAAACCAAAGTTGTAATTTGCCTGGAACGCTTTCGGGTTGGAACTCGGAGATTTCAACTGGGAAATTTTTGAGTTATGGGTCACCTGCAATGCAGCATGAGAGCAGGGAATCCCGGCTTGTATCGACACAACTCTCAAACGATTTAAATGTGAAAACAACCTTGATGAAAAGCAAAAGAAGCTTCATTTCATCCCTTGTCGACCCTTTTCCAGAGCATCCTCTGAAATATTTGGCATTAAAGGAGGTAGAAATTGCTGCAATCCATCTTTGCTTTAAATGCTTGACCATGTAAATTTGGAGATCATCTTTATCAAATTGAACAATGATTTTTATTCAATCAAACTTTAAGTCTGGGTAAGCAACGTGATATTTGAGAAGCGTCATCTCTGATCATTCATGTACCCAGTGGCGCAAAAAGGGGGTATGCACTATATGCGGCGCATAGGGGCGCCGCGCTAGAAGGGGCGCCAAAATGATGGAGAGGAAATTATTTTAAATTTGTATTTACTGTAATGAACAGCAGTTTGTGTATGTGTCAACCGTATGATCAAGAACAGTCAAGTCAGTGACTGTCTGATAGGACGCCGGGCGCCCCTTTGCTTCTTCCTCACCCCCCTGTCTCTTCTCACCCCCACCCCCGGCAGCGCATGCTCCAGGCGGCGCGCCCCCTGGAGCATGCGCTGGAGTAAGAGTGTTTTCATTTGAATCGTGTTGACAGAAAGCTGAAGATGAAGAGGGAAAAAAGAAAGCTGTCAGGGGCGCAGAATCGAAAGAGGAAGAGGGAGAGGGAGAAAGGTTTTATAGGAATGAAAAAAAGGTTTTCAATCTGGCTGAAAGATAGCAGGTAAGTTTTTTTCAGTCTATCAAGAGGAGGCTTGTAAATATTCAGTTTAGCTAAAGCTACTACTAGTAAAACGACCCGCTACTGTTGTGTTGCGACTGTAGCAGGGCTGAAACGATTTCTTGAATTATTCGGGTGATATTATTTGCTTAAATCAGTCATGTAAGCGGCTGATGCCATGGTCCAATCTTAGACACCGTGCTGTGTTTCAGATGCACTTCCCTGTGTTAAAATCGTGAGGCGGGAAAGAAGCTGATTGATGCATTCATAGTGACAGACAGGCACTCCTATTGCTGCCTTTCAATGCATTCACTGGCTCCTTCGGGTGCTTTCCCCCCTCACGCTAACAGTGAATGAAACAGAGAGTAAATAAGTCAGAGGTCATTATACAGTCAGGATTCAACAGATCTCAGAGCCAGCTTCACCCTAAAACCTGTTCCTAGGTCCAGATATGGTAGTTGCAGAAATTGAAAGTGAACTCCCTTTGAGAAATAAATATCATTTCTGGGATGTAATGGTCCAGCTTTCAGATATCCTCATACCATTGTGTGGATAATGAAGAACTATAGAGGGGGAAATGTTGCACTAAAGTAGAGGACGCTATTATAGTTTTGTTGTATTATAATAGTTTTGTCTTATTGCCTAATGATAAAGAGAAAATAAATGTTAACTTCAATGTTAAAAAAAAAAAAAGAATAAGCATAATTTCGGGGGGGGGGGGGGGGCGCGCCTGTGTCGTGTCTGCATACCCCTCAAAAAATGGGTAGTTGCACCACTGCATGTACCTTTTATATCATCCAAACCTCTAATAATTGCAATCGCCAAGTTGATTTTCTTTCATTTTAATGTACCTAAAAAACTACAAGCAAACCGTTTTCACTGCAATCGATCTTAGCATTTACTGAAACCATTATTTCTTAGCCTTTGTAACGAAATCACAGAAACGCTGAAGCAGTTGACTCAAATAACAAGTTACTACCTGATCCCTTAAATTCACCACATTTAAAAAAATCTGTCAGTTAAATCAAAATCCTCGACATGTCTCTACACATTGTGTTGAAGGACTTCCAGGTCTATAAAGTTAAAGTGTGTATCCTGGTCTAAGAGGGGAAAAGTTTGATTGATGTTGTTTTGATTACAGTCAAATTCGGTATGATAAATATGGCAATTTTGATTTCAACAAAATTATTGGTAATTATTGTTTTCCATAATGAAGCAGCCGAAGAAGACACGGCAGTCTGCCAACAAACCGCTAGTTTTGTTTTTACTTAACTGTGGCTGAGTGACTTCACCAGCTGCACATTTCCAGTTAGAGCTTAAGCCACATTCACAAACTGAGGTTTTGAGCAGCTTTGCAGGCGTATAGGAAATAAAAGAGCTGCGTTAAGGAAACAAAACTTACAGAACGAAGTTATCGTCAGTTGGACAACACTGTAGTTTGATTTCACAGCCACCTTTTATCCTTAAGACATGGTGTGAGCAAACTGAGACCAGCTGCAGCTGTACAGGAGTAAATGTCAATGTCACTTTGTTGAATGACGATGGAATATGTTTGTACAACATTCAGCAGTTTCAATCAGCCAAAGCTCCCCTACCTGGCGCAAGCTACCCATGCATTACATCTACATTGGCAAATGTTGAAATCTGTCTGCAGTTCGTCGGGAGTCCAACGGAAACAACAAAATTTACCATAGAAACAAACTTTCACTAGAATTTTGATTATTACTCAAAGTTGGTCAATGTCAGCCCTTATATGTTTATGTGTGAACTCCTCTTCAGAAATAAAATAACACAACCATCAGCCTTTCATTACCATTTACCAACAATCAACTCAGTGTTAATATTGCTGCATGGTCATTAAATGTTATTTAAAATTAAAGTTACTTTTATTTTTAGTCCTGGCGTTGGCTTGCCAGAGAGCTCTGCTGTTGGTAATTCTGAGAGCTGCTGTGCACTTTTGGGCAGGTCATTGTGATCATTTTACTCCTGTCTTATCTTAAAGAAGTTCTGGCTGATATGTATTACAACATAAATTAGTATTTGTATGCTTTTTACCGTTTCATTGACAAGAATTTCCTTTTTATAATTTAGTTTTTCTTGATTATGTATGTTACCTACTTTCTCTGCTCATGAGTTTTCCCTTGTCTCTCTCTCTGTTTCATTTTGTCCTATCGCCTTTCTTTCCTCTGTTGTGTCTTTCATTTGCTCTTCTTTCCTTCATCGATTCACTTTTAATTTCTTTTCTGTTCCTCTGTCCTTCATCTGTCTCTGACTCCTGATCCGTCTCCTTTTTGCGATGCTTTCTTCTTCCTCCTTTATTTTTTTGGTGTCTTCCTCTCCTCTTCTCTCTGTCATGTTTCCTCTCTTCCTTTCCTCCATCTCCTCCCTCTCTTCTTTACTGCAGCCTACATCCCGACACCCATCTACTTCGGTGCCGTCATTGACACCACCTGTATGTTGTGGCAGCAAGACTGCGGCGTCCACGGCTCCTGCTGGGAGTACGACGTCACCTCTCTGCGTTTCGTCTACTTCGGCCTCGCCGCCAGCCTCAAGTTCCTCGGCTTTCTCTTCATCTTCCTCACCTGGTACTCCATCAAGTACAAGGAGGAGCGGGTGGAGCGTTGGCTCAAGCGCCACCTCTCACACGTAGACACAGTAGGCAGCCTCGTCTGCCACCCGGGCGGCCACAAGGGTCACGCCCGCACCCGCTCCTGCCCGGTCAACATCCCCCGAACTGACCCCAACGCACTGCCTGCTAACGGTCCGCCTCGCGCCGGCGCCCTCAACAGGGGCATCAGTACTCAGAGTTGCCCTGGGAACGAACTCAAAGCAATAACTCCCCCGCCTCCAGCCACGCCGTCACCTGCAGCCCCGCCTGCTCCAGCACCGGCCAGATCGCTGGAACAGGTTTCAGTGCGGGTCTGAGCTTCTGACGGGAGCGAGGACTAAAAAACTCTGAGATTCACTCAGTGGGATTTTATCTGAGCTGCTGATCATCTCACGGAGATCCTGCTCTCATTCTGAACTCTCATGGGCCAGTTAAACGCTCTAATTGGCTCAGAGTTTTGTAACCAGTGAAATCTTTGAGTCAGGGGTCTTGAGATCACGCAGCTCTGTGGCTGATGATGGAGAATCTGCCGGTTTGGTTCAGCGTCAACAGCGTCGGGTGTTTTTAAAAAATTCTGATTCACGCCTGGCACAGCGAGCGCACGAAGGCTCAGCTTCCTCTTTGGATGGAGGAGAGTTCACTGCTCATGAGACCCACCTGCCCCTCCCTCACCCTCACCTCGGCGACATGTGCCTTCTGCCACCACCACCCACACACTCACACACATGCTGACGTCCCTCTGACACCTCAAAGGAAAAAGCTTCACCTGAACAGATACCTCAGCTTCGCCAGTCCTCTGCTTCCCCTCCACCTCACGTCTGCGTGCTTCTTCTTCGTTGGTGTTTTTCTGTATCCATCATGATTTTTTTTTGTTTGTTTTATGGACACGGCATATCACACGGAACAAAATTAAAAAAAAAAAAAAAACTGGAAACGAGACACACTGAATCAAGTGTTATGAACTGGAAACCGATGGCATGGTGCTATGTGGAAAAAAAACTCTGTCTAATGTTCACTTTTTTGTTCCTTTTCTTAGTTTTTAGGAGGTTAGAACACTTGAAAAGAACCTAACCAGAGAACAGGTCACTGGGCTAAGCAGCTTGGCACGCACAGAATGCATTCCTGTCCCATGCGAGGCCTTTTGTTGCTCCCCATGGCACAACGACGCGCAGTATTACCGCTGGAAGTTGGATTGTTTGGCTTTTACCAGACCCACACAATGCATCCATACATCGAGGCCGTTTCCCTTCTGACTTGGCGACCTGATTAGTGGTTTAACTCTTGAAAAAAAAAAGAACAGGATCGACATTTTTCCTCCTGACCACATTCCTGTTTGGACGAGTCACCTCCGTGCGGGAAGAACGAGGAGAGAAGAAACTTTGGAGGCAAAGATGGAGTGCGTTTCTGACTTTTCACTAGGCCTCATGACCGATACAGCCGACCATTTACCAACAAGAACACAAAGTTTGTACTGAACATGTAGGCAGAACCGTAGTCGACCATCACGTAGAGGTCTTAGTGTAGTTGTCTGTCTTTGTCAGCAGGAAAGGAAAATCTGCAGGTGAAAAAAAGAGTTGGATCCTGAGTAGAAAGTCAAGCTCTCGCTCTGCTTTTGATGGATAATTGTAAAACAGTAGTCCCAATGATTTATGGGTAATTCTTGCTGAAAAAAATAATAGGAATAGCAGTTTTTTACTCAACATGTTGACGTGTGGGAAGGAAGAAGGTTTAGAATTTAGCAAAATCACTGTTAGTGCACACTGTCAAGCTGCAGCTACTGATTTTTCCTTATTTTTATCTTATGATGATTCTTTTAATAAATAAATGATTGTTAACCTAAAAAGAGATAAGTAGAAAAAAATCCCTTCTTGAATTCTCAGAGCACCTGGTTACAGCTTCAGATCTTTCTTTATTGACCAAAACTCCAAACATAGTCATCACTAAGGAGGAAAAATGGCAATTTGTCATATTTTAGAGGCTAAAACTATGAAATATTAGATGTTGTTAAAATCAATTTAGAATAATAGGTAGAAATATCTGTCTGGTTATTGATGACTTATCATTTTGGCTCTACTGCCAAAATGATTATAGAGTCTCTGTCGTAGAGTGGTGCAGGAATGAGTCCACAATTATGAGTCAGGAAGTGAGAGAGCATTATTGCAGTGCTTAAAGTCTGTGGGATTTTTATATCTTTTCCAATTAATGCCTGAAATAAGGTCTGCGGTGAACACATGCATCTCATTTTGCAACATGAAAAGCGTCTAATATTGCTCTGCTTTTAAAATTGTAAAGTGTTATTGTGTCTTTAAAAGGTCAGATGACTGAACTGCTTACAAAATGGACAAACACCCTAATTTAATCATTACTGATCATTTTCTAATGAAAAGATAAAACATTTATTATGGCTGCAGCCATGAGGACCAACTTGATCAGGTCATTAGATGAAGTGGAAATTCTCAAACAAGTAACAACAGGTGAGTGTGATGGCAGCTTCTGGGTCGAGCCACCATTTTGTAGTTCAGTAATAGCTTGATAATAGCTTTTTACTCTCACTGGTTATTTTCAAGCTTAAAAAATACTGCATGTAAGATTTGTTCCAGGAGATTATCATGAGGAATTAAAGGCTGAAATTGATCAATTTTTTGTTCACCACAGACTTTTTTTCTCAGCAGTAATGCAAGAACACAAGAAAATCCTAAAGACTTTTATTCAAGGGGTGAAAACGCTAACTTCCAGGTTGTCCTACAAAAAGAAAAAACATCATCCCTGCACCTCTCTACAGACCTAATGTAAAGTAGAAAACAAGATTAACTTTGGATGCAATTATTTCAAAAAGCAGCTATAACAGTTAACAAAGTCAGTGCTAAAAAAAACAAACAAAAAAAAAGTCTGGTTGTGGAAGTCCAAAAGAACTTTTAAAGGTTTTTCGTTGAGGTTGTTAGCCTTCAATAATTTATCCATTTGTCTTCTTTTAGTTTGTTTTCTGTTCCCTCCCTATGAATAAAAGTTCATTCTTCAGCTAAACAAAAACTCCACATGGTTTATGGAGGTTTCAGTCATACATGAGGATCTTCATCAGAAAACAAAAGCCATCAAATGAACGCTCAGGAAAATATCAAAATGTGAACTTGTGCTCTTTACTAATTGCTGGGCTAAACTGCTGCTGTCGATCCCATCATGTGACTGAAAGCTTCAGAACATCTACGTGTATTTTTTCACCCATCAAAACCGTCTCCTTAAGCCCATCATAACCAAGAACAATGAAGAATCAGACCAGAGGAAGCTGCAAATGTTAAAATGTTTGATTATCACCCAACAATTTATTTTTATTTATTTTAAGAATATTATATCAAAGACAAATACAGCAGGTTGATTTCTGTTATCAGTCGAACATTATCCATCACCCACCATCTTAACTGCTTATCCCTTTGAGGGTGTTAGAGCCTGTACCAACTAACACCGGGCAAGAGGCAGGGTACGCCCTGGACTCCTCTCCAGCCAATCACAGGGCCACCATGTGAGACATACTCGATTGATACACACTCACACCTAAGGCCAACTTAGAGTCACCAGTTCACCTACAAAGCATGCTTTTGGGTTGTGGCAGGAAACAGGAGTACTTGCAGAGAACTAAAGCATGCACAGAGAGAACAAAGACCCCGGCTGTCAAGGCAAGTCAAACCTGGGACCCTCTCCCTGTGAGACACAAGCACTAACCTGCTGCACCATGCAGCCAATCAAACATGATCCGGTCTTCAAGTTTTTGAAGGTAGTTCTCATTTCAAAAGGAAACCCTCAAAAGAAGAGAAGTTCTACAGAGATATAACCAAACATTGATATTATTCTGACATTTTCAGGTAGATGATTTAAATTAAAAATAAATATTAGCTCTAAGTCAGCAAAGAAATGCTGTTAATTAAATTATAAAAGCAGCAGGAACCGTAAAATTGTTACATAAATGTCTAAATTAAGCTGTTTGAAATTCTCTCTTCTCCAAACTACTTGAAGTAAAATCAGTTGTTTTTCAGATGGTTTCTTGAAAAGTTTTTCAAGGCCCAGTCATAATGCTCTGGCTCTGCAGTTGAAGTTTCACAAATCTTACAAAGAGGGATTTTTGACAAGATCTGATTTCCAATATTTTGATCTCAAAATCGTTGCAACCAGTTCCAACATTTATTCATCAAGAGTACCACGTCTGCACTTTACTTGAATTTACTTTCCCTGTTCATTTATAAAATTTGGATATTTTACTTCATTTCCAAATAAAAATCAGCTGCATGGACTCAAAATACATCCGAACAGTGAGATGAACCCTTCTGAGCTGCTGCCTGTCAGTATTTCAGCAGAGTGACTCAAATCTTTGACTCTGCTCACTCCTCTGAGGACACGCGGTGGGCAGAAGTGGAACAGCACGCAGCAGTGATACTTCGACAAACACACACGGAGGGACAGAAAGTGATTATTACAAGGGAAAGGAAATAAAACAAAACATAAAGAAGGAATATGATGTGTCATCTCACTGGCTTCATGTTATCAGCATTTTAAGTCTCAAAGTTAGAAAAGTGTTTTGTCTTCTGTTTATTATCGAGACAAACAGTGAAGTAAAATATGGACTGATTAGAAAGAAATGATAGGTCATTTATTTAACAGCATTTTTATTTCCACTGAGCATTTAGTCCAACCAAATTATTATGTTTCTATTTCTATTGTGAAGTCCAGAGATTCTGATTATCTTAATTTTTTAACAGAAAGTCAAACCTGGAACATTCGAAACATACAAACAAATTAGCAGTGAAACTTTCTCTCAGCTCTTTCAGTATTTGTCTTTTTTAACATTAGAATGCCAACTTTATGTCTTATAAATAAAGTCGTACAGCATCTGCCTGCACAGTGATGTAGAATAAAGACACCGCTATTCCTTTAAGTGTTTCATGTCACTTTAAAAACTCAAAACCTTTTGATATCATATCATAAAACATTTTTACACTTCCACAGTTCACTTTGGATATTCTCAAGTCTTCAGTCTGTTGCAATTCTTTTTTCCGTTATCAAGCATAATGAAGTTTCCCGCCGGAAATCAAGTGTTAGACAGCAGCCCCATTCACACTGCCGTTTCAAGCTGTCATATTTATGCCCCTGTGATGCTTCACGTCCACTGTGAACATCGCAGAGATGGAATTTGGGGGAGATTGACCTGCACTGTGAGTGAGTGGGAGCACGTGCTGTGCCAACCATCGAACTGTGTGACAGTGCGAGTGGAAATATTACAACCTCACAACTTTAATGTGAATGTGTCAAAGGTGGAACAGTGATGGAGCTTTATTTAAAAGGTCCAAGTGTGGGTTAGCACAGAGGAGGGCGTCTGATAAGATATTATGGAGGTCACTGAAAGGAAATACTCATAACAGCCAAATAAAAGGCCAAAAAGTCTTTTAACTGCCGGAGGACCACATTGTTATCAACTTTCTGGCACTCTGAATACCAACATTGGTTTATTATAATGCAAAAACATAATTTAATGAGCTTCACGGCCAGTTTTATCTCATTTTAAAATACAGTAAAACAATAATAGTTAACAAGTGTTGGAATCAAAGATATTTTACAATACCGTAATCATTTTTTCCTAATGCTGAAAAAATAACAGTAAAGAAAGTTCATTAAATGTTTTTTTTTTTAAGCTAACAAATACCAGAAATCCTTTTCTTATAGTCTGTGTTAGCAGATCGCTAGCAACTGTTCTTTCTAAAACACACAGCAACGCTTTGAAATTGAAAAGCGAGTAATGTCAGATGCATTTTATTATTTCAGATTAAACATTAAAAACTTGTTTTCATGTGTTCATTAAAAACTTTAAGACATTGGTCCCAAACCGGAATTACGGAAGCTCTAAAAGGCCATGGTTTTTCCTTATATAAATAAGTCGTTATCACGGGATAACGACATAAATAAGTCAAGATCTCGAGAAAACAAGCTTCGTTATCCCGAGATAACCACATAAATAACTCGAGATCTCGGGAAAATGACTGAAATTAAGTCGTTATCACGAGAAAACGGTGCTTAAAAAACATGGAAAAACCATGGCCTTTTAGGGCTTCCGTACGGAATAAATCATATACCATCAGTCTTTGGAACCAGGAAGTGCTAAATGCTAACTCACTTCCCTGTTTTTGGACTCTGTTCTCTCCACCAGGAGAGTCGCCCCCTGCTGGTTAGTGAGAAAAGTACTTACATTTTTAAGGCAGTACTGTACTACCCATCAAACAAAAGGATCATGTTTGCCATCCTAAAAAAAGGTTTAATTCAGACTCTTAAGATTTTAAATGATTGGCTAGGCATTATGGTAAAGCATTTTTACACCTCTGTTTCTTTAAAAAAAAAACAAAATAAGAAACAAAACAATTGCATCAATAATAAATGTGCTGAACTATTCCTTTATTTCCCCGGAAAAAAAACAACCAAAAAACATATTTGTGTAGGTTCCAGCCTCCTAATTTCCACAATTCATCCTCATTCATGTTTTTTTTTACATCATTGTTGTATGAGAAATTATCTTTTTGCAAAATATAGCAGTGAATAATTTTGCATATTTGCTGTTTTTTGTCTTATTAATTGAACAACAGGCCTAACAGACTCTGATATTCACCTTCATTTTATTTAATCTTAATGAATTAAGATTGTATGAAATTTTAATTTCTGAAATAAACCATCAGGAAAAATAGGATTTCAATGCCACCCTATTATTTCAAGAAAATCTTTAAAAAAAATGCATACAGACTCACCACTGCCCTGATTCATTCATGGTGATATTTTATTGTTTCTTTTTCTGCAAAATTGAGCTGAAAAATTACATTTAGGTCAATATTTGCCTTCTTATCAGGTTTAGGCCTAAATGTGCTCTGACATTTCCTTCACACAGTCACATAAGAAATCATTAATACAAAAAGATAAATTTAAAAAGCTTAAATCTTCTCTAACATGCAGGTATCAGTGTTCATCGTGTTTAATCTGAGTCCACTCCAGTGTTTCACCATTTTGATCAAATCCTCTGTTTTGGGATGAAGGTGATCGTCTCATGATATCTTTTATTTCAATGCGGCATCATCTCCAGACGACAAAGACTGAATCTGGATTTGTAGGAGCTCCTTCATGCAGGTTTTAGGTAGAATATTCTGAATTTTCTTTTCTTCTCCTTTTTTAAGAATCAGTATTGTATTTATTTCAAAACGACGGACTGAAAGGTTACACTGGTGAGAGGCAACATGTAGATTTGTGGACGCACTGTTTACAAATGATGCCTTGGATACTTGACTTCTGTCAATAAAAAATGTGAAAAAATAATAAAATAAAAGTATTATGGAAAAGTTGTGGTTGTGTTTTCATTCTTTGTAGGAATAGTGCTGCACCCTCATGATAAACAACACAGATTCAGTCTCTGAACTGATTTGGGAAAGACTGGAATTCCTGCTCCTTCAGCCTGAGCAAGCTTTACACTGACTTTACACTGGAAAGGGGGTAATAAATGGCCACTTTATTAGGTACACCTTGCCAGTTCCTGGTTGAATCTTCAAGAAAGGGAAGAGGTTGATTTTCACACATGAAAAGAAAACTAAATAGAGAGCCAACTGATGGTGTTGTCTCTCCTGTGTCAAACAGTCCACTGTTTTATAACCTCACAGCCCGGCTGATGATCATTTCCTTCAGCTGATGATCATTTCCTTCAGCTGTGAGGAGCCACCACAGGTGTCACCAACAGCTCCTGATGAACATGACGTCTAGTTTTTGGGGATCCTTTCTCTTTATACATTCATTCATTCATAAATATCCATAACACTGACTATGAGCAAGAGAACTCAAAAAGCTGCTCACAAATCTTGATGAAATTTTCTCTTAGTTTCGGTCACAGAACAACAAAGAAAGGATCACACTTTGTGGTGATCTGGACCCAGGGATTTATGTGAAGGATGTAACATTAAGAGATCAGACAGTTTTCCACATTTTGCTTGTACTCGGCTAATACTGAGCACCTCTTGTTTGTTTTGTTTTAAAGCCTCTGGGAACACGACTTTACCTTTTTAGAAGATTAAGAGAAAATTGATGTTCAGTGTGTCATTAAGCATCCTTGAATTTAGAAAACCTTGATCTAAAACAGCGTTTTTTAAAGAGAACATAAATTCCCAGGACTGTGTGGATGTGGCCACTGTTGCTTTGAGGTGACTGGGCTGGAGTTTGTTAGTTTTGTTGCCTCTGAGCAGGATTTGTTATCTATGATGTAACAATTATCTAAAGCCCAACCACTTCACACTAAACTTTTGTGAATCCTCAAAACCAGAAGTACTCTCAATTAAAAAAACGGTCATAGCTCAGTTTGAGTTTACAGATTGCTGATCATCTGTAGATGTGATTATTACCTCTGACAAGGAGGTTATGTTTTCGGGAGAGTTTGTTTGTCTGTCTGTCTGTCTGTGAACAAAATAACTCATAAAGTTATGGATGGATTTTGATGAAATTTTCAGGAAATGTTCAGCATGGGAAAAGGAAGAAGTCATTCAATTTTGGTGTTGATCTGGATCACCGTCTGGATCCGCCATGACAAAAATAGCTACTGAATAACTACTGAACTAAAATGGATATCATTATGAAACTAGAAAAGCACTCGGAGAGCACAGACCTCCGCCAAGCGGCACAGTTCCCAGACGGTGATCCAGATCAACACTAAAATTGAATTACTTCTTCCTTTTCCTATGCTGAACATTTCCTGAAAATTTCATCAAAATCCATCCATAACTTTTTGAGTTATTTTGTTCACAGACAGACAGACAAACTCCCGAGAACATAACCTTCTTGGCAGAGGTAATCAATTGCTAATGGTATGTTTTCATGGTCAAGGAATCTAAATATCTATTTACATGAAATAAAGCTAGGACTAATATTTATGGTAAAAATCACAATAGGGGAGAGGACTGTGGTGCTGGCGGAGGTCTGCGCTCTCCGAGTGCTTTTCTAGTTAGTATCTTGTCAAGACAGTCTTTCTGGCTTTTGTTCCTGGGGGATTTAAAATGATAAATATTATCAAAAGGTGCAGGGATTTTGACCCCCTGTTGTCATTTTCCTACAAATATAGCTGCTGTCAGGCCAAAACCTGCTCTGGGTTTTGAAGTTTTGTACCGATTACATTCACAAAAACATGTCTAATTAGGACAATATACTGGATGTTCATTCAGCACTACAGTGTTTTTTTATTTCCTCTGAATTCGCAGTTAGCAGGTTTTGGCCTCACAAAGACAAAATATTGCTGTAGCCATAACTACGACGTCAGCGCTCTTTGCTTCATGATAATTATCGTTGTTAATGTTGATATAAGATCGACCTCTTTATTATTGATTTTACCTCAATAAGAATAAATACCTCTACAACCATACAGACATGAGGACCCTCTTGAAATGAAGTGCCACAACTCAAGGACCCCTTTAATAAATTAATATAAAAATAAATGTATATTCAATAAGGACAGATATGACGAGGACAGGTTTATGGTCCAGGCATCCATACATTAACACCATTGAGAATCTTCATTTTTGTTCCTTTGCCTTCCTCTCTAGCTTTTCTTTAAACAATAAATTAAGAGCAGTGGCAAAGTGGTGCAGTAGGTAGTGCACTTGCCTCACAGCAAGAAGGTTGCTGGTTTGATCCCAGTCTGTCAGGGAGATTACAAGTTCTCCCTGTCATGCATGGGTTCTCTCTGGGCACTCAAGCTTCCCACAGATCAGAAACATGCTCATTAGGTCTATTAGTGACTCTAAATAGCTCTTAGGTATAAGTGTGAATGTCAATGGTTGTCTGTTTCTACGTGTGGCCCTGGGATTGGCTGACACCGGTTCAGGATGTACCCTGCCTCTCGTCCGATGTCACCTGTAGGCTGCAATCAGAGTTAATTTTGTCAACTAATCTGTCTCATCATAGTTTTCATCAACAAAAAACTGATGAAAACTAGACAATAAAAACAAGTAAAAACAAAGTGAACATGAACAAAAACTAAAATTACATTAACCCTTTCATACATAAATTATTAAGTCCAAATGAATACTTTTCAGAAATGTTTGATTTTAGTCAAAGTCAAAGTCAGCTTTATTGTCAGATATGCTATACATGCTTGACATACAGCACAGATGAAATTTCAGTCCTCTCTGACCCACGGTGCAAAAGGCAATACTAAAAACAAGAGTAAAGATACTACAGTATAAAAAATATAATAGCCTAATAATATCTAAAGTAATAAATAGAATAAATTTACTATGAACAGAATAAAAATGAAAGAGGAGCAGTTGCGTGTACATGCGCTGCCATCTTGGGTTTGCTTTCAAAGTCTTTTTTTCAGTGTTATAATTTGAGGGAGTTATGCATCTGTTCAATATTGTGGGCACTGTGCCTCAACGGTATGAAAATTAATTTAGTCAATTTTTATTAACATCCCCAAACAAATGTCTTTAACAAACATTTATCAAGAGTAAATAAAAGCAATAGTAAAATCTTGCTGTTTAATCAAACTGTTTACTTGTGAATTACACCAAAATTTAAAATAAGAAATAAAAAATAATGTGAAACCTGAATTCAGACGTAAAACCCAATTGGCTGTTTGTTGGCTATTTTGGATTATGATGCAATATTTCATTGTGGGAAAAATGTGTAAAAATAAGTTTTATGAAACTTAAGATAAAGATTTGGGAATTTACCTCCTGGTAGTTGGACATGGTTCTGCAACCTAAAGGGTATAACATTATAATCGTCTACTGGTCCACTGTAGCGGACCCCATGCATGAAAGGGTTAACTGACACTTACATCAACAACAACAACAAAAAACAAAACTAGACTAAAATGTTCTACAGAGACTGAATCCAATCGGACCTAATTTCATCATGTAGAAAGTAGAGACAAGTTCGTAATACATCCAATCAAAGCTACTTTGTTTGTGTGGAAAGGTTGGATGAGTTCAGAGTGACATCCAATCACAGCTGCCTCAGCTTCATGGTGGCAGGATCCAAGTGTAAAACATGACTTTAGAAATTCAAGGAAACATAAACAATGCCTTACACTTTATATTTTAGACGACAGTAGATTTCATCAACTAAAATTAAAACAATTTAGATGACTAAATTATTATTCAAACTTAAACTAAATTAATAAGTGCTGTCAAAAATAACTCTGGCTGCAGCACTCACCTTAACCCCTAAAGGATGAAGCTGGTTAGATAAGGTATGTATGGGTTGAAACACATCATGATTTGGCCTAATAAAGATAAAGATTGACTGATTTAAGTGAATGCTGAAAACTGCTGTATTAAACCATGAGAAGGTGAACATGCTGAAAAAGCAAAATTTAACATGCTCTCCTGAAAAATATTAGAATAATTCAACCAGACTGTCCCATAAATCCTCCCACTATTCAGGCACCTTCCAGAAACCTGAGGGCCATCAACCACAAATAAAACATGAGGCAAAAAGCATTAATGTATTTAACATTTTAATGATTCTTTTCTTTCAGACAAGCTTTTCATAAAAACAAAAGTGCTCGGCTGGCAGGGCATGCATGAAGATATGTACACGTGTTCATATATTGAGCTCCATCGGCAGCTTCTTACAGTTGGAACACTTCTTCTCTTTAAATACTGCAGATATTTGGCTCATTAAGCTTTAAAGAAAAATAACACTTCGCTCTCTTTATGTCTCTATATTGCATCTTTTTGGCCGTGTGTTTTAACACAGTGAGTTATAAATATTTCATCATTTCAGCTCAATACTGGCCCAAAAAAACAACAAAAAAAACAATCCTTCATGCAGAGTTCATCGAGCTTATTTTCATTTACAGTGGATTAAAATTAAAACTCCAGACAATTATAGAAAAGTAAACATGACATGAGAGTAAGACATGTCTCTCAGGAGAAAATGTTTTTGTTTCATGGAAGCAGATGAACTGAAGCTGTGTATTGATCTTGGATGTGTGTTCAACACGTCCTGAAGTTTGATTAAATTCTGTGTGAAATGTTTGTTTATAAGAGGTCTGCATGTGAATAATCTTTCAGGTCAGACGAGAGAGAAAAAGGTGAAATGAGAAAGATTTTCTCATATTATGCACCTCAATATAAAAGTCAAAATGAGGGTGAAGTCAGAGCTAAAGTCAAAATAAAGAGTAAAGTTGAAATGGGTAACGACTTTGTGAAAAGTCTGAATGTTGAGAAAACTTTAAATATTAAAACCACAGTAAAAATGCAGAGTTCAGATGAAATTGAAACTTAATGTAAATTCTCCATATTTCAACCTTTTATTATCATTCTGACTGTTTTATTGAAGTGCACTGATAAAATGATTCTCCTCTCATCATTTCTTTGACACAAATTCTCTTCATGTACTTCTGGAGGTTGGAGAGCTCCTTAAAACGCTGGAAACAACCACAAAACCATGAAGCTGAAGAAGCTTTTTAAGCAGCACTTTTCAGTGTAACGTGCAGAAGGCTGATTCACAAACGGTGCACCGTGATTTTGAGGGTACAAAAAGTTCTTGGACATGAAATAAAAACTAAAATGGCAGAATGTGTAAGGCAGAGTTTTCCTTCAGTAGCACGACAGGAGGAAACCCTCACATTCAGCAGAGGAGATCCTGAGGAGACAAAAACAGGGAAAGGAGGAGAGTCAGTTGTTAAGTTAGTTTTGGCTCTACGATGACATAAATAAAACACAAATTAAAAAAAAAGTGTCCAGCTACCAGACAGCGGACCATGTGGTACCGGGTAATATAAAGTCATGAATGATCCATTTTATTTCCCTCTGAAACTCTGAGGGATGTTCAGATTTTTTATTAAGTGGCTGCTCCAGGACACCAGTAAATATAAATGCTCTAAAAATAGTTCACAGGAATTAAAATGAGGAAAGAGAAATACTGTAGAGAAATCGTACAGGAGCATTTAGTCAAGCCAGTGTAGCCATACGGTATGGTGTGAGCCGTACTGGGCTTTCTCCTCAGGGGACAGTTTGCCAGTTGCTTTATTGGAAATTTTGTTTTCCAATGATATGGGCCTCGAGCAACCCCACTTAAAAAAATGAGTTATCCCTTTGAGTTGGGATTAAAGGGGACATATGCTTGTTTCTCCTTTTCACTATGCCAGACTAGGATGCCTGTAAAGCATTTCTGCCCTCAGTACAAGTCATTTAGTTCCTTCATTGCCCCGCAATAGCGATCTCAAAATCCTCATTTTAGGCCATTATCAAGCTCTCGTTGAAACGCTCGGTTCTCAGACTAGCTTACAGTAACCTCGCAACATCACAGCCCTTTGTGCTCTTATTGGTCAGTTCTGTCAGAGCTGCCAAGAGGGTTGAGCCTGTCCTTCTTCTTCTACTGTATTTTCCGGCAGGCTCAAAGCAGTGACCGCGTATTGAGTCCCCCTACAGGCCAGAGCTGGTAATGAGTGAGTGTGAGCTAGAAATCTATATACTGCTGCTCGGTGGACGTGTTCCTCGGTGACGGTTGTGGGGCTAACGGACATCACAGAGGAGGAAGTGTTTTATCAGATTACTTCAATAAAAAGAAAGGTACCTCGTGTCGTCACGACGATTTAAATCTCGCGGTCATCTCGCAATGACCTATTTTCAGAGGCATTAAATCTCGTTCTAGGATATGAGAAAAAATACAATATTTAATTTTTTGAAAATTAAGGGGGTGTAAGGTCTTGTTTTCAAATTTATTATATTATATGTAAGTATTAAATCATGCATCAGCATGATATGTCTCCTTTAAGATTTCATCTTTATAACAATATGTGAATTTGCTAAGAAGACACTCAGGGTTCCCACTCTTTTCTCGAAATCATTTTCCAGGACTTTTCCAGGACATTTTCCAGGACTTTTTCCAGTGTCACATAACCAACTGTAGTTGCATTGTTGCTGTGGGCAGTTTTCAATTCTAGTTAGCCTACTAAAAAACAAGATTAGAGGTTGATGAACAATATCCCTAACTACTGATCATATTGATCTTAGAATTTCTTTGTTTCTAACTCTCCAGCATGAACATTGTCTGTTAGCTATCTGTTTAGTCTGGCTTATATGTGTCTTACTATTATAAATTTATGGTTATACGTATTTTTTAATCTTTATTTACTCTCCTTTTTTATGAATATATTTTGTTAATCTAGCCTAAATTTTATTTTATCATCTTTTTATTATTTCTTTTTGTCCCCATTGTTTTGACTTTTTATATTTTATGCCTTAACTTGCATTATTTTACCTACTCACATTTTCTGGCTACATGTAATAATTTTCCAGGACAATTTAAGCTTTTCCAGGACATTTCACTTTTTTCCTCATTTTCCATGACTGGAAAATTGGGCAATCATTTTCCAGATTTTCCAGGGTTTTCCAGGACGTGTGGGAACCCTGACACTGCGACTGATTCCAATAAATATAGAAACATTTTTTCATTGTGCTCAAGCAATTTCTCTCAAGAAGCGAGACAACGATCTTGTTTCAAATCCAATAAAGCAGTTGGAATTTGCCAAAGCTTGTTAAAAAGACACCTGAAGCTGAATTTTTTCCAAGTTTAGCAGAGAAAATTTGACTGAAGATTCAGAAACAAACATGCTAAAACTACATGTCATATAAAACATAAAAAGCACAGGAGACACTGAAGATAAAGTTTTAGGCACTCTTCCTTTTTTCTAATTTATTGCAAACTTAATCATTATCGTGATGTTGAACACCGTTATCACATCTGTCTAAATCATGCAGGTCTACTCAATGTTTAAGTTCATCTGTGTTACACTGTCCTGACTCTAAACGCCAACGAGTGTCAACAATTACACTGAATCATGAGAGTGTCCTAACTGCTCACGAGCGACGCAGCACAATGCTATAATTCTGACTTAACACCCTGTCTTTATTTTCCTTTCCACCTTCAGTGAAGATACAGATGAGCAGCGAGGAAACAGAAAGGATTTTCTTGTTTTTTTTTCAATCAGCAGAGCTTGCCTATTCGGTTCATACAGCAGAGGTAGTGGTCCATTTGTCTGTTTAGTAAACAAAATGATTTACTTTCACTTGTAACACTAAGGGAGAACTTGTTCACGGAGAGTGTAGTATTTTTGATTCTTTGAGACTGCCCCCCATCACAAGTACACATCAGGTCTGTTTCTCTGGCTGGACTTGACATAATGTTTGCAGCACTAAATGATGTTTACTTTTAAAGGCAGCAGACATGCAACGCAACATGACTTGATGCCACATCCAGCGCTCACGTTCACTTAGGATTTGTGTTCTGAGCATATGAAGAGATTTTTGACACACTATGTTGAATAGGGACAAAAGAGAGCTGTGGCTGTATGCAGCTCCCTGATGTGGGGGGAGAAAGATAAGAGGTCTGAGGGGTCTCGTTCCCCTCGCAAAACAGCGCTTTGGACAGAGCACCTTCACACACACCGCTGGTCTGCATCAACCTAAAATACTTCTTGTTAATTTAAGAAGAATTCATCTGTGTTTATAAAACAGTTACCTGTTAAGTCACCTGCTGAATGAGCCCTTTTTCTGGATCATGTTTATCATCCAGCTCCTCATCAGAGTCTGACAAAAAAATAAGACACATAAGAACATTAAAAAAACTTTAGGACAAACTTAACTTAAAATATTAACTGGACAGCGCATTGTGAAATGTTTTTAGTTAAACAACTTAAAGGGACATGCCAACTCCATTCTTTTGACTGTGCGTGCAGTCACAACAACGAGACGGGCAGAGCTCACCCTCCACTAATTAGCTTAGCTCAAACAGTGGGAGTCAATGGGTGGTGTTAGCCTGCCTCTGGCTACAGTCATCAGATACTCAACTCTAAATGGTCCTGTGTGCTTGTAGTGACTTGCTTTTTTTGTGTGTTATATTGTCTATTTTTAGACTACGATTATCATTTTGTTTTTTTCAAAAGAAATACATATGGATCTAAACTGCAGGACACACGGGAAAACCACCACAGACATGCTTTGTTTCGTTGAACCACTCACAAGTGTGTTAGCTAAGCTAATTCGTGATGGGGGAGCTCTGCCTGGCTGTTCCTCGTGACTGCACACAGTCATGAAATGGTGTCTATTGTGGGATGGACTTGGGAGTAAAAGCCAAACAAAAAAATGTTGGGGTATCCCTTAAAAGATAACTATTAAAAAGGTTGAGGTCAGAGAGATATGTTCTGAGTTTTTGGGGTGAGTGTCTGACCTGCCACAGACTCTGGGGGGGAGTAAAACTGTCCGTCAGATAGAGGACCAGGGCCCATGAGAGGAGCTCGCTGTGTGGCGTCCATGATGGACAGATATCCTGGAAAATAAAAAGCAAGTTACAACAACTGAAAGAGCAGACATGTTTATGATGATTACAGATCTGGGACACACAAATCTACTAAGAGGTGAGTCCAGATCGCTAAAGTCTGATGAACCTCATAAAACAAGACTGACTGTGACTGCAATGTGCAAGTGAGCAGTCATCTCATCCAGGACATGTCATGGAAGTCATGTGACATGAAGTATGTTAGGGTAACACTTTTCTAATGGAAGGCAACATCGCTATTTTAGATTTTTATGACTAATAATCAATTAAAGTCTGTCTGATATTAGCCCAGCAGTCAGGGAACTGAACACTGTGCATGTTTGCTTCTTGTTTCACGTTTAGACTGCGGGCAACGTCTCTTATTTACTCTTAATTTACAGACACACAAACAACCAGACACACACTCAATTACACTGTGTGGATCTTATTGAGTGCTTTCCTCTTTTTAGAGCTGGTAAATAATCAAGATTCAATAACAATTACTACTTTGCAAAATTATAAAAAATAATAATAGAAATTTAAAGATTACTTTGTCACATGACGTGATCTTTTTCCATCTCTACGTATTCTTAGATACTTGAATTTTTCATATTTTTTCAATTTTTGCTTGTTTTTTAATGTTCAGATTATAATTTAAGATTATTTAACTTTAAGCATTTAATGATGGCATCTGGTGAAGATGTAAAATCAATACGTAACTTAGTTTTATAACCATGCTCTTAATATCTATAAAAATAATCATGACTATCATTTTGACATGATCGAGCAGCCCTTCATGCGACCATCAGCTGCTTGTACTGCTACTGATTAAAGCTCTGACCAAATTAACGATCTCTAGTGGCACAGACGTGCTGCTGAGATTGTACAGCTGTAGGTCTGTGCTGGTCTGTGTGTGAGTAACTGGCAGCTCAACACGGTGAGCCCTCTTTCAGTTTGACTAGTGTAACTTTAAATCGTCAGAGATGTTTGATGATATTAAGTGACACAAAAACATGCTGCTCCATCTTTTCAGCAAAGAGGCTTCAGTGTGAGCACAGCTTCAGAGAATCTACTGGATTTACTGAAAGAATAATATTGACATTATTTGTTTATGCTTCATAAAAAAATGATTACAAAAAGCCCATTCTCTGTTTCTGCCAGCTGAATTAATGCAGTAAAAATACATATTACTATCATAAATACAGATAAAGATATAGTACAACAAACAGTATGTAGCCGAGTGACTCTGACGCACTGTTTTCATCTTCAGCCTCCTGAGGCAGAACTTTAAAGTCGAGCAGCCACGTCTCAATCCACGCCAACACGAAGGAGATGATGGGCAGCAGGTAACCGAAAGCCCCCTGAGACAACAGCTACACACAAGAGAGACAAAGTCCATCAATCACCACTACAGACAGAATTATTATATAAACTGAGCTAAGACATCTAAGAAAGGAAAAAACAGCTGAAATCTTTTACATCTTTGAAACATTTATACACGAAAGAAGAAAAATTCAAGTTTAATGCCTCTTTTGTTTGCACCATAAATTCAACTATTTAACAAGGAATGAACAAAAAACAAGTGCACTTCAAAAATGGCACAGATTGTAAAAGTTATATTTCAGTTTATGTAATTCAATAAAAAGAAATGGACTTTTGGAATTTTAATTTATACTACACCTGTGCTGAAAAAATCCCTGTGGCAATGTAAGGTCATCTACCACGTGCCAATACTTGTATAAATACAGGTTTTACGGCATCATTTCTGCTCCAAATGCTTCAACAGCAGATGTGAAATACACCCTGGTTAATATCACAGATAGTACAGGAAAGTGGAGGAAGATCAAACTACAAGAATCAGCTAATCTTCAGAGTCTTAAATGACCACTGAGATCTCCAAAGACCTGGAATTTAAGTGTCTTAAGTGAAAGGATCCTTTCAGTCTTGTCTTGTTTTCAAAAGAAGACTAGAAAAAAGTCAGAAAAGGTGTGAACAATGTCCACAATTGAAGCTTATCATCTGTATTAGGATGCATGTTGTACTGAGATGTTGGTGGAAACACAAAGCCCAAACATATTCAAGATTTATATACATTAAATAAAAAAATGTTAAGATGCTTTTGTTTTAATCTTGCTGGATAAAGCTTACAGCACATGATAATTAAAACTAATTAGATAACAATGCAACAAAAGCATTAAAATGACATAATTTTGAAACATACTCTAAAGATGTTTAAAAGGAGGCTGCAGACATCACAAAAAAGCCATAAACAAATTAATATTTTGTTTTACACAAACAAAAAAACTACATACAATGATTAAGAGGAATCAGCTGATTACATTATCTCACTGTTAAGAATTTCCAAAAACTATTGTACTTTTGTAGTTGTTCAAGTCGAAATGCTTTGACTGGTATTAACCAGCAGGTGGAGCAATAACCCTCCAACACGCCTGCTGCTGTTAGAATAAAAATGATCAAAATAAAAGAGACAAAGACTCTGTTTGAAATCCTGTGACTCTTACCTTTGACAAAATGACTTTAATGATCAGGAACGCACAGCTGGCTGCAGTGGTGATCTGTACAAACAGAGGAAACACGAATCAGACACACCCAGACAACAAAGTTTACACGACCCAGGTGTGTTTTTAACACCTTTTCTATGTGGTCTTACTGTTACCAGACTGGAAAAATCCATCCTGGGTCATTATTCCAAAATAACAGGAGTTCCTCTGGTTGGAATCAGTTTTTAAAGATGACACCTCTATGGCCTTAACCTGCATTCTGTTTAACAGCCAGCAGGGAGCGCTACACAGCTTAAAAAACTGTGAAAATTTGTTTAGTCTGATTGATCATGAAACTGTGATTACAAAATAAATCTGTTCCCACTCTTGTGATTCCAAAATTAAAATACAATATACACAATGTCCATTTGGAGACTTGAACTTGAACTTTTAAAACATTTTTCTGAATTCTAAACATGCCATTATAAATATCATTCATCACAATCGCCCACTAAAATAGAAAGCCCTTTACAATAAAAGTGGAAAAGTCTTAATCTATATACAGCCAAATTTATATTCAGCAGCTTACAATTGTGTGCAACATCAATTAAAGTCGAAGCACACAAATGTTTTTAATACTCGAGCACTATAGTCCTCTAAAAATAAATGCTAATAAATCACATTCTTGTCTTCTAAATGTAAACTTACTGCGATGGCCCACCAGTGACGAAGTCTACATACGGCATAGGCCAGGATGAGCATAGCAAACCTGAAAACAGCCAGGAGCTAAGGGAGAGAAAGAAAGAAGAAAAAATCATGAAATTCACACTCTTTGAACAAAATAAAAAACAAAAGAGTAAAAAAAACACTCACGAAAATGTCAAAGAAGGAGGCGTGGTAATCATACTGCAGAACTTCTATTATCAGCTGCTTCTGAATGCCGCCATTCACCTGTCAAACAACACAAACACTTGGTGGGAAATGCTCTTGAAAATCAAAAGGTGGAAGGATGAAATAGGAGGTGATGTTTTTCTGCTGCATCCTACAGCACAGAGTGAACTCCTGCCCAATGTAAGGTGGGACAGGCTGCAGCCCCTCAGCGACCACAACAGAGATAAGCAGTAACTATGATAAAGGATGGATGGGTGGATTAATAGAATCAGTTAAGGACAAAAATGAAGACAAAAATAAGTCAAATTTTACATATTGCACATTTAACTTCAAATTTAGTGGCTGGTCACCTATTTTTTAAGTTTATCATCCTATTAAAATAAACAACACAAGGAAACTCCAGTATAATGAAGCAACAACTGTGCCAGAGCTTCAGTGCCTTTACCTCAGGAGAGGCTCTGCCTTCCTTTCACAAAAACAGCAGGAAACTCCGAGTGGCAAAAACAAACGCAACAACAACTCTAAAAATGTAAACAGTCATCCTTGCCAAACTGGGTTCAGTTTGTTAAGCTTCCTCTCCAGCTCTGTCGGTGTTTACTAGTATGAGAGGAATGACGTTTCTGGCCCAAAGTGTTGCTCGTTAAACTTTAACTCTGCTCTGGAATTTCACAACATTTTAGGATTTATTTGTGTTTCGAGGGTCCGTCTCTTCAGCTGCTTTTTAATCTCAGATCATCATGTAAGAAGTTCAAGCTGTTTTCCATCAGAGGCCTCTTTAAAAGAGTCCAACGGGCAGGCAAGCATTAACATTTTTATGATCCATTAATGCTTTGCTCATGCTGCTGCTGGTCCTGAACTTTTCAGGGATCAATTAAGGAAGCAGGGACCAATGAAAGTAAGGGAGGAGGGAGGAAATAAATGAAAAGAGAGGAAGGAAGAAGGAAGAAAAGGAAGAGAGGGAGAAAAGACGAAAAGAAGGTCACAAGGGAGGGAGGAAGGAGGACAGAAGAAAGGCATAAAGAAAAGGAAGCAGAGAGGGAAAAAGTAGGAAAGAGGTATGGCAGGAGGGAAGGATGAAAGGAAGGAAGCAAAATGAGGCTGTATTAAGTATAGAAGAACATTAGAAAGTGAAGGGAATGGAAGGATTGAAAGAAGGATGAAGAAAGAGGGAAAAGAAGAAACAAACATGACAAAGTAGGAAGGAGGGAGGGCAGAAGGAAGAAAGAAAGAAAAAGAGGCAAGGGGAGAATGAGAGAAGGAAAACAGAAGAGAGGTGTGGCATGAGGGAACAACATAAGGAAGGAAGGAAGCAAGAAGGGCCTGAGTGAGGTATAAAAAACAATGGGGGGAGGATGAAGGAAAGGGTGAGGAAGAAATGTAAAAAAAGAGGACACAAGGTAGGGAGGAAGGAGGACAGGAGGAAGAAAGAAAAAGAGGCAAGGGGAGAATGAGAGAAGGAAAACAGAAGAGAGGTGTGGCAGCAAGAAAGGATGAAAGGAAGGAAGCAAGATTAGGCTGAATTAAGTTAAGAGGAACATTAGACACAAGATAGGAAGGAAGGAGGTTAGAATGAAGGGAGAAAAGGAGGCAGGGAGGAAGAAAAACAAGAAAAAGATGGGTGGTATGGCAGAAGGAAAGGAAGAAAGGAAGGAAGCAAGAAGAGGCAGAATGAATAGAAGATATCACAAAGTGAAGGGAAAGGAAGTAGTGAAGGAAGGATGAAGAAAAGAGATGAAAGGTAAAAAAAGGACACAAGGGAGGAAGTAAGGAGGGCAGAAGAAAGAAGGACAGGAGCCAGGTGGGAAGAACGAAAGAAAGAAAACAGAAGAGAGGTGTGGCAGGAGGGTAGGATGCAAAGAAGGAAGCAAGGTGAGGTTAAATGAAGTATAGAAGGCATCAGAAAGTAAAGGGAAAGGAAGGAGTGAAGGAGGGATGGAGAAAGGGAGAAAAGAGGAAATGTAAAGAAGGCAAATGAGGGCAGAAAGAAAGAAAGAAAGAAAGAAAGAAAGAAAGAAAGAAAGAAAGAAAGAATGTTGAATGAAGTACAGAAAATATAGCGTAAAATCAAATAAAACAAGCTTCTTCCAAAATAAGAAACAAAAACAGGATTCCCGTCTACTGAATAATGTCATTAGGAGCTCTGCCATATGAACATAATCTTACTGGTATAACCAAATAAAATATTAAGAAAGAAAGAAAGAAAGAAAGAAATAACTTTTCCTGATACAAATAAATAAAAATAAAAATCAGCCTCTATCGACTGAGGATCTGTAAGCTCATGCTGGAAATGACTTCTTTCTGTTATTTATTGTTTGAAACTCGGTGGAAACTACAATTTTCTAAACGTTTTGAAAAGTTTTTAGGCTCACAGTTTTTCAGTCATATGGGGAAACAAAGTTTCTGCTTTACTGTTGAACGTGTGTCGCTGGAATTTCCTTTTTTGAGTTCACCTTTAAAACAAGTGTTAGTGTGTCAGGGTCCACATTGTCTTTTGTTCTCACAGTTTACTGCACTGAAACTGGAACATTCTGGATATGTGTGCTGTAGTAAAAAATAATACTTCCTCATCAGGGCCACAAACTTTTGTATCTGATTTTCATCACTTCACGTTAGCGCTGTGTGACCTGTTTCTTTGGCCTCTGACACATTTCAAATAATCTTTTGGCCATTAAGTTATGACAACCAGGACCAGGAAAGTTACACCGGTGCTGTTCAAAGGTTATAAAACTTCCCAGTAAACAAATAATAAAGTCAGTCATGAAAGGAGGTCAGCTCCATAAAATTATTCTATGTCTAACAGAGCAGCACTATTATCACGCCCGTAAAGTCAAATAAAGTTAAATGCATTTCCAGCATCTTAAAATGTTTTCTGTGTTTTTTCATTCATAATTCTTACTAACAAAATCTTAAGTAATGATAGCTGAATAACTTAAGCATTTTTAAAACATTACTTTGGCTTCTTAAATTGTGATACACACTCGTCACAGTTTTTAGGGCCATTTAAATGACGAAAATTAAATGAAAATAACAGTGAGTGTAGGCCCTCATATCTCTTAAGAGTTTGATCAGTTATTTAGCAAATTGTGTTTCTTTATTCAAACTTCTGTTATCCTCTGATAGTCAGTCTAATAACACCATATTAAAGAAATACTTTCCAAAGCCAGAAACTGATTTTACCTTTTTAGTTTGTTTTGTTTTAGCTTTATTTAATTACATTTTCTGTTAGTTATGTCTTAATGAGAACTGCATTTCTTTTAGAGATATTCTAGATACATTGCATGTCCTTGAGCTTTAATCTCAAATAGATTAAGTTCAGAAATAATGCATTTACTTGTTATCACAATACTTGTGTGCTAATTTGCTTTTTTGTTGCCTTACAGTGAGGGTATTGTGTCAGTCTAGCAGCTCGATACTACAGTATAAAACACCGTTCTGGTATCACAGTGATGGAAATTAAGGACACCACTGCTCCTTTGAATGACTCATTTTATTTAAATACTCAGACACTTCATCAGATAGAGTGTTAGTAAACTCCACCTTAAGATATTAAATATTCAACTTTTTTTTTTTTTTTATACCAGTGTCTTAGGCTGTTTGATTAGCATTTGTTTCTGTGACAAATCCATAGTTAAGCTAATGCTGTCACTTCTAATTTAAAGAGGACATATCATGCTCGTTTCTCCTTTTCACTATGCCAGACTAGGATGCCTGTAAAGCATTTCTGCCCTCAGTACAAGTCATTTAGTTCCTTCATTGCCCCACAATAGTGTTCTCAAAATCCTCATTTTAGGCCATTATCAAGCTCTCGTTGAAACACTCGGATCTCAGGATGACCTAAAGTTACCTCGCAACGTCACAGCCCTTTGTGCTCTGATTGGTCAGTTCTATCGGGGGCTGAGCCAGCCTGTCCTTCTTCTTCTACTGTATCTTCCGGCAGGCTCAAAGCAGCGACCGCGTATTGAGTCCCCTTACAGGCCAGAGCTGGTAATGGGTGAATGTGAGTCAGGGATCTATATACTGCTGCTGGACGGATGTGTTCCTCGGTGATGGTTTTGTGGCTAACGGACATCACAGATGAGGAAGTGTTTTATCAGATTACTCCAATAAAAAGAAAGGTACCTCGTGTCGTCACGACGTTTGAAATCTCGCGGACATCTAAATGACCTATTTTCAGAGGCATCAAATCTCGTTCTAGCATATCAGAAAAAATACAATATCTAATTTTTTGAAAATTAAGGGGGTGTAAGGTCTTGTTTTCAAATTTATTATATTATATGTAAGTATTAAATCATGCATCAGCATGATATGTCTCCTTTAACAAAAGTTCTCCGATTTCTGTCAAAATAAAAGCAGGTTGCTTCATTTTAAAAATAAACTGGGTTAATTCAGAGAGAAATTGGGGATGTATTTGTAAATAGTGTGAACCCTGTGAAACCAGCATGAACTCCTTCAACAATCTGAGCAGCAGTACTCGTCTGCTGGATCACTTTTCACCGTGGCCCTTGTCAAACTCACACAGATCCTCATGCCTGACCTTTTTTTTCCTGCCTCACCTGATCGCTGTATACTGATTAAATCTTTTTTTTTCTAAGAACACTCTGGACTTCTTAAGTTAAACTAGCATGTCTCCTTAAAGCAGAGAAAAGTAACAATTTGTGAGTTGTGGCGTTATCTGAATACAGTAATAGTGAACATGTCACTGTTTTTAAAATGGTATAGCCTGCTGTTTTTTGCATTGGCACATTTTGAGGCTTTCATTTGTTTCTTGAGGACATAAATATGAATGAATATTTTGTGGGAAAAAGATGCAGCTTTCAGTGTTAATGCAGACAAACATGCCTAATTCCAAACCCCAGGTTTCCTTTGACAGCAAAACAACATTGAGCACTATAATCCTAAGAGGAATTTCCAGAGGAGTCTGTGGACATATTTTGAAACCTCAAGACTTTTTGACCTCATTTGTCAAACTGGTATGAACTGCTTCATTTAGTCTTTAAGGACTTCTGAAATATGTTTTGAATAACAATAAAACAGGTGTTTAATAATTCTAATGAAATTCAACTTTTAATTTCTAGTTTTTCTAAATCCTTGCTGTGCTAATGATATTTATGTTCACTAGCAAGGACCACGCCGTCAACAGGATGAATTTTGATTATTATTTATTACATGTAGTGGATAATAACCACCATAGCAGATATGTAAAGCTGAAAATTATTTTGGAAAACTTCTTGGGGAATCTGCCGTAGCTCCTGGGCACGACAAATACCCTTTGTAAGCCCCTTAGGAAAGAAGAAAGGAATAGTTTAAAGTTTAAAGAAAGGTGTGGAAGGGAGGGCTGCATCAAGTGACTGAAATAAAAGGGGGGAAATGGTCAGGCTAGAATTCACAGAAACACGGAGGGGCGTGGTGGAGGTGTGGTCCTGCTCCTGAAACTCTGCCTTAAAGCTAGGGTCTGCGATTTGATTTAGATACACTTTTTTAAATTCTCGTTAAAATGGTCTTTATGACCCGATGGTAATCAACTCATAATGTGTTCTTAAAACAGAGCAAAAAATATCCACTGTCTACAGCAGGAGTAAAACAGGGAAAACCCCAACCAATAATCATGCCGGGACACCTGTTTTTAAGCTAATCAAATCCCGTCGCCATTCTGCCCACCTACTGCGCGTGCATTTTCCCGGCGTGCACAGACTCGGTGCGTGTGGCCAAGCTCATACGTATCAGAGTCCGCCGGAGAATGCTTGCCTTTCAAGTTTTGTCTTTGAAAATAAGGGAAGCCCGCCGTGAGCCGTCCCACAACCCCAACCAAGCTCCAGTATCCCTCACATTTTAAGACAGATGTACAAGAAATCTAAAATAAACTCTTTGTTTTTCTAAGTTTATTCTGCTGCTCTAATCTCGCGATAGCTGCCACCCAGGCTACTGCAGGTGGACGTTCTCGCAAGGCTTTTTCTTCTTCTTCGGTTTTACGGTGGTTGGCATCCATCATTTTGGAGCATTACCGCCCCATTCAGGCTAGAGACAGGGCTCAGTTTGGAGAGGCAGAGGAATGTTTTTATTATTATATCATCACACAGGAGATTTACGGGAGAATACTGATACAGGAGGACGGCGGAAAAGAGGATAAAATACGGAAAATACGGTAGTTTTATGGTCAAAACAGGGAGATTTGACAGCTATGTGGAGAATGGCAGAGGAACCACCTATAACCTGATCAACATTGGCTGTGAGTACTAACTAACTTTACAAGTTTGTTTGGTGTTTTCTTACCGCTGACTGAGACATGACTTGGTGTAGTGTAAAACAAACACGTTGTGCTGAGGGTTTGGAGTTGAATCAGTCTGCTGGATATATCAGCCACGCGCGGTTAGGTGGAGCCCTGAGGAGATGCTACTGTCAAATTCATGCTAGTTTTCCAAAATCGCCAACCCCAGCTTTAAGCTCCACATCTAGATGTTTGTTTTTAGCTGTCTCTTTAAGTGCTTTGTTACATGAAATTTAAAAAATAGTACAAATGAAGAATTAGGTAAAGAGAAAAACAGGTGGGGCTGAAACCTTTTAGAGAAAATATTGACTTGTTTATTTTGACCTATATTGTTATTCCAATACAATGTGTAGTAACAAAAGGAAATTACTCATTATTTTCATTTTAATTAATAGAAAATATATATTGATTGAAATATTATCGAAGTGGTTGATGTATATGATTTGTTGTTAAATTTCTGTCCCATCAATGATGTCTCATGTCTCTATCTGTGTGTGGCACACAGGCCTGAACACCTCTGCTGCAACGCACTTCCTGATGTATGAAAACTGTGTGCCAAACTGATATTTCATCTAAAATTGACATTAATATGTCAGCCTTACAAAGATTTGCTTCTTACATTGAGCTCTATGATCCAGAGCAGGGTGATGAACAAGAGGTCAAAGGTGACAAAGAGGCAGAAGGTCCTCCTCACATCTGAGATGCACTTCTTCTCCCCAAATTCGTAAGACTCCACCCGTGCGCAGATGGGCGTGGTGCTTATGGACCCCACGCGCCTGCCAGTCAGCCGAGAATCGGCACTGCTGCTGCATCGACTCTCCATCCCTCGTCACGCCCCCAGCCGCCCTCCCCCGGCCGGGCCAGCCCAGCCCACTGGTTAAGAGAAGGTGGACCGAGGCGGATCAGAAGAGGCCGGTCATCTGGACTGAATCTGGGCGGCTTCAGAGGACGTGGACTCACTCTGTGGAGGAAAACATCATCACTGCATCTGCAGGAGGACAAAGCAGAAGCCAGATGTTCAATTAGAACAAAATAGATTTATTCATTTCATCAGATTTCTTCAAGATGCACTGGTCAGCAATCTAAAGTCTGTCATTATCAAAGAGTATGACTTTGAATAAATAATTTAAATTCTAATACATTTATCACACATATGTATGTGGTTGGGGATTTGGGGAAATGTGGGTAGTGATTAGGACTGGAGATCATGCAATCTGAACCAAAATCCACAGAATTAATAATAAGGGATGCCCTCCCTGATCCGGCTTTTCTTGGCAGATATCAATCACCTGTTTGTGAAATCGTCCGACTAATTTATGTTTCTTTTAAAAAAAAATTATGTTTCTTTTCTTTTTTCTTTGTTTTATGTATTGTTTTTTTAGCATTTTATGACTTTATTGATAGGAAAGTATGAATAGGCTTGTGAAACGAGGTGAGAGAGTAGGGGAAGACACTGCAAGTTGGTCACAGGCTGGATTTGAACCTGGGTCGGCAGAAGTATGTATATGGGATGCGCCTGGTTGCTGACCACTCCGCCAAACCAGCACCCATATTTTGTTTTAACGAGTTGAGGGTTTGCTCAACAAAGCAGTGGAAAAGATCTCAAGGATCAGAGTTATATAGTATCCAAAAGTTAAGACACCTGAATTACAAAATGAAATGTCTCATGGATAAATTGTATTTATTTATGTAAACTATCTAAATATTTAATAGACTGACTAAACCAATTAGTACAGTCCACCTGGCAAAACACTGAAAATAGTGTAATACAAAAAATCAATATGTTTAAACATTGTAACATCTCTCTTTTTAAACAAAATCAGTCAGCAGATTGTAACAGATCTGATTTTTACAAAAAAAAGTCTGATGCCAATCAGTAGCTGACCGAGGCAGAGTTCACCCTGAACCTGCCACCAGCTGATCACAGGACCACACAGAGAAACAGACAACTCAGTCTCGCTCATACTGACGGCTATTTAAAGTCCCCAATTAATAATACTACATTTTATTTAAAAGGTCCTTTCATAACGCTCAAGGACACTGCACAGGATAAAACAACAATACTAAAATCCTCAAAGTGGATTAGAAAAGAAAAGAAAAAAGTTCAGTATGCAGTTCTGAATAGGTGGGTTTTAAATCCAGATTTGAAGAGGGAAAGAGAGTTCAGATTTCAGAGGTCTGGTGGGAGCAGAGTGACTGAAGACCCTGCTCCCCATGCTGGCAAACTAGCATTTTCAATGCTCTGTGAGAGGAAGCCAGTTTACCTGAAACTCCACACTTGCATGGGGAGAACATACAAACTCTACCGACTGACACAGGGGATCCAGCCAGAAACCTTCTGGCTGTGAGGCACACGCACTACCTGCTGTACCACTGTGACAATACATCCATCTGTAATCATTACAGTTGAAGACTATTATACAGGATATTTTACTATAGCTAACACACTAAGGAAGATTGAATGGCTTCGTTGAGGTAAATTGTAAGATTAATTAGTTTACTCAGCAGCTAAATAACGACACTGGCAGCAAAGTTGTGGGGTTTCACCCACAGTCTCTGTATGAGGACAGTAAAGCAGCACAAGCAGTAACATAGGTGAACAAGAGGGTTGAATTGTTTTTTAATTTAAAGTTGCTGCATCAAGTAATTGAAAATGAAAACTGTCCAACCATGTTTGGCAGACAATCTGGATTTCTTGCACATTTATCATAACAAAAACGTATGTTTCAGTTGACTAAAGAAACTGTGTCACTAAAAAAGCTCAGAACAGACAAACACTTCACTGTTTATCTATTTCCATCTTACAGGAATATTGTAAAACATTTGACCATGACCCAGTAACCCTTGATTACGTCGTCTGTCTCTGAGGGAGTTAACTACATTGTTCTCTGCACGGTCTGTCACTCTCAGGAGGAAATCAGATTCATCGCAGCAGAACAATTTCAACCACATATTTTATCTGATTTTGGTGTTAAATATATAATAACATATTGAAATCTGCTCCAAAAAGAAGGAACATATAATCTTATAAAGGCAGGGATCACACAGGTTATCAAAACTTAACATGTTTGCTGCATAAAGACACACAGTCTTTAAAAAAAAACCCACCAGACTAAGGTGAAGATATCACAGAACAAATGAAGGGAAAATGAAACCACACTATTATCAAGTCACACATTTTCACTTCCCAGTTCTCAGATTATGCTCGATAGCTTCCACTTAACCGTCTTTTTAAACAACCATCCGTCACAACTGATTTACATGATCAGTCTTTGAGGAAGTATTTTTATGATCATGAATAAAACCCAAAGTTCACATCACAGTATCCAGTGATTTAGGTTTCAATTACTCAGAAAATCTCCCTGATATAATCTTTCTGTCATTCATTATTTTAAATAAGGCATTTTGCTTCAGAAATGCACCTTTGTTATTAAACTGGGCTGTTTATACCATGTGCAAAATGAAGTTGTGTAAAACCTAAATAAAACAGAACATTATAATCTGTGAGCCTCTTTTGATATATTCTCAATTCGGTACATCTCAGTACAAGATATTTAATGTTCAAACTGGACATATTCACTTTTATTAAACAAATATGCACTTATTTTGACTTTGAAGCCTACAACACATTAAAAAAAGGACAGGGCATTCTTACCACTGTGTTACATCATCTTTACTTATAACAAACCTTGATAAGCATTTGAGAACTGAAAACACTGCAAACTTTCTGCAATGGGCTTCACCTACATTAGATAACATGTAGAAAAGGAAAAGAAAAGGTGGGTGTCACCATTGACACATCATCCAAGTTCTATAAAAATGTAGGAAATCAGCTTAACCTGGAGTGAAATGTCACTTTGCATTTTCTTGACACTATAAATAGAACTATATAATACTATGGCATGAAAAGTCAAGACCATAGTTTATAAACAATAATGCTAATTTTTAGGGGTGGGAAAAAAATCAATTCACATAAGTATCGGGATTTTGTAATTTGCGATTTTTAAATCTTTTTTTTTTTTCCTTCCAAAAATCGATTTTTTTCAAAATGTAACTGCTTCATTTTAGTCTGTGTTAATAAGCCACTTTTAAATGCAATCCAGGCTTTTGAAGAGAGAGTATAAACAGCTGGTTCAAATATATTGCTGAATAAATCCTAAAAACGGACTCACATGTGATGTGTATTTTTCCTGGCTGGTGTTAAAAAGCTAACTGAAGATTGCAAAAATTGCAATTTAAATCAAATCCGCGCCTAAACAATTGTAAAAAATCGAATCGGGAGAAAAGTGTATCGTCCCAGCCCTACTAATTTTTATTTGACAATGTTAATGTCAGTTTTATTTATATAGCACATTTAAACAGCCAGCGGCCTGCCAAAGTGCTTTACAGTAGAAAAGGCAGACATGATAAAAACAATAAAAGGAATAAAAACACATAAAAGCAATAAGAACAGGGACAGTACAGTATAAATATGCATACTGCTCAGTAAAACCAATAAAAGTCCCAAATAAAAGTGGCTATACTCCACCAAAGGCCAAGGTGAACAAGTATGTCTTTAGCTGTGTTTTAAAGGCAGAGAGGCTGTTCGCACATTTACAGGTAGTGCGTTCCACAGTTATATAGGTTTGTCAGAGAAAAAAAAAGATTTTGGTGCTTAGCTGCACTTTACGTACTGTTTGGTTAATCCAAAATCAAGCCGTTCCATAATTGTGTGTTGGATATTGAAAGTGAAAAGGTTAATAGACTGTAGTGAGCAATTTTAGCTACAATTATAATTATAACTGCATCCCATAAATATGAAAACTGAGAATTAATAATAAAAGATTACTATTAATTTTACACTTGTTTCCTCTTTTTTCTACACATCATTCTCAGTGATCTGTATTCTTTAAAGTATTTTCTTTTAGTGTTTGTTTTTAATGTTATCATGCTGTAAAAGCGTGATCTCAATATATATCAAAATTATTATAATCTTTTGTTCCATAATCGAGCAGCCATCTGAAAAAGGATAGTTGGACAGATGATTTACAGAGAAAATGTCTGTCAGCCTTCATAGATAAACTAATAGACATCATTACACTGTATTGCTTTTATGTTTGTAAATCTTTCAGTAATAACTGTATTTGTTCAGGTAAAAATGTTTGTTCTTGATTTTCCTTTTGTTAAATGAAATGTCAGTGCAAATTGCTTTTGCAAAATTGTACTTAAACAAATGTCTGCATTAACGTTTCTGTAGAGAAGGAACACATTCGTACACAAATACTGATCCACCTTTAACAAACTTCTGTTTTCAGCAGAAAGAAGTTCATTAACGTTTTGTTATTAGACCACTCTACTCCTTCCCGGCTGTGCTGACTTTGATTGTAGCTGACTTGTAGTCACAGGATCTAACGGATTAATGGATTCTGAGAAGAATTTGTCAAACTGTTTCTTTAGTATAATTGTGAGTCTGCAGTGGAGCAGAAGAAAGCTGAAAGTCTCACACTTATTTAGACCAAAGCATATTTGTGGGTATTTCTGTAATGGTGGAGCTGTAACTATCATTTTCAAAGCTTGACTAATAACCACTGGCCTATTCCCTCTAAAGAAGAAGACATCAGAATAGAATCCACTTTATGAAGCTTAATAAAGCTGTATCAACAGGTTTATGGTAAGTGTTGAAACATTTAACCAGTTCATACTAACAAAAAAAGAAAGAGAAAAACAGGACTGGCACAATGTGCAGAGTCTGCAAGTTAGATTCCGTTAAACTGAAACATTTGACATGCCACAGAGTTAAATATTAGAGTGCCATGTTTGGACATCGTTGACCCAGAAAACATCACTTTTCCCATGAAGAAAATCCACTGAAACTGAACGAAACACTGATTAAGTCATGAGCAAAATAAATAAGGCCTTAGACTCAAGAAAATCTTAAAGGTGCTGTGAGGAGAATCTATTACCGGCGCTGCTCTGCTACTCTGCTACCCATGAGCACGGGCGACTGTCGTAATGCTTCGTTCCAGTAACCTCGAAACTGGGAGTGACATCATCTACGACTTATCTGCATTCCAATTGAAGTCGGAAAAAAACATGTCGATCTACCAGGCCATTGTTAGCTGTTGTTCGCACGCCCTGTGTTGCTGTTCACAAGTATCACATGAAGAATGTGATTATCACTATGGCAGCGTTTTTGTAAATATAAGTCTAACAATACTATGTATACAGCTGATCTAGAGCAACACACCCCAGTCAGAAGTGCAAATAAATTGATTATTACAGGAGCTAAATAGCTGTTCACAATGGGGGCATCCATCTTCAATGGTCAACTCGGGGGTGGCGAGGTTTCACCGAGTTCCCCGGAGGAAATTACGACTTCAGGGGGGCATTCCAGTTGCAGTTTCCTACTCAGAACTCGGAAATTCCTACTCCTGACTACAACTGGAACGCACTAAAAGACGTGACCCAAACTAAAGCATGTGTTTGTTGTGATGCTAATGAATGCAGCTCGGACCTTCCTCAGAACTCTGCATTGCTTTACAACTTCTTTTTTCAACAACTTACAGGATGCAAAGCGACGAGGTAATGTATCTCTTTCTAGTTACGTAGCAGTAGTAGTTTTTGATGTGTGACGACAAGCAATTTTTGGAAAACTTATTATTGTAGTTTTGTGGCCGGCTATATATCTCTACTTACAACCAATGCTCTAAGACGTGTCCGAATAACATAAATTTGCTCTAGTTTTAATTGTCTTGTTCCTGAAGTTGAGTATCCAGGCCAGTCCAGCCCTGTCCGACCCGACTGAGAAGCTAACGAATAGCATTTATAGATAACATATTTTGATGCTATAAAACTCATCTTAAAGTGTGTATTTCCATCAGGCATATATCTAAAAGTGAGATTTTTCTGTAATTACTTAGAAACTCCTCATAGCATCTTTAAGCTACAACCTCCAAAAATCAAACAAGTGCTGGAGTGTTAAAATTACGAAACCCCCCATAAGTCCATGTGAGGCTGTCTACAGAAGCAACATCAGTATTATTGAACTGGCCCTTTGTCAAGCCCCGCCCTTACAGGAAGTAATTCTCTATGCAGTCCCACCCTAATTAGTAACTGTTACCAGGCTAGACAGAATCTGTTGTTGCTGGCCCCTATCCCATTAACAAAAAATAAAGATAACTCGCCATCTGACTTATTTTTCTATGTTTGATTAATTTGATTCTTTTATACATTTCTAAAGAGACATATAGAAGGCGGTATAAAGGAAAACTCAAAATCTTACTGAACGTGTTACAAAAAATATAACTGGTGAATGGCCATAGTGATGTCGTCTAACACTGGCTTTTCAAAACAATGAAACACTTTTAAACTATCCATAAACATACCTCGAGCACCAAATACTGTCAGTGTTCAAATGTTTTCACTTACCTTTGAGCAAAAGTAACTTTTCTTTGTGATTTTCAATGTTAATGTGGCAAATATATGTAAACTATTTTGCTACAACGTATTTAGACTGACTTAAGCAACACAGAGCTTGTCTGAGTGGATAAACCAAGAGCCCCCTGAGTAAACAAATTGCCAGTGTCAGTCTGTCTTTGTTCAATACTTCGAACAGAAAATGAAAAATGTTCTTTCTTCACTCTCTAGATTTCTTCTTGGAGTTGGACGATTGATTTGTGCATCATTTATTTACTCTTGGCCATCTACATTATTCAGCTTTTGTTTTGTTTATTTAATTATTATTATTGTGTCTATATCATATATTGTACTTTTTGTTGAATGGCCTTGTAATGGGTGGTGGATGGTGAAGGGCGGTGGCAATTGATGGCTTTTCTGTCTGTTTGTCAACAATGTTAAAAAAACTGTTCTATAAATAAAGTTGAAAAAAGAAAATTCTTTTCTGCAACACATTAAACACACTGACATCCATGACCAGAAACAGCCTGTAATTAACAGGTTTACAAGAGCAGAATCATTACATACACTACTCTGAATAGACAATGATTTTTTAGCAGAATTATTTTATTTTAGGTAGAGTTGAGAAATAAACTAAGTTTTCAATTTCAACTTCAATTAAAGGTCCCTCACACCCTTTTGCGTGTCTTTCGTAGGTCACTTCCTGTATATTTATTTCAGTATAGTGCCAAGAGACTTTTTTTTAATCTCTACATTCTACCAATGTGTACCAGTTTTTATGGCTGTATTAAGAGAGCAGTATTGTTTTATTGTTTATAGAAATTGTAGGTGGGGCTGTGGAACCACCTTTTGTTCATGCACAGAAACATTATAAAGCTAAAATTTCAATCAACGTTTCTATTTGTTCCTAAGTTTTGGTGAGTTTCAGGGATTTATCTAAGGTGAAAAAGGAAAAAAGTGAAGATGCAATCGTGAGCTCAGGCCATATTTACAATTACTGCCTCCCACAATAGTGAAAACCAAACCATCAAGATCAAGAGATTATTGCATTTCATGACATGTTGCTCTTGTTTGACTTTTTCCAACCAGAATTATTTTTACACATCTTTATTTATATGTTAACATTTTGTTTGCTCTTAAAGTTCAGAATAATACTGTTAAGAGCATTTAAACTCAATGACTGAATGATGTGCAGGCTGAGAAGCAAGTGAATAATCATGTTTAATAAACTTGACCTCAATATCTATCAAAACACTTCCCTCTGCCAAGGAGGTTGTGTTTTTGACAGTGTTTGTTTGTCTGTTGGCAAGATATCTCAGTCACTTTGAGAAAAAGTCGGTCATGACACAGGGTAGAAGTGATGAGATTTTGGTGCTGATCCGGATCCAGACAGAAGAATTTTTTGAAGGACTTGTTTACATTTGTTCTCCACATTTTCCCTGATAACTCGGCTAAGAATGTCAAGAATGCCTTGGTGGAGGGTTGTGCTTCATGTTTCTTCTTGTTGAAACGATGAATTTTGCCATAATCAAGCAGGCATAAATTCAAGTTTTTGCTACTTTGAGGAAACTCTCATTTTTTCTGTTATCATCCACAAATTGAATAATCTTGTGACTTTCTTTAAATGAGTGAATAAGACTTAGCTGACTCATCAGTTTAAAGTTTCATGGGAGTAATCTTTTAATGCATGTAGGGATGCATGATATTATCAGAAGAGTGTCAAAAACGTTCCTAAAAAGGTGATTATCAGTAACGGCAGATATGAAGACTTTTGCTGGTATCTGTTGCTGTTATTCCAGCCACACCCATTGGTGCTGGATATCCAATACAGACTGTGATATTGGCAGAATTAACAAATGTACCATAACATTTTACCTAATCACAATCAACAGTCCTCTTATATAACTCAAAAACTGTTGTCCATTTAAAAATAACATGTCTCTTTCTTACTTTACATCTGTTTCTGCTTCAGACTGCCAACCAAGAAAGAAACAGGTCCATTTTAATATAGTTGACAACATATTAGTATCCGTGTTGATATTGGATATAACAAGTTTTGAAATACTGGCATGTCGGGTATCCAATAATAAAAATTAAAAAATCCAATAATATGCATCCCTAATGGTTAAGTATCTAAACTGTTGTAGGTAACTATATTACTTTCACTTTTAGCAAAAAATTCTGGTATGACAACTTTATTTGTAAAGTAAGCAAATTGATTTATAGATTATATATGTATATTATATATTTTAGCATTAAAGTTAAGGCTTCAAAGTTATCAAATAATGCATTAAGGCTAAGTCTCAGATATTTATGAACAGGTCTGGACTGACACACCAGAATGATTGTATACCACAAACTTTTTTCATCAAAACATTAGCATGCAGTAAAATGTGAGTCAATTTAATCTTAATCATAAGACAAAAATTATCCAACCCTAAAACAATGCCACAGTAACAAAATGGGTGCATGGTCCCTGGATAAGTCAAAAGCCTGGTCAGTCTCCAAAGTCTAATGCTAGAAGCCCTTTCAGCTGCATATTTCAGCTGATAAACCAGACTACCCGTGTAGCACTTTCTCAGCTCGAAATAGCTGATCACATACTGCAGCAGGAAACACAAAGTGCAACAAAAACACATGCGGGGGGCTAAAACCACAACCCTACTGACACGTAGGGGAAAAAGTGTTGAGGAAAAGCTTTAAATACCTCATTCAAATGGCGAAAACAGCAGGTGAAAATAAAGCTAAATTAAGGACAAGGTGCATGTCAAATGCAGGACAAAAAGCCAAAATAATGAAAGGATCAGCATCAATCAGCTCTTTCACAGCTAGCTAGCTAGTTAGCTTGAATGCATGTATGAAGGGCGTTCATTAAGTTGCCATTAAGGTTCTTACCTTCTGAATTCGTTCACCTGAAAATGTAAATGTGTTAAATGAGAGCTCTGGAGGTTTTTATCCGCAGGTTTCAGCCTGAGCCAGGAGACGAGTCATCTGTTTCCTCTCCGTCTGCTCGTGAAGGATGAAGGAAGCGGCCAGAGATGATGGTGCAAAGGATTCTGGGACATGTAGTCCGAAGTGAGTCAAACTGACAGAGCGGTGTACGGGTCCCCCTGGCGGCCATTTTGGAGGGGTTTTCCTGCTTCATTTTTTTGGTCACCGTTTAGATGTTGACAGAGGTGTATAAACTTTCAACAAAGGTTGCTTTATAACATTTATCTTTATTGAAACGTATAACATTAACATTAATTGAAAAGCCCCACCTGTGATCCTCTATCAAGTCCCGCCATACCCAGTAACTGTTACTCAATCTGCTGGCTTCTCTCACACTTGAAACAACTGAAAATAAATATTCTTGTTTAAAACTTTCAATAATCTTACCTTAGTGAAAAAATAAGACTGAACTAGAGCGATGAACTATTACATTGTTCTGATGAAACAAATAATTGATACCAATCTAGTGTATAATGAGCACAAGAACAAGCTTTCTTGTTTTGATTGAAGAAAGTAATAGTCAGGCATATTTTGAATTGGCTAACTCTCAAAAAAATGAGAGGGTAGTTTTTTAGCTTTGTCTAGCTTTTGTTGTTCCAAATATAATATTTAAATGTTTGTGTCTTTTTAAAAACAGGTTAAAGAACAAGACAAATGTAAACACGCACAAGTCCTGAATCTTACACAGGATCATCATTATAGCTGGTTATACAGCATTAAGTAACCAGTTCAGCTAAATAGTGTTTTCTTAACAGTTTGTAGCTTAATCTATGTCTTTAAGCAGACAAAAACATGGCTGTTATGATTATGAGTGGTCTATTAATAGCCTATCATCGTATTTATCTTTAAACAGTATATGAAAAAAAGGATATTTGAGCGTTTCATCAATTGTGTTAAACTTGCTATAGTTTGGCTCATTGAGCAGTTCACCACAAGAGAAAGATAACCCATTTCACCCAAACTTTGTCAACACAGAAGACTTTATTATAAAGGAGTGTCTTTATCCAACAATCTTGCCAGAGATTCACACAATTCTGTTGTTTCTACGGAGAAATTTAAACATACAAACAAAGAAATATCAGTTCAAGGTGAGCATAATTTATCTTATGCACTGAAAGTCTGAACAAATTTAGACACAGGACAGAGTGTGAGCTACATTCCCTAAAGCGTTTGCAGCAACATGAGAAAATGTCAAAGTATCACCCATAATTGGACTGAGAATTGACAACAATATGATGTCATTAAAAAAACATGAAAAGAACCTATTTATATATTTTAAAGATAGGCGTGAGCCTCCTACTCTTAAAGTCAGAAGGTTCCAAAGTGGGAATGAGGAGATACAAATGAGGGTTCAAGAATACCATCCAAAAAGAAAAGGAGAATCTTTAAATGATTTAAATTGTATATTCTACTCATAATAGTAAAAAATCTACCTAAAAATAAGCATCGTCAAAGGGGTGTGGAAAGAATCTGGTAATAAAAACCTGATTATTCAGCTTTGATTACATGATACTTCCCAATTAACATGATACCACAAAAAAAGCCATAAAATTACTTTTTTTTAACAGTCAAAAAAAATACATTGTCATAGTAGAATCTTCAAAATAAAATACATAACATACATGAAATAGAGCCTCTCTTTAGTTCAGTCTCAAGGCTCCCCACATTATGAAATCAGTGATAGCCTTTTTGCCATGCGTTATAAATGCGTATAAAGGGTCTTTTTTACATATGAAAATATTGTGTTCCATGGTAGACCATTTAAGAGCCACTGATGTAAAGCATGGTCCCTGCAACATTGATAAAAGTTATCGTCTGTCCCAGACACAGAAATTACAACAAATAGAGGAACTATGAGCGGACAAACCTTTGCCAAGGTATTTCTGACATTGTAATCTGCGAATTTGTGGAAAACTTACCTACCTCACAATGTTAAAGAAACATTAAAATATGGATCTGGATCACCACCAAAAGCAAATTACTTTTTCCTCGTGCCATGACCAACATTCCCTAAAAAAATATCCCAATCCAAAACTTTGAGTGATCTTGTTCACAGTCAGAAAGACAGGCAGCCGATCAAACGAACAAATGCTGGCAAAAACACAAGGCCTTGGGCAGAGGTAATAAATGTGAGAAAGAGAGTCAGACAGCTGAATGGCTGCTGCCAGTAAACAGCCAGAGGCTAAACTACAATGCAACATAAATGTCCCAAATTTCAATACTAGAATATTCTACTGTGCTCTAACACAAAGATACAGTATCACACAAGAAAATACTGCAGTATCTTAGTGTATGAGTATTTTTACACCTTTAGTCATTAAGTGAGAGTAATGCTGTCATGAGTGATGTATAAAAATATTCAGATGTAATTTTTCATGTGTGCACTGTGGTGCACAACATCAAATTCATCAAATATCCTTCAGGGACATTGAGGGTCCCCAGTCTCTCGTGTATAGGGACTTTACCGGATTACAAACTACAAAACTCAGCGCTGACTTCAACGTAATAAAACCTGAGTCCAGCATGTAGAGGCTGAGGAAACACGGTCTGGACCCTGTGAAGAAGAGTCATGGTTTCAGAGACATTGTAGAAGGACAGAGTACCTGCACTGTGATCCAGGAACACTCCGATTCTGGAGGACCGGGGACCTGAGATTGGAGTTTGGACGTTGTTGTACCAAAAGTTGTATCTGTTGTTGTAACAATCCAAAGCCCAAGACTTGTCATTGTATCCAAATCGGCATTCATTTGACCTCCCTGCCCTGCTGATGTTCCTGTAAGAAGCTACCACACAAACTCCCTCTCCTTTCCACTCCACCTCCCAGTAACAGCGTCCGGTCAGACTCTCTGAGCTCAGGACCTGACACCACCCAGTAAATCTGTCTGCGTGACTCGGGTAGGGCTGTTGTATGCTCATGACTTTTGCATTTTTGTTCCCACAGGACAATGACAGATATGTGTTGACTGTGTTTGGATCCATGGTAATATCA
Organism: Scarus forsteni; assembly: GCA_036419115.1. NCBI lineage: Eukaryota > Metazoa > Chordata > Actinopteri > Labriformes > Labridae > Scarus > Scarus forsteni. The sequence continues at coordinate 12,966,871 of JAZDUH010000157.1, read as the reverse complement.
CGTGCATACTTTAAGAATTCTGCTCTGGTCTTTGGCTCTGGCTCTGTAACATCCACTTTAGTAACTCTCTGTGAGATGTTTATCCATGTCTCACTCAGAAGATCCTGGAGTTTATCTCTGACTTCAGACACAGCTGCTGTCACATCCTCAAAGTACTTCAGAGGGTGCTGGGAGATGCTGTATGTGTCTGTGGATCCACCAGTTTGTAACAGTGAGGGGAGGTCATCTAGGAACTGGAAGTCATTTTCTGTGAGGGAGAGCTTCTCCAGTTCATTGTCCTTCCTCTTCAGCTCAGAGATCTCCTGCTCCAGTTTCTCCTGAAGCTCTCTGACTCGACTCACTTCAGCTTCCTGCTGAGATCTGACCTGCTGCTTCACATCAGAGCGTCTTTTCTCCATGAGATGCATCAGCTCGATGAAGATCTTTTCACTGTTCTCGACGGCTTTATCAGCAGAGCGACTGATGGCCTCCACCTCCTCTTGAAGCAGCTTCACATCTTTCTCTCTGTCCTGGATTCTCTGCTGGATGTTTTGTCGACTCACCTGGAGTTCTTTCTGCCTCTCCTTCCTCTCTTCTGCGGCTAATACCGTGTTGTGGCCTTTGTGATCGTCCATTAAACAGAGATAACAGATCGACTGCTGATCAGTGAGACAAAAGATCTTCATCACCTCATCATGACGGGAGCAGATGCTCTCCTGAAGCTTCCTGGATGGCCCCGTCAGCTTGTGTTTTGCAAAGGCAGGTGAGTTATAGTGAGGCTGGAGATGTGGTTCACAAAACGAGATCAAACAGAACAAACAGGACTTATGGGCTTTCAGCTTTCTCTCAGTGCAGACGTCACAGGCCACATCCTCAGGTCCAGCATAGCAGTGATCAGCAGGAGCAGCTCTAAGTCCAGTCTTCTTCAGTTCCCTGACTAAAACTGCCAACAAGGTGTTTTTCTCGAGGTCAGGCCTTGGTGTGAAGGTCTGTCTACACTGAGGGCAGCTGTAGACCTTCATCTTATCCTGCACATCCCAGTGGCTTTTTATGCAGCTCATACAGTAGTTGTGTCCACAGGAAACTGTCACTGGATCATTCAGTACATCCAGACAGATGGAACAAGAGAAGGTTTCATGATCCAGCTGAACTCCTTTCTGCTCCATGTCACCTTTCAGCGAAAAAATATTTCTTCTTACTTAAGACAGAAAGTCCAAAGGAAAAGGTTTATCTGCTCCTGTTGACCTGCAGCAATGAATGAAGATTTTCAAGATAAGTCACCGTCTGTAGACACCCATTTAAACACCTGCAGGTGTGTTTACAGGAGGGAGGAGACAAATATTTATCGGGTGGAGTGCACGGTTCAAGGAAAAGACATCATTTTCAGGTTTACCTGCATTCCACAATAAGCAGAGTAACAGGAAAGAGGGTGCACCTTAAAATAAGATGAATAGACTACCAAAGGAGCCACCGATGGACTTAGGGTATAATTCATGACTGCACATTTATTAACACTGACAGTACTCACTCTTTTATCCATTTCAAGCAGCCTGTTGAAGAATTTATGAAAACATTAGTTTGCTGTTTCCTACTCAACTTCAGTTTTGGGGGAAGGAGGAGGAAGTTCATAATGAACCGACTTTCCAAAGGATGACAAATCGTTCTGAGCAATGAAAGCTGGCCAGTGTCCAAGTATGCAAATTAGTCCATCAAATAAAAAGCATACTCAGAGTTCTTCGGTGTGAGGTTGCTTGAGGGCCTTGGCACCAGTAGATATGATTTTCAACTAGAAGTACAAACATCTGCCAAGACATTTCCAACACTGTCAGGTGAGCTATGGGTATCTCGCAATGTTATATGCTTAAAAAATACAAGGATCAGCCTTCAGATTAAGATAACCATCCAGAATTTGATCACCACCCAAATCAACCCACCTCCTTCTTATGTCATGCCACATATTCTCTTAAAAAGTTTTCAAGGTGAGGGAGGAGGAAGAAGTTAATGCAAAACAACCTTTCCTTCTAAATGGGGCACCTTGAGGCCCATGGCACTAGTAAACATAACTGCTAATAAAGCAACTGACCAGCTCTGATCCTGTGGGAAGATATCCCAATGTGGATGCTGGGTGATACATCGCAGTCAGTGGTGATACAAAAGCTTCATAATTACTCCACGACATGCTGTTGGTTCAGCGTAAGAGAGGACATCTCTATGAACCAGAGCACACACAGGAAGAACTTTTGCAGATGGAGTCATGGGTAGAAAGAGGGATGACAGAAACTGTTGTTGAACCTGAGGAGCAGGACGGATCACAAGTCACCAGATGCATGAGCTGTAAATCCATGCCCACAAAACCAGAGGCTGATTGCTGCCACCAGTGGGAGTTGGTTACAAAGCTTCTCCTGGACTGTCTTGTCCTGACTGGTAAGTTTGGCACAGCAAACATGGTGCTTTATCACTGCAGAGGAGGGAATCCTGATGATCATACTCAAAACAACAAGCCAAAATTAGCAACAGAAATCATTACTGTGACCATTTGTTTTGCCTGCTTTAACACCTGAGATAAATACAGGAGTGACCCATCTTCTCAATAATCCTTGTCGTTAGATTTATATCACTCTGATGCAGCACTCTGAGCCAAACAGCTGATAGGAGGAAAGCTGCACATTGCTTGGAGAAGGATAAGCAGCACATGTTGCATCACTAGTTCCAAACACAGGGGCTTTCTTGAGGAAAAGTGGGATTCAGATTCAGATTCAGACCACTTTATTTATCTCACAAGGGGCAATTCATTTGGAGCTTTCAAGTGTACATTCATGCATAGAATTAGTCAACAACATAAATAAATAATCTATCAGGGAAACATATTTAAGCAAGCATGGGACAGGTAGAGATGTCGGACATTAAAAGTAGCCTACATACAAATTGTAGAGCAAGATAACACAAGATAAGATAAAGATAAAGCAAGTGGGGTAAAAAACAAGACAATGTAAAATGCTGTAAAGAAGCATACAGTAGCATCAAGATGAACTAACATTTTTCTGTAGTTTTACCCTAAAAATGGGGTGATGACAAGGCTTTTGATGGCACTATAAACTGCTATGTATCACCTCCACATGAGGGCAGAGCTGGCCGGTTGCATTATTGGTAATTATACTTGCGAATGTCAAGGGCCACGAGCAACCCCACTTCAAATCCTCAACTATCCCTTCAAGAGCGTTAACACTGGCTTCTGCTTCAAAAGACTGCAGATGTCTCAGTCACTTCCAGCTGCAATTCCTGGTCATCAGCTGGGGGTCGGCTCTGCCTCGTGGATCTGATCACAGCCAGGAAGTCACTCTTGCTCTCATGTACCTGCTGTGTTTGCAGGTCCGGACCTTCCACCTGGTTTTTCCGTTCACAGCCTTGGTGGAGTCTTGTCCTTCGTTAGTTTTGTGCTTGACAGACTGACCTTTGTTGGAAATCTCAGTCCTTCACTGTGGTTTGGTTGGCATGTAAAAAGTGCATATTTGTTCTTTGTAGCCTGTCGCACCAGCTTTGCACAAGTTCTTTCTTAATCTGTCAAGTTACTCTTAACTGGGGCCTGATATTACAGGTACGATATCAGTACAAGCAGATAGTATCTTAAAAAGCCAAATATCAATAAATATAAACATTTCTGCTGATTTACAGCCAATACATCAACCCTTTATATCCCTAATATCAGTATTAATAATGTCAGAATGAAAGAATGTACCATAATGCCTCAACTTATTGTCCCTGAATGTTCACATTTAAAAAATAAACAGCATCATATTTACAGAATCAATTAGTTTTCTTGTGTTACATCTGTTTACAACATTAAAAAACAGTCACCATAAAGGAATAGATTAATTTAAATTTAGTTAAAACTGTGTCCTTACTTAATATTATATCCGTATAAGGAATAATCAGTTCAGATATACTGTAATACTGGATATCGGGATGCATCCATACCCAACATCAAGTTGAAACTAACTAGTTGTAACTGATGTTTTATTTTGCTTGGTTACACCACAGAGATATGGGGTTCATCTTAATGAGCGGAACAATAAAATTAAACAAAATCTTGTCACATATATGTTTTAACTTTTTCTGATAAATCAGTAAAAACAATGATTGATTTTTACAGTGCTGTTCCACAGTTTAATTGATGATTACAAGCTGTAACATCATGTCTTAATAATGAGGTACAAAAATATTAATTTGCTCTGCTTGTCTTGGTTAATAAAATAATTGTCTGAGAACTATGAACAAACATTTGGTGAAGATAAAAGTGCTCTGAAAAATCATATAATTCCCTGACACTGTCATTAATTATGAAAAGAGCAGAACAAGTTTTTGTCCAAAACATTTCCCAATTGTTAAACACTCAGAATGGTATGCAAGTGTTTCCCTTCTTCTAAGATAATAATGAAATGTTTAGAATAACAGTTAAAATATATTTTTAACGTCAATACAATGCACCTCAAAGCTATTCCATTCATCTCATCTCATAAATAAATTACGAACAATCGAAATGAAGTGCCACATCTCTTGTTGGCAGAGTTACGGTGCCCTCTTGTTGTTGGCTTTAGCTTAGTAATAATTGCTTTGGCACCTCTGTAAATATGTTACATAAAATTACGTTCGTTCAACTCTAGCTACATAAATGGTTTTCAATGGGAAGGAGAAAAGAAAATAATCAGACATGGTCTAAATGCGTGAAGGGCACTTTGTTAATTTTTCTGAGAAAAGCTGTGTGTTGTGTCTACTCAGTTCAGTCTAGCTCAAAGAGATTTATAGGAATGATTGTTGGACATTTCGCAAAAACATTTAAAAACAAGAAATTAATAATCAAAATAAACACTATTCTGTTTAATAAAACATTAGATTAGCTCAAACTGAATTAATAAGTCCTTCAATATTCATCATTTCCTTCCATCAAACCATTTTCTTCCTTTATTTGCAAACTTGTTGAATAAATGTTTCTATATTCCAGTCGGGTAAATCATTACTTTAATTCTTAAAAGGTAAAATACAATCAATCTTGAATTAAGGACTTTGATCCATAAGGAGGAATTTCTTTACAAGATTTTTTAACTGACAGTTTCAACACTTGTTAAAATTTGTTGATGTATTTCTAAAGGTAGAACTTGTGCACCAATTTTTACTGGTACGTATGAAGAATATTCCTCCTCAAAACATGTTTTCAGGAGGAATATTGTCTGCACAGTTAACGAAAAGTAGATACATATCTCACAAAAACTGCAGTTGTTTTATTTTATGTCACAGCAGAGGGTAAGGGACGTACATTTGTGGTTATAGTTCTTATAATCAAAATTAACACTTCACCCTGTCTCTGAAATGACAGAAAACATCAGCTTTGTTTTACACGCTGCAATAAGGACACTACTCTGTTGAATTCATTATGTAACATTTTAATTGGTGTAAACATAAGAAACAACCTTCAGCTCCAGCTTATTGTTGAAAACAGAGCATTTTGAGTGTTATAACATCTCATTTCATCCAAACAAATCAAAGTTAAATCCTGAAAAATATACAACTCAACACAGTTTGGAAAGTTTATTTCATTCAAATTATTTACAGCCCACAGGTAGCGTCAAATCTAGTCACGTCTGTGCAATTGCAGTAAACAAATGAGCACAGCTCTTGAAAGCCAAAGCCAAACCCACCCTCCCGTGGTAAGGCACAGCTCGAGTATTTCCTCTAAACAGTCTGTTCTGAGCAGGGCTGAAACACAGGGGTTTAAAGGAATGTCAAAATCCGATACCTTAGAAGAAAACCTCAACAAAGTGTTTTAAGGACATCTGGGACCAGTGAAAAAAGTAGCAACGAGACCATACAGGAGAAAAGGTCAAATTCTAACTGCTGTCCACCGTTTCCCCCCTTGAAAAATATATAATTCATTTTTATCTTACTTCATTTTTCGAAAGTACTTTTTCTTGTAAAGCCATAGATCTAGGCAAAATAAAAAATGATGGATAATATATAAATTCCTTTTTCTCACATGTCCCCTGGAGACAAGGAAAGAGGGTATTCTTATCTAATGCCTACAATTTATCTTATTTCCACTGGGAAAAGTACCACAATAGTTTAAATGTGTAGCCTCAAGAAAAAAAAGTTTCTTGACTACTTTGCAGCCTTCAATCTGTCCTGTTGGTTAGTTGCTACATGCTCAAGCTAAAGGAATACAGCTTAAGATAATTGCCTAAAGGTTAAAGATGAAACAGCATGTCTGACATAAATCTTGAGCTATGTCCTAAATGTTGAGTGTATGACATAGATAGCTTTCTCACAGCATCTCACACTCCATGCGCTCATTTTTTTTCATGAAATACTTAATTCTATGACCACACAAGTGCCATTAGCCTAAATCTGGTGCTAATGCTTACTTGCTTATCAATCAGTTAGGACATGGCGTACATATTAATGGTCTAGATCAAAAAAGTGCCAAACTGTGCTGCTCGCATTAGACATATCAATACTGTGGCACTCTTTGGAGGGTTTACACTGACAGGTGCAATTGGGATGAACCCATCGGTTAGACCAGGCATGTCCAAAGTCAGGCCCGGGGGCCAAATGCGGCCCATGTTCAAATTTTCACTGGCCCGCAGTCTCTGTTATAAAATCAATAACGTGGCCCTCTTGCACCTTTGACTGCTGTATAAATACTTGTGTACAAAATACCTATTTTACATTTCACCAGAAGATGGCAGTAGCGCTGTGGCCACATCCTTGTGGCACTTGACACCTGACCTTTTGTCATCATTTCAGCCCATCCCATTTCAAACATGGCGACTGTAGCTAAAAAAAATAAAAGTTGACAGCCAGCGCCGCCGATTCCAGAACAAGTGGAAATTGGAGTATTTTTCACCGAAATATGAAACAACTGTGTCTGCCTAATTTGCCACGAGACTGTAGGTGTTTTCAAGGAATTCAGTGTAAAGCGGCACTACCAGACAAAACATGCTAAATACGACAAGCTAACTGGGGCCGAACGCGGCGAACAATTGAAACAACTGGAAGCTTTTTTAATGGCACATCAGCGCTTTTTCACAAGAGCCCGTGAGTCAAATGAAAATGCCACAAGAGGTGGCAATGCTGATTGCCAAGCACTGCAAACCTTTCACTGAGGGTGAATTTATTAAAGACTGTGTGCTGAAAATAATTGAGAAGATTTGTCCTGAGAAGAAGCAAGATTTTGCCAATGCCTGCCTGGCTCGTAACACTGTGGTACGGAGAATTAAAGACATTTCACTAGATATTAAGAAACAATTAGAGTCAAAAGCTGAATGGTCGGCCCCCGCACATTTTCATCTTACCAAATCTGGCCCTCATGGCAAAAAGTTTGGACACCCCTGGGTTAGACCAACACACCAGAGGAACAATTTACCTGGTACAGCCAGAAGATGAAGAGCAGGAAACTTAACTTGGAGATTTGGGATTGAGGCAGACTTAGAAGATCTGTTTCCAGCAACAGATCTTCTAAGTCTGTAAATCTCAGAGGAATGGGAGAAAATAAATTGATGGGACAAGTTTAGATCACAACAGACTGCTGCAGTGCATTAACAGGGCGGCCTGTGTGCACTGGAGGCAGGAGAAAGACGAAGACATAATAAGTTTAAGACTTTGAGCACAGGCATTTGCCTCCTGTCTACTTCAGTTTACAAATCTCAGCAGAATCTCCTGGGTAGTAAAACCCAAGTCCTGCATAGAGAGGCTGTGTGAACTTAGTCTTAAATCTGTGAAGAAGAATCATAGTGTCAGTGACGTTGTAGAAGGACAAGATGCCTGCACTCTGATCTAGGTACACTCCAAATCTGGATGGCAAAGGACAAGAAGCTCGAGTACTGGTGCTGTCATACCAGAAGTTAAAGAAGGTGTTGTCAAAATCTAAAGCCCAGGACTTGTCATTGTGACCAAACACACATTCAGCAGAGCTCTCGGCTCTGCTGATGTCCTTGTACGCGACTGCGACATAAACTCCTCCTTTCCACCTCACCTCCCAATAACAACGATCAGCCAGACTCTCTCTGCTGAGCACCTGCCAGTAATCCACAAATCTGTCAGGGTGGCTCGGGTAGGACTGGTTTTTAAACATCAGAGTTGCTTTTCTGTTCTTCTTGGACAAGAGCAGACATTTATGAGCCGTGTTGGGATGCAGTGTGATGTCTTGTGAGTATTTTAAGAACTGGGCTCTGGTCTTTGGCTCTGGTTCTGCCTGAAAAACATCCACCTCTGTGAGTGTCTGTGGGATGCTTGTCCATTTCTCACCCAGAACCTGCTGGAGTTTCTCTTTGAATTCAGACACAGCTGCTGTCACATCCTCGAAGTTCATCAGAGGACGTCCAGCGACGGGAGGCGAGTCTGTATGCTCACTGAGTTCTGAGAGTAAGGGGTAGTCACGAAGAAACTGATGGTGATCTTCTGTGAGGGAGAGCTTCTCCAGTTCACTGTCCTTCCTCTTCAGCTCAGAGATCTCCCGCTCCAGTTTCTCCTGAAGCTCTCTGACTCGACTCACCTCAGCTCCCTGCTGAGATCTGACCTGCTTTTTCATATCAGAGTGCCTTTTCTCCATGAGACGGATCAGACCAATGAAGATCTTTTCACTGTTCTCGACGGCTTTATCAGCAGAGCGACTGACGGCCTCTACCCCCTCTTGAAGCAGCTTCACATCTTTCTCTCTGTTCTGGATTCTCTGCTGGATCTTTCCTCGGCTCACCTCGATCTCTCTCTGCCTTTTCTCCCTCTCTGCACCAGCTAATACCGTGTTGTGGCCTTTGTGATCATCCATTAAACAGAGATAACAGATCGACTGCTGATCAGTGAGACAAAAGATCTTCATCATCTCACCGTGACGGGGGGCAGATGCTCTCCTGGAGCTTCCTGGATGGCACCACCAGCTTGTGTTTCTCAAAAGCAGGTGATTCAAAATGAGGCTGAAGATGTTTCTCGCAGTAAGAGGCTAAACACTGCAGGCAAGATTTGTAAGCTCTTCGCACTCTCCCAGTGCAGACGTCACAGGCCACGTCTTCAGGGCCAGCAACGCAGTGATCAGGAGGAGATGATTTGATTTTAACCTTCTTTAGCTGCTCTAATAAATCAGCCAACATGGTGTTCTTGCCCAGGACAGGCCGTGGCGAGAAAGTCTTTCTGCACTGAGGGCAGCTGTACACTCTTCTTTCATCCTCTACGTCCCAGTGGTTCTTGATGCAGGTCATGCAGTAGCTGTGCCCACAGGGAACCGTCACTGGATCTTTGAGTAGATCCAGACAGATGGAACATGAAACTACTTCAAATGTAACTTCTTTCTGCGCCATTTTACCTCTCACTGATGAATTAGTTTCAGTTCTTTGGAGCTATTTTATCTCTGATCTGGATTTGTGCAGGAAATGTCAGATATTGTTGGTAAGATCCATGTTCTCGGCGCAGATCTGTAACATGAGGGAAAAATATTCTGTCAGAGTGTTTGGACAGCTAAAAAACGAGGAAAGGTAACTTATTCACTTGTTTCTGAGATCCGAAGAGCAAGAGAGATTTTGTGTTTCGCTGAAGCTTGTTTCAGTTTTCCAGACAATGTCAGTTTTTCAAAAGGCCTTACTTCAAATCAGCATGGGAGCAACAGGCAAACTGAACAGCTGCTTCATGCTGCAGCTGTAAACAAAGGAGGGTGGAGGATCTCTGCTCGGTCAGTTACCAGAATGTGATACTCCACAAACTCTCAACGTAGCTCAAGTCACAGATTAAATACTGAAACTTCCTCAGCTGAGCTCTGAGGATGATCCTGTCATACTTAAGATATGGACTCTGTCCATTTTATATTACTGTGGCATTGCCATCTGGTTTTCTGAAATACTGACTGGGCCGAGGGAAATTATTCAACAAGTGAGCATTAGTAATGCTTTAACCTCTACAGCCCCAGCCCCTTTTTAAGCCTTCTGCTGGAAAATGACACACTCATAAAGTAAAGAGTGTTATCTCTGCAACCACAAGGTTTATTTCAATTATTCTGGTGTCATAATAAAAGTAACACTCGAGAGTATTGTCCAGATGTGTAATTATCAGCATACATATTACTGGGACAGGGTAAATGAAGATAGAAGTCAGAATAAATTGAAAATTCATCCTCGCCTAAAATAAACAATTTTTTTTATTGTGAATATCTCTTGGAAAGGATTCTAGAGTGGGTATAAATCTCTAAAATGAATTATGAAATATTTTTACATCTTCCCTGCAAAGGACTATTGTTATAAAGCAAGGCAGAGCAAAACTAGAAAAGCACTCAGAGAGCGCAGACCTCCGCCAGCGCCACAGTCCTCACCCATATTGCGATTTTCACCATAAATATTAGTCCTACCTTTATTTCATTGAAATATTTAGATTCCTTGACCATGAAAACATACCATTAGCAATTAGATTAATAATGATATCTATTTTTGTTCAGTAGTTATTCACAAAAATCACATTTTTTGTCATGGCGGCCAAACACTGACCCGGATCAACACCAAAAATTGAATCAGTTCTTCCTCTTCCCATGCTGAACATTTCCTGAAAATTTCATCCAAATCCATCCATTACTTTTTGAGTTATTTTGTTCACAGACAGACGGACGGACAGACAAACAAACTCTCCCGAAAACATAACCTCCTTGGAGGAGGTAATTAGAGGTTTTATAACAATTTGATCAAGAGAGGATTTTGAAAAACAGTTCACTTTTTCTTACGTTTCTGTTGGAGAGCGTGCAAGCATTCCTAAAATCAGGTACTTTGGGCTGCAGAGGTTAAAAAGTAGTTGCATTTGGAGCCCCTTAAAGCTTCGCAACAACTTCAGGCTCTAACTACACTTCTTGCCTCCTGATCAAGTCTTCACCTGTGCTGTTGAAGACATCGGTGCTACAAAAGAGTTTTCAAGACATTTTTAAAGAATGTAGCTACAAAACTTTGCACAAACATTTAACTGTGTTATTTAAAAGCAATGAGCCAGATACGTTAACTTTGATATGATTGAGGTTTTATGAGGGTTTTGGTTGGTCAAGAAAATGTTCATATGTCTAGACAGGCTGTGGCACACAAAGTTTGGCAAATGCTGATCTACAATCTCGTCACTATTGCACTCAGGGTTCCCACTGTTTTCTAGAAATTATTTTCCAGGACTTTTCCAGGGTGTTTATCAAGATCAAAGTAGGGATGTCCCGATCCGATATTGATATCGGATATCGGTCAAAAAAACAAATATCGGATTATATCGGCCTGCATCCTAAATCTCCGATATCAGCACTCCGATACAAGCAGTCCATTCTAATATATTTATTTTTTATTTTATTCAGTTATAGAATATGCTTATGTTTAAGTTCAACACAGTGGTTATTTTGCAATTGGTGGAATATGTTTTTGTTTGATTTATTGAGGTCACTTTTCAGGGTCTTCTAATATTTTTTATTCATGTTTTTTTAATTGTAGTATATTCTTATGTTTAACGTTAAAATTTATTTAACCTATTGGTTCATAACAAATGGGTCAGTTCTTCTCATACCTACTATTGCTGACTACTGTACTCTGTTTGAGTAATCTGACCTGATCAAGCCTTTTCTTACAGTCCATACTACAATTGATATCGTATCGGATTGATATCGGTATCGGCCAATACTCAAGGCTGCAATATCGGTATCGTATCGGAGGTGAAATAGTTGTATCGGGACACCCCTAGATCAAAGGTTGATGACCATTATCACTAGCTAGCCCACCGTATTATAATTGAATTTAAAATGTATTCATTTGTAACTCCCTGGCCTAACATTATCTGGCTTTTATGTAGTGTCTTACTACTAAAAATATAAGGTTGATACTTATTTTTTATCTTTATTTGTTCATTTTTTATAAATAGATTTGTTGGTTTGCTGTTAAAGTTGCTTACATTTTATTTTGCCTCTTGCTCATTATTTCTCTTTGACAGCATTGTTTTGTTTTTATATTTTGTTCCTTAACTTGCATTATTTTGTCTACTCACATTTTATGGCTACAAGTTCATTAGCTACCAAGTACATTTTACTTCATTTCCTATGTTTGACTTTTGTTCACTAACAAGGTTGAAGGGAGGTAAATAATTTTCCATGAAATTCAAGATTTTGCAGGGCATTTTACTTTTTCCCCATTTTCTATACGTTTTCCATGACTGGAAAATGTTTCGATTACTTTTCCAGGTTTCCAGGATCCATGGGAATCCTGATCTGCCACTGCCCTTGGACAAGGGGAGGGCAGGGAAGCCAGGAAAAGTTGTTGTCTGTATAAAAAAGCACATTTTTTGCTCAAGAATCAGGGTATGTCATAAAATATAGTCTTGAAAGACTGCAACTTTAAATTAAAAAACTGCAGCAACATGGGGAAATGCTGCAAACATCTGTAGGTCAATCTATTAGATCAAGTGCAAATGGAAACTTTTGGTGCAACTTTTTTCAAAAACTGGTGACATAATCAGGCTTTTTCTGGAGGGACTGATGTCAAATTTAAGAGATAACTGGACTCAAGCAGGTATAAGAAAACCTACAGACAAAGAAATACCCCAAATAACAGTGTTTTCTGAATTTACTTGCAACTTCTATTGAGTTTCAATTTGGCACCAAAATGTGTGCAAATGTGCAGAGGGGTTCATAACCATGGCTGAGATAAAACACAGTAGCATTCATGAGCTGCTCCTAACTTTGTTCAGATAAATATTTATCAGAGGAGGGTGGTATTAGCCAACTTTAACGCGCACAGGGGACCTGGTGCCATACTAACAGTCTACCAGCATCACACAACTATTTTAACAGCTAGCTACAAAGTTAGCATTAAAGAAAATGCTTCTCTGCCGTGTTTCTTACCGTCATATCTCACCTTTTGGACGGTGCATATGTTCTTAAACTAAAGTTGGAGCATTTCTACCGACGAGTTTTGTCTGCACGCTGATATCCAGTCTGTTTCTTCCGTTCATGGGACCGGGCGCAGAGGATTCTGGGATATGAAGTCTGTTTGAAAATTGAATTTAAAAAATGCTTTTTTGGCAGCCATTGCTTGATCACATCACACAGCAGAGTGGACCTTCATGACACCACCATGCCTTTCTCGCGTATAATGTGTTTACAGATGACCTCAGAAACCTGTTGAGTACAGATTTATTTCAAGCCTGCTTTGGGATGGAGGAGTGGGAAGAAAGGGCCAACTGTTGAAGCTGTTACTTGCCTGTTTTTTCCTTTTACCTGATATTCTATTTTGTACATCTAAAAGCTGTATTAAGTATTTTCTTTTTGGATGTTGCAGGCATCAAATTGGAAATGAGTTAATATTTGCCAACAAGGGCGTAGGTTTGATTTTGACATTGGTGAGGACATAAAGTACACCAAGACGGGACCCCTGAAAGTGTGTGTTTTGCATTTATGACTGTTTTCTGATGTCATGTAGAGCTAATTAAACAAACAAGCAAACTATCTTTATCAGAAAAAGAAAAAACTATGCTACCGGTATATAATTTATCTCCAGCCCCTCCTCCTAAATCTCTACAGTCTGTTCGTTGACAAAAATATATTGATGCACAACATATGAACAGTGGGACAATTTAGGACAAATCAGAAATTTTGATGGTATGGTTATAATCTGAAAAATACAGTATATAACAAAAAACAAAAAGGACTACTGATAAGTGTATTCTCCAACTATATGAATGTATAAAGTCATGTTATTAATCTGAGGTTTTATTGTATTTTTTCCCCCCACAAACTTTTATTGTTGTTCTTAAACGGTTGCTGCCTTTCAATACACAAATAATACATGGATAATAAATAAAATAACCAAAACATGTATCTCTTTGGCACTTAATATAAGCATTTTTTAGTTATTAAGTTATATACTATGCTTGTGTTTTAAGTTAGGGACCATGCGGTAGTAGCAAAGTATTGATAGGGACGTGTCCCTAATGTCCCTACCAAATTCCACACCCCTGTTTGCCAAAGAAACATGGATAATTTTGTAACTATATCTTTATTAAATATTTTTTGCAAAGCTTAACATAAACAGGAGTTGAGTAAAAGGAAAATAGCGTAAAATAAAAAAAAAATAAGTAAAACTATAACAGTAATAATAATAATAATAATAAATGAATATATATAAATCAAAGTAGAATAAATAAAAAATAAATTAGTAAATAAATCATTATAGGCAGCTAATGGAAGAGAGACATGTTTTTTTTTCTGATGAGGCATGGAAAACATACTCTTGGGTAACGTACAGAACTAAGCTACCCATCCCTATTCTCAAACCAAGCCTTGTCAATCAGACCTGACATATTTTTTTTAGATTTATCAGTTCAAACATAATAAAAAAAAGGGTTCCAAATTCTGTAGAAAACAAAGGGTTCATCCTTCAGGGCTGTTGAGAAAGCTTAAAGGAACACTACACCCAAACAACGATTTGGCCTCATTTTCTACTCACCCTCATGCTGAGCAACACTCTGGAGCACTTTTTTGATGTCTCAAATGCAGCCGGGGTCGAGGATTTTTGTCAACAAACGTCCATCTAACAGCGGAGCGAAGAAAAAGGTCCATAAAAGCCTATTTTCCTTCATACTGCTCGCTGTAATCAAGTGTCCTGGAAGTAAATGCGTCTTCATATTAAATGTAAATATACAGGGTCATTTAGTACATTTTTATGTTTTTATAGTAATTGCAAATTGTTGTATCCCGTTTTACACAACATCCCAACTTCACCGGAATTGATTTGTACATCTCAGTGAAAAAAGCACCATATATTCAGAAACTCCCATATTAAGATCTAATGTCATAATGTTACCCAAAAACTTGAAGAGCTCGTTAAAGATGTGAAGGAACCATCTGAAAGAACTGACAGTAAAATGCTCTTCATATGTAAATGTAAAATATACAGAGGGCCATATTAGATAGAGAGAATAGTTTTGGGTAAGACGAGATTAAAGTAGAAATTTCGTGATTTAAGGTGAAATGACAAGAATAAAGTTGAAATGATGAGAATAAAGTCAAATACAATTTGTGATAAAAGTTAAAATGTTGAAAAAAGGAAGTCAAAATGTCGAGAAAACAGCAAGATAGGTTATGAAAAAATGCCGAAATGTTGAGAATAAAGTGGAAATGCATCGTATGACTTTATTCTCAACTCTCGACTTTCTCAACATTTCAACTTTAACCTTATCATTTTGACTTATATAACAAAATTATATTTCAACTTCATTGTCCACGTTTCAACTTTTATCTTGTCCTTTCACTTTTTACCTCATTATTAGGACTTTATTCTCAATATTTCAACTTTAATGTTGACCTGCCAAAAACTATTTTCTCCATCTAAAATGGTCCTAAAACTCTTCCTTAAAACAAGGATAGTTTCATAAGTGTGACACTTTCTTCATCAGCTTCACACAGCACTGCAATAAAGACAAGAAAAATCCCTCTGTTCAAGTTTGTTTAATCGGCTTAAATTGCTAAAAATATTATCAGAATCTCTACAGATGTCAGGAGGTGCACAGAGAGTCATCTACATTCAGGAGAGGTTGTCTTTGGTTTCTCATTTAAGACTCTTATTTGACAACTTAAATATGAACGTACAAAAACATTTAAAAAATAATAATACACTCAAGACAAGTACAATAAATAATGGCATCTCTTTCACCCCATCCACTTAAGCATGGGATCAGCAACCTAAGTCTTTACACTGACAGCGGGGTGATGCACCCTCGGTAAAGATGGACGGTTTAAGTACAGCAGCAAGTTTTAGGACAAACCAGCCTCTTTCACAGAAACAGGAACTTCATGGATTTAATGTCACTCGTGAATTATGTATCTACAAAATGTACAATTAGCAGACTCATAACTCCAGATTATAAATGGAAGAAAAAGTTCAACCTACTTTTATTTCCTTTTCCCATCTTATAACTTCAGTCTGATGTTTACAAAAAGCTGAAAAAATCCTGAATCAACTCGGGTGAGCTGCATGAGTGAACATATACAGCACCTTTTCTTTCCACCCAGGTTTAACCATGAAGTTTCCTGCTGGTTCCCTCGTGTTTCCCACCCCTACAATGACTGAGACAACAGCAGGAAGTTTTCATTTAGTCTGAACAAGCCTTTCAAGGACCTTTGAGGACAGGTTGACAGAAATTCACGCAAAGATATAAAAGTATAATGTGTAAAGTGGACTTGAGATTAGTTGTGAAGTCAATGCAAATGTGAAATATTTATGAGTTTAAGAATTGGTTGTTGTTAAGAATTTAATAATTAGACATGTGGCCTATCATTAAAAAAATCACTTTAATATTGCAATTTGTAATGGCCAGTTTTAAATGTCTATCTTATTATTCTAAGAATGTCCAAATCTAAAGTGGAAGCCAGTGAGAGGCAAGAGGGTTTTATTGTTCAACCCATAGATTTTAAAAGCTTTAAACTAAGGTTTTTACTTAGTGCCAGCAGATTAGACCAGCTATTAAATAAATAATTCAATGTTACAAGAAGAAAACAAGCAGCATGTTGGTATCAGGATCAAAATGAACCTTAAGACTCTCCAGCCAAGGTATACATATTTATACATATACAAAAACTGCCAATATAATGACTTACTTTAAGTCAAAGACATGTTTCAGCACATTTAACTGAGTTGAGTCACTTGTATGTTCCTTGAATCTGATCATTTTACCAGAACGGTGAATACTTAAGTGGTGAAAATTTTATTTTATTGATATGTTTTTTATACACAACTAAAATACAAAGAATTACCTGCCATGAGGTGCATAACCCTCGAATATTTACAAAGAAAAACTTTATTTTTACCTGCATTTTGCTCTTGGTAGGTACTACATTTGAACCATCTATTTTCTTTAAAAATCAAAGGCTTTATCACTCGCTACATTCCAGAAAAAAACAACAAATCACTGTGTCCAAATCAAATGAACCAGTGATACTGCTTAAGGTCAGCAAAGAGTTTGTGATCATTAAGTATTGGTAGCTCTTTTGTGTTACTTGTGGTTAGCTTAACATGCCAATTAGCTTGTCTTATGAGCCACTGCAATCTAAGACAGTGGAATGGGATTGTCTTCAAAGGACTTTGTAAACTATTGTGTGTAATAAAGTTTATAGCTATAATAATAATAATAATAATAATAATGGGTGGATTGCCCTCTCCTCCCAAGTGGAGGAGTTCAAGTACTTTGGGGTCTTGTTCACGAGCGAGATGATAGGCCGATGGGCATGGTGTTGGCAGTGATGCGGGCTCTACACCGGTCCATCGTGGTAAAAGGGGAGCTCAGTCGGAAGGGGAAGCTCTCGATTTCCCAGCCAATCTTCACCCCTATCCTCACATACGGTCACAAGCTGTCGGTCGTGACCAAGAAAACAAGATCGCGAGTAACAAGCGGTTGAAATGAGTTTCCTTTACAGGGTGGCCGGAAACTCATTTCGGTCATCAAGGAGGGGCTCGGAGTAGAGCTGCTGCTCCTTTGCGCTGAGAGAAGCCAGCTGAGGTGTCTCGGGCATGTCCCACCAGCAGGCAGCCCTGGGGAAGACCTAGGACACGCTGAAGGGACTATGTCTCTCATCTGGCCTTGGAACGCCTTGGGATCCCCCAGGAAGAGCTGCACGAGGTGGCTGGGGAGAGGGAAGTCTGGGCGTCCCTGCTCAGGCTGCTACCCCCGCAACCTGACCACTGATGAGCGGATGAAGACGGTACAGTACGGTACGGTTCGGTATAATGATCAAGTTTACGTGCTTAAGAGGCGATCGTTACACCCAACGTCTCTTCAGAGTGTACAGCGTTTATGGATGTTACTGGGCTACAACTTCAAATACTGGTATACAAACATCGTAACCTTGACCACACATGTACATCCCACCACTGGCTGGATCACATTAGAAATTTGTTATATACTGGATGTCAGAGCTAAATAATTTTCCCCGTGGTAAAGTTCATGTTCAAGCACAGTTATCTTCTTCTGTGTGGCAGACAAGGCTCTGAATGTGAGGAAGCTCTGGCACAAGAAGGAGGTTTTCTCAGGATGTGTCTCACAGAGATGGTGTGAAAACAATGCACGTTTACACAGATCCGCAACAATGACTGAAAAAGTGTTTGTAGTGTTCTTGTAACGGGTGTGTCTCCACTGGTCAGAGTTTTGACGCAACAAGTCTACATTTTGTTGGTGGAGCCATTACAAACCTACTACAGTAAGCAGCACAGGTGTTACTAGGTAGCCAGCCATAGCTGCTGTTGTTGTAAACATTTAAAACTTTTCACTCTGGACTCCAGTTTCAAAAGTTTGCAAATTTAGGCACTCCGGGCACTGTTCTCGTGTTAACGGAAGGCGCAAACACTACCAAAACTCTGTTGCTGTGGTTGTGTTAACTGGCCCATAGTCATGAAGACACTAATTTACAGCCCTCTAATTTATGACCCTGCTGGACGTAGTAGCTACACTTTAGCAGTAGTATTAACATATAAGTATTTTGCAACTTTTGAGGTTGTTGCCTTCTCATTCCGTGCGATTTCACAGCATTTTAGGGTTAAAAAAAGGGAAATAAAGTCACACTGACTGATACTATTGAATTGTAACTTAATGACCGTACTTCAGAATCAAAATATAAAACTAAGACATGTGGCATGAACTGTTGCACAACATGCAACATAAATAAAAATAAACATCAGAAAGTTGTTAGGCACTGAAATGTCTGCTGTTTACTAAAGGTTACAGAACTCAACAGTGTCTCCTGGAAACCAATCAAACCCAAGTCCAGCATGTAGAGGCTGAGCGAATGTGGTCTGGACTTTGTGGAGAAGAGTCATGGTTTTAGAGACGCTGTAGAAAGAAAGAGTACCAGCACTGTGATCCAGGTAAACTCCCACTCTAGAGGATAGAGGGCCTGAGACTGGAGTGTGTATGTTGTTGTGCCAGCAGTTGTAACTTTTATCAAAACAGTACAAAGCCCAAGATTTGTCATTGTGGCCAAACGCACACTGAAATGAGCTCTCAGCTCTGCTGATGGTCCTGTAAGCGACTGCAATATAAACTCCTTCTCCTCTGCACTCCACCTCCCAGTAGCAGCGTCCGGTCAGACTCTCCTTACTCAGGACCTGGTAACAACCAGAGAACCTCTCTGGGTGACTCGGATGAGGCTGCTGATCACCCATCACTGTTGCTTTTCTGTTGTCATCAGATAATGACAGCAGTGTGTGTGTTGTGTTTGGATCCAGTGTGATGTTCTGTGCGTACTGTAAGAACTCAGCTCTGGTCTTGGGCTCTTGTTCTGACAGTGAAACATCGATCACAGTGTTTGAGATGTTTGTCCAGTTTTCACCCAGAATGTCCTGGAGTTTACCGCTCACGTCAGAAATGGTCGCTGCTACATCCTCAAAGTAGCTCAGAGGACAGGGGTTGACCCTGGAGCAGTCTGTAGGTGATGGAGAGTTTTGTAAACAATGCTCGGCTCCTTCTGTGCGTGAAAGTCTCCTCAGGTCAGTGATCTCCTGCTCCAGCTTCTCCTGAAGCTCTCTGACTCGCCTCACTTCAGCCTCCTGATGGGATCTGACCTGCCGCTTCACATCAGAGCGTCTTTTCTCCATGAGACAGATCAGCTTGGAGAAGCTCTTCTCAGTGTGCTCCACAGTTAAATCAGCAGAGCGGTTGATGGCCTCCACCTCCTCCTGTAGCAGCTTCAGATCTTTTACTCTGTCCTGTATTCTCTGCTGGACGCTCGCCTCGGGGTCTCCCTGGGTCTCAGTCTTCTTTGCTGTGGCTGAGCACTCACCTGCATGGCCGTTAACTTGTTGCTGCTGTGAAGCTGCTGGAGGCAACAGGGCCCTCAAGTTGTGGAAACCCTCCATCATTGCAGACATCATTTTGGCATTGCTTTCCAGGATGCTGTTCACCAAGCGTTCTTCCCTGTCCTGGCTTTGCTGGATCTGCTGCAACCACCTTTTCTGCACCTGCTGCATGGTTTGGAAAAACACTTCCACTTCAGCTCCTTGACGGCTCCTTTCACACGAGAAGGTTGCTTTTTGCTCTGGAGAAACAGGAAAATGAATGAGCACAACTGAGAAAAAATAAAGGTATAAACCACTATTTCTTCCCTTCAATACAACCAATTTGTGTTATATTTTATATCACTGGATTTACAGCAAGGCACAGGCGTTTAAAGATTGTTTATTTGTGAAATAAGAAACCGAGTTAGGGGTGTGTGTAGCTGTCTCTATGAACTTTTCAGACAGCATTTTTAGTACTACAATTTCAATCAGTGGCTGCAGATGATAAACCAAAACATTAGATCTATTAGGCTTTATTTCCTCATATTTTCAGTGACCAAACCAGCCAGAAAAAATCACCATCCTCTGCCCAGACAAATTCAGATGCATTCAATTTAAATGTTTGCAGATTCATTATCATCAATATCAAACTGGTATTTCTGGTCAAGAGCACAAGCTCTGTACAAAAATGGACATGCTTCTTTCAGTGTTTTTGTGAGGAACAGATGTGAAACAAGAAAAACGACATTTCACTCTAGCAAAAATGAAACACTTGATTTTTAAAATGTACCCATGCAGTGATGAGGAGGTAAATCACTATTGTACATGTGTAATTTTTCAATATTCCAGCTGATTTATGGCTGATAAGTGTGTGTAAATATCTGCAAAAATGTCAATAACGGCTGATAGGATATTTAACTCTTCTGACTGATACTGGCTGACATCGATATCAAACCCATAATATTGTGCATCCCTATTAAAAACTGAACTGTAGTCAACTGCAGCTCAACATATATCAGCTCTTTACTCGGTCATTATTTCCCTTCTGCTGTCATGACCAGAGAACTTAACACACGACTGATATGGACAAACATAAATGTTCAAGATGGCTGCAGGTCCCACAGGATGTGTGCAATGTTGCTTTGACACAGAGGCATAAACCAGGCTTTATTCACTTACAGAAACTGCTCATACTTATTCTGCTTTAGGTTTTATTTTGTTGGAAATGTAGTATTACTGTAGTGTGTATCAGTTTGGGTGCTTTAAGGGAAAACAAGAAAACCTCACCAGGTATATGAAAGGTTGGTGAGGCACTGGGTTGAGGGGAGCTGCACGCCCTCTCTGGTGACGGTGATGAGTCTTCATCGTCATCTATCTCTATTGTGTCATCGAGGTCATCTGCATCCTGCAGGCTCTCTGGGGAGGGGACAAAAGAATGAGAACTAGTGATTTGTTTGACTTTGGTGCTCATTGTGAACAGTGGACAATGAAATTATCAGTATGAAAGCTGAAAACTGTTCAGGTTTCATTTCTGAAAAAGTGACAGGCCTACTCGATATTATGCATTATTGACATGCTATTTTAAAGCCTTTTGCCTAATGAGGGGAGATCTATTATTATAACTATTGTTAAAAAGGACAAAAACATTTTGAAATGTTAATGAAAAATTTCAAAGTAAAAGTAAGCTTTTAAATTCCATTTTACTCACTCGGCAACAAGAAACCTGTGATCAATGCTTGTGTGTTTGTTACTGTCATCAGAACTGACCCATTTCCATTTTTCCCATTTCAAATTGTTGAATTATTTACTATATTTATTGTTTGTAGTAAGCTTCTCTTGAATGTGCGTTCATTATTGTGCGTGCTGCTGACTCCTGGGCAGGTCGCTCTTATGAATGAGATCATGACCTCAATGAGACTTATCTGGTTAAATAAATAAATAAATAAATAAACACTGAGTTGACTATATTATCATTTGCATTGGCCTGTACTCTGCTATGTTTACAGGTGGGAACTAATAGGATTTCATTGATACCAGAGCCATTGCTGATTCTGCTGATTGGTTCCTGTGGGTTTTCTGTCTGAGCCGGTTCACAAAAGTCTTCAGTGGCAACAACATTAAACACATCCCTCCTGATATTTGTTGACATTCTGTATATGAATGTTGCAATTTGCTCCCAGTTAATGTTGTGCAGTCATCTTTATTTTGACAAAATGTAACCACAGAGTTATAGAACAAAGTGGACAAAATTAATAGGCAAAAGTTGACAAGCAGCTCAGTTCTGGCAGTGGCTTTTCCACAACCCCTGAAAAAGATACAGATCACCAGATCCAGAATAGAGCCAGGATCTGCACCAAACTCAGCACATACATGGAGGTTGTTTTCTTGTATTAACACAACAAGTTTTGGGAACATCATTTAATATTTGGATTTTATCTGAATCACTGTTGTATTTGCTGTTTTAAAGTTTACTGTTTTGATGTCATTAATCTGGATCAGGTCCAGATGAAATTTACCTTGATGATAGAGACATGGACCCCACACTATCCTGTAAAAAATGAGAGAATCTGTTAAATTAAAAAAAGGCAAGGAGATGATTTTTAAAGTCCCACCCAATGTGGGCTTATGGGATTTTTTGCATCCTGAAAAATATATGTATCACCATCAAAATGAAGTCATTTTAAGTTGAGCTGTTGCCAACATCTCCTGGAATTTTCAGCAAAATCAGTTCAGTATTTTTTGTGTAATCTTGCAACAAAAAAAACATACGCCAGCAAAAACACAACCACCTTGACAGAGGAAAAACCTAGTGATAATGATATTTGGAAGTTATCAATTCTCAAGTGGACTTGTTATTCAATTCTCATCCTTAATCGAACTATTATGATTATGGTGTCTTTTCTTAAAGGAGACATATCATGCTTGTTTCTCCTTTTCACTATGCCAGACTAGGATGCCTATAAAGCATTTCTGCCCTCAGTACAAGTCATTTAGTTCCTTCATTGCCCCACAATTGCGTTCTCAAAATCCTCATTTTAGGCCATTATCAAGCTCTTGTTGATACACTTGGATCTCAGGATGACCTACAGTTACCTCGCAACGTCACAGCCCTTTGTGCTCCAATTGGTCAGTTGTATCGGGGGTAGAGCCAGCCTGTCCATCTTCTTCTACTGTATTTTCCGGCAGGCTCAAAGCAGCGACCACGTATTAAGTCCCCCTACGGGCCAGAGCTGGTAATGAGTGAATGTGAGCTAGGGAGCTATATACTGCTGCCGGTGGATGTGTTCCTCGGTGACGGTTTTGTGGCTAACGGACATCACAGAGGAGGAAGTGTTTTATTAGATTACTCCAATAAAAAGAAAGGTACCTCGTGTCATCATAACAATTTAAATCTCGCGGACATCTCGCAATGACCTATTTTCAGAGGCATCAAATCTCGTTCTAGGATATCAGAAAAAATACAATATCTCATTTTTTGAAAATTAAGGGGGTGTAAGGTCTTGTTTTCAAATGTATTATATTATATGTAAGTATTAAATCATGCATCATCATGATATGTCTCCTTTAATGTAATTTTGTAATTGACAGAAATTAAAATGTGTTGTGAATTGCATCAAAATACAAGTTTACTTTCAGTCGACATTGTCCAGCCCTACATCTGACTTATTAGCTCGCACAAATTCCGATACTATCGTTATTAAGTCGTAAATAAAGCATCGATTAATCGGTAATATCGACAGCCTTGGACGCAGCTCACCTGAGACCCTGTGACCTGTCCCGCCGTCCATGCCGTTTCCTGGGGCAGGGGGCTTTGGTCGGTGTCCCAGCAGCTCCTCCAGCACGTCAGAGTAAGGGGTCGAGGCGATGCTGTGCCCGCACACCTGGCTCGTCTTCTTGGCGTTGTAGTAGGCCTGTTTCAGGTGTTTCCACCGGACTCGGATCTGCTCGGGGGTCCGTTTGAATCCGGCTTTGTCCAGCCGCTCGGCCACTTTCCTGAACAGCTTTCCGTTCCGCGTCTTCCTCCCGTCCATGTATTTGGAGATGTTCACCTCTCTGAGCTGGTACAGCATGAAGTGAGTCTCCTCGTCCGCCCAGAAGTGTGTCCCCTTCGCTTTGACACTCTTCCCCCTCGGACTCGCCATGTCGACAGAAACGTCCAGCTGACCTCCTCTTTCTTCACGGGACTGTCCTCGTGCACAAAGATATACAAACGCACTCAATCTGACACGCCCCTCTGAGCTGCGTGCGTACGTCGAAGCTAAGCTAGTGGGGGCAAAGTGTCATGGCACTCCATCGCTATTAAAGCGCGAAGATTAAAAACAGTAAGGATGCCGGCACATTGTGCTGCATACAATTGTAAAATACGCTGAACAATTGAAACCAGGAAACGAGGAATATCATTTCATAAGTAAGAATAGTTTTTTGCTCTTTTTTCATTATTAAATCTTGTTAAGAGCTTCCAGAGCTTCAGTAACTAATTTGCTACTAGCAAAAACACTAATGCGAGCTAGCAGCTTGACAATAGGTGGTTTGATTCATTATGGTGATTGATAGTATTAGATGATTAATATTGCCTTTAGTACAGTTACACAAGCATCAGTAGGACTTAAAGTACTAGCAGCAGGAACAGTATAAATGGTTGTTAGAGTAATAGAAGTAGTGTCAGCTTTTAGTATACCCAGTTGTTGCAGTGCCAGTATAAGCATTAGTAGTTGGTGTGCTGCCCCTACTAATCGCATTACTTACCACTACCACTACTTCCAATAGTAGTAAGAAAGCCTAATTCATATACATACAGAATACTGATTTAATGACAAACTTCTCTAATCTTCAGTGTGACTGATATCGAACATAATCTAGTAAACTAAATATTCTCAGGTAGTAACATACAGCGCCGCTGTTGGACCTAGGCATTTCACTGTCTTCGTCTGTGTCATTTAACTATTACATGCAAATAATTTTATCATGAATCACTCGCTGTTATGATTAATACTAGTAATCCTTAAGGACTGATCTCAAATCTTTGAAATTTTACTATACAAGGTACTCATCAAATTAAACATATTTTGTCTCCAGTATATTGGTTATGTAGCTTCTTTGTCCTTAATTTACTAGCATGATTTCTGCTTGAAATATATTTTTGTGTACAGATCACCACAGGGCTGCGTGCTGAGCCCCCTCCTGTACTGCCTCTACACCTACGACTGCAGTCCGGCCCATGACGACAACATCATCGTCAAGTTTGCTGACGACACCACAGTGATCGGGCTGATCTCACAGGGAGACGAGGCAGCCTACAGAGAGGAGGTCCAGAGGCTGACGACCTGGTGCTCCGACAACAACCTGGCCCTGAACACGCAAAAAACTAAGGAGATCATCGTGGACTTCAGGAGGAACAGGAGTGACCCGCCCCCCCTCTACATCAACGGCGAGTGTGTGGAAAGGGTCCACACATTCAGGTTCCTGGGAGTCCAGATCTCCGATGACCTCTCCTGGACAGCCAACATCACGGCTGTCATAAAGAAGGCCCAGCAGCGTCTACACTTCCTGAGAGTCTTCAGGAGGAACAACCTCAACAGAGAGCTGCTGCTGGCCTTCTACCGCTCGTCCATCGAGAGCCTGCTGACCTACTGTGTCTCCACCTGGTACGGGAGCTGCACTGAGGCAGACAGAGGGAGGCTTCAGAGGACAGTCAAGGCAGCACAACAGATCATCGGCTGCCCTCTCCCCTCCCTGATGGACATCTACTCCACCCGGTGCCTCAGCAGAGCTCGAAACATCATCAAGGACAGTTTACATCCCGGTGCCCAGCTGTTTGACCTGCTGCCCTCTGGCAGGCGCTACAGGTGCATCAAAGCAAAGACAAACAGACTGAGAAACAGCTTCTTCCCAAGAGCCATCACCTCCCTGAACTTGGACATACAACGATTCCGGTCAATGCAAAATGGGCTATATTTATATCACTGCCCCTGCGATTGCTGCTACTTTTTTAACGCTACCTCGAAAACTTATATTTATTTAACAAATCATGTGCAATACAATTATATGTGACTTTTACTCATCTGTATATACCATTCATCATTTGCACTAAAAATTAATACGTTTTCTGGTGTCTGTGCAATACATATCTGCTTCCTGTGCAATATTATGTGAACAACATAGAAATACTAAGATCTGGGAATTGGACTATTTTTCATCAATATTTATCATCTACCTCATATTGTACACTGAGCCTCAATTGTGCTGTGCACAAGTCTGCGTCTTATCTTGTATATAAGATATTTAATTATACTATTTTTGTATACTTTTTTAACTTAACTTACTATTGCACTGAAAGAGAAGCTCTCCAATCTCGTTGTACATCCTGTATAATGACAATAAAGGCTATTCTGATTCTGATTCTTGAGAACCCACTCCTCCAAAATGATCCTCGTAATAACAAAGAAAACATCATGTCCTTGAGTTTGGACGTAGTTTGTTATGGTTTCTTCATCCTCGGCGACGATGGTGTTTTTCAATGAACTGATTGCCATTTTGTCTCAGGAAGGTTTTGGCCAAACAGTTTCATCACATCATTACTCCTAAAAATTGTGGTTTCCTTTCATTTATTCCAAAATGCTCCACAAATTTGTTTCCCCTTTGGTCAGGACTTAGAGGTTTTGGGGCATCTTTCAGACACACTTTTCAAAGTGTGTCTTCATCATTGGAGACCACTTCTGCTTTCATTCTTATACTGAGATGTCGATCATTTGAATGAGTTGTTGAATGTTTCCATTATTTTTTGATGTGCATGAGCAACCAGGGTGATGCTCGTCTTTGGCATCCTCTCTGCCTTCAAAAAATCTTTTGAGCATTCAAACATATAGTTAATGTAAAGACTTGGGTGCTGCTTTGTTAAATTTCACCAAAAATTTTATTGGATCCATCAACTTTAAAATTTGGGTTGCTTTTCATTTGTTCCAAGTGTCTCGACAGATTTGCTTGTGATTTTCCTTTTGATCAGAAGTCATATGTGGTTTTATCCTCATTCGAGTCTTATTATTTGATCGCCTCAATTTGTATATTTGAACCTTAAAGGAAAAACATTGATCATTTTCTTTCTTCTTGTTTTGGTTGGTTTTTCTTCAATTTTTAATCAGGTTTGATTTGAAAAAACAGTTGTGTCACGTTACGACCATTTTGCCCTGTCTTGTGAAGTCATAAGCATGTCAGGTTTAACAAATATCTGTAAAAGACAAAATATTTCAGAGATGATATAAACCTGGTTGTACCAGTTTTGTCAGGACCTGCAGGAAATTTCAACTATTTCCAAATCAGCACTAAGAGTCATTCCAGCAGCTCTAATGTGGTTCAGTAACTGACCAGCAGGCGGCACTTTCCACAAATATACGAGTTACCTTTGCTGCAGACGGAGAAGTATCAGGGGCAGACAGGAAAAAACAGAGGATGAAAGCTTTTGTATTATTATTATTATTAATATTATTATTATTATTATTATTATGACTACTACTACACTGTAAAATCCAGTAGCTGCCTTGACTTGCAAACATGAGTTAACTTTACTAAGTTAACAAAAATATGCCTTTATGACTAGTATTTATTAAGTAAAAATCACTTGCATGTGTAAAAATGCAAAATAAATGCAAAATACTTATTTTTTTTTAAGTGAAGATTACTTTTTTTTTTTTAGTTAAGCTCACTCGCAATAGTTAATTTCACTCGTGTGATTTTTGAACCACTCAGATTTTTGGAATTGAGTTTGCATGGTGGCGCAGCAGGTAGTGCATGTACCTCAGAGCAAGAAGGTACCTGGTTCAATTCCCGGGGTGGACAGGGGCCTGAAGTTTGCAGGATATCAAGTACACTCTACTTGATTGTTTTATTTGTAAGTGTACTCTACAAAGGAAGTGCTAGTTAGTACAACTAAAATTAACTAGTTCTCCGCACTTGTTTTTTTAAGTGCAACCGGTTTGCATGCTTTTTTTAGGTAATGATAACTAATTGGATTTTACAGTGTACTATTATTATTATTATTATCAGTCACTGAAAAGAGTGTAAAAAATAAAACAACCCTGACATTTCAAGGTGGAAGTTAAAAACAAAAAACAACTTGATTCTTAAAATTGTATTCCAACATAATTCTAAACATTTATTTTTAATAAACATACATCATGAAATAAAACTCAATGTCCCGTTTTGCCTGATCCTAGTAGCCATTCTTCTTCTGTAGCCACTTAAGAAGTTTAGTTTGTGTTTGATTTTTTTCCTTCCTTTTTTTGGCACATTTTTTGTAACAGTTTTAAAGTTTAATTATACATTTTTTCCTCAAAAGTGCTAATGAGTGGTCTGTAATATCAAACAATAAATCAGCACTGATTCCTTTTCCCTTTATTTTTTTTCCAGTATGGAGTCTGATAATGATACCAAAAATAATTTTATTAATATGTCATATGACATTTTATAAAAGACTTAAAAGCACACAAAAGAAACATATTTGTTAGAGATTAAATATAAGGCATCTTTACAGAAAGCAGAAAAAACATTTGAGAACATTACACAGATTAAAATGTCCCCACATATATTTGATAAATCAAGAATTATTTAAAAAATACAAACAAAATAAAACACAAATAATATAAAACATGGAGCCCATGAGGCACTGACTAAGAAATGTTACTGAACTGAGCTCATATTTCTTTTCAAGTTTTTTCAAACTTATTTAGAGCTTTGAAGCAACAATGATATTTTCTGTGCCTGTGGTGTGTTTTTATCATTCTACTGGAAATGAGCAATAATACCAAATGTTTTTTTGGTATGTGAAAGGAGCAAACACGTCTTAACTAAGGGAGAAAAAGAGGAACATTTTAACAGAGAAGATAAACTTAGACTTCTGTTTTCTCAGAATGTTGTGAAAGACAAGTTGTGAAATAGAAACAGATGTGAACTAAAACGGCTCGACGTTCTCATATGATAAATAACATGAACCAGACTCAAAGTAAAGACCAATAAGATTGTTTTACAACTCAGAAGTAAAAATGTACATAAAACACACACTAGCCACTTTATTAGGTACACTAGCATAACTCCTCGTTTAAGCAAATCCCTATTTAGTCAATCAAAAGGCTGCATCTCAATGCATTTAAACAAATAAACATGGTCAAGAGCAGAGCTGTGCTTCTTTACTAGTCCCACGATTTGATTCACCTTGATGTCTCATACATTTCACAGGTCTCATCTTCATAAACTTGCTTTTCTCCTTCTTCAGGAATCAAACTGATCTGCAGTCGAGCAGCAGCCTCTTAGAGATTAAACAATCAAGATCTGTCTCCACATCAATACATCTTATCTTAGAAAGGGGATTTAAGTGACTTTAGTGGTGGCAGGATGACAGGAAGATGTGGGTGTATCAGAAACCATTTCACGAACTAACTCTGCAACTTTTTACAGAGGATGGTCCTAGAGAGAAAAGTCCAGTGAGCGGCAGTTCTCTCAGTGAAAATACCTTGTTGATGTTAGAGGTCAGAGGAGAATGTCTAGAGTGGTTGAGATGATAGAAAGGCAACAACAACCCAAATAATTTTCTCCCTTTCCAAATAAGATCTGCTTTGTCCCTCATCAATTTTAAGTCACTGCTGAAGACCCATTTCTTCTCTGTGGCCTCAGTTGAATTTAACCCAAGCCCTTTTTGTATAGTTTTATGATCATGTGGCTTTTATGGTTTTAGTTACCTCCGCAAAGGAGGTCATGTTTTTGCAAATCTATGTTTGTTTGTTTGCTTGTTTGTTAGTAAAATTACACAAAAACTACTGGACACATTTTGAGGAGATTTTCCTTAGATATTGATAAAAGCCAAATTTGGAAATGATAAATTTTGGCGATGAGAAAGCATTGGACTGGATTTAAAAAAAATCATATCTCTACCATTTGTTGCCAGATTTACTTCCAATTTGACAGGATAATATGGGTCCATGTCTCCATCATCAAGGCAAACTTCATCTGGATCCAATCTAGATTGATGTCACAAAAAAACACTGAACTAAATTATGGGACATCCCATTGACGGCATTCAATAATTCATATAAAATCAAAATACTAAGTAATGTTTCCAAAACTTGTTGTGTTCATACAGAATAACAACCTTAATGTCTGTGCTGAGCTTAGTCCAGATCCTGGCACTATTCTGGATCTGGTGACCCAATGAGGTCAAATGGGATCTTAGCATCGTGTACCTTATAAATTGGCCAGTTATTGTACATGCAAACACACTCGTACTTAGTAAACTGTACAAAGCTTTCAAAATTTGCATTATATTCTTTTGTTTCCAGCATCATCTCTGCACCAAATCTTGTTTGACTGATCACACGATGGGCTTCTTTTCGATCCTGATGGTCTCGTAGGTGTCCGAACTTTGACAGGTCAGACCCTGCAGGACGAGGAGAGTGACATGCAAAACCACGAGTGAGTGAGTGAGCAAGTGTTTCCTGTACTCTTAACTGTGGTTTCACCACAGGAAAACAGTCAAGAGATAAGTACTTGGTATTCTGCTGCATGATGAGCAGTAAGTTTTCAACCATAAACCTTCTGAAAGAGTTTTAGGAGATTTAAAGTCTTACCGCATAGACGCCTCCTCCAACAGGAACCTTCTGTTGGACCGAAAACAAAAATAAGTGAAGTAAATGATTGTTCTATACTTGTGCCTCTTCATGATTTAAGCTTTGCTTTTCATCACATTTTATTGGAAATTAATAATTGATAACATGACAGCATTCAGAGTGGTAAAGTTACAGGCCATTATCAGGCAAGTCTAATAATACAAGAACAAAAATAACCAAAACTTCCCAACATGTTTCACTCCTGCAGGATGACCACAAGTTTGGTTCTAACACAGATCCAGAACAATGCAGCAGGACTCAGAGAACCTTTAAGGGATAGTTCGGATTTTGAATTTTGGGTTGTATGAGGCATAGACAGTTGCAGGGATGAAATATCATTTTAAAGCTAGAGCAGAGAAAGCCTGCTGAAAACTATTTTTCACTGTTTTGGATCATTGCTGATAATAAACTCTGCAGCAAAAAATAAAATGATCAAACGTACATGTTGTACTCTTTTGGGTAATATTAAAGGGATACACCAACATGTGTTTTGTTTTCGTGTCTTGCCTCACTCAGGAGTCCATGACAAGCACATAGGCACCATTTTTTTGACTGTGGGTGCAGTGACAAGAAAGAGACGGGCAGAGCTTGCCCATTGCAAGTTAGCTTAGCTTAAACACTGGGAGTCAGTGGATAGTGTTAGCATGTCTCTTCCTACAGTCATCAGATAATCTGTTCAGCAACTCTAAATGGTTCTGTAAAAAAAATATGTGAAAAAGAGTCACAACAAGCACACAGGACCCTTAAGAGTTGCTGAAGAGTTTATCTGATGACTGTAGGCAGAGGCAGGCTAACACTTCCTCTTGACTTACAGTGCTGTCCTAAGCGAATTAGCGGGGTGCAAGCTCAGCCCGTCCCTTCCTTGTTACTGCACACAGAGTCAAAAGAATGGTGTCTATCTGCTTGTCATGGACTCAGGAGTGAGGCAGGACATGAAAAGAAAAAAATATGTTGGCGTATCCCTTAAGCTAACTAACTTTCATGATGTTTAAAGCTTTAGCATAATCACCAAGGGAGTAAATATTATCAGGGTTGGACAGTAAGTAGATTTACTTGAGTACTGTCCTTAATTACATTTTTTGAGTATCTGAATGTTACTCGCATATTATTTTTCTTGGAAATGCATGACTTTTACTCCACAGCATTTTAAAGACAAATTTTGTACTCTTAACTCCACTGCATTTCTATGAAGAGAGTCTCAAAGAGGTGACCGACTTCAGAGCTATAAGCAAGTAATGAGACTCGTCTTCTGACTACAACTCAACATGACCTTCCTTTATTGTCTTTCAGTTAAACTTTTCTAACCATGGTCATAATTACAGGTTAACACAGAGAGATCTCATCCCTTTAGTTTCTGCACACAAATATTTAGTCAAATCTTTTACTGCTGAATCCTGAATATTTACTATTTTGAACTTTTCTTGTGATCTTGACATCACTCTGAATGCACGCTAAGACAGCAGGATGTGGGAGATGACACATTTGGTGTGTGAAAAAACTTTGGTGGAAACTCTGAGGGTAGATAAAATATTTAGGTTGGTGGTCAGCTCACACTGACAGGAAACATCAGCCTGAGGTGTTTGATGAACAGAGGGGCTGCTTTCAGATGAAGTTCAAGAGAATAAACAAATACTGATCAGAAAGTGTCCTGATGACCTTTAATAACTGATAATAAAATTCATGTGTATGTCACTGCAGACGTACCTCAAGGTGTTTGAGAGGTGCTTTTTTGGGCGGACTCATCTGTAAAATAAAGATTAAATAAAATAAATAAAAAAGAGAAACAAACAGAAAACTCATAAACAAAAAGTTCAAACGACCATCATAAACTGAGTGAGATTGAAATAGTGCAAAAATGCAACAGGATACAACGATATCGCTTTAAAATGATCAAATTACTGATAAATTTCAATAGAAAAGAGTGCAGGTCAAACTAGCATTTATAAGCCAAGTTTTTATCAAAAACATTAAAGCTGCTTTATTACCTCCGTCAAGGACGTGGTTTTTGCTTGTGTATTTTTGTTTGTCTGTTTGTTAGCAAGATTACCCAAAAACAACTGGATGAATTTTGTTGAAATTTTCTAGAGCTGTTGATAATGGCCCAATTTAAAAATGTTTAGACTTTAGCGGTGATTCAGATAACCGCTATTAGTAAATGATCTTTTTTGCTCAAAGCTGTCTAACTAATAATGATATGAATGTTAGGTGTGGGTTTTTTCAGGGTCAAGAATCATATTATGATGGGAACTTAATCATGAAACTATTGCTTAAAGATGTAGCAGCAATATGTGAGCTACCAAGTGCTTTGTACTTCCACAGTGTAAACTAGAAAAGCAATTGGAGGGAACAGATCTTCAACAAGCAGCTTGGTTACGGCAGTGGCTTTTCAACAGTACAGTTCTGGATCACCACATGTCAGATTGGACGTCCGAGTCTCTGCTCATGTCTGTCCATGTGGAGAACTCCTCTACTGGCATTATAAGTGAAGCTGAGAAGTGTAGTAAAATAGGGTTGAAAAATGCTAACGTCAGTTTTCAAGTAAACTACAATTCCCACAATGATGTAAAAGGGGCAAAACTCTCACAGCAGCCAAGGAGGCATGAATGGGATTTACCATTAAAAACTTCAATATTTTTAATGTTGTCAATCTGGGTGGGATCCAGATTAAATTCACCTTGAGGATAGATTTATTTTATGTATACTATCCAGCGTATTTTGAAGCAAATCCATCAGTTGATGTCAGAGATATTATATTTTTGAATACTGCCCAATGTTAAGTTATGGGATTTTCAGAATATTTGGGGATTTTTTTGCATCCAGAAAAATAAGTGGATCACCGCCAAAATGTAATTGCTTCTTTCTTGGACCAAACCACACCTCTGGTAAAATTTTCATTGAAATCCATTCGGTAGTTGTTGCGTAATGTTGCTTGATTCTGCATAATGCTGCATAATGTTGCATAAAGTTGAGTAATGTTGCTAACAGACATACACACAAAAAAAATGACAGACAAACCCTGGCAAAAACATAACTTCCTTGGCGGAGGCACAACTTCAAGGTTTCACCCACTTTTCAAATATTATCAACATCCTAATGAGAGACAATGGACACATTCAGTCAAAGATCACAGACGGGGCGGTTATGTCTGAGGCTGTAGATTTGTAGTTAATAGATTGACTGAGATACTCACTGGAACATTTCTATGTGACACCTTAAATAACGAAACTCAAAAACCTGACAAATACAGTTAAGCAGAGTAGAACAAGTTTTGGGACCTATAATAAGGGAATAAGAGGTAGGACCAGATAAGTTTTATTTCTTCCTACTCCTTTTCGAGCATGTACATTGTAAATTCTGATGAATATTAAAAATACGTTATCTGCTTTCTTATTATTTCCTCTTATTTTTCCTCTTATTTTTTTGTTGTGTATATACTTTTGTTGTTAATATGTTCAAAATAAATAAATAATAACAATTACAATGACCCTCATTTGCGTACAAGAGAAGGAAATCGAAAACCAGTTCCAGGAAAGAATTGATAAGAACTTCCTCGGAGAATCAGTATCAGTGTTTTATAGCTAATTGTTTATGCATATATACAAATATATATAGTAAATATATGTGTATATACACAGACATCCATCCAGAGATGTGTCCTTACAGGAAGAGACAAAGGGACTAAAAATAAAAATTTATGATAGCAATAACCTCATGGACACCCAGATCATAAATTTGTCCTCATCACATTTATCTTTGCAGAATATAAAATATGAACTCTTCTTCTTTTGTTGCTCTCTGGTGTTTAATTTAAAGGTAAATCATGAGATTGAATTTCAGCAAATCATGAATAAAACAGCAGACCAGATGTAGTTCAGTCCACTTGGGTTGGCGACCAGCGGGTGGCCAGTTCAGATCTGACTGAACATGTTTGGACGTTGGTTTGGTAGCTGGAGAGGTACCATCTGACTATCACTGCCGAAGTGTCCTTGAGCAAGGCACTTAACCTGAAAACTGCTCAGCAGTGCTTCTTTAGGATCACTCTGATGTCTCTCCACCTTTTGGTGTATTTCAGCGTGTTTGTGTAGCATTTCTCTACAACAGAGAGCAAAGAACTGAGTTTCCTCTCCATGATATACATAAAGTATGTTTTCTTTTTTCTTCTTAATCATCTTTGAGGACGAGGCACTGAGGACACTAGGTCACGTTTTCTTGCTTGTAGCCGACATAAACCCATAAAGTCCGATTACAGCGCCTGTTTCAACAATAAATGAATGTTAAAAAGTAAATAGATTGTTATCTCAAAGTAAGAAAATAATTGAATCGATATTGCCCATATTTGGTCCAATACTGATGTTATTTTCACATCTTTTTCATGAATTGAAAGTATCTGACCACTTCAGGTGTCACATTAAAGGAGGAAACGTGAGTTAAACCGAAACTGTCGCCTCTGACAATTCTGGGAACATCTGTCTAATTTTGTATGTAAGCCCAATCACACAGAGTTATCGTCACTACATTTATTAGCCTATGACTCAGTCTAATAAATGCTGCATTTTGACTTAACTTAATGACTGCACAAGTTTTATGTCTTTTCTTACATAAATTAGCTTAGAATTTACATTCCCTGTAAATTCCCTATTTCATCAAAAATGAACAGTGTCTCCTGAAAATAATTGAAAAAGCACAACTTTTTAGATGAATTAAAACATTTTTTCCCATCAGACATTGTTTTCTGTGGGTCGAGCTGCCAGTCTGAACTCAAATTGTACATCAGTGTGTGTCCTCTATACATGCAAGAACTAATCCAGAGCCATTTGGGGATCCAGTCATATATCTGAGTGGCCCTGGGTGATCTGTTAAATATCTGCATACAATTCAACATTAAAAAGATTGTTTTCCAAATGGAAGATCTGAACTCTTTTATCAAAAGAAAAAGTCCTCGACTTCGGAATGACCTGCCCAAGGGTATCAGGTGTGAAGAGGCAGTGATATATGTCAATGCACTTCTTTAAACTTACTTTTACAGATTTACCCTTAAGATTGAATATTTTGTTTATTTGATTTCTTGTTAAGTTATTCACTAGATATTTAATTGTATTTTATCTCAGCTGCCTTTCTTTAGTGATGTGTTTGTTGAATTTTTTCAACTTATTTCAACTAAAAACACACAAAAAAACGAAACAAAAAAGAGAGGTGAGGCGCGAAACACAAAACTTGGCGTTAATAATTGCATCCTTATTAATTAAAATTTGACCCTCAAAATCCTGACGTTTGCTATAAACATGGAGTGAAAGGAACATTGATTCACTGTCTGTGCTGATGCCCAGATATCAAAACATTTTGGAGGGCATGGTTCATGTATTAGAAGAGTTAAATGAATCCATCCATCATCTCTACCACTTACTCCTCTCAGGGTCACGGGGGCTGGAGTCTGTCTCAGTTGACATTGGGCACATAGTGGGGTAGATCCTGAATCAATTTCCAGCCAATCCCAGGACCACATAAAGAGACATATAACCATTCATGCTCACACTCATACCTAAGGGGAATCTGGAGTCACCAATCAACTCAATAAGCATGTTTTTAGTATGTTGTAGGAAGTGAGCGTGCCCGAAGAGAACCCAAACATGAACAGGAAGAACATGCAAACTTCACACAGAAAAGCCCAGATCAACACAGGGATCAAACCGCCTTGATGTATGGCACATGCACTGCCTGCTGTGCCACCATACGGTTTGGGTAAATTAATGTTTTGTTCTAAATTATGTATTTGGATATTTTTCTGGGAAATGACACTAAACAGGACAAAGAAAATTATATATATCATGTATATATCTATATCTATATCTATATCTATATCTATATCTATATCTATATCTATATATGTATGTATATATATATATATGTATGTAGATATATATGTATGTAGATATATATATATATATACATATATATATGTATATATATATATATATATATATATATATATATATATATATATATATATATATATATATATAGACATATATACAAATCTCAGCTGCCTCTACCCTTTTTACTCATTTCCTTTCTGTCTATTTCTGTCTTTCCTTCTTCAGTCATCTTTTGTTTTTTGCTCATTACTAATTATTCTATTTACTCATTTTTCTGTCCCTTGTTTAATTAATTTTAAAATTACATTTGATTTATCTCCACTGAGGTGATGTTGTCTGTCTTCTTTTAATATATCACATCCTTTTTATTACCTCCACCAAGGAGGTTATGTTTTCAGGAGAATTTGCTTGTCCGTCCGTCTGTGAACAAAATAACTCAAAAAGTAATGGAAGGATTTTGATGAAATTTTCAGGAAATGTTCAGCATGGGATTAATATTAAATATTAGGACTAATATTTAAGGTCAAAATCACAATATAGCTAAGTACTGTGGCGCTGGCAGAGGTCTGCGCTCTCCGAGTGCTTTTCTAGCTTTGGCTCATTCTATTTCTATCATTCCT
Organism: Scarus forsteni; assembly: GCA_036419115.1. Lineage (NCBI taxonomy): Eukaryota > Metazoa > Chordata > Actinopteri > Labriformes > Labridae > Scarus > Scarus forsteni. The sequence goes on along the minus strand of JAZDUH010000157.1, from coordinate 12,929,945 downwards.
AAATGTATATGAACTCTTTTATGATGTTTGTCTTTTTCCTTTTTCTATAGTTGCTTGTTTTATTTTAGTTTTGAATTAGTTTATATTTCTTATCATGGTGATATAGCTTTTATCTTTTATCCTTAATTATTTTAGATTGTCTTTTAACGTTTTTTAGTGTTTAATTTTATTCTTGGTTTTCTTGCTTTGCCCTTTGTCTTGTTCCTTTTCCGTTACATATATATGTTAAGTCGTCTTGATTATATTGTTTCTTTTAGAGTGGTAAATGGTAAATGAACTTAAGCTTATATAGAGCTTTTCTAGTCTTTTGACGGCTCAACGCTGCTTTACACCGCAGGTCACACTTGGCCATTCACACCCGTCCGCTCTCACATTCACTCCCTGATGGTTCTGCGCTTCTCTGTTAGTTGTCCATCAGTATCAGCTCACACATTCACGCACTTTTATGCCCATCTACACCTCACTAATGCAGCAGTGGAAGCAACTTGGGTTAAGGGTTATGGTCATCATCATGTGAGCTGGGCTTGAACGTGCAACTTCCAGATTACTGGGTTGCTTGGAGCAATTTTTATCATGAATTACTCTCCAAATCCTCTTGAGCTCCTGTCTTCTTCTATTACACTTACAGAGGAACAGAGGTTGGACCTCTGCTGAGCTCCTTGAACTGCATTTTTTATTTGTAGAAAAATTGCTGTATGAATTGAGTTTGTTTGATCTGTTTTGATTGGAGATATATGCCCGTCATCACTTTCAGGCTCTTTGTCTGCTTTATTCCTCATTCTTTGGATCCACTGTGTTTAAAGTCTGTTCTCGCTCTTTTGTTTGGCCTGATGGTTGATATTCATTTTATTGTTCTCTTTGTAAAAGCCCTTTGTAAACATCTGTCTCAAAAGATGATATATTGAGCTATTATTATTATTTATTAATTTCAATTTTTTTATTATAATTAAATCATTTTTGGTCCTCATCCGTATCTGTGAGCAGCCATGGGAGGGACTTGCGAGAAGTGACACTCACTCATCATCATTTCCACATCTTTTTCTAAATGTTGCCAACAAAATAAAGCTTTGACATTTAAGTAGTTTTCCTGCCATTTAAAATTTAAAATTACCCTGCATTGGGTGTCTGCATCAGTATAATGTGTGTTTATTTCATTTGATGCAACATTTGGAAAAGCAGGTAGAACATTTTAGGAGTATCAACTTTGTAACCAGAAGTATTTGTGTTAATCTTCCCAATAATCATCATTCAAAACATCTATTTTAATTGCTGTGGTCCACATTTCATTACTTTTCAGGTGATTTTAAACAAGAGTCTAAAAAGTGATTTATTTAAAGCATTAACAGAAGCATTAGGAAAGAGCACTGTCATGAAGTCTGTGTTGTTCCCGTGTCTTACCCTCAGTCTGCAGTACAGCACTGTTAAAATGAGCCCGTAAAGAATAAGAACTCCATCCAAGATGTAACAAATTCCCATGTCTCCAATGGCCTCTATAAAAAACAAAAGACACATCAGTCAGTCTTCGTCGCCCACAAGAGTCACTTTAGAGATTTGAAGAGCAGGTGAACCTGAAGGAGCTTCAGAAAAAAGACAAAGTGAAGAAAGGTCAAACATCTCTATTCTCCTCACCGATGCAGGTGGGATTGATCATCAGAAAGACAGCGACAACAAGAGCGCGCTGCAACATCTTACCCCTTGCTGACTGAGGGGGATTTAGTGCAGGGTCGGCTTTGTTTCTGCTCTCGTCACAGAAAAAGATCTCCTCAGCTCAGAGCTCTGTGATCGAGCCGCTAACAGGAAGTCCGGGCCTTTGTGTCCGTTTTTTTGAAGCTGTGTAACCACACGCCTACCTCCAGTGCCATCCTCCCCCAGATGAAGTTCCTCTGAAGCTCTGCCTTAAAAAGACAACAGCTGTCTGAAATACAGCAGTGAGGAGAAACAGAAACCTAGATCAGAGCCAGGAATTGTATTCTGCACAACACACTCACTGGTCATTTTATTAGGTACACTTTGTTTGTAATGCTGGACCCTCTCTGCCGTCAGAGCTGCTTTATTTCTACATGACAAAGATTCACAAGCTGCTGCAGACATCTCTCAGAGATTTTGGTCTATAATAATATGTGAGCATTACTAGTTAATGAAGATCTGTTGATCCAAATCTCTCATTCTACCACATCCCAAAGGTGCACTATTGGACTGAGATCTGGTGACTGTGAAGGCCACTGGAGTGGAGTGAATTCAGTCATGATCACAAAAACAAGTTTGAGATGAAAAAAGCACTCAGACAGCACAGACCTGCACTTAGCAGTGGCTTTTCCACACTCCCTGTAAAAGACATAATTCTGGATCACCAGGTCCTGAATAGTGCCATGATTCTGACTAAATGGAGGTAGTTATCCTGTATGTATCCTGTTTTTGTTGTTGTAACTGTATGGGATCTTTAATGCACTGTTGGGTATCTCCATGTTCTCTTTGACCTGCCACTAATTGTTGATGTGTATTGTAATCTGCTTGACCCTGGCTACGGGAAGGGTCTGTTGAAGGCTGCTGTGTATCGATGTGCTCTCTGTCATGCACTGACTTTTATTTTATTTATATTTTGTTCATTGTTGTCTCTTTTTGCTGTTTGTAGATGTATGTGTAGCCTCGGAGGACTGCAAAATCATGATTGCCCATTGGGACAAATAAAGTTGTCTAAACTAAACTGAACACCAAAAGTTTTGGAAACATCACTAAATATTTTGAATTTATATTGATTCATGGATGTTAATGAGTTTCCTTTATAAAGTGCAATGTTTTTCTGTGACGTCAATCTGGACCAGTTTCTGTTGAACTTAAAGCTATGGTCTACGATTTGGAAGCTTTGTACATCTTAATAACACCGTTTATAAGGCTGTTATGGTCCTATGGTCCTATCTATACAGTATAAAGACCAAAAAGAACGAAAAAAATCCATTCAGTATATCCGCTGAAAAGCTGCATACTAGCTGACCAATCAAGCCTTGAAGGCAGTAAGGTTCAATTGGTCCGTGAGTCCATCCAATCCCCTGTCTCCCTCACTACGCAGCGTCATGCCCATGGTCCCGCCTCCTCTCCTCTACCTCCGGTGAGCAGCTAGCAGTGTTAGCTACTGAACTATCATGGAGCCGGAAAAGCCTAGCGCCGAAACCGGGAAGCCGCTTCCCTCTCCCGAGGGGCCCAACGGAGCTCTGGCCGCGGGTTGAGGCCTGTTAGCGGGCTAACCGCTAACGAATGGCCTCAGCCGGCCGTCAGACCTTCAGCATCGGCTGTTTCGCCCCTGGTTGATCAGGTAATGGCTTTGTTTACTATATTGGGAGATGTCTGCTGAATAACTCTGGTTAGTCTGTGCCTGTCCTGGCTAATGACTTGTAGTGGAGCGGGTTAGCCTGTTAGCCGCTAATCGTTAGCATTGTAAGCTGAGCTGGGAGGACATGCCGAGAAAGATAAATCCTCCCCCACAATCGGCTCCACTCTGGCGGCACCAGACCCGCATTGCAGCCGGTCCAATTGAAATGGCTACTGCTGTGTGTTATAAGGGAGATGTCTGTCGTGTTTGATACTTTCAGTTGAGCTGAGCTGTTTTTGATTGAGTTTGCTGCTGATATATTATGCTAGTCGCTCGTAGCTCAGTCCGAGGCGACACGAGCTGGGGGCGGGATCTTGGAACACGGAGGGGAGAGGTGAGGGAAGGAGGGGCAGGCTGCGGTTTCAAATCGTAGACCACAGCTTTAACCCTGATGATCGAGACATGGACCCCATCGTATCCTGTAAAACTGGAACCAAATCCATTTAAAAATGGCAGAGATTTGAAGATGATTTTTTTTAAAAACCCACCAAATATTAACTCATGGGATTTTTTTTATCCAGACAAAAACATATATCACCATCAAAATCTAATCCTTCTTAAGTTGGACCATTACCAACAACTCCTGATTATTTCAGCAAAATATGTCTAATAGTTTTATGTACTATGGCTGACAGAAAAACCGACAAACATATATGAGGGCAAGAACATAACCTTCTTGGTGGAGATATTGATGTGAGCTTTGAGACATGGTGTATTTCCAGTTGGAAGTATCCATGCCATGTTTGTTTGTTAGCATGATTACACAAAAACGGACAGAATGGTTTTTGCTGAAATTTTCAGCAGGTGTTGGAAATGGCCCAACTTAAAAATAATTAGATTTTGGTGGTGATCCAGATAACTGCCATTCAAGAGCTAATAAAACTAATAAAGATATCAACATGTGTTAGGTGTGGGCTTTCATGGTCAAGAATCATATTATGATGGTAACTTTATCATGGAACTAATGCTTATTGATGTAACAGCAAAATGTGAGCTACCTTGGCAGAGGTTTGTGCTCTCTGAGTGCTTTATAGTTATAAATACTTTAACTTATACTTTACTAATAATGTTCTATCTAATCTAATGAGCATGTTTTTAGTCTGTGGGAGGCCAGAATGCCTGGAAAGAACCCATGCATGAACAGGGAGAGCATGCAAACTCCACACAGAAAGGCCCTGACTGACACAGATCATACCAGAAACCTTGCTGTGAGGCTTGCACACTACCAGCTGTGCATCCGTGCCACTTGAGAAAATATATCACAGAGATATTAAAATTGGCATGTAACTTCTTGAGGTTGCAAGGGTTAAAGGTGATACAAAAAAATATAAAATCAGAATTCTCCATGTAGACCAAACAAAGGCAACAAAAAGATGAGAAATACAGAATAATTGGTTTAATGATGCAAAACTGCCTAACACACTATACAAACTACAGTTACCAAAAGGAGAAAATACATGACAAATCTACAATTTTTTTTACAAGCCACTTAGTTTTCAAAAGTAAAAACATTCGGAAAAATTGCATCGTCATAACTTAGGCACCTTCAAAATGATAGAAAACAAGTTATTATAAAAGATTTGAGCTTGAAATAACTCTAGCATGCATTAAAAACATCTGCTCTCCACAGGCTTTGTTTTTGGATATTTCAAGAAATAAAAAGAGATTTGTTAACCATTGTATTTGGGACAGAAATCAAACGGTGAGAGATGTGGTGGCTCAACATCAGGCGAGTTTTACAGGAAGTTATCAGGACCTGGAGGAGAGAAGAGGAGTCACAAGGCTCCTCTGTGTGTTAGGAGTAAGGCTGTGTGTGATGGAGGCAGCGTTTTCGGTCACTGTTGGTTGGAGCTGGCAGCACAAGGCGAGGCGGTGACGCTACTGCTGCAGACGGGCTGCAGACACGAGGTACAATCACACGTCTGGTTTGGGATTTTTTGCAAGAATACATTAAAACACCAGAAAAAAAACATAAACATGAGCTTAAAGTTTGACTAAAGCTGCCAGATCAGGACTGAAGGTGTTCAGACTTGTGCAGATTGCCAGCATTTTTCGTTTACATGTCTTGCCTCACTCCTGAGTCCATGACAGGCAGATAGAGACCAATCTTTTGAGTATGTGCAGCCACAAGTAAGAGACTGGAAGAGCTCAACCCCCGCTAATCAGCTTAGCTCAAAACACTGGGAGTCAATGGGAAGTGTTAGCCTACCTCTGCCTGCAGTTATCAGGTAAACTCCTTCGCAACTCTAAATGGTCCTGTGTGTTTGTTGTTACTTGTTTCGTTTACATTGTTATGTTATCTATCACTTTAAATGATTTCAAAAGAAATGCAAATGAAACTAAAATGCATGAGCAAACCACCGCAGATGCAGTTGGTCAACAAAACAAAGCAGCGGTATGTGTATATGCATTTCTTGATGAGTCACAACAAGCAAACAGGACTGTTTAGAGATGCTGAAGAGTTTACCTGATCACTGTAGGCAGAGGCAGGCTAACACTTCCCACTGACTCTCAGTTTTTGAGCTAAGTTAGTTAATGGTGGGCGAGCTCTGTCCATCTCTTTCTTGTTACTGCATGCAGAGTCAAAGGAAAAATGTCTATCTGCTTGTCATGAACCCAGGAGAGAGAAAAGGCACAAAAACAAAAAAATGTTGGCATGTTCCTTTAAAAAGGACAAAGACCTCATTTACACCTACTGTTAAAACCTCATCTGAAATTGAGGGCCAAAATTATTGGTCTCTGCATTTAAAAATTATCTTGATGGTTTCCATTGTTTCTCAGTTTTGTTCTGTCATCTGATATTTTATATTAATTTAAACACTGACACTTTTTCCTTATACTGTGGAAGCAACGTTTGGTTCTTAACAAATTTTAAGTCTTTTAAAGCCTCTCTGAAAAGTTCCTTGGCAACACTACAGTTCATAACAGTGCAATTATCTAAAACCATATATTATATATATCGGCATATATTATTACCGATATTAAGACCACACCTGTGGCACACATGACAGAGCGAGTTAGATATGCAGCGCTGTGATCATCCAATGGCGATTAATCGTTTTTTGTGATTTTGGGTCGGTGTAATCATTGCTAAGACTTAATTAATCATCCAGTACTTCCTCACAGGAGAGGCGTGTTTCTGTGGGGAGTTTGCATGTTCTCCCTGTTCAAGTGTGAGTATGATGTGGTGCTCTAGTTTCTTCTTCCGGCAGACCACAAAAAATGCTCATTAGATTAACTGGTGACTCTGGATTATCCTGAGATGTAAATGTGCAAAAAGCTGATAACCTACATGTTAGCCCTGTATTTGTCTGGTGTCCAGTCCAGCTGTGCCCTGCCTCTCACCCTATGTCAGCTAAGAAAGACTCCAGCCCCTCATGACCCTGAAAGGTATAAGGTGGTTGTGGATGGTTAAACCATGATATGGTATCAGAAAAGAATATGATGGATCAAAAGTTTTGGACAACTTTTGTCTCGCCCTGTGGTTCCCAAACTTTTTAGCCATGAACCATAAAACAGTAATGTCAGGGACACTGGATCCTCTTTGTGTGCGTCTTCCTACAGCTCAGCTGCTTTTGTTTCTATTCAGTGAATAAAAGCTACAAATTTGAATATTTACTTTGGACCATTTCATGTTAACTCAGCAGTATTTTGAAAAGGGTAGAGTCCAGATCAAGTTGCACCAGCACCGCTCGGAGTCACACAAAAGTCCAGAGCTTGTCTAATGGTGCCTTTCAGTTGTACTGGGGGGTCGGGATTTCTGAGTTCCAAGTCGGTAATTTCAACTGGAATGATGAAAACGGAGATCTTCACCACCCCCGAGTTGACAATTGAAGATGGCTGCCCCCAGTGTAAACAGTTATGAAGGTCCTGTACTAATCTGTTTCATTAGCACTTTTGACTAGAGTGTGTGTCGCACTAAATCAGTCGTATACACAGGATACATTTATAGAAATGCTGCCATAGTGTAATTTACATTCTTCATGTGGTATTTGTGAACTACAATGCAGGGCGTGCTAACAACAGCTAACATTATGGCTAACAAGAGCCTACTAGATGTTTTTTTTCCAACTATGTAACTGGAATGCTGATAACTCAGAGATGACGTCACTCCTATTTCCCTTTTACCAGTTAAGATGTTCATGGCACGCAGCATTATGTTACTGCATCACAGCCAGTGTTTCTCCAATACAGAGTTCAATCAGACTTCTGACTTCAGCAGTCTATGAGCTGATGTTTGGTGTTGGTAAAAGCGGTCGTTACCAAGGAGGTCACGTTTATGCTGTGTAAGTCTGTTGACTGGGTAACTCTATAAGTATGAATTTTGTTTCATTTTCAGAATATTTCAGAAATGGGCTATAGACCAATCAACTAGAAATTTGTGGGTGATCTGAATCTGGATGTGTATCGAAGACTTTTTAAAAGTATTTCCACATTTTCGCTGATAATAAGTTCTCAAAGGATTTCAATCGTATTTTCAGGGGTTTTTGGTCATGGCTCAAGAGATGTGTGATTAGATATTGATGGTGATCTGGATCTGGATGAAGATCCAGGATTTTCTAAAAGGATCAAGTAACAGTGTGAGAAAAGGGCAGTTTTCTACATTTTTGATAACTCAACTCACAGTGTTGGAAATGCCTCGGCTGAGGTTTGTGCACTTCTAGTTCTTGTGTGAATTTAATGAGAAGACTATCAGTCATTTAATGTTTTAACAATACAACTTAAGCTTTGATAATGTAGTCATAGAGCTGGACAAATAACTGAGTTCCAGTTTCAATGACAGTTAATGCCTCTCATGATTCTGTCATGCAGATTTAAAATTTACTATGCAAAACAACATATTGCATTTTTTTTCATTCTTCCATCAAGATCGTTAACATTATTTTTGGGTGTTTGCTATTCTACTTCTGCCAAGGAGGCAATGTTTTTGCTGGCATTTGTTTGTAACTTTAATAGGATAACTTAAAAATGTATAAACGGCATTTGATGAAACCTTCAGGACTGGTCAGAAATGGGCCAAAGATCAAGCAGTTAGATTTTAGAGGTGAATCAAATCTGGATGCAGATCAATAAACTTTTAAAAGGATTTGTTTACATTGGGAAGTAGGGGTAGTAGTAAATTTCTGTCCTAGAAATTTAGGGACATTATCAGGGCATGTTGGCCATGGCACAACACAGAAGTGATTAGATTTTGGTGGTGATCAAATTAATTTCTAGAAGGATTTTTTAACAGTGTGAGTAAGGGCAGTTTTCCACATTGCTGACAAAAACTACCCCGGTGGAGGTTTTGCTCATTCTTAAACATTCCAAATCAAATATTTAAAGCACTTAAACTCAATGATATCACGCGGTGCATGCTGTAAAATCTGTGGGCATTATTTTTATATGGTCAGGATCTTAACATATATATATGAAGAATCTGAAATCTGCTTTTCGCCATAATCCGTCAGTCCTATCCAGTGTAATTGAGGTCTTTGTTCAGTCTTCTTGCTAAAACTGTAAAATGATCCGTAAAAATGCCAGTGTAGATCAAACAAAAGCTACGTATTTGTGACAATCATCGATTTACAAAGAGTGGAGAAATAACATAAGAGTGTCCTGTCATGTTTTTTTACAGCGAGATAAAAGATGTTTTCGCCCTCAGGCTGCAGAAAAGCCACGTGTTAATTCAAAGCACATAATGCTACATTCTGTAAGTACAAAAAAAGTCACACTCTTTAGTATAAAAAGGCCTTGTCTGCTTAAAAGCGGAAAAGGAACCAAAAGGCAGTGAGTGGTTCATCAGTCTGATCAGATGTGTTTTTAAGACTAGAGAAAGAGGAAGTGACTGATGTGATGTAATCCCCTCCTCCGGTGTGAGAAGAGTCAGCACAGAAAAGTAGTCCAGTGGTTACAGCAAAGGAAAAACGGAGAAAAAGTCCCCGTTAGATCAAATGTTGTGTTGTGAAGACGTTTAAAAAAACAAAAAATAAAAGTCAAGGCATCTGCATGATTCCCAGTTTGGACAATCGTCGAGCTGATCACAGTTTGATGTCAGAGCGTCTCTTCTTTAAAGGTTTGAAAGTCACAGGCAGAAAATATCAAATCTGAGAGGTCACACAGCCTCCACATGTCCTGCCACACCACTGAGATCCAAAGACAGAAGAGTGTGGTGAAACAAAAGTAAAAGAGAAACATTTCTACACCGAGGTCTCCGACTGCAGCCTCATGACAAACTTGTGGCTCTTGGGGTCGATGAACTCCTCCCCGAGGCGCAGGAAGGGGAGCGGCGTCACCGTGACCACCAGAGAGAAGTCGAGGCGTCGCATAGAGAAGACCAGGCCCTGACGCAGGGCAGAGGTCACTGGCTCCTCGCTCACTAGAGTCCACTGGCGCCCCCTGCCGTTCTGCTGCTGGTACTGCATGGTGGGACCGGGGGTGAGGTAACGCTCCAGGAAGGCCTGAGAAGAAGGATGGGGGAGGTTAAACATCATAAAGTAAGAGGATCAGAGACTTTCTGGTTCTCACAGTAGGGTCTCCTCACCTTGGGCGTCATGTTGTGTGTGATGCAGAACTGCAGGTGTGTGAGGATGCTCTCCATGCTGTGGAATGCCTGCTGCCGTGTGGTCCTCAGGTATTTCTGCATGGCACGAGCCATCGGAGCGAAGATGGCCTGGGCTGCTTCACGAGGGTCCATCACCTCCCGAGGGTGTTTGGGCGATGAGGCAGCCTCCTCCTCATGGAGACGTTTGATGTGTGTGAAGGCCTCTTCCACAGCTACAACCAACCTGGAGGGCAGAGAACAAAGGATTAAAGATTGGAGGTGTTTTCTACAAGACAACGCAAAAAGGATTGAATTAGTCCACAGACATGTAGAAAATAAAGTTAAAACACTTTTCTCAAATAGGTGACAATTACGCAAGTGGTTCTCTTCTGAGACCAAAAACAAGTTAATTCCAATCAAATCATAATAATCACTTTTTGAAAAAGAAAATAGACCAAAATCAGAGTTTTTAAGTTTCAAATCTTAATTTACTTTTTGTGTCCCTCTTCCTGAAGTTACTGATTCCTGAGTTTCACCAAATTAAGAAAATATTTTAACAAAGACATCAACTGAATTAAACCTTTTTGATTTGTAAATTAACTTTAAATTCTTCTTTTTTGTTTAGTTCTGTTCACCCTAAATAATGTTTTTAAATTGTTTATGTCTGCTGTGAGGTTAAAGCTCATCAGATAAAGTTAAGGTCTCATATCACGCAGACCACAAGTTGTCTGTGTGTAAACAGGGAAAACAGTATTTTTGGGCCTGGGCCATGCTTTTTTCTGTCCGTGGGACGATGTCACTGTATGTGACATTTTCACTGTTAGTTAGACGAATGGCAGAAGATGTTGTTAAACCGTTGCTAACTGGACTATATTTACACGCCAACACAGACTTTCTGTTCCTCCCTCACTATGATGCTGCTCTAAAAACACCCTGATGAAACAAACATTGCTGACATTTGGGATAAGACATGGTGTTATTGTTTTCTTAGTGACCATGTTGACTGCTGACCCATGGCTGCTTGTGTCTGTGGTTGGCATGGTTATAATACCTGTTTATACCAACAAAAGAACCTACAAATCTTTTCAACAACAGGATTTGATCAAGATTATCAGATATTTCTCCAATTGAAATATAAGACGAAACAACATGTTTTTTTATCTTTTAAATCGCGTCTGATGTCACCAGTTAACACAGCTACAAATTAATAAATAACACCAGCCAGACATGGTGGGAAGAATAGATGTGAAATTAAACAGCTTTTTAAAGAAACTGCAAATCAAGGATTCTTATCATAGACATAGTAACACTACAGTAAACAGCGTTAGACAGTGAATTATTGTGTTTACGTGAGAACTGTCATATTTAAAAAAAAAAAAACAAAGGAGACGGCTTCACAGGGCAGGGCTGCGGGAGGATGCAGGTTGCTGGAGGTGTTCGATGAATAATGGAGACATGATACATATGCTATGGGGTTGCTCAAAGGTCCAGGAATTTTGGCCTACTGTTCATAGCTATATCAAAACAATTACTGACCAGCACATCCCTTTTACTTCAAGTTTATGTCTTGGGTGATCCTACTTTGTTAAAAGATTTAACTCCTTCCAGTGCTGAATGGGTGCTTACTGCTCTCATGTTGGGGAGAAAACTTCTAGTAATGAACTGGAAAGGTCCCATTGTTCCTGCACCGTCTCTGTGGTTCATCCAATTAGCGAAACCAGCTGCTTTAGAAAAACTGTCCTTTAGGTTGATAAACAAGGTGGAGAAGTATGACCATAAGTGGGGATGTTACCATGGCTTTATACAGAGGTGCTGACTAAAGAGATCGGGTCCCGTATGGTACCGTTGACATTAAGAAACACAACTCTGAGATCTGTGGCTATGTGATGCTCTGACTGACATTGATCTACCAGTACACGCTTACCTGTTTGTCACATGTCTTTTGTTTGTTAGTGTTTTGTTTATGCTGTTTTGCTACCTTAGTCATCTAGATGTATTGAAATGTACACACAGAAATAATGTTTCTTTTCACATATCCTGCAGAGCCATGTATGATTTTGTATTCATTACTTATCTAAATTGTTAAGTTGTTGGTTCTTATGTTTCTGTATGAATATTTGTCATTGTTAAAAAGAAAAAACTCTTATAAAATATTAATCATAAAAAAACTAAGGAGAAAAACCTGCTCTTAAAAATAACCTTCTTCAAGTGGAGGCAGCCTCAAATTCTGAACATTTTTTAAATACAAAACGTGACAATCTATCAAAAGCGATTCTGTTGCTAAAAATTGACACCTCAGACTGAAAACCTCTGCACAACTGTGCAATATATAAATATGATAACATATAGTACTGCAATATACAATATATAAGCTAATCTATATAATATATAAATTGTGCAAGTCTCCAAACCATGCGAAATATTCCCATGTGCAATTACTTTGTAAATGTGTAAATAATTTGTATAGTGGAGTTTTTGGTATATATATTTCTGGTCTTTTATCTACATAAAAATGCACATACTTTTTTGTTATACTTTGTCTATATTTTATTTATCACTATTGTCACCTTTGCAGCTGTAACACTTCAAATTTCCCCATGTGGGGCAAATAAAGGTTCAATCTATTCTGTTAAAAAAACACTTTGCTTCATCAAATAAAGAAATTATTTATTTAAAGTGGCATTATGTAAATAATATTGCATTTAGAGATTTGTTCATGTTTAATATTTAGAAACATCTCAAATGTCCTCAAGGGCTTTAGAGGGAAAAAGTGATTTCTTAAAAGAGAGCCAGAGATTTAAAGACTCGTCTGGTTCCATCTTAAAGATGGATTGTCACTCCTGATAAACTTTTTTCCCCGTCACATTTTCAGATTGTGAGGCGGGCCAGCAGTGAAACTGTGGGGGGACCTGATGTGGCCCCGGGCTGCCAGTTGATGATCACTGGCCTAGAGCTTTCTGCAGTATGAAAACTGTCCTGCAGGTCTGATTGTTTGCTGAAGCTTCAGCAGAAACGTCTTAATGTGCTCACTCAGCCTAAAACCATGGCTGATGTCATGGGTGTCTGTCCTAAGTGCTGCTGGATCCTGTTTCTGTCCTCGTACAAAGACGGACTGTTGTCTGGAGGTTTCTCACACTGTGCATCATCACTGTCTGAATCTTGTGAGCCCTCGTTTGTTCATCTCCTCACCTCACCGTGACTCCCTGTGCTCAGCTGATTTTAGGTATGTGGGGAGGGATATTTCTCTGACCTGGCTTTGCGTTTGCGGACCCGGCGATCCATCTCAGCCTCCTCGTAGTAATACTCGTTGTGGGAATTGTCTCTCCTCCTGGCAGCAGCTGCTATCATGGCCCGAGACTGTCCTGTGGAGTTATTGGTGGTGTTTTCTACAAGACAACAACAACAAAAAAATCAAATTGACCAAAATTAGTTTTCTTAAGTACATGTATCAAATCTTTGTTTTGTGTTTTTGACCCGCTTCCTGAAGTTGCCTATTCCTGAGATTCAGCAAATGAAAAAAATGACTGTAACAAAAATATGGGTTTGAATGAAAGTTTTGTGATTCATGAATTCACTTTGAGTCCTTGGCTAACGAAATAGATCACTTTGTTTAGTTCAGTTCATTCTGAATAGTCTTTTTTAATTGTTCATAAAAAAAAAAGAAGCAAAAACAGTATGCATCCATCATCACTGAGGCTGTATTTACCGTCTAGAGAGTAGACCTTGAAGCCGGTCATCTTCTTGGACAGGATGGACTTGGGCAGGTTGAGCAGAGCCGGGTTGTAGACGGGGAAGTCGCTGTAGTATCGATCCAGCACCCACACAGCTGCCCTCTGGATACTGAAACACACAGTGAAAGTTCACTTATTCAATGTCTGTTTCCATCAGCTGAATTCATCTTCATGTGAACGGCACCTGAAAAAGTAAAACATCTCTACTGCATCCTCTAGGAAGGAGGGATGCATGATGTTGGATTTATTATGTCTGATATGCCAGTAATTTCAAACTCGCTGTCACCGATAGCGATATCTTTTCTTAAGAGCACAGAGCTTCATTATGACAGCCTTTATGTGTTAGAGAATGATAAAAAGCAAGAAAAACAACAATTTATTCTTAAACAAAATACAGCTTTGATTTATAGAAGTGGACATTGGTGATGATCAGGCAAACCATTAAGACATGATTGTATATTCTGACAATATTACAGCTTATATATTGGATATACTATATGTGGCCAATTTGTATGCAGTAGCTAAAATATCATCTGGATATAAAGCCAAATATTGTCATGTCTGCTGATACTCACTGATCAAAGTTGCATCTGAACCAATTCAGCTGCCACTTTGATCATTGCTATACAACAGGAGTGGGCAAGTGGCGGCCTGGGGGCCAAATGCGGCCCTTCACATCAATAAATGTGGCCCGCCATTCATTCCCAAAAACCAGCAGCTGTAAATATGAAGAAAACTCAGATATCCAATAGAAATAATTCTATAGAATCTTATGTAAGTTACTTACAACCTTATTTTGTTCTTATAGTGTCTAAATGTATTTCATGAAGCCTTTAACATTATAAGTATCACTCAATATTATGTTTAAAAAATGGCAGCAGCAAAATATTTGAGCTTTAAAAATTTGGAAAACACATAATTTCATTGATTTGAAAATAGCTTCATTGGCTTTAATTCCACCTATATTTGCAAAATTAGCTTAAATTCTGTATCAATTTCATTTGATTATGCATAATAACATTTGTTGTTTATCCAACATTCTTTTTCATTATCAAGAGTTTCTGGAAATTGTAACAATGTGGCCCTCAGGCTGGGAAAAATGGTTTTATGTGGCCCTCTTGGTAATTAAAGTTGCCCACCCCTGCTATACAACCACGATCTGTATGACTGAGAACCTACACAAACATCTGCTGATACTGATGATCACCTTTCTAGGCAATTAACTGCTCATACCACTCTTGATAAAATTGTGCACTCTACTAGAAAGTTAAAAAACCAAGACAAGGATTCTGAAATCTGGTAGACATGCATATCATGCCAAGAAGATATACAAGAACGTCTTCATACACGTCATAAAACCCACAAGTTTTGAAACTTGTGTTAAAATGCCTTTAGAGAGGGAACAGTCTGAGATGAAGTCCTCTGAAAGAAGTAAGATATTCAACAAAATCTTGATGTTAAGCTAGAAAGCAAATAAAAAAAAGTGCTCAATTCAAGATGAAATGGATAAAATGGATAATGTTTAAGACCAAATAGCAACGAAACCCATAGAGGCACCGATGGACTGTTAAGGCTATACCTCCCAGATGTCTGTTATACTGCTTTACACTGACATTAGCGGGTCAGCGTGGGTTTTTCCAAAATGGTAAGTGACTCTATTCCCACTGCCAGCAGACTCTAACCGGCAGCAGACGAGCTGTGTGGCTGTTTTTTTTCCTCTGGCCCATCATCATCAGCGCAACTAAGCCCCTCCATGTAAAGAATGCAAAGGAGCATGGAGGCTGTGGACAAGGTTTTCTTTTTCCTCTTTAAAAATGTACAAACTCAGCGCTGATGATTCAAAGGCGGATGGAAGAGCCACGTAAGTTGCAGGCGGAGGGGGGAGGTGTGATGTTATGCCACGAGGATGTTATCCCTCATTTGTAAATTAGCGGGCTGACCCGGGTGTGATGTTCTCACTAGCACGATCGGAGGCGAGTTGAATGAAACTCGCGTCGCTTGCAGGGTCAATCAACCCGGGTCTAAATGCTGATTAAACCCTTTCAAATTGCTGACAGGAGCCGATTGTTGCCAGGTTTAAACCGGGTTTTTGGCCAGTCTGAAAGAGGTTTTTGTCTGTTGTTTTACTTACTTGTTTATCTCTATTTTTTTTGCGTTTGTTTAAGTGGAAAATACTAAATAAAAAAGTAAAATGAAAAAAATAGAAATAAAACATAAAATTAAGTTATCCAGCTCAAGTGAAGCTTGTCAGAATTTGAAGTCTCTCCATGAAACAGAAACTTTCTGTTTCTTGAACATTTGGCTTACAAAGTTGTTTAAGCCAAACTTGTATTGGCTTGTAATTGGCTAGAGAGCATAAAAAATTTGAAGGAAAGAAAAGAGAAAAGAAAAAACAATCACAACGGCTCTACATGGTTTGAGCCTCTTTGTTGTTAAAATAATAACACTAATCATCTCAAATAATTATAAACTCTGTTTTCTCTAATCTTATTTGTTTGTCTGATTTTTAGGCAGCAGGGCTGTAACACTTCAGGGTCTACATCTAACAGTAAGGCCCTATGTCCACGACCACATTGTTTTTTTTTTTTTTTTAATTGTTCTCTTATTTTACCATTTCAGTCAATTGTTGTCGCTGTTGTTTGTATCTTATTATTCACATGGATATGTAAGAGTAAATTGGTTGTAGCAGGTACATGCATTTTATATTTACATCTAATTGTGTGGATACTTAGATGCACATCCATGTGAATGTTTGTCTTTGTACGTCCAAACTGGGAACATGCTTAGGCAAGAGGAGCACAATGGCACGTTTTGGAATATTTATTTTCTGAACAATGATTTTGATGTTTGGACTGCTGTTGACCTGTTTTTCTTTTTGAAAACATTCAATAAAAAGAGAATTAAAAAAACAGCAATTGGCATAGCTCCACTTGCTAAGACCCACTAAGACCTCGATGACATGCAGTAACTTGACACTGAGACTGCATGCTGCATAATGTGCCCAAAGAGCAGAGCCAACGGCTGAATCGTCAGATATTCTCCAAAGAAAGATGCTTATTTTGTTAACCCTGATTGTATAGAATCAGATGTGAGATGAAAACAGATCTTTAATACAAAAGGAGATCAGATAATTACGCCGTAATGAAAGGGAAGGCTCTAACTGCGGAAACAAGCCATCCCAATTATGCCCTGCTGATAACTTACATAACATACCACATGGCCCTAATATGCAACTGAAACCAAACACATCACCACATCCAGCAGACCAAGGCTCCATTTGTCTGAGCTCTGGTGACAATGCTGATACTGCCGACTCCATTACACGACTCCACACCCAGTCAGAGAAGACAAAAGAGCAGAGAGGCAGAGCAACTGCTGGATTATGGAGAACCTGCCTTCACTTGTGTTTCTTTAAACTTCAGGCAGGCTTAACGGATGACTAAGTGTTGCCACAGAGTAGGATTAGGACAAGAATGTCAAGTTTTATAAGATTTATCTACACATTTTTCCACACAAAACAAAGGTTCAAGTTTATTTTTCTGTTTATTTTGCATTAAAATAAGGTTCAACTTCTCCTGTGCTTTCACCTGGCCATGTAGATTGAACATATTTAAGAGCAGATACTTGGCTTAATGCTGAGTAAGACTGTTGACACTGAATCACTAACAGTTTGAAGATTACTGATCATAAGATAGTCTTTTTTCAAAAAGAGCAGGGGTGTCCAAACTTTTTCACATTCAGAACAAAATGCAGAGAAATACATCCTCACTTTTACTTAATCTGCTCTTAAGTTTCTTAATGCAAAAGCATAGCAATGAAGCTCTATTATATTTTCAATCTTTGACAGTCAGGGTGGGGGTTGGGGAGATTTAACCTGGACCACAAGTTGCTGTGGATAAGACACCCCGGTCTAGATGGACAAAATCTGAAAGCCTGGGCTAAAATTACCCAGGAAAGCAAATTTCAACCAGAAATCTTTGCTTGTTTAAGAGATGCTCACCTCCAAAAGTGGCTACACAGGAACATATGCAACTTAGTAGTATGAAAAACAGGCACAACACCAGTGTTCATTTTGACAGCACTTTTTAGTTTAGTTTTAGTCTTTTGCCTAAAATAGTGGTAAGTTACTCATCTGAATTGCTGTAATTTTAGTCTTGTTTAATTGAGGAAATTTCACAACATTTTAGTCAATAAAATCTACTGTAAATGTAGTCGACTACCAAATGAAGTGTTAAGTGCAAAACTTTTTGTTTCCTTGAACTTCTGAAGTCATGTTTTAGACTTTGATAAAATTATGTATCAAATAACTCTAATGAATTTGAGTCATTTGAATGTCTAAATTAACAGAAACAAGTTTTAACTTCTGTGTGAAATACAGTCACTTTTATTTAGTCTACCTGGCAGAGCATCTCAGTTACAATACCAGAATTGACAACAAACAGTGAACCTGCTGTACATGGATATATTAATTCATGAAGAGAGCAGCCCTGATTGGATCGCCCTAGAACTTATCCCATCACCATGAAGCTAAGGCAGCTGTGATTGGATGTCCCTCTTAACTCATCCAACCTTTCAACACAACCAAAGCAGCTGTGACTGAATATATTCCTAATTTATCCCAACTTTCTACATGATGAAAATTAGATCTGATTGGAGTAAGTCTCTGTCAAACATTTTTGTGTAGTTTATATCTGTTGTTTTTATTAGTTAGTCTCGTTTTCAAGGGGGAAAAATATTCTTGATAAAAATAAGTCAACAAAATTAAAATTGCACAACACCTTTTTTAGAGGTCCATTGTCAGGAACCCTGGAGAGTTTCCATCTTAAACTTTGCACCCGTTCATTGAAGATTCAGAGGCACAAACAAAACTCTTAAGCTAAATCTGAGTTTGTAGCCATGGGCCCTTGAGTTCATATGGAATAATCTTAAGATTTTCATCAAATAGTTCCTGTTTTTATGTCTTCATCCCTGCCCTGGCCAAAAACGCAGGAATATACTGTCATCAGCTCCTTGCTGTGATGTGTATCCGTGTGGATTTTACTGCAAGGATTCAACCCCCAAGGCAGTGACTGCAGCTTGGGTAATATTTCCATGGTAAAGTTTACATGAAGCAGCAAACATTCCTAAAACCCAAGTTACTTATAAGACCTCTGAGGACCTGAAATGTTAGTGTGGGATCCTTTAAACCAGGGTTGTTAAACTCAATTGCACATGGGGCCAAAACTCAAAACACACTTTGGATCATGGGCCAAAAAAGAAAAATATTTATGAACACATTAAAACTAAACTTTTTTTTTTTCAAATAAATATGAACAAATGGACACATATACTATTATAACAGAATACAGAAACTGAAACTATAAATAACTTAAAAAGCTCTTGCTCTCCGTAAAAATGTCTCCTGTCAAAATAAAAAGTTGGAAATATGAACATGCAACAAAAAAAAAAAACCCTGAAAATATTATATAAAAACTGTGCTTTTGTTCCCAGTTGTCCAGCACCCTTCAGGGGGCGCTGCAGTTGTCTACTGTTTAGCAAGGCAGCTGTTGCACTGCATTATGGGATCTGTAGTTTGTGTGTTATCAGCACTTCATACCGCCAGGCCATTAATAACAAAAACAAAAACTATATAAAACAATCTTGCGGGCCAGATATAATTGTCCATCGGGCCGGATGTGGCCCCCGGGCCTTGAGTTTGACACATATGCTTTAAACCTTGCCCCGAGTATTTCTGTCTTTCGTAGAGCAAGAGATGTCCCGAGAAAAGTAAAAGACGCAGTCAAAGGCCACAATTTATGTGTATTATCTTATGAATTGTATTACCTCTTTATTGTGATACACATCACATTGTAAAGTTTCTCACTTCAGCTCAGCCTCTATCTACTAGGTTCAGGGTTACTGAAGTTACAGAGACAACAGAACTCCAGACATTACCAACTATGTACAAAGCCAAAAACAGAGTTTTACCAGGGAGTCATAGAAGGAGATTTGGATTTAAGCATCAAATTGTTCGTATTACTTTATAACAAATGTGTACTTTGGTTTTTGGTGTAAAAATAGGGAATTCCCAACTACAGCATTTAATGGGTGGTACAGATACTCATCAGTTTAAATTATTATAATTGTTTTGTGCTTGTAAATTTGTACTTGTATGGGTTATTTTTTGTTTTTGTCTGTTGGTTTTTGTTGTTATAATCAAAGTGTTGTTGGTGTAGGCTATTGAACTCAACTATATGTGTTGTCAGACCATCTTTTTATTTTTTTAATTGTTTCAGTAGGGGCAGACAGATATAAGAAAGGTTTTCTTCTTGCTGCTTTTTTTCAGTCATGGAAGTGTATTTGAAAAATATAGAGCATATTTATGTACAAATTCTGTTTTCCACTTTCGTGTAAGGAACAAATAAATTAAACTAATCTAACCTAGGTTGATCTGAAGTTATTTTGAGACAGTGCCTTAAACAAGACCAACACCAAGGACTGGACTCAGAAGCTCCCTTTGGTATCAACATGGCTGATGTCACATGTATCCTGATGCTTCCTTCATTAAGTTAACCATTTCCATCCCACTCACCTGAGGTGTCCCACATTGTAGAACCTGCTCGCTCCATCTGTGCTCCGAACCACTTTAAGACAGAAGGCAGGCTGCAGGTGTCGCACCTCCAGCAGCACCAGAGCGAGGTACTGAATGAAGAGCAGAGCATCCACAAGAGAGGCAGCGTACTCCACAATCCCCCTGTAGTCCTTCTCTCTGGGCTCGAGCACCCGCACGCCGTAAAACAACCAATAGGACGCCACGAACAGGAACACCAGCACCATCAGCAGGCAGCGGAACACAAAGAAACGAGGGAGCGTGGCGCGAGGCGGGCGGAGGAACAGCGCCCAGGAGGAGATGAGTAAAACCAGGAGTTTGAAGGCCAGAGAGACGTAGAGGCCTTCACATGGCGTGCCACAGGAATCGAGGGCGTCGCGCCACAGGACCTGAGGGAGGATGAGGAAGGCCAGTGGGGTGACCAGGGCGAAGAAGCTTAGTAAGCCCCCCAAAGCCGGGCCCACAAAGCGTTTACACTGGAGAGGAGTGGACTCCTCCAAGTCTTTGGTGACGCGGGTGAGGTCCTCATTAGAGATACTGTGCTCTGAGGTGCCGGTGACGACTGTGGTGGTCTCGCCCCAGTTATCATCCTGAAAGATAGAGGAGGGGTGTAAAGATTGAAGTGCTTTCAGCAAAGTCACAAAGACAGGACGAGGGCTTGGTTGGTCACTTATTTAAGAGAAGGAATATCAAATCAAAAATAAGGGCTTGGGAGTCTAGTAGAGCAAATGGTCTCCAGTGCCTGTAACAGACTTCATTTGAAGCAGGTGGACTGGGTTTAAATGGCCTGTGGCTCCTTTGTTACACGTTTTTCCCTAATCTATAATCCTAAGTTTTGATTCTCTCAACTGTTTGTTCTCAATAATTAAAGACATAAAGTCCCCTTCCAGTATAAACTCCTCAAAAAGAGTTTGGAAACTTTAATTCAGTGAATTATTCCACCCCTGTAATAACATCAACTGATTCTTCTTCTTCTTTGTGGTGTTTAATGCTGGTTGGCCACTTAACATGTGGGTAGCCTACCTCCCCCCCAAAAAAAACAAATGTACCAAAATCTCCTGCAACTGGATGAAAACCAACAGTTCATCTGTGAAGCAAGAGTGAGGATCTGGTCTTCTTGGGCTGTTTTCCTCACGGGACACCCACTTTGTGGTCTGTCTATGACTTCAGCAGTGTCACAACAATTGGTCCAAAGTTTGTAAATGGTATTATGGCTGACACCAAAAGATGCTGCCACTCTATGAACAGGAACACCAGCTTCCACTTGCAGGAGATTTTAGCACTTTATGAAAGCCACCCTCACCTTTAGCACAATCCTTATAAATTATGCCTTGTTGTCAAGGTGACTTATCTGGCTTTCAATCAATACTATTTGGTAATATTAAAGGGAAGAAATAGTTCCCTGAATATTGTTATAAACCTTTTTTGACGAGTATATTAAGGGAGTCCAGTTATTTCTGAAGAAAAAGATAAGGAACCAATCACCAGAAACATTAATGAACCTGCAAAGGTGAACTTTTCTTCAGGGTTGAGGACAAGTAACAACCAGACAACCTACTGGACATCAAGTGAAAAACCTGAGTATTTGTTTAAAGGAGCCTGAGCAGGTGGGTTGAAAAGTTCATCGTGACTGACCCTGTCATCTCCTCGGGTGGACTCTGCGTCCAGCAGTGGCTCTCCAGGAGTCTGGATTGTGACTGATTTGTCTCCACGGCTGCTGCTGTCTCTGCTCTTCGAACGGTGACGATCCCTCCGATCCCTGGATGAAAAACACATGATGGTGAAATACAGGGTGCCTCTAAGATTTATACTGTGTTGGTGCAAACTTGCATTTACGCTCCATGAGTCCAGAGAGATGTTTGGATGAAGCCGTACAGGGAGCGCTTTGCACCAAACTGTAGAGCCCTCTCTGGACTTCAGGGAGCACATGTCTTTACCTTTAAGTGGGTTTATTTGAGCATTTAAATCAGCAGTTTTTCCGTGTCTACTGTAATATGATGTCTGGGATTACTGGAGTAAGCCATGACTCTTGTAACTGAATCTTTTGTAACTTCCACATCAGCTTCCTTCTCGTTCCTCTATCTCACTGTGTTTGCTCTACCTGTGTTTCCGGGAGCTTCTGGAGTGCGAGGACTTGTATGAGTAGCCCGAGTACTGCGACTCGTTGTCCATGTCTCGGATCGGCGGTGAGCGGGCTTTACGAGCCCCGGCTCCTCCTCCTCCCGCCGTGCCGCGCGGCTCGACGACTCCTCCCAGCTGGCTCTTGCGCTCGGAGATGGACTTGGTGGAGAGAGCCAGCGGCAGCTTGAGCAGGTCAACTTTGCTCCTGAGGGAATCTATCTTGGAGGCCGAGGAGGAGGGAGCAGGAGAAGGGGAGGAGGGAGACGGGGGAGGATTCAGAGAGGAGGAGAAGAGGGGTGGGAGAGGACGGCGGGTGGGAGATTCGCTGCAGGGGAGAGATGAGGAGGCTGTAACCTGGGAGGAGACAGGAAAGGAGAGAAACATGGTTACAACACAGAGAAGTTTGTATTCTGTTTACAATGAGGCAGAATCTTCTGTTGCATATTTCCAAAGCAGCAGGTGATGTATTTCCTTTTCTGAATAGTCTGGATACTGTTTTGTCAAGCTTTGGTTGTACAGGAGACAAAATTAAATTATGCAAAGAAACTCTCAGTAAAAGCTTTTAACACATCCAAACCAGTTCCCTCAATTTTTTAGTTTCCCCAGTTAGTCATTTGTTCCACTTTTGAAAGCAATTTCTGTCTCAAATGTTAAAAAAGGGTCTCAAAACATTTCTCCCCCTTTTGGGAAATGACAGATTACTCTTGTCTGTACTTGACTGCTTCTGATTGGACACTATAGTTCCCGATAAGTGTCTAAAATAAAATTTGTGGTGAACACAAGCACATTAGATTATTTGTGTTTCATAGGAGACAATAATGCATCTGATGTTGCCTTTTTTTCTTAAAGTCTTGTTTGTTTAAAGTTACGTTTGCAAACTGCTAACAAGCACTACAAACTGGCGAGTCACCTAACTGCAAGAATTTCTGATTGTTTTTAATAAGCAATAATTCATACACAATTGCCAAAGCCATGAGGGCTAACTTGATCAGGTCACTTGATCATGAGGAAACTCTCAAGGCAAGAGGTCACAATGGGACATTATACATTTTTATATAGTTTTGTTGCTACTTTCAAGTGGCATTATTTAGGAGGTGGTCTAATAAAGTTATGTGCTGTACATTTTAAATATAGCATGTACTTTTGTAGAACATGTTAGTGGTTACCATTACCAACCAACCTAAAGCCAACTGTAAGTTATTTCTACATACTGTAACAATAGTAGAATTTTGAACATTTCCACTTAAGATAAAAATCCCAAATATCCAAGCTTTTAATCTGTTTGTGTCCCAACAGCATGAACATCTCTGCTGCAACAAACTGAATTTATTTATTTTTGTTTATGCGTATTTGTCCCTGTAGAGATAAACCTATTATTTGAGCATTGCTATGGGCAATAATGTGATTTTAATTGGAACAGTGATTACTTGTTTATGTAATCTATATAATTCAGTGCCACAGATGAAAATTGGTGATGATTTTTGAAAAAGAATGTTTAATTTTCTTCTCAGAGGAAAGTGATCTCTGTGAAAATTTTTCTTACAAAAATGGTAAAAGCAGGGCTGCCTGATAATCCAATTATCAGCGCTAAAGCACAAACTGGACCCTCTCAGCCTTGGAGTATCCGCTTTCAGGAGGGTGTAACATCCAAACATGATCTCAGACGGTTAAGTGCACACATGATGTAAGACGACCGCTTTGATTAAGAGTTCATGTCTGATGTTTTCTGATCTCTCACCCGCGCACACTGAGCCCCCTGATCCATCGTCTGACTGATCAGACACTAATTAACCCCTCAGAGCGATCCCTCAGATGCAGCTCCCTGTTCCTCTATCGCGTCTTCAGCTCAGAGCCGAGGTGAATCATCACACAGCTCTATCTCCCCTCACAGGCGAGCCAGCCTCAGCCGCCGTCAGTGCCCACACAATGGCGGCCATATTGGATTACTGTGTTTTCACAAAACTTGTTCGCCCTCACCGTCCCACCCCCGTCTCACATTCCCTCCCGCACTCCCCTCGTCCCCAGGGAAACGAGGGCCTCTCCGCTGCCATGGCGATGAAAGAGGGCGGTCAGATGGAGGGAGTGGGTTTGGAGGTTGACAGTTGCCATGGAAACCTGACCTCACGCCGCCCTCTGTCACTCCACTCTCCACGCCGGAGAAGGAAAAAAAATCACCAAAAAAGAAGTGCTGGCATGAAGGATGTCGGTCCGTCATACGGTGGTTAATTGATAAAAGGTGGGTGAGGCTCGCCCGCTTTGATTGGACCGTTTTGGAAAATGGAGGGGGACGTTTGCTGCCATCGCCGTCTTGCAGGGTCCTGCTTCTTCTTAATGTGGTTTTTCTGCTCCAGCACCACCATTGTGCTCAAAAATCCACTTCCCTTCAAGCCAAATAGTCCAACAACAGATCTGTCTGTGGGATTTCTCCCAGTTTGTCCTTGTCAGATTCTTTGCGCACTTCTTTTGTTTTACTGTCTCTCTCTGACATTTTGTTTGAAAGTGAAGAACCAATAAAACCGCTGAGTTTTACCAGATTACATGATTCTTTTTGCTCCCTGCAGAGATCTGCAAAACCTCACCAGCATGCCTTCCCCAAACCACAAAACACAACTAACAAACAGCCTTTCCTTGTGCATCATCCTGAGCTTTTATCTTCAGTACTGGCAGAGGATTCAGCATCTTTAAATACAGAAACATGCTGCGCTTTTGAGCCATAAAAGTCCAGAAAAGTCATGTTTAAGTCCTCCACATGTTATCTCTAAAACAGAAGGGAGCCTGCCCTTTAAATGTCACACAGCAGGAGCAAACATGCACATTAGATATCACTGGATGACATTAAAATGAAAAGGAGCATCAAATAAAGATGAGGCTTAAGATATGTCCTTATTTGGTGCTTCCAAAAATCTAATTAATAGCTGTAGATTCACATGGAGATGCAGGAGAAGGCAGGGTGTTTAGCCTTTATGTTATCAAAATATGTTCAAAAACTAAATAGACTTCATTCTTACAGCTAAAATGCATGCTGGATGGCATGCTGTTGATTATGTAGTTCGAACTTTGGCAGGTTTGTCTACATAAACACTGAAGATGAGCTGTTTTCACTGTATATTAACATTGAGATTTCTGAACAAAATATAATCTCATTTAAAGACCACATAAAAACCTAAACATGTGCCTGTGCAATATCCTTGACTCAATTTATGATACAAAATTAATACTTTGAAGGGCATTTTAATTGTTGTTAACATCCATCAAATTTTTTTCATCATGCTGGAAAAACAAACAGTTGTAATTATTTAACAGATCTGCCTCTCATCATGCATCATGAATCCCCCCAAAACAATAATATGGCTATTTAAAAACCAACAGTACAATGTACTATGTATTGAAACAGTGCTTTTTGTCTCACATCATTTTCTAACACAATAAGCCATCACGATGACTGGAGCAGGTCAATTATAGCAATGAAGAGACAAAATCTGACATAAAATATCAGTAAGTTTAAAAATACGAGCCCATACTGAAACGTCTTTTGTTGGTGGTTGCCAAAACAAGAGTTGTTTGTACGAGGACTGAGCTGTATGAAGTTATGACAAACATATTGGGAGTTTCACAAATCAAAGAATCAGATCAGAAATTAGATTTAGTTTTATTAAAATGAAAGATACCAACGTGACCATCACGCTCATCTGATTACTGTGATGTGATTATATTACACAATATCTGGAAATAAGAAATAAGGCATGTTGCTGAGACACGACCAGCTTTTTGTTCCAAAACTTTCACAACAGGGCTACACTTTTGCAAATGAATGAGCCACCAAGCCCACCAACCAGTGACCACACACAATCACACATAATTATATTCTAATTAGCTCTGAACTCTATATAAATGATGTCCTTGCCAACTGTAGCCTCATTCACTCTTACAAAAAAGACTGAGATATGCAGGCTTAACCCAGTGAGCAGTATGAACACAAACTGAGATTTTACTGGATAATATCCACACACCCCCCCTCATTTCTACACAAAGTCAGGCTAATCTAAAATGTGGATGATCAGCAAATCAGAGTAATGCTGCGTTTCATGGACATCAGAACTGGGAAGAAGGAGATGGGAGTGACGTCTTCTCCGAGTTACCAGCGTTCCAGTTACAAAGTTGGAAAAAAACATGCCAATCTACCATGCCAATGTTAGCGATTGTGTTAGCTGTTGTTAGCATGCCCTGCGTTGTAGTTCATAAATACCACATGAAGAATGTAAATAACAAGATGGCAGAACTTCTATAAAAATGGGTTGAACTGTACAATGTATACGGCTGATTTTGTGTGACACACACCAATCAGAAGTGCTAATAAACAGATCATTACAGGAGCTTAGTAACTATTTAGACTGGGGGCAGCCATCTTTGGATGTCACCTCGGGGGTGGTGAAGATTCCCCGAGTTCCAAGCAGGAAATTCTAACCTCTGGGTGAGTTACAGTTGAAATTTCTAACTCGGAACTTGAACATCCTGGCTTCCCAGATCAACTGGAACGCACCGTAATTTATTGAGGGTGAGCGGGGAGGGCTGACAACATCATCCTGTGCAACTGACAGATGGCTAAAAACAACCGCGGTTGTGGGAGATTATTAAGAGTAAGACATTTGAAAGTGTTGTTTATACTGTTCATCATCAAAGTTCTGTAGATCACCTGCTCTAAAACAATCACCACCAGGTCTCTTGCATATCCAAAGAGCCACCTTGCACTGCTGTTGGATACAGAGCTAAAACTCTGCAGCTTTCTCTCTCTGGTGTAATCATCCTGCATGTAGTGATGCTGCTTCATTTCCACTTTTGTGTGCTAAAATGCTCCTCTTAGCTCTTTTATCGAAGCTGTAGATACACCTTAAAACATGTATCAATAAAGTCAGGATATAAAATCCTGACCAAACTCACTTCTGCCGCATATTTTTGACATTGGTGTCCTACCAACTTCTTGAACTTGAGGGAGCCCATAAAATATTGCATACATGTTAAAGCGGCTATTTTCTGCTGTATTTTGAATATGGAGTGCAGATTAAAGCTGTATGATTGCAGGTAATCAAGCATTAAAATTCGTAAGTAATCATGATTAATATCAATATCTATCAAAATGACCTGGCTTATGATTCTTGCTGTAGTCAAGCAGCCATACTATGCAGTACCATGGACCACTAAAACAACATGCCTCCTGCCTGGGCTGTCATCAGCACTAAAGCCCAAACTGTACAGCTGTAATGAATTCTGGACTTTTAAGGAAAGTGCGGTAGAAGATTCTTGAGGGCAAAAGAAAACGGGAAAACTGTGCCCAAAAAGCTCTCTTGTTTTCTTTCTGAAGTACTGACCTTGACTTCTTCAAACATTTTAATGATACTGAGTCAACATGATGTCACAGCCCCTACATTTGACCTGCAATTCACATAATGGGACACATATGGTCCCAAAAGCATTTGAGGGGGGAGAGGGGCGGTCCAGAGGCTACAAGAAAGTCACTAAGGAGACAAAAGCCTGAAAAGACCAAAAGTAAAACTGGTTTGTGATCATATAACCAAGCCTAAAAGGAGAGCGAGGTATGGCCTCAAAATGAAAAATGAACCACCACACTGGAAGAATCGATGACATGAATATAAAAATATAACTGTTGTCATTCATGGGTTAATGTTTCATCCATGTTCATTCTAAATATAAATGTTAGGGTATCTCCCAATACGTTGAAATTCGATTCAGTTTCGATTCTATAGGTTATGGTCCATTTCAAATAGATTTTTTAACAATCTCTTTCGCATACATTCCCTGTTGATTGAAAAAGATATTTAATGTGGCATCTGCTTCTTTCTAAAACAGACTAAGACGCTGGATAATGACTTGACAAAAGAAAGTACAATGAAATGTGTTTAAGATATTCATGTCATAAATGTGTCTTTCATGTCTCTCTGCTTATTTAAATAATCATAATAAATGAACAATTTAGACAATGCAGTATGAGGCTAGTTAATTAAAAAAAAGAGTTCACATCCATTCATGGATGTTTTGAAGGATTATGAATCTTTTTATCAATACAATGCAATTTGGATGCATAAGAAATTTTGCACACCTCGAACAAATATGCCTTCAATATTTGTTTTAGTAATTAATGTCCATTTAAGAGGTTTTAACATCACTTAAACAGACAGGGTTACAGTGGATGATCATCTCTGAACCTCAAACATTATGCAGAAGAAAAAGCTTAAGGAAACAAACTTATTGGAGCAACTAATGTTTTTGTTGAAGTCATGTCCACGACACTCAGTATTGATATTTGTTTTTGAGTGTTAAGAAATGATGTGCTGACTGGTGTAATGGTTTAAAAAGTGACCACGTCAACTGCTTACTTTCAGCATAATGTTTACTTTATTTCTGTCAAAAGATATTTCAAATATAAACTGTGCTAGAAATAGGCACTGAATATAGTTTGTATGAAAATCTGAACAAACAGACTCAAAGTTTAACTCTTGATCTTCAATGTCTGCTTTAAACCACAAACAGAATGTCAAAATCAGGGATGTGAATTGATAAGATTTTACTGATATCAATTCCTTAAAGGAGACATATCATGTTGATGCATGATTTAATACTTACATATAATATAATACATTTGAAAACAAGATCTTACACCCCCTTAATTTTCAAAAAATGAAATATTGTATTTTTTCTGATATCCTAGAACGAGATTTGATGCCTCTGAAAATAGGTCATTGCGAGATGACCGCAAGATCTGATAAAACACTTACTCCTCTGTGATGTCCGTTAGCCACAAAACCATCAGTCAGGAACACATTCGTCCAGCAGCAGTATATAGGTCCCTAGCTCACACACTCATTACCAGCTCTGGCCTGTTGGAGGACTCAATACGCGGTCGCTGCTTTGAGCCTGCCCGAAAATACAGTAGAAGAAGAAGGACAGGCTGGCTCAGCCCCCGATAGAACTGACCAATCAGAGCACAGAGACGTTGCAAGGTAACTGTAGGTCAGCCTGAGAACCGAGCGTTTCAACGAGAGCTTGATAATGGCCTAAAATGAGGATTTTGAGAACGCTATTGTGGGGCAATGAAGGAACTAAATGACTTGTACTGAGGGCAGAAATGCTTTACAGGCATCCTAGTCTGGTATAGTGAAAAGGAGAAACAAGCATGATATGTCTCCTTTAATCAATTCTGCTTATCAGTCCAATTCTCCAACTCAAACACCCATATAGACCTCTATGTATGTCTGGCACAAAAAGCAGGTTTATAGGTTTTGCCACTTAACAACACCAAAGACGAGGCTCCCCTGATGGTCAGTGCAGTTCTGCAAAGAGAAAGATTTCAGATTTTTGTTGCCGTTTCCACTCCTGCTTAGAACAACACTGTTCTAAGTTCCATATTGTGTTAAGGTGAGTCTAAACTTTGATTGAATTGAGTTGAAACCTGGCATCAGTTTTCTAATCTTCTACTGTCTTCTGATGAGCCTGTGTGAACAGTACCCTCATTTTCCTGTCCTTAGCTGACAGGAGAGGCACTCAGTGTGGTCTTCTGCTGCTGCAGCCCATCTGCTTCAAAACTCGACATTTGTTGATCCATGCTATTTCACCATATCTATTTAAAAAAATCAATTACAACTTTTGAGAGATCAACACAATTTTTTACAGTGTAGTTCCTGCAAACAGTGCAGATATAGATGGATTATATAAGGTCTCTATTCATGGTTTTATTGATTATCCATCCATAGCAACCATGTTAACAGCCACAGATACATGAGGCCCCACTTGAAAATGAGATGTCACGCCACAAGGGACTTACCTTCATACATTTATATTTAACAAAGAAAAATCTGTCTCTATACCAATAAAGATTGATTGGACGAATCTATGTTCAGACCAGCCAAACAACAACCATGCCCCATTCAGAGTCACACCTAAATGCACTGAGTTGCAATAATGTGATTTGTTGATTTTTATTGAAAAGCTGTTGTAGCAAATGATGTGAGTGTTAAAACAGGACCATCATGGTCCCAGCCCTCATTTGTTTACAACACACTTTAATAAATGCAGTGTGAGGTGGTCCCGCCCCCCTCCGCCTGTCCGTCTCCATCTTTGTCTCTGCTGTTAGTGAGAATACGACAGAAACACTTGATCTCAGGGGTGTGGTCCGCTGTGGAGGTGGATAAAGTTTCCTATTCTTGTCACAGTCCTGTGGCCTACTTAATGAGCATCAACAGGCTCTATTTATGGACCTCACTGCGGAGCATTAAGTGATAACACAGTGTAGATCAGAAGATCCTCTGAGCCCCACAGATCCAGACTGCTCTGATAAAAACAAAAACCAACCGTATTTACGTCTAAAAACGAGCTCACAGATTAATCCCCTCCTCCATTCACCTCAGTTATTGTTCCTGGATGGCCACTGTTTACCAAACAGGAGTCTGTCTCGGGCTTATTACAGTTTACCTCAGGATTAGTTTAAGAGCTAACGACAGTCTGCTGCAGTAACCACACAGGTGTGTGGTCTGATATTACCACGCCATAATGTGGGCCTTCATGTTTGCTAACTCCACAGCTGGATGGTTATTATGGTCTGGCCAAAGAGAGAGTAAAGACATAAATGATCTGTCATTACCTCGGGGCAAAGATAACTGTTTTCTGTACAGGCACAGCAGCAAACGCAGGTTATTGTGTCAAAATGATCTTTCATGTGACCAGAATATGAAAACAGAGGCGAACCACAGACAAAAACCTGCTGCTGTTTCAGAAGCAAAGTTTAACTAAGACTTCTCCAAGAGCACAAACCTCTGCCAAGGTCGGGACTAGGGCTGGGTATCAATTCAGATTTTCTGGATATATATTATAAGGGCTTTATTCTTACTTCACTGATGTAGTTTTTATAATCAACTCCTGTTATTGTGTTTTGCCCATTTTAATGCTTCATTTATTTTATTGTACATGAATTCATTTTTGGTTCAAATACATATATAAGTACTTTGTTATTACAATTCTCAATTTCACTTAATCTTTAACCTGTGTAATTTTATTTACCACTTTTGTTTTGTTATTGTTTTATTGTACAGCAATTTTTCCTCAGTCAAACCTCAAATAACCAAAGATTGTTTGGGAAAATAATCAAATAAATATCTGGGACTCTGCTCATTTCGAAATCAACATTTATCGTCCCCCTGTTAAAAGAGGAGACCCCAGCCTGCTCAACAACTACAAACCTACAGTATTTCCAAATTGTGTGTTTTAGCAAAGATTGCAGAATGACTTGTGGGTGATCGAGTCAAAGAGTTTTTAATATCTAATAAGATTTTAGCAGAATATCAGCCAGGTTTTAGCAAAAAACACAGCACAACCACAGCCGCTCTTGAGGTGATCAGTGTTTTTATTTTGAAATTTCATTTTGAAACAGACTCCAGAGTATTGGTCTGTCTGAATAATCAGTTTCTTGGTTTGGTAACTCAAACAGATCTCAGTGTGTGCAAGCTGAAGGTTTGACCTCTGGATATCTTCAGGTCCTGAACGGTATTTCACAGGGCTCAGATTTGGGACTACGTCTATTTACTCTGTATATTAACAGTTTCTGTCATAATGTTCCCAATGCTAATTTTTATTAAGATGCGGATGATACTGTTATTTATTGCTTGGACCCCACACAGAATCAAGCCTTTTTTTCTTCTGCAGGAGGCTTTTGATGTGCAGGAACATCTGAGAGTATTAGGCTGTGTTTACATGGCTCCGAAAACGGTCAAATTCGACAAGTTTTCGTTGTGGTTTGGCCTTGCATTTAGATGAGAACGTGTAGCGTTTCCATCTACTTTTGTAAAACGGAAACTTTTGAAAACCTGCTCCCGGGTGGAAAGATTTGAATCCGCTCTCCATGCAGCTCCGTGTAAACCCTTATCAGAGCATTTCAGGGTGAAACGCTGACGACACCGCATGCGCAGTGCTCTTTCACATGAAGGCTGCGTGCGCATACCAGGAACAACAACAGCTTCAGCCGCATATCTATGTTCGGCCGTCTCTTGAGTAACATGTGAGCCTGATACCATGCTCGGTTTGTTATCCAGACAAAACTATCCAGACAGATTTGTTGTCCAAACTGATTTGTTGTCCAGAAAAGAAACTCCTGCGTCTCTGTGCGTCTATTCACCATTGTTGTTTGTGAAAAGTTTTTCTTCTTCTTTCGTGTGTTGTAGCAGCGCTGCCTCTCTGCAGACCTACAGCGCCATCTACTGAACCAGCATGCATACTACAGCGGATTAACTCGTCTCCGAGCGTCGTCGTCTGAACGCAGAAGAATTCTTAAATGCAAAGGACAAATCTGACCATCTTTAAGTCAGGAGTTTCCATGTTAACCTAGCCTTAAAGCTGGGTTTGCATCCTGGGAAAAAACAGAGCTGATGATGCTCACAAACTCAAAACAGAAATCATAGAGTCTGCCATCTATAGTTACAGCTCAGGGTCATGTGATTGAGTCTGTATCTTCTTCTAAATACCTTGGGTTTGTGATTGATGATTCTCTGTCGTTTAAGCTTCATATTGAGCACCTTGTAAAGAAGCTAAGCTGCAGCTGGGCTTTTACTTCAGAAATAAGTCTTGTTTTTCTTTTGCTGCATAAAAGTGTTTTGTTGGTGCTACTTTCAAGCCTCTGGTTGATTATGGTTATGTTTTATATCTGCATGCTTCTTCTCTATGCCTTAAATCATTGGATACTGTTTATCATGGAGCTCTTGAGTTCATAATAATTTCACAGCTCTAACTCATCATTGTTCTTTGAGTCTGTACGAGAGAGTTGGGTGGTCCTCTCTGTCTGTCTGGTGCATCCTGATTTATATGGCTTTACTTGGTCTGCTTCCATCTTCCTTGAACAACAGTATTTGTGTGCCTTTGTTCAGTAACTCATTTTCGGTTTATATATGTTTTATTAATAATTTATCAAATTTCCCTATTTTGTTTTAATTTCATTCCTTGTAATCTTTTTTACCCATTTTATTGTTTGATGTCATTTTGATTTAGGTGTTTATCATAGCTTGCCTTACTTGTTTTATTTTTAACCATTGTTGTTACCTATTTTATCATATTTTTATCATTTAAATAGTTCATTTTCTGTGTAGGTTCTTCTTGATTTATTTCACTTTCATTCATTCTTCTTTTCTCATTTCCATCTTGTCTGTTTTAGTAAACATCAGTTGACGTTTGATTTTATTTTCTGTCTGTTTTCCTTTGATAAGCATGTAGGGATGTATTTTTGTGCATGAAAAGTACTTTATGAGTAAAATTGAGTCATGTCACATTATCCTGTTAACAAACACTGGCAAAACATAATCTCTTAGGGCAGCAATAATTAGTTGAAATATAAATTATCATCCTGGGAACATTCCTACAGTTCCATATAATAAATGTGCTGCAAGGCTAAACGGAGTGTGTGCCAACACAGGGCCAATGTTGTTTTTATCTAGAGGGGTCAAAGAGTTCATGTCACTCTGTTAATTCTTTAGATTCTCCATTGTTCACAAATAAAAGCACCAAATGAAATCTAAATATCTGCAGTAATCATCACATAAAGTTTAAAGAGGCAGTATTAGAGTTTACAGCCTCTGTTTTCCTGAAGGCCG
Organism: Scarus forsteni; assembly: GCA_036419115.1. NCBI lineage: Eukaryota > Metazoa > Chordata > Actinopteri > Labriformes > Labridae > Scarus > Scarus forsteni. The sequence continues at coordinate 12,895,969 of JAZDUH010000157.1, read as the reverse complement.
AGAGAAATCAAGCTGTCATCAAACTTTTGGAGCTGCTGCTCTGAGACGGCAGCTGTCAGGGTGAAAAAAGCAACCCGGGCTGTTTCTGAAGTGAGCCGCTCTGTGCGGCAGCCATCTGAGGCCTGATATACCAACTGTGAAAATAAGCAACACACACACACCAGGGCCCAGTGAGGGGAAGGGGCTCATCACTGAAACAAGGCCACACACACACTCACAGAGGAAGGACCACCACCCACTGCTGCCTGCCACAACATCAGTAAAAACAAGACAACTGCTGCTGTCAGCTCTCTGCACACATGGCCAGCAAACCAGAGCAGGTGTGTGAGTGTGTGAGGGTCTGCGTGTGGAGACCGGGCGACACACTCAGGTTTTAGGATGACCTACTTGAGGGGGTGTCAGGATTAGACAATATAATCTAACAATGTAGCTGATGTAGGGCTGGGCTGTACAACTTCAAAATTAAAATCCCTGATCAAAAAACTCCATTTCGGATATTAATCGTTCTTTTTCCTTCTTCATTCAAAAATAACACTACAAGTGACACAGAAAGTACATGAATCAAGTTTTGCCTTTGTATTATCAAAATATGCTCTAAAACTGAACAGATTTTCACCCTTACAGTGAGGAAATGCCAAAATCATACTGATAATATCACACATCCCTTCACAGAATAACACAACGGCGTGTTGGGGACACTTAAATAAATACATTTAAAAAAAACTCAAAATTTGAGAAAAACTCAAAATTTTCGACTTCATAAAGTCGTATATTTGTGACTTTATAAACTCGAAAATTTGCTATAAAATCATATTTCAGGTCAATTATCAATAAAACATCCTAGTTCATCAGTGTGTGTGTCCTCGGATCCAGACAGCTTCACCTGACCCTGAATATGAGTTTGTCGCAAATTTTTGAGTTTATAAAGTTGCAAATTTATGACTTTGTAAAGTAGTAAATTTGGGACTTTTTAACTCAAAGACTTCAAGTTTTTATGTTTTCTTTATTTCTTTTAGTAGCCCTAATACGTCGTTGTAGATTAAAGTTCTTTGATAGCATTGTACAACTTTGTTTATAGTAGGCCCCAGCAGGCAAGCAGCATTTTACTATCCTGTCAGTAAGGCTGTAAAATTCAGGGAATTTTTCGAGCTGGAAAATTTTCATGGGAATTTATGTGAATAAATGGAAACAATAATCCTGACTAAAACCACAGATTTCATGCAGTTCTACCTGAGAATATCTCTGCTATTCTTCAATCACATGCAGAAAGTACACTGTTTACTGCAGGGGGGTTGAGGCCACGCCCCCTAAATGCTGTGCACTCCATCACGTGCACAGATGATTTAAGACCCCTGGATTAATGAAGACACACATTTAGGCCTGTGGACATAAAGTGAACTTGAAATTTACAGTCCAATAAAATAATAAAAACTTGATTAAGTTAGAATTACATAGGTTTTGTAATTACATGAATGTCTTATGTTTGGATGTGATACAGCTCATTTAAATGACCCCCAATTTCTAGTTAATACTCAGAATTCCCATGGGAAGTTTAACTGTCCATGGAGTCTTTCTGGATATTTTCCAGCCCTTCACGACTCCGCTGTTGTTCTAAAATGTCTAAATAAAAAGTTATTTACGCAGGGATATCTAGATTTACACACAGACAGAAAGAATCCTCTTGCCACATTAAAAACTGGATGATGAAGGTGCAGGGCGCTGTAACCGTGAGAGCACAAGGAGACTGAAGGAGCAGCAGTGAGGAATAAATAAAAACCTTCTAAACATGATCAGAGTTAAGTGGTTACAGTGATAATGAGTAAACAGAGAACAGCTAAATACATTCACAATTTATCAATAGATAAAAGGGCATTTTAAAAACACTTGTGGGCAGATGGCACATTAATTATTAAGAGTACTGTGATAAATAGCAGTGAAGGTGCATCCTCAAAGAATTAACAGAAACAAGCAGTAATAAAAGTTATATTGAACTGAAAGGGAGCAAATGGTATTTTAACCATTTTAAGAAGGTTATGAGAAAAGTACATATGAGATCATATCTGTTGGACCTCACTGCAATGACGATTAAAATCATAAATAAACATAACTGGTTAAAAGTTTTGTTTCTAATTGTAAGAAAATCCTGGCAAACACCCTCTGAAATCACTAATTATTATAATAATGGAGAATATGTCATTTGAAAGCACTTGGAGCTAAAGAGTGGGGACATTAATAAACTAAAACGTTTCTTAATGTTAACTTTAGTCAAGGCATGAGAGTTTGTCAGCATTTTATATTAATATTCTTCATTTGAATGCCCAAATATTGAGTGTTAATAGCATCGATTTGGCTGAAGTGTTATTGAAGACTAAGTTCACACCATAGGCACAGGCAACACAAACCTGATCTTTTTATAGGAGTCTGAACGGCACAAATCAGAGCTTTTCAAATAGACTCAGGTTACTATCATATGGGGTCAAAGCAGATACATCTGATGTTTATTCATGTGACCTCAGTCTTAACGGTCACGTCACAATTCATCCAAGTTTTACATTACTGAAGTGGGACAATTGTCACAAATCTGAGGCAGAGGAGGCGAGGTGTGCCAATGTAAACAATGACTCTTTGGATGAACTCTCCGCTGCTAATTGTTTTATCCAGGGAATGCAACATGCCTCTGTACAGAGGTAACAGCCACTGCACCACAAAAGTGACATCACGTCTTCTTCTGTGCATGCGGGTCGCTTCAGGGTCACAGACGGTTCACACTGAAGTCTGATGACAGTCACACGCCCGTTTACATGACGTCACAAGAGACTGAGAGGTTTCTGCATTTTAAAAGCGGATCCACGAGAATTACTGAAAATGCAGCCAGTAGTTCTTGGCAAATTAAAATAAATGCATTTTCCCCGGACAGTTGGGATCCCTGTTTGCTTGGAGAAAACAACAAAAACGTTTTCAAAGCTTTTCATTCTGGGCCTCGGTTTCAAAAGTTTATGGATTCAGGCACTCCTACATGATACTTAACAGGCATCAGTATGTTCTGATTATTTCTTCCATTACAGTGAAAAATGTAATTCTGGTGTTGTGACATCTATTTGTTATTTCTCTTCAAAAGAATGTTGATGTTAAAGGTGTAGTCAGTGATCTTCTTATCTTCTAATCAAATGCAGTATTTGTCAAATTCACCGTATTTCTCCTCTCCATTCACAAGATGTCACCACTGACATGTTGAAAAAAAGTCCAGTTTCAATACACAGCCTTGGCTCTGAATTTCAGCAGGTAAATACTGTGGCTCGGGCCGAGTTACCAAAACAGTGTCCACCCACCCTACATCCGGGGGCGATCATACTCATGCACAGATCAGACAGAAGGGGAGGGTCGAGCGTCATTACATGTGCAGTAGCAATAGCTGAAAAACAGCCCAAAAAAAAAAGGTCAGAGGAGCAGAAAGTGAAAAAGAAGGGCGATGACCATGAAAGAGCGAAGACCCGGGTCAACATTGGTGTTGCTTTCCGAAGGTGGAGGGAACTCCGCGAACTGAAAGACCTGAAAACGAACGCAGATGTCGCCGTCTTTCTGCTGGATAGGTAAGCTAAGTAACATTAGCTTTGTGGTGCTTCACATAACAGTAACAGCCGTCAGGCATTCATCTTATTGTCTAATCTGCCAGAATGTACTGTTGTTGTGATGTTATCAATATTGTCAGTCGAGTTGTCTGACGAGTCGGGGTTACCTTGGCTACGTTGGTCAGCTACGCAGTTTTTACGGCCGTTTCCATGACGATGCACATCCATCAGCTTTCGGGGGTGGAGCCAGGGGTGAGGTATGAAGGGAGCGGCGGGTCAAAATTTGTTTATAAACAACTTTTCCACTTGTTTTCTCCCACATCGCTGACTACACTTCTAAGCCGCCAACACACCAATTCGATTTGTAATGTCAATGTACAGCGGCAATGGGGTGGTGTTAACCCTAGTGCGACAAGAAGACTGCTGCGATCAAGTCACTCATCACTCCGTAGCCAAAGTTGAAAGAGTTGATCTTTTCAGGCGATGTCATGTGTGGCTGTGCAGCAACAGCCAATCAGCGGTGTGTGCATGTGTGACGGTACCTGTGACAGACAGTTTTTATTCCGGCTTACAGAGTAACAATCTGTGACCGTGTGGGAACCATCAGTCACTGAGCCACGGTAATGGTGACCAAAATGAGGTATTTCAAAGTCGCGTCTGTTTTGAACACAGCTTTTGGGATACCTGGGTTGATGGAAAGCCGGTCAGTTTCTGCTCACACCTGTGATTGTATGATTAACATTAACGCCTGTGGACATCATGTGGCTGTAACTTTAAGTTGTACATAAATCTGAATATTTGTCATTTTTTCTGTTGCTCTGTTACCTTTTCAAAGGAACCGTGGTCACGAATACTGAAACTAATCCAGTGATGAAGTATGCACTGAGACCTGCAGCATAAAGCTTGTTAACTAAACAAGTTGTTGATCAGATAAATGCTGTGATGTGTTCAAAGTCTTGTCAGATTTTTATACTCCTTTGCTGTATAAACACTCAACCAGTTGCTATAACAAAACATGATCTGCACGAGTATCAGCACCAAAAGCCCGACAGAGGTTCCCCCAAAGAGATGATGTGCTGTATGATACATATTTTGACAAAACAGCAAGAAGGTTTGATTTTTCATCAGCATGGCCCAGCCCTAAATGTCTGTGTGTGTGTGTGTGTGTGTGTGTGTGTGTGTGTGTGTGTGCAGTCTAACAGGATACGGGTGAATCAACAGTTCGGCTCCCTGCTCGTTGCTGTGATGCAGAGAGAGAGCTGAACAGTCTGTCTTCAAATCCAAACAAAGAATTAAAGAGAGCGGAAGAGCAGAGAGAGAGATGTGCTCCAGAGCGAGGACTGGCCTCCATTAGACAGCGTGGGCAGGGGGTTTGTCATTTATTTTAACTACACTGGGACAAACATGGTAAAGGGGGGCTTCACTTTCAACAGACCCTTCATCTACAGCTGCCACTTTAATGATGCTTCTGAACTTCCAGATCTGGTCGTGGTGAAGTTTTAATTTTCAGGTGTTTCAAAGCTCTTTGCATGCTGTAAATGTCACAGTCCAGCATATACACTTATAATTCATGCTGAAGCTGATTTGTTCAAAAGGTGACCTGCCCCGGATCAAGTCGCTGGTCACCAACAGTGTAGAAATTACTCTTAAAACAGGCTGTGGGACCAGTTTATTATTTGCATAGACATTCAAAGAGTGCTCCTTAGGGCAGGACAATATGACCTCAAAAGCAGGGATGCACAACATTATACGATTAATATCTGTATCAGGAGATGTTGGAGAACATTCTTCCAACATTTGGACCATACAAATTGGCCGTAAATGTTCCATTTATCAGGTAAAATATGCCATAATGGTTCAGCTCATCATCACTCAGGCTCTCTCTTTTATTGTAAACAACAGATAAGTTTGTATTATATCTGCAAACAGCTCCACACCGTCCAAGTTGTTGTCTTTTTGTTGTGTGTAAACACGAGGGGGTGGGTGACTCTTGGGTTATGTTTACACAGAGACTCAGTGACTTAAAACACAACGATTTTTCCTTTGCGTATTCAAAGTTGATCTGCGTTCAGACGTAGGTACTGGAGACGAATTAATGCTGGTTCAGTAGATGGCCATGTAGGTTTGCAGAGAGGCAGCGCTGCTACGATACACGTACGAAGAAGAAAATCATTTCACAAACAACAACTCCTGCATCTTTGTGGGCGCACATGAGACGTAGGAGTTTCTTTTCTGGACAACAAATCAGTTTGGACAACAAATCCGTCTGGATAGTTTTGTCTGGATAATAAACTGAGCACGATAAGCAACACACACGTTACTCGGTACACGGCTGAAGATGTTGTTCCTGTTTTACGTGCAGCCTTCATGTGAAAGAGTATTGTGCATGTGGTGACAGCGTTTCACCCTGAAACGCTCTGATACGGGTTTACACAGCGCTGCATGGAGAGCATATTGAAAATTCTCAACTCAACGCTATGAAAACTTATCAGACTGACTGTTAAAGGCCTCATGTAAACGGCCCCTTAATGCTGGGGAAGGGGAGGAGGTTTTCAATTTTTATCCCTATTTATGACTCAGGTGGATATTGACTGAAATAATTCCTGGAACAAATCACAACACAGATTTAAGGACCAATTTAGAAACTTTTTACTTCAAGTTTTGACCAGCCAGGACTTGAACTCACTGATTTTTGGTGTGCCAAGGCCTCCTCCTGATCCTAGACACACGTAAAAGAGCTCTCTCTGTTTCTCTCCCTCTCTGTCTCTCTATCTCTGTTTCTTTCTCTTTCCCTCTGTCTCTTTCTCTCTCTATGTTTCTTGCTCTATCCCTCTGTTTCTCTCTCTCCCTCTCAGCAGGTCAGGGAAAAACCTGAAATCAGAATCAGTCGATGGACGAGTAATCAGTGCATTCCTACTTTTTTAACTTAGTACCCATGATCACAACAGTGTTGTCACCAGGAACAGTAGAGTACATGCCAGGCCAGTGGTTGGTGATGTAAGTTTGTATTATCCTTGGTGAAAATAACAAATGTGTCTCTGATGATCAGCGCACTGATGCAGCAAAGCATTATTTTGCCTGAGAAGCAACAACAAACCAAGCACAGTAAGCAGCACATATGCTGCTGTGTCGTCGGCCATAGCTGTTGAAGTTGTTCATCGGTGCACGCACTACCTTTATCAGGAAGAGTACTGCAAATACGCCTTGTGTCATCATTCTCTCTGATATCAATGACCCCTGTTTACCTGGACACAACAATGAAAATATTGTCACTGTAAACCCAGGTTTCAAAGTTTGCAGATTCAGGCTCTCTGGGCACTGTTCTCGTGTAAACAGGAGGTGCAAACGCAACTAAGGCTGTGTTTACATGGCGCCGAAAACGGTCAAATTCGATAAGTTTTCATTGCGATTTGGCCTTGCGTCTACATGGGAACTTGTTGAAAACGGAAACTTTTGAAAACAAGCTCCAGGGTGGAAAGTTTCCAAAGCGCTCTCCATACAGCCCTGTGTAAACCCGCATCGGAGTGTTTCAGGGTGAAACGCTGGCGTCACCGCATGTGCAGTACTCTTTTACATGAAGGCTGCGTGCAAATACCAGGAACAACTTAAAGAGGATGGCCACAAGGAAAAAGTGACTAGATTTCGGTGGTGATCCAGATATGGATCCAGGAATAGTTTAAAGGAAGAGTTAACAGTGTGACATGGGGCAGTGTCAGTCTATTTCGACTAATAACACAAAAAGTTCTCAACAGATTTTGACAAAATTTTCAGGAAATTCTGGTCATGCCACGAGGGATAAGTGAGTGGATTTTGGTGTTGATCTGAATCTGGATTTGGATCCAGGAATGTTTACAGGTATGTGTTAACAGTGTGAGAAAGGCAGTTGACACATTTTCGACACTACTCGTTGGGAATGTATGTTATGTACACGTGTCCATGTTTTGTTAAAAGGGGAAGCTGCTGCTCCTACATCTCAGTTTAGGATCTCAATGCCTTGGTGGATCTCTGTGCTCCAGTGGCACTTCTGATTGGAGGACAAAAATTGTTTTTCTTGGTTCACAGTGGTTTCTGACACAAATCATCATGAACAGGACAGGTCTGCTTTAGTCTAGCTGATGACTGAATATCAGTATCTATGAAGGTATTGTAAAAGATTGGAAATACTGGATATCACAGAAAACTGAATATTGTGCCTCCATAGTTTTTAACAAGCTATTCAGTCATTCAGACACACAGGAACATTTATGATCCAAAATGATTGTGAATTGTAAACCGAAAGACTTTTACAAAGCTTTAGTTTTAAAAACGAGTTTGGCATTGAAAGTTTCCTAAAACTTAGTTATGCATATATTATTATGTCTGTACTGTAACTGTTTGTTTCTTACTAATGTTTTCTTTTTGTCTGTAAATTGGTGAAAGGCCACCCTCTCTTGAAAATCAGATGAATCATCTCAAGGAGTTATTCTTTCATAAACTTGAATTTGTTAAACGACATTTAACTGTCACAGTTTAACTCCTGATTATCAATATACTCGTACAATAAGACACGTTTGAGTGTTTTGATTTTATTAAAGCTGATACTTGGAGGATGTAAGCACAGTGTAAATATCCGACAAAACCAAACATCAGCTGATACTGATGTCAGCTAAAATGTAAGCCTGTGTTCTTGACAGGAAAAATATTTCTATCTTTATCGGTGTTTGCAATAATAAGTTGAATTCTAACGTGCCATTCAGACACTCAGACCGCAGAATTCTTAAACCCAACTTATGTCCCATTGTAAGCATTTTTAAGAGCTTCTTCCTTCAAACAGAACTTCTATTACAAGGAGTAAGCTATGGACAGATGCCCAAATGTGACTGTTTTGAAATGAAAAACAGGAAAACATGATATTTTTTTTCTCAAAAACACCCATGTAGAGAAGTATTGCTGGTACTGTAATAGTTTTAGGATGCCTCAGAAGTCATGGGCCCTCATATCTCCCTAAGTTTCGCAACAGTTGTTGTAAATCCAGGCCTGCTGCTCTGTATTTCTGATAATAAGTAGAATTATTACATGCCAGTCAGAGAGTCAGACACAGAAAAAATCCTAAACTGAGCTTGTATCCCATAGTGAGCATTTTAAAGAGGTATTTTTTCAATCAGATGTTCAATTAGGAGGGGTCAGCAGTGAAAATATGCCTGAATGTGACTTTTTTTGCAATGAAAAACAGGAAAACATCATTATTTCGTTCAATAGACACCCATATGGTGAAGTATTGCTGGTACTGTTATATTTTTGAGGCACCAAGCACTCAGGGGCCCTCACGTCTCCCTGACTTTCCTCTCTTGGCCCCCTTCACTACTGTAGGAGTAAATCCTGGCCTGTTGCTCCATGAGCAGAGTCTCTCTTTTCCCCTGATTTTGAGCACTTAAACGCCTCACACGTTCAAACCCATGCGAGCTCGTTTTCCTGTAAGTCTGATGTGTGAGGAAACGTGAGGCAGCATCAATAATTCAACACAATCAGACGAAAACAAAGAGCCAACTTACTGCGAGCCTCCAGGACGAGAAGAAAAGAGTTGTTCGACCTACAAATTCAGAGGGGAGGACAATGGGAGACTCCCAGGCCCCACCGCGAGCGTCCTGGAGCCCAATCACCCCTCAGCCCTCTGCCTGGAAATGAATGGACTCAGATTCACGGCAGACCCTCAGAGCAGGACTCAGGTCTCACAGATCCTCCGGCCTACATTCAAACTGGACCTCAGTCCCTCCATGCGCATCCTCCGCATCCTCCACAAACACCTCCGGAGACCCTTCCCTTCCTCCCACGTTTCAGTGTTGGACCCTCGGAGCTACGTGGCCTCCGTGGAACAACAATAGAGCCGATGAGGGTCCTAAACTTCCCTGCGGTTTGAAAAGGCGACCATCGCGTCCAAGACGACTATTGTTTGAAACCGGAGACCTCCTGCGCCCCCGGGTGCTCCGCGCCGTGCGTCCTCGGCGCACACTAACCCCCCCACTCCGCAGATTATGAAGACATTTGGACATAAATCAGTACTTACTTATTCCGGAGGATCCATTCAGGTATTTTCTCACTTTCCACTTTCTTCTCCACTCAACCGTAGCTCCGTGAGCCCCGCCTCCAGCCCCTCTGAGGCCCCTCCTCCGCCTGGGTCTGCCCCGCGGAGGGAGGCAGGCCCCTGACGTGACAGAGCCCGAGACTGGACGGAGGCCCCCGACGTGACGGAAGTGACGTCAAAATTATAAAGCAGTTTATTCCCTTTAAATACCCATAGCACAGAAAATTTGCAAGGAAAGTGGAGTTTCAAGGTTTTTATCCTTCAGATAAATAAAGAAACGAATTAAAGGAGTTTTGTTTATTTGCTGATTTATTGAAGGAAGGGTCGAGGATCACAGAAAATCTTTTTAAATCAATCAATCAATCAATCAAACTCTATTTGTATAGCACTTTTCATACATAATCTTGTTTCACAATGTGCTTGAGATTAAAAAAAAATTGAAAAAGAAAAGTAGAACCTGTGTGAACCTGCTGCACTTTTAATGATCATGAATTCACTCTATCTGGTCACTGATTACATTTGCATTACATTGTGTACTTTGCACCAATTGTGTATACTAAGTTTTCTGCACAGGTGTATATGTTTTTTTCTATTAAGTGTACATATTTTGTTTTTACTAGGTGCATACACATTTTTCTTGCATTCTATTAGGTGTATATATTTTGTTCTATTATTTATGTCTGGATTGGTGATGTTTATTCCGTGAGTGACACCCCCAGCCAAGACTAAAGTCTTAATTCTTATGTTGCAGAGGTACTTGGACGTTAAAGCTCTGATTCTGAGAAAATTGAAAACAATGAAAATACAGGACCCTACTCACCCTCCAATCCACATACTGCACACACAAAGACAATGAACTAGAGAACCGAGAAACAGTAACAAAAAACAAACAACAGAGACCTAAATGGTATGATGACAACAAAAAAAGAAATAAAGACGGGAAAGTTAGAGGTTTACATCCTTTTTTTTTTACATTTTTAAAAATTATGCATATACAGTGCTTTAAAATGTATGGCAGGTGAAAACTGAGATTACATATATTAATGTATCTATAAAATAATAGCTCACAATCACTTTAAATCTTTCAAAAACCTTTTTTAAACTGAAAATATTCTTGATATTGGATGTAAATTTTGAACAGGAATACAATTTTTAACCGTCTTCATTCTGTCGTACCTTAAACCTGAGGGACTCACTGGGCTTCTCTGAAAAGTGAGGCATGAATCAAACATCACATAAAACCATTAAAACTATTTTATCTGTTCAGGAATGCAGGGAAATACCTAAAATTTGACATCTTGGTCCAGAAATAAGATTATCTTTATTGTTTTTTCTTTTTCTTTTTGCATAACAGTAAATCTGAAAACCCATGAACTACAATAATAATAATTATATGTTTTAGCATCACAAATCTTTCCTGTGTAACCTTCAATATTCTGGTTTATCATAACAGGGACATAAAAAGAAAATGACTTTGGTAATTACCATTATAGCTATTTTAGGGCAGCTGTTGCATAAACCTTACATTGGGTGTAATAAAAAATATTTTTTTTATTACATATCATATCTATATAAATATATATTGTATTTTGTTTTAAAGGATTAATTTTGTATTATTTTAATCAAGTAACATGGCATGGCAAGATTAGAGCTGCTACGACTGCTCGCTCTGGACCAAAGTGTTTGCATTTTTAATAAAAAAACATTTTGAACATTTAAAGATACATTTCAAGAACAGTCAACATAAGACTTTGCCTTTCTAGTTTTGTCATTATTGTTGCTTTAAGAATCAAGAAGTTATTAAATTATTCTTTTCACTGTATTAAAAAATCCTGGTCATACCAGGGGCTTGTTCTCTGCACATGGGTATTTTCAGTTGGAGAAGGGTGGAGTGGCTGTGGTTCAGGTTGTGACTGTCTGAGGGTTCAACCTCAGATCAATAATCTCTGCTGAGATGTTTGTCTGTGAGGAGGTCCAGAGTCAGACAGGAAGTGGTCCAGGTTCTCCTAAAAGAAAACCATCAGCTCATGAAGCTAGGGATGGAAAACTGGTCCTCACCTCCATCCACAAATGAGCTCAAATTCATCCTATATGGACTGCAGTGTTGTTTTTTTAGTTGTTGCATTTTCTTGATAGCAGTTTGGCTTTTTTATTAGTATGTTTTTTCCTCATTTATCATTGTGTGTTTTGAAATAAAGTGTTCCCTAACTTCTTGTGTTTATGATTTGGAGCTGTGATTTCTTAAATAAGACTGGTGTTTGGGGGATTTGTAGGTGTGTTTAATTGTTGTTTTTTTCTTTTGTCGTGTTTTCTTTGTTTATGTTTTGCTCATTCGAAAAATACACTTTCATATTTGTTGTTGTGTTTTACTAATTTCACGTTCACACTTTTTATTTGTAAATGTGTTTTGCTGGTTGGTTTATAGTTTCATTTTTACTTGTGTTTAAAGTTAAACTTTTCTATGGGTTGTGTTTTCTGGTTTGCAGTTAACCTTTTTGCTATTTTTTTATGATATATTAGTTATTTCTTTTGTTCTAATTTGATTTTTTTTATTCAATGCTTTTAATTTGTTGCTGTGTTGTGTCTTTTTTTTTGGGGGGGGGTGCCTATTTTTTGTGGGTTTGTTTTTGTTTTTAGGTCTTTCATTGGGTGCTTTTTATTTTTATTTGCTAAGTTTTGTAACTTTTGTGTTTTCAGTGCTATTTATTCCGTTTTTCAAGCTTGAAGCTTGTTTACTGATTTTTAACTGCCCTTTGGATCCTGTTTAAGATTCGTAGCTGTGCTTTGAATGTAATTTTTTTGTTTCCAATTTGAAATCTTGTCTGTTTTGTAGCTCTTGTTTTTATTGTTTGTTGTATTTCTTACTTGTATTTTTTTATAAATCTATGATTGAGAGCTTATTTCTCAAAGGTCTAAAATGGTACACTGCATTTACACTTATAATGCATCTGCTGAAACAGAAATGTCTCAAAATGGAAATGATTTTATTTTAATTTGTTTTTCCTTCTCATGTGCATATCATGTTCGATATTCTTTTTGATTTTCTGTTGGAAATAAACATACGAAGAAACCTCATTAAAGTCCCAAAGACAACCTGTGAGAGGTTCAAATTTTGGATTTTAGAGTCAAATAAAGACAAAGTGGAAAAGAAGCCATGTTTATTTCCTCATCAATGCATCACAATTGGTCATTGATTCCAGCCATCAAATGAACACTCATCAATAACAACAAAAACGAAAAAGTGTGTCACAATTCTCAAAAGTTATCCATCATGAACAGAAACCTTGTCAAAATGTTACAAACCAGAACGAGTGCACAGCCCGAGTACCAGCGCAGTTATTATGAATTAAACACAGTTTCTGTCTGGATTTATTGGCGGCTGATTGATATGCAGTAGAGTTTTTGTCAGCCATCAGAGTCTGTGGGAGAATTCTTCTTCTTCTTCACAAAAAATCTCAACATGTGAAATTTATGTCACTCAAAAACTACAAACAGCTGAAGAATCATATAAATATTTGAGCTGTTGCCATTCTCACAGGAGCAACAGTTGATCAAAATAAGGGCCGGGCAATATTTCCAACTTCTTAAGGACAAAAAGCAGACATAACTCTACATAAAAAAGGTTGTTTGTAGTTAGAAAGACCATCAGTATAATGCGCATTGAAGGAAAAGGTATGTCATTTGGAGTGTTATTCCTAAAAACTAGTTTATTTAACATAACAAACATGATAATTCATAAATATCAATCCATATTTTTACCTGTTTGATACAATGGCAACAAAAATACTAGTCCTGCACACCTGATATTTGAAGATTTGTTTTTAATAATCAAAAATTGCAGACAAATTCCTGCTATATTCGTATTTGTAATGAAATAAGCAAACTTCACAAACTTTTTGAAATGATATGCCGACATTTTTGGTGCAATCATGGCAGTAATCACTCTCTTTAAGTGAAAAGTTTGATGGCAGATCACTTTTCTTTACATTTTGAGAACCCAGATTAGCCTCATTTATCATTTGAGGAACATTTTCATCATTTGCAAATAATCAAACAATGCCAAAACCGTTTTTTTACTGGGTCTAACAAAAATCAGTCACCCCACAAGGGTAATGTGATTGTTTTCAATCATCAAAATTCGCAAATAACATTTTTTTGCCATTTCCTAAGTTGACATTTTCAACCACTTTTCCACATGTTTAACTTATTTTAGTAATTTCAACACTTTGCTTTAACCTGGGGTCATATGTTCAATTATGATGACTGCTAAAGTGCGTTCATAATCACTAATGTACAAAAACTTGGTTTGGCCAACACTGAGTATCCCTGATTCACCTGTATTCTCACTCTGTCTGAGAAGCCCTGTCACTTTAAGGCTCCCTTCCCCCCATTGGCCCAGTCCGCTCCAAGCCAATGAGCTTTAACTGTTGATGAAACACTGGCATGATGTCACTCTGGTAGGTCTACTGAGGGGGGAAAGGGGGGTGAGCCATTCCAGGCAGCTCCTGGCACGTTCAAGAGGGGGAGAAGTTCTGACTTCTTGTCTTGTGTGCAAAAGTATTCCATTCCTAAAATGGGTCATATAAAACTAAAAGAATAGACAATTTAAGGCAAAAGACAGAAGTTGTCTTGTATTGACCAGGCAACAAAAATTGTTGGAAGGGCTTTTTCGTTCTGATTGGTTGGCCAGTGGACCAATCAGAAACAAACAAAGATACAGTTTGACAGTATACAAGAGTTTAGCAGCAACTTCAATGAAAATTAAAATTTGTCCAAAATGTATTTAAAAGAGGGGGGCTCTATTTAAATTAATATTGGAAACAGAAACAATGTCAGCAGAACAGGTGAAGATTTCACTTTTTCAGATACAACCAAAAAGTTTGTGACTTTTTAATTTATACTTTTCTCAGCATTTGTTTGAAAAGTTATGGAGATTTGACTGAATGGAACACAAGGTTTTTTATTGGTACCAAAATGTCTGATTACTTCAGTGATGAAGACTAACCGAAATCTTTTCTTCCACCAATAAACGAATTATGTTACCAATGTAAAATTGAACAGTCTGTAGGAGTTTGTTTGAACTACCTGAAATTAATTAAAGTGAAAACTTTGATACCTGCTTTATAAAAAGACAATTTTGCTGCAGTGGTATCAAACAAGTTTAAATATGATTTGACTTTTACTAGAATCATAAAATGCTGAATTTGGTATTGAGACAAGTAGGGATGCACAATATTGGATTTTTGCTGATATCAGATATATTTCTGAACAACTGACACAACTGTCAAGGGCAAAAGTCTCCTTTTACAAAAGCCAACCTGCTCCATCCATGTGAACAGTGTAGCAAGAAAACTAAGATTATATTCTCTGACATGTAAAACTCCGTGCAATGAGCGACACATTCATGATGAAAAATAAAAATGACAAATAAAAAGCTTTTATTTAGAATTCCAAGTTCAGTATTTGTGCATTAAAGGATTAGTTATGGAAGAAAGGCTGGATCAGGTTGGTAATTTGCAGAACAAAAAGAGTTGTTGAAAAACTTCGATCAAGATGCTGCCACAAAAAATGACAGTTTTTCTCCATATTTCCCACCCTTACTTGATGATGAGGTACGTCATTATAGTGCAGTTTTTTATTCTGCCATTGTAAGTGTCAACAAATGGGATAAACATGGTTAATCAGCGCAGCCAAAACATCAACTGTAACTGTCAGTTGATACAAATATTTAGCTTTTAGGCGATTATCTCCCATTATCGATATTTTTCTGCCAATATGGTGCATCCCTAGTGACAAGCTTTTGTTTTGTTCTTGACAGAAAATAAATACTGACTTATAAACCATATAATTCCTTCGAACAAAAAAAATAAAAATTGAGAAATGATTTTTGGTCCATACCGCCCGGCCCTAATCCAAGAACTTAAGCACACATTTCTTGATGAAGCAAAAAAACGTAAAATTTAAAAGGTTACTTCTTGTTCAGGGTCTCAAAAAGTGGTTTCTTATCATAAGAACTGATTGATAAGTTAGCTACACTGACAGAAGACAGCTACAGTATTGCACATACCATTGCGATCCTCGCACACACACACTTAATTTCAGTATCACACGGTCGATTTCTCACTCGTTCACATTTACATATTCACAATCATCACGCAATTAATGCTCCGTGTTCAGTGCCTACCCCCTGACACAGTAAACAACACATTCTTTGACAATAAAAGGGAGAAAATGATAAAAGAAATATTAACATCCTTTCCCACTGACAGGGCCTGCTGGTGCCTGACCAGTGTTTTCTGACCCTGATGAGTCCAGATCCATTCAGGCCGATTCAGTCCGGTCTTCATGTCACGTCTCACCCGAGTGAGTCCACAAACATGGAGTCGTCGTCTTTATAAAATAACCCCCTCTCGCTTCCTCTCTGCCGCTGTGTCTGTACCTGTTTGTGTTGTGTGTTCAAATAAAGGGGGGCTGGTCCGGGTCTGTTCGGGATCAGAGTCGTAGTAGTTTAAGTAGTAGCTGTCGTAGTGGTCGCGGGCCTGTGTTTCCTCTGAGCGATCAGTAGGTGGCGCTTGTGGGTTCCCTCCCCGAGCTGAAGAGCATGTCGGCCTTCGAGCTGACGACGTACGTGATGAGCAGGGACGATAACAACACGGCCACACCCACGCCCAGCGTCAGCATCTGGAAAAACATCCAAACATTCATCAATTTTAATGCATCTTTATGTGTGTGTGTGTGTGTGTGTGTGTGTGTGTGTGTGTGAGTGTGTGTTTGAGTGAGTGTGTGCACTGGTTGTGGATAACGAGGTTGGGTAAGGTCTTGTATTTACATTGTATTTTCTTAGTACTCAATCTTCCACTTTATTTTTTTGGTTCATTTTAAATGTATTTTTTATGTAAAGCACTCTGTTCTTTAAGATTCTGGATGTGCAGTGTTATACAAATAAAGTATGATTGATTGATTGGCCTGTTGTGTACCAACTGTTACTTAGTCTGGCAGAAAATCGCCTGCTCAGTTCATGTCTGGTTTTATATGTCAGATCCACATCCAAAAGTCAAGAAGCCAGAACTGAAAAAGTGTTAAACATCCACAGTTATCTGCTCTAGAGTACTGCAGAAAGAAAAACTGTTCACCTCCAGCTCATGACTGGCCACCAGGAATATGCGTCCTTTAATGACCTTCCACCTGGACTCTGTCCACGTCGAGAACTCCTCGGAGGTGTAGTTCCCCAGTTCGAAGGCCGGAGACAGAGCTTTGGCGAGACGGACCGTGGAGCGGACGCAGACACCCTCCTTCTGTGTGCTGTTGGGAGGAGCTGCTCCTTGGACCCACATGTAGGTGTACAACTACAGAGAGGAGGAAAGATTCACAGGATGGAGGAGGTGAAAATAAATCATGTATGACATCAAAACACAAACTCCAATGTTCTGCATTCACCTGGTAAAACCCTTTGTCAACAAAAAAAATAAGAATCTAATTTCAAGATAATCAAGTTACAGTTAGGATTCTGGATTTAACAGTTTTCTGTTGTGATTTTCAGTTCTTGTATCACTGTTTTATTTAAAGGTGCTATGAGGAGAATCTATTTCCAAAGACATAAAGACTCTGTTACCCGGGAGTACGTGCGACGACTGTTGTAACGCTGTGTTCCAGTAACCTCGGAACCGGGAGTGACATCATCTCTGACTTATCGACATTCCAGTTGAAGTCGGAAAATAACATGTCGATCTACCAGGTTATTGTTAGCTGTTGTTAGCACGCTCTGCGTTGTTGTTCACAAATATCACATGAAGAATGTGATTATCACTATGGCAGCATTTTTGTAAATATAAGTCTAACAATATTATGTATACAGCTGATCTAGAGCGACACACCCCAGTCAGAAGTGCAAATAAATTGATTATTACAGGAGCTAAATAACTGTTCACACTGGGGGCATCCATCTTTGATTGTCGACTCGGGGGTGGCGAGGTTTCACCGAGTTCTCAGTAGGAAATTCCGACTTCGGAGGACGTTCCAGTTGGAGTTTCCTACTCGGAACTTGGAAATTCCAACTTCTGACTACAACTGGAACGCACCAAAGACATGACCCAAGCCAAAGCGTGTGTTTGTTGTGATGCTAATGAATGCAGCTCGGACCTTCCTCAGAACTCTGCATTGCTTTACAACTTCTTTTTTCAACAACTTACAGGATGCAAAGCGACGAGGTAATGTAACTCTTTCTAGTTACATAGCGGTGACAACAAGCAATTTTTGGAAAACTTAGTATCGTAGTTTTGGAGCCGGCTATATATCGCTACTTACAGCCCGGTGCTCTCAGACATGTCCGAATAATAAAAATTTGCTCTAGTTTTAATTGTCTTGTTCCTGAAGTTGAGTATCCAGGCCAGTCCAGCCCTGTCTGACCCGACTGCAAAGCTAAGGAATAGCATTTATAGATAACCTATTTTGATGCTATAAAATTCATCTTAAAGTGTGTATTTTGATCAGGCATATATCTAAAAGTGAGACTTTTTTGTGATTACTTAGAAACTCCTCACAGTCCCTTTAAAATAAACTGTTTATCTGACCAGTGAAAGAATATGTTTCTTAATGGGACATTTTCTGTTTTACTGAAAGTGAAGAGAAAACAGAAACTACGATATGCCAAGCCTCTTTTTATCAACAACTTTCTTTTCTTTTCAAGACTTAAAAACGCGTATTGATGATGATATAAATAACAAAACATGTGATTAATAAAGCGCTTTTCATAGTTTAAAAGAGCCCGGAACATTTGGTGATAGATCAAAACAGCATCAACAAAGCAGCATGTCAATTATCAGAATGGAAAGTAAATATAAAATCATGTAACACAGTCATACACATAAAAAGTTACAACTTAAAACACTTAGCGCAATCACACACTCTAAGCCTGAGATAATAATTAACCTTTGTAATAAGCTGAAAAATAAGTACAATCAAACACACTAAGTCCCAAACTCATACTTTTGTTGTTGATTTTTTTTAAATGTATTTTTTTGGGTATTTTGTGCCTTTATTAATAGGAGAGAGACAGTGGACAGTCTTGTGAAAGGAAAGAGAGAGTAAGGGAAGACACTCTGCAAACTGGTCACAGGCTGGGCCGGCAGAAGCATGTATATGGGACGTGCCTGGTTGCTAACCACTCCGCCAAACCAGCACCCCTGTTGACTTTTTAATTGGACATTGTTTTTTCCCTGCAGCTTTACATGAATCACGTTAAGTTTTCGGTGATTTAAAATCAGTGAGATGGATGTGGCTCTTACGTGTTTGCTCTCTGTGTCCTTCTCGTCCTCTCGCTGGCTCTGACAGTCCTTCTGTGTGATGTTTTGAGAACTTCCTGTCAGGTTAGCCAGCAGGTACTGCACCAGAAGGGTAGGCTCGCTGGACTGCTGGTGGACGCCGACGTAGAAGTTTGTAGGCCTGTCAGCTGAAAGACAGAAGAGGAGAGAAAAAAAAGAATGTTAATACGACCTCTTATATCTCTGATCTGTCAAAATCACAGTTAAATCAATGTATCAAACTTTATTTATAAAACACAATTTATACAAAATCAAATTCAATTCCAAGTGCTTTACACTGGGAAAAAAAGATTGTCAAAAAATAAATATATATAAACACATACAGAAACATGCATAAATAATGGTAATAATCCTTTTCTAACAACCACACAATGAATTAACACTCAGCAGAGGTCAATCTACTAAGTGCTATTCTACTGTAATTGTAATGATGGTGGATTTCAGGAGGATTTGAAGACTAGTGTACAACAGAGAAGCTAAAGTAAAAGAAATTATAAAATCCAGCTGACTGATAAAATATAAAAGAAATGAGAGAAAATGCAAAGCAGCAAAACCAAGATTCATCAGGAAGAAACAAATGAAAAGCCAAAAAAATTCATTAAAACTAGTAAGAGTTCTTACACAAAGGCTGAAAAAAATGCTTTTTAGGTTTTGTTTAAAGATAATGTCTAGAGAAGAAAATGATAAAGAATATGCTTTGTCTTATAACGTTGTATGCAAGCAAATACACAGATTAATAAACAAAATACAGTAAAGGAGGGCAATGAGTCATTCTTCAGTGTTCATAAGCAATTTTTGTGGCTCAACAGTCCTTAATTTGGGCGTTCCCTCTATGTAGCACCAATTTCAATTCACTTTACAGTTAGTTTAATTTTCCACTGGAGGTCGTAGGTAGTGCCTGGTGTAGTTTTACGAGTCAAAGGGAGTTGAGCTGAGATTATTTTTTGTTCCCTTACAAGGTATAATGAAGCTAAATAATTTTCTTGGACAATTCAAGCTTTTCCAGGACATTTATTTATTCCTCATTTTTCATAAGTCTTCCGTGACTGGAAAATTGGTCAGTCATTTCTCAGGTTTTCCCTGACGTGTGGGAAACCTGTATTTATATGGGGAATATTATGTGTACATTTGTATTAAGGTAGTAGTATTATATTAGTTAATATTTTATAAAGATCCCTGGTTCCTTAATAGATGGTGAATGTTGTAAATATAACTGAAATGGAATAATTAAAAACTTGACTGTAGTATGCGGTAATAATATAAGGGGTAGGATTCATTGAGTTCATACTTATTCCTACTCCTTTCTGAGCATGTATACATACTGCAAGAGCAATATACTGTCAACAGTTTGTCTTCACTGTTTTTGTTTAGGTAAGTGCATGTATTTGTTTATGGTGACTGCCATTGTTTGTTTTTTATAAATTTGAAATAAAGCATTCAATTCAAACTCAACTCCAAATGGGAAACAATTCCGGAGGTGCCAAAATCTTGAGCTGAATTTGGCAGATATAAAAAATGGAGAAGCACAACATGTGACAATCATCATTGATCTGACTGTGATTGAATAAAAGCAGCAAACACGATAAAATCTGGGCATGCACCCACACTTACCGAGATGGCTGGTGAGTTCAGGGGGGAGAATTTGTTGGAACCAGGAGTTATTAGACCGCACGAGGAAACCGAACAGCATCCCAGTCACCTGAGGAAGAGAAAATCATCAGACTGCTCTAACTTCATGTAAAAGATGGACTGTGAGGTCAGGCTTCGTGATTCTGACGTCCAAGTTTGAGCTAAGGTGGTGGAGAAAAGACAAACTCACGATTTGAGGGTCTGCCTTGATGCTGCTGAGCTGAGAATCAGCTCCTCCAGCCTGCTTGTATAGAGCCTGAGCAACCATGGTGGCCAGGTCTGTGAGAGCCTGAAGATTTAACCAAGAGAGACACGAGAGGTTTGTTAGGGAACTTAACAGTTCTGAGGAGTAAATGTCCTCGACCATGAGAATTATAAAGATGTGATTTTTAAGGACAGACTGCTGCAGTGATGAGCCCAAAAACAGAGAATCCACCTTGAAGCTCTTCTGGATCCATGGATTAATTGCCCAAAGGTCAAAAGACATTTAGGTTAGATGACCTAAATAACATCCACAGCAAACTCGAACTTACGAAGATTTAACGGTTTTATTTCCAAAACAAAATCAACAATCTTACAAGAGCTAGTTGCTCAAAAGTGGTAACTTGGAGTACATCAAGAATCTAAAATAATCACACTTTACATGCAACTTAAGTGGTGGTAACGTTTAAGTCAGTCAGTCAAACACAGTGGAGTTTATTTGTGGTCTCAAGTTCAAAATTTTGAGAGAAGTAGGGATGCATAAAACTGTCAGTACAATATCACTGTTAGCTCTGAAAGTTGATTATCAGTGTCAGTAGATATCAAAGTTTCTGTTCATTAATCAGAATATTCTACTTCATTACATTTGAAAATCTGCTATTAAAATACAACAGAGTAATTTATTGTGGAATGTATAAACACACACACGAACATTTATTATATGTATCATCAATCTTTACGTCAAATTTTAACAAAAGTACTGTCACAGGGAAAAGGCCATTTCTGGTGTACCAGAGACTTTGGCTCTTGACTAAAAAAAGGGGAAAAAAAGAACATATAAAGTGTCCATCCAACATCCCACTGACCACATTTCAGCCATTTTACTACATTTCTAAACTACAAAAGCACTCGGAGAGCACAGACCACCACCAACGCCACAGTCCTCACCCATACTGCAATTTTCACCATAAATATTTGTCCTAAGTTTATTTCATCTAAATATTTAGATTCCTTGACCATGAAAACATACCATGGGCCTGTACTACGAAGCTGGATTAGCTCTTGGAGAGATAACTTCCTGGATAAGTTTCGGATTTTCTGCACTACGAATGTGGATCTCTTTTTATCCAGACACGTTGCCCCGGTAACTGATGCTGAACGCCAAACCTGGTCCGGAGCAGGTTAAGTTCCAGGATAAGAGCTCACGGGGTGTGACAGACCGCCCGCTGACCAATCGGTTCTCTCAGGCGGGCACAAAAGACCGCACAGTCACCAATTTCCTCTCTTGGAAAATAACTTGCCCATTTCTGCCAGAACCGGTTAATGTCGGTGCACAAATTGTAAGAGGAGCGCTTCGTCTGGAGCGTTTTTATCGTGACAGAAGTAATCGGCTTGATTTACCAGAAGAAATCTTGTACGAGAGGTACAGATTTTCACGGGAGGGACTTCTATACATCTGTGACCTGCTGGAGCCTTAAGTGGCAAATAATGCACTAAGGTCATTTTGAAAATATGAATGTGATTTTCCTGGTCAAACAAGTTATAAAAATGAATTGCGTTTAGACAAATGTAGAGTATTCATTAGTATGTTGACCATGATGTTTTAGCAACAATAATGGACACATAGAAAAATCGTTCTTGTCAGTATTTTTATGTTATTTCTGTCATTGGTGTTAACATATTTTAGGTTACAATCACAAGATTCATGAATGCAATAAAATTAATCTAAAGGCACATATCACAACATCTGAAGACTGCTGACAAAACTCCATGAAATAAAACAGTAACTTGTTTAATTCAAATTATTTGACATTATTTCTCAATGTCAGTGGTAACGTTTGATCCGAGGATGTTTACTTCTGATAAAAGACAACACATGCTGATAATTGTACTGAACTTTATTATGGATAAAGTCAAGTAACAATAATTTTGGTTTAAAGTTCAATTACAATTAGCCTACATAAGTAATCATCATATCTTAAATGTTGTCTAATGTAATATGACCTCCAAATTTTGGTAGTAACACCATGAAACTGAGAGACATAATTTAGTTTGAAGAAATATTTTTAAATATCTAATTTACGTTTAATTTCATTCATAGATTTATCCCAGTGTTATCAACACTGTCCATTTATTATTTTAATTCACAAAAAAGAGGAAATGTTTTACACTGTCCAATAGTGGTGGATCATGACAATGGGACAAATGTTGTTTTAGATCCAAAGTACACTAAAAGTGAAATTAAATATTATATTTAGGCTAATTATATTACATTTAAAATAAAAAAGATAATTATTCATCACCATTTAAAAGACTATTTAATTACATAATTTTGGTTTAATGTGGACGAGTTCTTTATTACATTTTAAGCGATTTGGGTTTCTGAAAAATGTAGGAAAATGTGGAAAATGTGCCGGCAATCCCTCCGGCTTCTCGCGGCTACAGTCGTGTTGCTCCTGGCCTGGATAATACTGCAGTACTCCTCATACTTTTGCAGGATTATTTGCTGCTCCTCCGCCGTGAAGTAGGCTGCTCTCTTCTCCATTGAGGAAAATGTTCCAGGGCCGCTAACCACGCCCATTTTATGTGTGCGCGCACAGATCCCAGCCGGATTCACTTATCGAGTTGATAACGAGCCTCGTAGTACGGCAGATCCGGATGGCGGAGATCCAGTGAAGTTTGACGAGATGTCGCAGAGTTATCCTGGATGACTTAATCCAGCTTCGTAGTACAGGCCCCATTAGAAATTGGATTCATAATGATATCTATTTTAGCTCTATAGTTATTCATGAAAATCACATTTTTCGTCATGGTGGATCCAGACAGTGATCCAGATCACTCCCAAAATCTAATCATTTGTTCCTTGTCCCAATCGGGACCTTTTCTGAAGATTTCATCGAAATCTGTCCATAACTGTTTTAGTTATCTTGCTAACAGACAAACAGACAGACAAACAAACAAACAAACAAACAGACACCTGCAATAACATAACCTCCTGGCAGAGGTAAAGGTTTAGATCAAATCCATTTAATTATCAGTGTATTAGAAATGTCCCTTTATTTTCAGGCTGCAGGGAGTAAAGCACAGAATAAAATAATTTACATCAGAGTTTGTAATCATGATAGATTTTCATTTTATTTTATATCAAATGAAGGCTGCCAGAGTGCAATGAGCACAATGGTGGTTGTGCTCTTGGTGAATTAAATTAATTCATAAACACATGACAATGGTAAATAACAGATCATTTACCTTGGCGGTGTCAGTGACATCCAGCTGCTCCACTGATGTCAGGTTTGATGGGTAAGAGATGTTCAGGTATTCGGCATTATCGTACATACTCTCATAAAACCTGCAGGCAGGATAAACAAACACACGTCAGTGCTTTAATTACAGGAAAGAGTGTGCTTTAATATTTGTCCTGATGAAAGATGAACTCACCTGCTCGCAAAAAAAGTCTGGTGATCCTGGATGACAACACCGGGGATCGGTCGAGCTCGCAGGAAGCGCTGGAAGGACGAGGGTGGGAGGGGCCGAGAGAACCCCGGCTCTTCTGCTGAGATGTTCACACCCCCAGAAACCGACTGCAAGTTCTCAATGAGTTTCAGCACCTTAAAAGAGTGATTAACACATTTATAATTAGGATAAAAACCAGTTTAATCAAAATGCACCTCTATTCCACCCCTAGTCTTAAGAGTTGCAGATTCTAGTAAATATAATAAATAAATGGTGTAAATAGTCAAGTTAAGGGCATGTCTCAGACTTTTAATCGTCCGTCTTAAATTTTAGATCATGGTTGCTGCACAAAGGAGTGTTGTTTTATTAAATATACATTTTTAATCTTGTTTAAAAGTGGAACAGTCTACCTGAAGGCCTGAGGGCTGAACCTACTGTTCATATTTTAAAAGCAAACTCAAGACCTACCTTTTCAGTCTGGCTTTTAGCTGATTATATTAATTATTATTTCATCTTATTTATTTATTTTCAACCTTTAATCTGTTGTGTACAATGTTGCCCCTTGACCATGTTTTTTCCTGTCTTGTCCTTGTCTATTGTGTTCATCACCTCCACTTGGCAGGTTTTGTCCTTGCTGGCGTTTGCCTGTCAGTGAGCGAGATAACTCGAAAAGTTAGGAACAGATTTTATGAAGTTTTTGGGGAGAGCTGGTCGTAACACAAGGAAAAAGTGGTTTGATTTCGGTGGTACTCTAAATCCAGAAGTGGATCCAGAATTTTTAAAAGATTTGTTGACATTGCGAGACTGGGCAAGCAGTGTCAGTAATGCCCTGTTGAAGGTTTGTGCTCTCTGAGGTTTTCCAGTTGTGTGTGCAAAAGATGACTCAGTCACTGTAAACCACATTTATCCTTTATTAACCAGACAAAACTTAATCCCACTTCTCTGTATTTAAAATGGAGCTTTAAAGCCATGTCTGTGGGCCCTTCCTCATGAACCTGTTTTATTCTTTATATGCCACAACTTCCAAGATGAGAAGGTATCTGTGTTTTTGTTTTGGTTTATTTAAAAATTTGACGTTTTTTTTCAGCCTTCAACAGATTTTTCACAAACAATTCTATAATTTGCAGTGGAAATTTGTAAGACTGGTTTTCTGTGCACGGGCTTTGTTGGGAACAATCTTTTGCTATTTAATTTTTTACTTTAGTGGTTTGTGAAATGGACATATGGTTAATTTTCCCATGTACCGTAAAATACCAAATAATGGCCGAGGCGTTTATTTGTTTCAATCACTGAGCAGACCAGGCGTTTATTTGGGACCAGGCGACTATTTGGAACAGGCATTTAATTCCTTTCCCACAAAAATCTTGCTTAGCAAAAAACGAAAAAATATGGTAAATGTAATCAAATTATTTATTACACCAGTATGAATATCACCCTTACAGCAAGATTACAGTACTGTAGTTACACTCTTGTCTTCTTTCAACTCAGCACTCTCTAAACTGGTCAGGAACTACCTTACCCGTAGTAAGTAGTTAAGTTAAGGTCTTCTGTTTTTTGGCTGCACCGGGGCCACGGAGATAAGCAGCAATGTACTGCTTACTGATGTGTCCAGCCTCCTGATGTTAAGGGCAAATAACCTGCAGCAGCAACGTCGTCTTCTTGGGATTTGTGAAGCCCTAGTGTGTAAGATTCCGGCTTTTGCGCTCTAGTGCCCTCTGTGGTCATTGAGTGTAACTGCACTGTCGTGAAACAGAGCGCCGTACACCAACGTGCCTTTTGTTGACATACAGGGGGAGGAGAAGCGAGCCGACAGGACGTCCAGAGAAACAAATAAACCATGTGGACTGTTCAGGTACAGTCTGATAATGTTTCTTTTCTGTCAGTTGTGAGCTCAGCATTCGCATGTGCGTTCTGTAACTTCGACCGTAGCTCATAGGCTGCGCTGAATAAATTACACCGGGCGTTAATTTGTCAAATGTACTGCTACACTAGGCGTTTATTTGGAAACCGGCAATTAATTGGAACTCCGTGTTTATTTGGTATTTTAAGGTAGTTTTCCATGTTCTGTCTTAAACCCACTTCATAAAATGGAAATACTTTTTAACAATTCAGGATGCTTCTGTCAGTCATATATAAATTACAAACCATGAGTACGAGTATACACTTGATGATCACAATGATCATAAACATCATCTTTCATATTTAACTTTTGGGAAGATATCACATTTCACAGCTTAGAGATTTTCTCCTCCCCACAATATAACAGCTATTCCTTTTGCAGGACATTATCTTTTGAGTTGGCTGTGGGCAATTCCTTCTAAGATTGTGGTAAATAACTTGCCAATGAAGTGGGCTGTCACTTCACTGATGAGTGTTACAGACCTCAAACTATAAAAAAAAACACACAAATGGATAATGATGCAAACCTCCTCGTTGACACTGCTGTTCTTCCTCGACACAGGATCAGAGTGAAGCCACACTTTGGAGTCAGTACGAAGTCCAACCTGTGGTGAACAGATGCAGAATATTCATTTACTGCACACAGAGATTTACACAAGAAGTTAAGATGAAACATTTGGCCAGAAAAGATAAACTTCTTACTCTTTGTACACAGGGGTACATAGAATTAAAGCTGAAGCCACTGTTTTTATAGTTTTTAAAGATACAGATTTACTTTGACTTCACTCCATTTGCACAATATGAACAGAGCCAATCTGGTTCAGTTAAAATCCACTCATGTGTGTTATTATTACAAATTATTAAGACCTTAAAGCTTCTATTTAAAAAAAAACAACTGACCACTGAATATCTAAAGTCTGACGGTCAAATTTGTAGTTATTCACTGGAATTTTTATTTGGTGCTGGTGCAAACCTCTGGTAAAATAGTTGTGCTTACTGGCAAATATAACAAATAACAGGCAGTACTTTGGTTCTTAGGCGTCCGTAATACACACCTGTCCAATCTCCAGCACTGAGTGAACATTGTCCAGGTCCACAGGGAACTGATTGTTCTGCATATCGTACACCATCCTTGAACTGCCAATGTAGTCAAAGGTTTCCTAGATGTGACAGGACAAACAATACATTTTTTTTTAATATCATAAAGAAGATATATTTACATTTATTTACAAAAAAAAAACATACATTGCAACATGACTATGGTGTCTTTTGATGTCAATAAACATGTGTGCACAACAGATGCTCTATCTGGATTTGAACCAAACTGAAAGAGTCTTTTCATACCAGGTAGATCAGATGGAGGTTTCAACTCTGGGCAAGAATTGGTCAAAGTAAATACAGGACTGCCGCTCAGGGGGCGTTCTGATGACATCTGAAGAACTATCGGTGAAATATAACAGCCCTAAGATCTTTTTGAAAATACCTGCAGTTAGGCAGTTTTCTTTTCTCCAGACAACAATCATCCCAGTTGGAGAAGTAAGTGACAAAGGCAGAGGGTTAAAATGTCTTCTGTACAACTGGATATCATTTGAATCTACTATATCATCAAAACCGACTCTTCATGCTTGGAAAAGTGAATTCCTAAGAAATAAGGCAAAGCTCATAAAGCAGCCCATGCACAAACAGCCAACTGGCCTTAAACTCATCCAATATAACTGGCTGATGGGTTTTTACTTAAGACCAGTAAATAAATGAAATGATAATATTTCAGATCTTTGTTTTAGCGTGGCCTCTTGGAAGGAATCTTGATACAATGCATAAGAGTGCGACAAGAAATAAAAAGTTTGTAAAGGTGCCCATGGATCCCAAAGCGATTATTTTGGGCTATATTCTACACAACTCTGATGGAAGAAGAAGAAATATTCTTTGCAAAAATGTGTTTTCTGCAAGCCAAACAGTTGTTTGGTCTTTTCTGGAAAACCCTCGGTAAAGTGTAAAGGGTCTTGGATGAAAGTTTCTGCTCATTGTATAACTATGGAAATAAAAAAATACACAGTCAGAGGATGGATTTTTTTTAAAGAAGGGAGAAATTGTGGAAATGTTTGTGTTTTTTCCTGAGCACTGTGACCTGAGGAACGTTCTAATTGAGGGTGATGACAAGGTGGACAATTAATAACAGACTGTGGACTCAGTTTTAATCTGTGAGGTTCCCTTTTATGAACTACAGGTTCTTCTTACATATACATTTAAAAGATGTGTATGCTGTTTTATTTGAAACAGCTGCTGTAAGAGCTGGGTGGGTATGTTAAATGATGTTCACATGTCCTTGTAATTGTTTTGGATGTGCAAACAAAAAATGATTAAAAAAAAACTGACCCCCTGGAAGAAGGTGTAGAGGATGGTGCGGTTGGGCGGGGCCTCCTGGGTGGCGTTTCTCAGAGCATGAGCGGCAGCCAGCAGAGTGACGAACCCGGAGACACTGCTCTCAGCTCCTGGAGCGATGTCAAAGAAGAAAGACCTGCTGTCCAACTGCAGAAGGAAAAAAGGAGATTATAGCAGCAACTCAACAACGCTGACTGTATTTCAATAACAAATCAAATAAAAACAAAGCTTTAAACAATGCGTTAAAGCCTTTGTTTATGTTGTATATGTTTTAATGATTAAAAGATTCTATAGAAGTGCTGGTTTAGACTGTTACTGTACTGTACTGACAACATAAATGATCAATACTTTGTCATAGTTTCTATTTGGGTTATATCTTTATTCTAATATGTACGACTTGTCACATGAGTGCTACCTCTGACATCAATCTGTTCAACAAAAGGAAGGGATGAACTGTTTGAGGTGAGGGTAATGGACTGGAGTACAACCCCACAGTTCTGCTGTAAGAAATGGGACTGCATCTTTACTGATGCCCAGAGTGATCATGATTAAGACACAAAAATGCTTCCAGTAGCTCAAAACTGTGTCAGCGGCTTCCCATTCTTCACTTTTTTGTTTGGTGCAAAAGGTGTTTGGTGTAAAAGGTGCAAAACAGTTAAGTTGAGACATAATGAGGAATAGAGACAACTGAGCATTAAAGCTGGGGTTGGCGATCTGATTTAGATACACTTTTTGTAATACTGGTTAAAATGGTCTTTATGACCCGATGGTAATCAACTCATTATGTGTTCTTAAAACAGAGCGAAAAATATACGCTATCTACAGCAGGAGTAAAACAGGGAAAACACCGACCAATAATCTTGCCGGGATACCTTCTTTTACACCAATCAAATCCCGTCGCCATTCTGCGTGCCTGCTGCGCGTGCACTTTCCCGGCGTGCACCGACAGTGCGTGTAGCATGTAGCATGTAGCATGTAGCGTGTAGGGGACAGACTCCGCTGGAGAAAGCTTACCTTTCAAGTTTTGTCTTTGAAAATAAGGGAAGTCCGCTGTGAGCTGTCCCACAACACCAACCAAGCTCCAGTATCCCTCACATTTAAGACAGATGTACAAGAAATCTAAAATAAACTCTGTTTTTCTAAGTTTGTTCCGCTGTTGGCTCTAATCTCGCGAGAACTGCCATCCATGCTTCTGCAGGTGGCAGTTCTCGCGAGACTTCTTCGTCTTCGGTGGTTGGCATCCATCATTTTGGAGCATTACCGCCCCCTTCAGGCTAGAGACAGACAGCTAGTTCTCCAAAATCGCCAACCCCAGCTTTAAGATTCAAGAATATTAATTTAAGATATTCTTTGTTTACGGCGTTTTATTTGCTTTTGGTCTCAGTTACATAAACTGGAAAATGTTTACAACCTGCAAGTAAAGTGGGAAATCAGTGCCGGTAACACTGCAACGTCGCATAACTCACTGGATTACATTATATTTGACTTTGGAAATGGACTAAATGGTAAATGGACTTGAGCTTATATAGCGCTTTTCTAGTCTTTGACTAGTCAAAGCTGCTTTACACCGCAGGTCACACCTACCCATTCACACCCATTCACTCTCACATTCACTCACTGATGGTTCAGAGTTTCTATGTTAGTCATCCATCAGTATCTTTAACACGTTCATGCCCTTTCATGCCCATTTACACACCACTGATGCAGCAGTGGGAGCAACTTGGGGTTAAGTGTCTTGCCCAAGGACACATCGCCATGTGTCGCCCTGAGCTGGGCTTGAACCTGCAACCTCCCGATCACTGACCAAGCGCACTATCCAACTGCGCCACCGACGCCCCGACTTTGGTTCTCACACTTAAATTCCCTCCAAAGTCATGAGGATCATAGAACTAGATCCATTTTAAAGTGCTAAAAACAAACATGCGAATAACATAAAATGTTTGAACTCCACTGAATTATTGGTAACACAAACTTTTATCACTTGAGCTTTGTTCAGTACAATGACAATCATTTCCAGTTACTCACCCTGGCTGCTGCGATCACCACACTCTCTCCATCCTTGTGGCCTTTTTCCGTCATGTTTATGGGTTTGGTAGAGGCCCAAACATTATAGTCACCCAGAGGATCACAAACCATCTCTACAGGATGACAAAAACATGACAAATACAAGATCATTTCAATATCAATATCAACATCAATGTCAACATTAAAAATATCATCCCTTCATAGGGCTGGGTATATAGCCTAAAAATTACAGCTCTGATATTTCACACAAAACCAAATGGAAATGGAAATGTTCTTTTTCTATACAGCCCTTTACAACAACCCTTTAAGTGAACTACAGTGCTTTACAATAGATGGTAAATAAAAAGGAATAGATAAAACAATAAAAAGCAATAAAATAGAAAAAATAAAGTACCATAAAATACAATAAAATGAAAGTGTCACCACGCTATTGGGTATTTAAAGCCATCATAAATAAATAAATACATTTTCAGTCTAGATTTGAAAAGGTCCATGTCAGAAATAAGACATATTTCAGCGGGAAGCTTGTTCCAGAGCCTGGAAGCAGCAACAGAGAAGGCTTGGTCACCCCAGTATTCGTATTTGACCTGAGCGATTCCTAATCCTAATGCTAATTTACATCTGCAGTCCCTCAGTAGGTCACAATTAAAAACAAAACCACCAGACTTTAAAACATAAAACATGGCAGCACAGACAAACAAACACAGATAACATGAAGTAAAAGCAGCTATAGAGATCCCAACACCAGGTCAAATGTGTTTTCACTGCTTGTGTGCAATATCTGCAAACTCAAGACAGAGAGCATCAAAATGTTTTTACATTTAAATACAAGACCTTCTAGTCTTTTTAATAACTCAAAGAGATCCTGTTTTCTTTTCTACAAAGTTGCACAGCACAGAATAATAATCCACATCAGCTTCAGACCCTTTTACAAAGTTTCTGTGTTAACATGTCTTCTCCTTGTGCACATACCTGGGCTGATGCTGAAGTTGATGTCGTTCCTCCTCATGCAGGTGGCCGTGTCGGTGACGGCGGACATGTGGGAGTAGAGCTGCATGGCACACAGCGGGTACTGGGGGCTGCTGCCGTTCTCCGCAAGGTTATGATCCAGGTAGCACTGCAATCCAAGAGGAAAAAGCACCTGTGAATCCTGCTTATTTGTGTGAAGTAAACATGCCGTTGTCTGAACATCTGTGCTGTGGGATAGAAAATATCTGCTGGTATTTGAAGTCAAGCATCAGCTGTGGATAACAGCAAAACATACAAGCATGTCCTGAGTAAAGCTTTGTAAATATCAGGACAAGTATTTATTCCAGGCTTTTTATTGTCATCCTCATTTCTATGCTCCATCGTTTGTTTTAAGGACTTAAAGGAACACTACACCCAAACAACGATTTGGCCTCATTTTCTACTCACCCTCATGCTGAACAACACTGTGGAGTAGTTTTGGAACATCTAGGATGCAGCCGGAGATCTGGGGGAATCCTCGCTGTCCACTGACATTGATATCATGACTTCGGTCAGAGCCCGAACAAACAGTGTCCTTAAAAGTCCACAAAAAGTCCACAAAAAGTCGGCAATATTCCTCCATACTGCTCGTGCGCTGTAATCCAAGTGTCCCGAGTGGATAACGTCCACCATTTACTCGAAACGACATCATTTAGCACATGTTTATAGCCTAAACAGTACTACTCGGCATTTCTATGATACACTTACGGGTGCCTACGGGAGCCGCGGCTGACCAAACCAAACGAATGCGCGCACTGCAATAATTAGGAGCGTAGAACAAGAAATCTCACATTCTGCTGTGAGCGACGGAGCCGTGGACAGACACAAGAGGTGTCAGCAGAATGTGTGATTTCTTGGGTTCTTTTTTCTTGTTCTACGCTCCTAGTTATTGCAGAGTGCGCGTTCCTTTGGTTTGGTCAGCCGCGGCTCCCGTAGGCACCCGTAAGAGTATCATAGAAATGCGAAGTAGTACTGTTTAGGCTGTAAACATGTGCTAAATGATGTCATTTCGAGTAAATGGTGGACGTTATCCACTCGGGACACTTGGATTACAGCGCACGAGCAGTATGGAGGAATATTGCCGACTTTTTGTGGACTTTTATGACACTGTTTGTTCGGGCTCTGACCGAAGTCATGATATCAATGTCAGTGGACAGCGAGGATTCCCCCAGATCTCCGGCTGCATCCTAGATGTTCCAAAACTACTCCACAGTGTTGTTCAGCATGAGGGTGAGTAGAAAATGAGGCCAAATCGTTGTTTGGGTGTAGTGTTCCTTTAAGTTTCAGGTCTGAACCACAGAGAGAATCAAATCTGCAATATTTTTTTGTTTTTGTCTTGCTTACTCTAGAGTCCATGACAAGCAGATAGACAGCACTCTTTTAACTGTGTGTGCAGTAACAAGGGAACAACTGGCAGAGCTCACCCACTGCTAATTAGCTTAGCTCAAACACTGGAAGTCAATGGGTAACATTAGCTTGCCTCTGCCTACAGTCATCTGATAAACTCTTGGGCAACACTAAACCTATGCGCTTACTGTGATTCATTTTTTTTTAACATGGATGTGTTGCTATATACAGTTTTTTGGACTGAGATTAGCATTTTACGTAGCCAAACCGCAGGCTGCATGTGCAAACCACCGCAAACTTGTTTTGTTTTGGTGACCCATTTACAGGCACATCCATGGTGTTTTTCGCGCATGCACGCAGCTGTTTAGTTTTGTATGTATTTCATTCGCCTTTTTCAATTTCTCATAGTGAAGAAACTAAGAAAGACAGGAGATGATAACATGGCTATAACAGACAAAAACAAAACTATTAAACAAAAAAAAACAAAACAAGAAAGTGATAGTAATCAGAATAAAAAGGCAAACACGAAAAGTAATTTAGCACAAATGAGATAGGAGTGGGGGTATCAGTCACAAGTATTCGTATCACAAAGAACACGGTTTCTTGTGTGTTGTCGAATAAAATATATGTGGTTTAAGGGCAAATCTGATATAGAATAATGAAAATATATAAATAGAACAAAAAACAACTAAAAAAGGAAACTAACTAATAATTGTAAGGAAAAAGAAAATTCAAAGAAATAAATAATACTAGCAATAGAAACTCCCCTGCTTAAACTCAGTGGGCCTTTTCTGGAAATGTACTGGAATATTCCAGCCCTTTGCAACCCTAATCAGAACAAGCTCGAACATTAAAAGGGCCTTTAACTCTTGCTCACGGTTACACCTGAAGCGTAGGCACATAAATACTCCAAATACCAAGCTCAAAACATAATATATCAATTTGGTAGAAAAGCTGCTCTGACGCCGTCAAACCTGAAACTGTCAAGTTTGTCAAACCCGTCAGACCAAAAACTAGAAGCTTTTCCTCTAAGTTAACTCTCATGAATTCTGTTCTTCTGGTGAATTATTAAGAAAAAATAAAAATTTAAGCTCAGTTTACTTCCAAAAAACGTTGTTAAGACATCAATACACAAGTTTTCCTTAAATTTAGCCCGTTTTGTTGTCACTGAAACCAAAAGTTGTGACTTTGCACAGCCTTATATTTGACCTGTTAAAACTACAACCTGCAGAGAGAGCAACCTCAGCATGTCTGTGCTGCACCAGATTTACAATTATGACTAACCTGTAACATGATATGTTTGTTTTTGTCACAAAATGGTGGAAGAGGAGGTAATGATTTGTGGTTTCTACTGACAAATGACATAATGTGCCCTGACATGTCTGCTTTGGAGGGAGGTGGATCTTTTTTTATTCAAATATCTGCTGCTGGGACGATTCCAGATCAGATTTCACTGCGTCTGTGCTGATTTATTACCACAGGTATGGAAAATGATATGAAATGATGAATGATATCACAGTCTTAAGCACAAAGTAATGATTATAATTTGATTAAATGTTGTCTCTTCATGGTGTGACGTTACCTGTCTGATGACCTGAGTGTCGTTGTCATCCTTCAGAGAGAAAATGGGGAAGTCAAACTCCTCGTAGGACAACCCGCTTCCCAAAGGGTTCCACACCGTTGTGTTACAGTGAGCCAGAGCCGGATCATAAGAGTCTGTGTACACACCTGAGGGAAATGGAATACATCATGTCCTCAATGAGGAGACGTCTCAGCGATTTTAAAGTATAAGCATGACATTCAAATGAGCACTCAGGTTCTTCAACGACTTGGTCACCTTGTCGTGACTGTTAAGACTTTTTATGTAAACTGATCTTTGCATTATTTAAGAATTTTCCCAACAACAAAAATCCCTTGTTAGTCTTGCAAACCTAAATTTGTACTTCAAATTGTTGTTGTTATGGATAGTTTTCAACAGGCCAGGTAATCTTTCTAGTCGAGAGTCTTGAGTGAACCCATGAGATATCCTCTCAGCTCTGGTACCCCTTTTCCACCAAGCTGGTTCCAGGGCTGGTTCAGAGCTTGAGCCAGACTTAGCACCAGTTCTTTGGTTTTCCACAGACTAAGCACCGGTTGCTGGCTCTCAAAACCGGTGCTTGGCAAGCACCAACTCTTTGCTGGGCCAGCAAAAAGAACCAGGTTACGTCGGGGGCTATGCGCTTACGTCAGGGGGCGGGGGCACGGAAGAGAGCCATTTTTAAAAAGACGAGGTTGAAGTAAGCGAAAAACAGACTGAAAAGAATATATTTATATAAAGAATATATAAAGAAAGAATATAGGGACCAGAAGACCGATCTGGGCCGTAGTGGCAATGGTCGGCCACGTTTTAACAGCCCGCATTACAAAATGCTCGATGCTGTTCTCGGGGACCGACCGGCGTACAGCGCTACTGGGGCATTGAATTCGGCCACAGCCATGCTGGAGTCTATGCAGGAGGACACAACCACGGAGCAAACCTCCACAGAGCCTGGTAAGTTTATTATTTTGTTTATTGTTGTTCACTAGTTGTTATGGGAAACTGGCGTGACGTATACAGACGTATACATTGACGTGCTGACGTAGCTCTCTGGCCGGCACCCGTTTGTGGAAAAGCAAACGGTTCTTAACCGGTTTGCACTTGAACCAATTGTGAACCGGCTCTAGCACCAGCACTAGCACCAGCCCCGGAACCAGCTTGGTGGAAAAGGGGTTGAAAAGCTCCAGATAATTAGCTCTGCTGAGAGGCAACAAGGGGAAGAAGTGTGTGTGTGTATCTTATTGAATTGAACTGAACAATACTTATTTCAAATGTATTCGATATAAGAAAAAATAAAGTGTTATGTACAGTATATTCGAAAATGAGCGTGAGGAGGTAAAACTTCTTCAATCCCACACTTCTCCATCCGTTAATTAGACATAAATGCTTCCACATTTTACAAAAGAAAAATAGTTTCTATGTGATATAACAATACAAAAACCAAAAGGAAACAAAACAAAGGCAAAACAGTAACAACCAATAAAACAAAATAGTCATCCTTCAATTTGGTGGGACTTTCTTAAATATTTGATATCATTAGTTTTTTGCTTAACTATTCTCTTATCAATTCCTTCCACTTTGTTCTTCATGCTGTGTCAATTAAGGACGTCATACTTTCATCAGTCCATCAGCACAAGTGATGAAAAAGAAGTCAAAATAAAGGCACCCCAGGGCAGGAGTGGTCAAAACTGTGGCTTCATTTTCAACGTGTAGACACTTTACTGCACAACTTTCAGTAAGTGTACAGCAGCAACTAATGGAAGGATTTATCAATCCAGTACAGTATTGAATACGTGGAGAGTTGTGTTTTAACACTGTTGCCACTGAAAACTAGTGTGGGCCTTATCTCGCTCACACAGAAAATGTAGCAGGAATCAATATGGGAATCATTAAAGCTCCAGTATTTCTTTTAAACGTTCCAAAAGACGTCCAAAAGAGAAATAACGCAAAAATACATAAAAGTAGAAAATTGAACACAATGAAAGTACAAAACCAAATCCTCCCTCACAATTCACATACAGCACACACACTCACTTATGCACACACACAAAGACATTAAGAGGTGGTTCTAGCAGAAAGCAGAATAAGAGGACTGAGGAAACGCTATCTTGAATTAAAAATAAGGAAACAGAGTAGCTACAACTTTAGTGGCAACGAAAAAATCATGATAAAAATGAGCTAAAAAAACAGTAGGGACAAAAAATTTAAAATAATAATATATTAAAACAATATATCCAAACATCAAATGCGTAATAAAATCAACTACAGTAGGATCATGAATAGAAAATCAATAAAAAAAAATCCAAACAATAAAATCAGCTAAAGTAGGATTGAAAGGTTGGTCTTCAGTTTCCTTTTAAAAATGCGAACAGTAGGTGCCTTTATTTTGCTTGTAATGTTTTTTTCACAAAAGTTTTGACAGAATCAGCAGCTGAGGGCTATAATCTTTGCCACGTTTTAGCAAATCAAAGACTAAAGTTTGTTGTGCTTCTTTTCAAATTAAACGAGCAGTTAGCTGTTAATATTCTAAAGGACAGTAAGGCGACAAATAAACGCTGCAGAAAGAGTTCACAGACATAAAACCTTCACCAACCACAGCCTGTAATTACATGAAACGTTCACTAACATTTTATTATTTTTCTAACTGCTGTAACACTGACAGGCAAGTCCCTGCAGGTGAACCTCTACCTACCTGAGTTCTCGTTAGGGCATCTGGTGTGCGGTGAGAAGCCCTCAAGCGGGTTTGTGTTTGCCGCCACAACAGCAACGCCGGCCACCCTGCTGGAGTCGTTCTTCAGCTTCATCATGATGGACCTGAGGGGCAGACAGCCGGCACGGGGCAGGGGATATGATATGGGTACAAACAGAGGGTAGTCGTGGGTTTGAGAGGTGGTGTGAGTTTCTGTCCTCAGGGGGAGAAACAGAGGATTTGCAGAATTTATGACGCTGAATATTTCTGTTCTGACAGCTCATGACTGATTAGGGTTCACTACTGTGTTTTTATGGAGTCATATTTCCACTTTATTCTCTACTTGATTAAAGACCTGTCATAAAAGTGAAAGAAAAGCTGAGGATTTAGCAGCAACACTGTTTTTCTGTAAAGATCTGCATGCTTTTTTGGGATCCTTAAAGGTGCTATGAGGAGAATCTATTACCGGCGAAATAAAGACTCTGCTACCCATGAGCACGCGCGGCGACTGTCGTAATGCTGCGTTCCAGTAACCTCGGAACTGGGAGTGACATCATCTCCGACTTATCGGCGTTCCAGTTGAAGTCGGAAAAAAACATGCCGATCTACCAGGCTATTGTTAGCTGTTGTTAGCTAACATGTGATTATCACTATGGCAGCATTTTTGTAAATATAAGTCTAACAATACTATGTGTACAGCTGATCTAGAGCGACACAACTCAGTCAGAAGTGCAAATAAATGGATGATTACAGGAGCTAAATAACTGTTCACACTGGGGGCATCCATCTTCGATTGTCAACTCGGGGGTGGCAAGGTTTTACCGAGTTCCCAGTAGGAAATTCAGACTTCAGGGGACGTTCTAGTTGCAGTTTCCTACTCGGAATTTGGAAATTCCTACTTCTGACTACAACTGGAATGCACCACAAGACTTCACCGAAGCCAAAGCGTGTGTTTGTTGTGTTGTAGCCCGGACCTTCCTCAGAACTCTGCATTGCTTTACAACTTCTTTTTTCAACAACTTGCAG
Organism: Scarus forsteni; assembly: GCA_036419115.1. Lineage (NCBI taxonomy): Eukaryota > Metazoa > Chordata > Actinopteri > Labriformes > Labridae > Scarus > Scarus forsteni. Next base: position 12,857,784 of record JAZDUH010000157.1, on the reverse strand, counting down.
GATGCAAAGCAACGAGGTAATGTATCTCTTTCTAGTTAGGTAGCGGTAGTTTCTGATGCGTGACAACAAACAGTTTTTGGAAAACTTAGTATTGTAGTTTTGTAGCCGGCTATATATCGCTACTTACAGCCCGGTGCTCTAAGACGTGTCTGAATAATATAAATTTGCTCTAGTTTTAATTGTCTTGTTCCCAAAGTTGAGTATCCAGGCCAGTTCAGCCCTGTCCGACCCGAACACAAGGCTAAGGAATAGCATTTATAGATAACCTATTTTGATGCTATAAAACTCATCTTAAAGTGTGTATTTCGATCAGGCATATATCCAAAAGTGAGCCTGTTTTGTAATTACTTAGACACTCCTCATAGTCTATTTAATCCGATTAAAATATTATCATGGAGAAAAACCTTTCATACAGTGTCTGATTCTCTTATTTTCTATGCATTCAAAAATGTGCACGATCCATCCAGGATCTTTCCTACCTATGTTCTCTTCTGCAGGAATGGTACAATCTACCACCTATATGTGCCCAGAGTCAGAACTGAATTGGGAAAATTACGTTTTTGTCACTCTTCCCTCATCGCTTTGAACACTGTCGTGACAGAGCTGAAAATGTGGTTTCCGTCCAAGCTTTCCTTACATTTTACTATTTTTTCTTACTAGGCAGTGAGAATCCCTAAGCTTGTGTTTTTTAATTGTTACTATCCTCGAAATTGCCAAACTTCCACGGCCAAAATGTTGATGTTTTTCCATATTTATTGTTTGTAATGAATTACGTAATCTTTCCTTGAATTTGTATTCATTATGACGTGGGCTGCTGACCACTTTTCACTTAAAAGTACTCCAAATACTTCCACTGCATGGTGTAAAAAATATCAACTGTACCTGGTGAAGAGCGGATTCTCCAGGATGACTAGATAAGGAGGATTTGGACCAGAGCGCAGGACCCAGTCCAGATTTTCCTCTGATTCCAGAACATGAAGCACACCCACATTGCCAGACAAAGAGGCTGAAACCCAAGAGGGACACTCAATTTCAGCACAGATGTACAGACAGCAGTAACAAAACAATATGGTGCACAATGATCTATACTGATGTGAGTTCACCAGGCAACTCCTCCACTGTAGAGGTTTATATACAGCACTGGCTCCTGTTCATTTATTATTAGAAGCAGAAAATGAACCTTTAAAGATAGCAAGTGTGTTTTCCTCTTCTTCAGAAATAAATTTTAACTGTAATGGATCGACAAGTTATAAAACCTGGACAGCCTGAGGCAACATCAAAAACATTTTGAGAGCACCATATTTAATAGATCAAACAAAAAACATTTTACCTTAAGGACAACATTTTGAACAATCAACAATCAGTCTGAGACTGTTATACCGCCCAATTCAAATTGACATCTTAAGACTTTTGTGACAATAATAATAATAAAAAATGTATTCGACCGCTTTACTTACACTGGCATCCTATTTGATGAGTTGCATTGAGAAGACGGACGCATGGAAAAGTGTAATTTAGATGCACATAAATCTTCTTTTCCACGGAATTACAGCTGACAACTGCAACAGAAAAAGGAGATATAATCACTTCAACAACTGCACAAAAACATCAACAACATTTGTAGAAGACTTGTTTTTAACCTGGAATGAATAAAGTGAAACAGCTTTCCTGTCTGCAAACATGTGCTTTTAAAGTTTAAAAGGGATAAATGTGGACTTTCTGTTTGATTCTTTTAATCCTCACACATCTTATTTCTCTCTGGTGTGAAAAAGCAAAAACTTTCCAGTGATTTGGTTTAACCAGTGACGATGTTAACTGGTGCGTAAGGTTATTCATAGTTGGCCTTTCTCATCCTTTGGTGTTTACAGAGAGCTTTGAGGAGTCCAGCTGGGATGTCCTGATACGGTATAGGTGTAAGTACTGAATTGGGGCCGATGTGAGTTCACTGTTCCTTCCTTGGACCACTAGATACTGATAACTGCAGGTTTGGAACATCCCACAAGAGCTTAAGTTTCTGATATGCTTTGAATACAACTGAAACTTTGTGACATTTCATTCATTACCCACTTCAACCTAACAGGTCATAAAGAGGTAAAATTCTTATTCTTAGAAAGAAAGAAAGTAAGTTTCCTCCACTAGCTATAGCTCTATTTAGTGCAAAATCTCTTCTTACCAAGTAACAGAATTTGCGGCTGTAAATGGAATTAGTAGGGATGCACTTTGTTAACAGAGTGATATGGGTATCAGCCAATACTTCAATAGTGTATCCAATAGCAGTTGTGGTAATTTACAGACCAGGTTATAATCCACTGTCTTTGTTCAGGGTGTTATTCTGTCTGATGGTAACAAAGGATCTCATGAACCTCCAAGTATTGCAGTGAGAAGGGTCTCAGTGCTTTCTTGTTCCTCCAGGGTGTTATGGAGGGTATAGTTACATTTTAAGACAAGACTTTTGCCTTTTCAAGGCTTAAATGATGCTTTTTCTCATTTTTATCTGTTCTTTACGCAAATAGAATGTTGCATTGAAAGTCAAGTTTCATTTAAGCAAAGTTTTGTACTCACAATGAAAAATATATGGGCTATCGGAGACAGAAATACTGTATCAGGCATCTGCAAAAATTCATTATCTTACATGCCTTGAAATTAGTTTATGTAAATTACTGTTAAGTTCATTTCACTTTTTCTGAATTTGAGTAGTTGTCGTTATCATTTGCGGCTGTACATTATCCCAGGGCACATCTGGACCCACCTGTGTCTTTCCACACCATTTGAGAACCACTGATGTAAATAATATACTGTATTACATCCCTGAAGCAAAGAACACTGCGGGGACGCTCCGGTTTTCAATATCTGTTTTACTCATGCCGGACAAACACAATCTGCTCCAAGTCGCAAGTTAGCACGGTAACCAATTTCACTTCAACACCTCTTTATAAAATGAAAGCATTATAACGCCATTTTAAACGGTCTTTTCAAAGCTTAATGCCATCCATCTTAACTTTCACATGTCCAGTATATGAAGTGACAGTGGGTTAAAGTTTGGCTAATGTGGTTTGATGGTCTGGATGTTAATCCCCGAGCCCTGGGCGGACGAATCACGCGCAGTCACGCTGATGCTGACAGAGTCTGGAGGGCAGAGCCACACTGACTTATAAAGTAAGAGCCTTTAAAGTGATGTTTCTAATGAGTGTACGTGGTAATTACTGAATTATGTCTTAACAGCTCAGAGTCCAGAGCTGCCCCCTCGCCCCTGCATTGTAAACTTAGTACCTGAACACCGGCATCTAAGAGTAAAGCCAAGCCAGCCTCTGCTAGCTCTGATTAGCTTAGCATCCAGCTAGCTCCGAGCACAAAGAAACAACTCAAGCGAACATTCTGACACAGAAACACACACAACTAAAGAACAAATAAGTTTACATGAAAGTCAAACTCTGTTATGTCCAAACTTACCCACGAAAAGGCAACAAACTACCAAACTGGCAATCCATTTGTTCGATCGGAGATCCATCTTCCTGGTTTGAAAAGCAGGAAAACACAACAGTAGGTGTTGACACAGAAAACGTCCGGGTTCCGCTCTTTGGTTCCGCTTCCCGGTAAAGACGGGCTCAGTCAAAATGGCAGCTGTGGACCATTACAGTGTATTTTTGACGATTTTATTTATGTTATGCCTGCATTTTAACCTTGTTTATCATACACCGGTATAATTACACTTTTTAACGCTTAAAAGCCTACTCTCTAAGGAAAAGTACCAGTTGCTTCGTGTCTATTTGTTATTAAATGTCTTTCAAAATAAAATTTCTTTGCTTTTGATATTTTAAGAAGGGGCTTGAGGAGCCGCAGAACATTATACCTTTCAGTAAACTCCACGGCTCTTTGGCAATATGCTCCTTAGATGCCCTGTCTTTTACTTCCTGGGTTGTGTGATGTAATAGATGTACATCCTCCACCTACTTTTGTGTTTTCTGCTCAACACAGTCACACTCCCTGATCCAGTAATGATACCTACAGGAGTACTCTTTGGTATCGATTAGGCTACTCCCCTGAAATATTGATACCAAATTGGTACTCAAACAAATGTTTACCTTTGAGGAACTATTCATTGTTTTTCAGTCTTGAATAGGCCTATATTGCAGTTGATAACATCTTTAATACACTAAAGCAGTGGTGTCTAAACTATAGCTCCACTTTTAGTTGGTCCTCGTCGGCAAGTTTAAAAAAAGAAAATTTGCCCACTTAAGAACTCAAAACGTATGCTAGACCAAGAAATAATTAACAGATTTTAAAACAGCATAAATTGCTTGTTTACTTCACTACCTCCTCTCCTTCAAGTTATTTACAAAGAATATCCTGTTGATCACCCTCAAACACTAGCAATCTAAAAGAGTTTAGCAGGTGGAATTGTTGAATTGTTATCTTCTACGCTAACCGTAGGGTATCTCACTGGAAGGTCCGTTCTGGGGGGCTGGGGAATGAGCTGTTTCAAGCTGCCACTGGGGCTGCAAAGAGGGGGATCAGGAGAAATCTTGGTATCATAGATGTGTTCTCTTGAGCATAGAAGTGCTCTATTACATGGATAAGAAATAAAACACACAAAAGAGCACATGAAACAGGTCCATTCTCACCACTGTTACTGAAGGTCCCCCTTGGATGCACTGCGCTGTAGGTTGGCCCAGTGCTGTGCTCATGGTGGATATGCAATTGTAAAGTATTTATAAGTGTACTTTAAATATTTATAATTCATTTCTGTGTACCTAAAAAATAAGACCATGACTTTGGCCTGCTCTATTTTAAAGTTTCATGAAATAACACTTGCTATGAATTGATTATTGATCAAATTAAAGTCAAATATAAAATAAAAACCCTATAAAATGGCCTCTTTAAACTTTTGCCATTCAAAGCAGCTTTTAAGTTTCAGGGTTGTGGTTTGATGAGAAAAAAAATACAGGAACTTTCAAGATGAATACATGCCCCCTGTAAGTATGTCATTATAACTATGATTAACTTTACAAGCTTTAACTTCTAAAAGAAAATCAACTGAGAATATTTTGCATCTATTGTTTGTTCTCTATTTCAATGGTTCTCCATTACACAAAGAAAACTGAAATATGTAACTGTGACACCCTCTCAGTTTGAAGTAGCATGTGAGTCAGCCCACACCCACAGTGACTCACTCTATTGCACTTTGGACACTTCACCATGTTTATACATTAAAATCAAACTATCATCATAAATCACTGGTCACAAAGTTCTACTAACAAACTCAACAAACACAAATATAATTCAAATTTCTGTTAACAAACAGGCATTTTTATTGTCTTTTTCACCCAGATACAGAGAGCAGTGCTGCTCACATTTAATTATTCATCTCATACAAGTCAGATATCAGAGTTTTCAGCTCTTTGAAAGCCACAGTACAGGGATGACGCAGTACAGGAAAAAGCTTTTAGCAGGATAGGTGATACATGAAATAAGACGGGTAAAAGGATTAAAGCAGTTTACATCATTGTGAGCAAACAAATAAATCTCTGCTTTTATTTATCATTTCAGTAATTGAGTTATTTCTACAAAGTGTGGAAGTGTTTGAGTTTCTCTTGTCTGTTTCTTCTCAGCGGAACTGAAGAGGGCTCACCCGCAGGCCAATGACGTCCTTACCGATCTCTGTGACCTATAAAAATGAGGTGACATTTTGAGGTAACAGGAAGAACAAAGTCATCTCTTTAAAAGTTTTGTTAGGCCTTTTTACTTTTCTATACTCACATTACAGTAGAGAGACAAATTCACACAAAAAATAAGACTTAAAAGACAACACTGAGATTCTTGACTATCAATACTAATGTAAAATGGTCAAACAAAAACAGCCTAATTTAATGTACAGCTCCTATTGTATGACAAGATGATGCAGACATCTATGACACCTGTTAAATTAGAACTGATACAGAAACAGACTGATTGACTGTTCAATATACATCACTAATCCATCTGAGAAAGAGCCCAGAAAATGTGTGGGGACTGGGAAGAACCTTTCAAAAGCATATGCAGCAGCTGATTGGCCGATTGATTAATGTAGATAATGTAGATAATGTAGTCGGCAGGCACTACTGTCTCTGTGTTAAAGACAGAACTAGGGGTGTTCCAATCTGATATTGATATTGGTCTGACATAAGCAAAAAACAAATATCGGATTATATCGGCGTTCATCTAAAATATCTGATATAAGCACTCCGAAATAAGCAGTCCATTCTAATTTATTTTTTACTTATTTAATTCAGTTGTAGAATATGCTTATGTTTAAGTTAAACACAGTGGTTATTTTGCAATTTAAAAATATATGTTTTTGTTTTTACTGGAATTCTTGAGGTTACTTTTCAGGGTCTTCTAATTTTTTTCATTTTTATTTAATTGTACTATGTTCTTATGTTTAAGGTAAAAATGTATTCTACCTATTGGTTAATAACAAATCAGTCAGTTTTTTCTCATACCTACTATTGCTGACCAGTTCTGTGTTTGAGTAATCTCACTTGATCAAGCCTTTTCTTACAGTCCATACTCCAAAATAAGTAATAAAAGTATGTGTGATTCCTGCTGATATCATATCGGATCGATATCGGTATCTGCTAATACTCAAGGCTGCGATATTGGTATTATATCAGAGGTGAAAAAGTTGTATTATGGGGAGTGAAAATATTCTTACTACAGAGAAGTTGCAATGTAACATTTCGAAGAGCATTTTCCTTGTAGCATATCAGCACATACCTGAGTGACTCTGCAGATTTGGCCTTTGTACGTAGGGGAGTAACATGCTCCAGAGAGAGGGCACTTCTCAACAGGACGTCCACGATACAGAGGGACGAAGGAGGCAGCGCACAGGTCAAACGGATTGTGGGGATCATAGTTCAACTGGTGTGCGTCGGTCAGAGTCTTCTCACAGGCTGCCAAAATCTTACGAGTCTGAATGTGGGACAGAAATTTATAATTGTGGTAAGAGATGGGAAAAACAAAACCAAACCAAAAAAAAAAATCATATATGTCATATATAAAATAATCCTGCTATGCTTTTGTCACTTCACTGACCTGCTGTGCAACATCTGGCTTGGGCCCCAGCTCGAGCAGGCGTCGTGCAAAGTTGGCAGCAGTCTTAAAGTTACGCAGCTTAAAGAAGAGATTCAGAGCTGTGCGTAACACCAGCACCATGTGGACGGGCTGCAGGTTGCAGTGGGTGAAGTAGGCTGCCATCTGAGGGTTAAAAACAGGTTTACATGAAGAAGTAAGACTTCTGAACATCACAATAGTATGAATAATTTCTTAATTGTAGGCATGTTTGGGCAGAAAAGTTTGCAAACAAAGATCTTTACCTCACACAACCTCTTCTGCTGCTCCAGAGTGTCTTTAGGCAACTTCTTCCTCTCTGTCTCCATAGTCAAGCCCACTATGTACTCTTTGCAAATTGTGATCAGCTGCTGAGCCTAACAACACCGAGACCAACCACACAAGACAAAATCAAGCATCCAGTGATGAAAGCATGAGCACATTTTGTGTGAAGGAGAAACATTTATGCTACATAAGGCATTAAGGACTGTACTAGATGGCTGGTTTATAGCTCACCTCTGCAATCTCCTGTTTGTTATCGACGACCAGCAGAGGCACAGAGAGAAGGATGGCTCTGAAGCGCTCGACAGCTTCCTCAAAGCGCCCCGACGTGGTCATCTGGTAGCACTGCTGCAGACGGGCGATGAGGTCAGAGAGGCGCAGACCAACCGCTGGAAGTCCTTGTTTGGCTCCACAGTCCTGAAATAATATATATACTTATGTTATCAGCCGTGATAGCATCACTTCATATCATAGTACATTGTGAGCAGGGCAGGGGCCACATTAAGCTCTCAATAATTGGGGGTGTATTTTAAAAAGTTTGGTCTCGTGCAGTATGTAAAGAAGGCAGTCACACTTGTGGTCATGACTGTTATCCAAGTGAATTGGCTAAACTAGTAAACAGGATGCAGTCACCTTTCTGATTAGAAAATTGATATCAGAAAGTGTCTTTAACACCAGATTTGAAGGACATAAGAAAAAACTTTAAAGCCTCAAAGAAACTAAAAACAACACATCAACTGCTGTACCTTCCAGTTCCTCTGAGGATGTCCACGTAGGCAGGGCAGGGAAGGAAGCCCCAGGTAACAGGTGCGGCCCCTGGACAGCGTCTGCGTGAACAGAGGCTTGTAGGGGCCGAAGCTCACGACACCCACTTGGTCATGGAGCAGCTGTGGTTCAGAAGGCAAACAGTAGACTTTGGTATAAATGTAGGTTCAACACAGTCCTTCAATAATGAAAATATTAAAGAAAGGCAGAATGAATTAGGTTTAGAGAGAAAAACTAAAAAAAATCGAATTCATGTTGTGTACGTACCCTCATAGCAGTCTCAAAAGAGCCAGCCAGGATGTGATCCACCGGCAGCTGGGAGTTGTTGCACCACATCTGTGTGGGACTCATGCCCTTCGTGGGCGGAACAAAGAATCCATCTTCAGCTCCTCCACCTGCAGCTGGCACGTCCTAATGAAAGAAGGAAGACAGTAATTAATCATCATACTAAAGCATTATATATGAGTAGATTAAAGCTACAGCAGCAAAGGTGGGGATCCATTTAATCCTTTGAAAACAAAGACTTAAACATCACATCAAACTCCCACAATGAGTCTGGTGTCTGCTTATAATAGATTTGTGTTAGCATGTGTAACAGTGCTGCTCTTACCAGCTCTGGAGGAAGGTCCAGGTCCTCCTCCACCTCCCAGCCTCCTCCTTCCTCTTTGCCAACTCCTTCTTCTCCTAATCCTTCCTGAGCATCCATGAAGCCATCTGACAGACAGACAGGAGCAGGAGAAGTTTAATATCTAAGGCATGAGTCAATTTGAATTTCTTGGACAAAACATTTGGGTAAAGATGTTTTCTAAAACACTCCCTTTGAAAACTGGCTAAAAATAAACAGATACTGAAAAAACTGAAATCATTGTTTTTATTTTTTTTGTCAACCAGACAGTGAAAAGACTGAAATGTAACTAACAGGCTGTAATGCATTCAAGGTCAAAAGTGGTGATACTGGTTTGGATGAGAACTTGTTTGTAAAGAGGTATCAACAGGCCCAGAGGGACGTCTTCCCTCTATATGTGGGAATATGTGTTTCAGTTTTCACCTATAAACGTGTGGGCAGATGGCCAAAATGCAAAGAAAAATATGTGTCCACAACAATATCATTTTTGCCATTTTCAATTTGCTACCAACATTTTGTAAGTTCATATTGTCCCTTTATTTGCCAAATACGGCTGTAATATTGGCAGAATGTTAAATCCCACATTGATGGTTTGCCTCATCATCATGCCCACTTTCTTTAATCAAATGCATTATTTGATAAAAAATAAAATGTTTTCTTGCTTAAAATCTGTTCCTAGTACAAATAGAAGGTCATCATGGAAAGAGCAGGTCATTTTCAGTTAAGTGTGGCCTTTACAAATTATACTGGTGCCTATATCAACAATAATCAGCTCAGAAATATCAGCATATCTGATATCTGCAAAAAATCCAAATCATGCATTCACACCTAAAAGAACATAAAAGATTTACAGGTAAATGTGACAGTAAGATGTAGTCTACATTATTAATGACGTGCTGCTGTGTGGGATTTACATCCCACGTTTTTTTTTGGTTTCAGTCGTGAAACCTACATGTGCTGTCTATGAAGTTTTTTTTTTGTACATTAGGATGAAAACTCCAGTAAAGATGCTGATATACCTTCATCCAGCTGAAGCTCAGCATCATCTCCCCAGCCTTCACCTCCTGGAGCATCCATGTCCAGGTCTGCGAGCATCTGACCGGCCTTACCTACAACACAACACAACACAACACCAAACACTCTCATTCTGGAAAAGTCTGCTGTAACAGGTTTGCACAGCAAGTGATTTCATTTTATCCTAAAGTCATCACTTAAAAATGTTTCTCAGTGATGTTTAACAGGAGGGCCACAGCCTGAAACAGGTCATTGATAAATGGAAGGAATAGAAACCAGCTGAGCATGTAGGAACTCCTATTACATACTACATACATGAGTGCATTTGTTTACGTCTTTTTAGACAGATGACTCACCCTTTGCAGCAATGGCCCCCTCAAAGAAGCCCTTTGACACGGTGAGCAGAGGCCAGTTGGTGTCCAGAGGGTTGATGGGTGGAGGCGGCTGCAGCAGCTGAGCATTGGGATCAACCTCAGGCACCTGCAGGACCAGATTTATCAAAGTTATGCTTTATCCTCACTACATTCAAGTAAGTATTTTAAAAGCACTTGAAAGTGAAAACTGAGTTTCCTCAACACACCGTCTCCTTTTCGGGGTCAAAGGTCTCCTTCAGTGCCTCAGCCTCTTCATCCAGTCCATGTGTGGCTGCAGTCAGGTAAGCCAATGACTCTGGAAGAAGAATTAACAGTTACTCATACTGTTTTTAATCTATTCTGCTAAGCGGGAAAGGAAATATATATATATATATATATATCTATATATCTATATATATCTATATATATATCTATATATATATATATATATCTATATATCTATATATCTATATATCTATATATATATATATATATATACAGATATATATATAGATATATATAGATATATATAGATATATATAGATATATATATATATATATGCACACTGTTTTGTTCTTCAGCAGCACTAGGTTGCTGGGTTTTGTTGTTTTAGTTTGGGCTGGAGATCGTTGTTTTTTTATTATTCCTTGGCTCAGTTAGTTTTTGGTCTGGCAGTTTATGGAGAGGTGATAGGTGTGACGGCCCCTTATGGGTTGGCTTGATCGTTTTCTCTGTTTTTGTTCTTTTTGCCGACAACTCCAGACGCTTTTGGTTTATTTAGCTTGTTTCTCGTGTGAACCTTTTACTTCAATAAAGAAAATCAACTTTGTCCTTTTGCGTGGTATCCTTTAATATGTTTCTGGTCTACTTTTTGGTCAACATCCAGCCTGGTATTCTATCATACGTACAGAGGCTGTAACATGTTTGGGGGCTCAACCAAAAAAATAAAAAAAACATTTTTCCATAACTGACGGTCGGTATTCACTGGTAAGTCCCAAAGTGCATGTGCATCAATGCCCCCTGATTCTTATTTTGATTACAGTGAAGTGAAATGAGCCGTGCTTGTGAGAGCTCACGAGTTAACACCTGAGACATATCGACAAAAATTTCGGGGTTTTAAGAAAACGAATAGTCAGACCTACTCTGAGTTTGGGTGTGAGAAGGAAACACTCTTAGACCGTTGGTGCCGATCCGAAAATGTTAAGGACTTTAATAATCTGGGGGACTTGATTCTCTTAGAAGAATTTAAAAACTGTCTCCCTGACAGAAATGCAACTTACATTAATGAATAAAAAGTATCAACTGTGTCTGATGCTGCGGTTCTTAAAGATGAACTTGTGCATGAGGATACTTTTGGAAGGTTTCACTCGTCCCCAGAACATAGTGCAGCTACGCTAAAACAGACACCTTCCAGCAAAACTCTCCAGGTGACTGTAGGCCTGACAAAGAGCTAGTGAATGCTAAAAATAAACCATTGTGTGTTTATTGTAAAAAGCCTGTACACACAATTAACAATTGCTCTGGAGAAAATACAGAAATGCAAAAGCAGTTAACTTCATGAAAACAGTCTTTTCCCACCTTTAAATCATCATCCCCTCCAGCTATCTCCATTAAAACTGACCTTAACGTGTACACTCCCTCTGTTATGAAGGGCTTTGTGTCCTTATCTGAGGATGGTCCAGAAGTCCCTGTTACCATCCTGAGGGACAGCGCAGCATTGCAGTCAGTCCTTTTAAAATGGGTGTTACCACGATCTGAGAAATCCTCACTAAACTCCACAGCTCTAGTCGGGGTTTTGGGATGCAGTTTGTGTGGATCCATTACATGCCGTGCACCTTGACAGTGATCTGGTAAGCAGCGTGTGGTAGTGGGGGGAAGTCCACAGTTTCCCTGCCTCTCTTATTCTGGGTAATGATCTGGCAGGGGGTTAAGTTCTTCTTAATTCCAAAGTGACTGCTGTTCCTGTTTCAGGACATACTGACGACTTGGAGCAGAGGTTTTCCATGGTGTTTCCAGTCTGTGCTGATACCTGGGCAATTTCAGCCAAGCAGGGAGACTTTTTACTGAGTGGGGGCGAGGAGGTAAATTTGGCAGACGGTTTCATGGCTGAGGGTGACAATTTAGCTCTATCAGCTAAAGCACCAGCATCTGCTCCCTCTACATCAGTTGTTCCTACAGTTGGGACTGCTCATCAATCATCAACTGATTAGTTCAGTTCAAAGTTTCTCTGTCTCATGAACAGCTTATTATAGAGCAAAGCCACAACTCGTCTTTGTTATCCATTTTGGACTCTGTCGTATCAGAGTTGGAAGCATAAAAATTATCCACGTGTGATTATCTGAGGGGCGGCATACTGGTGCGTAAATAGGCATCTGCCTCATGCGTCTGCACCGGATTATTGGAGTGCCATAACCCAAATTGTTGTTCTAAAACCTGAAGTAACAAAGCGGTGTGACAACACACTAAGCTTTCCAGTGAAGACAAACTTTTCACAAACCACAATGGTGAGTAGACGCATTAAGACGCATGAGTTTCTTGTCTGTAGAACAAATCTGTCTTGATATTTTTGGCTGGATAACAAACCGAGCATGGTAAGTAGCACACATGTTGCTGAGTAGATGGCCAAAGCTGCGGTTGTTGTTCCTCGGATGCGTGCTCAGCCTTCATATGAAAGAGTACTGCACATGTGAAGATGTCAGCATTTCACCCTGAATGCTGAGTCTTGTCTATAAGGAGTCGCATACGAATTCATTTTCAAAACTTTCCACTCTGGACCCTGGTTTCAAAAGTTGGTGGATTCAGGCACTCCAGGCACCATTCTCATGTAAACGCAACGAAACCCCTTATTTTTTGGCCGTCTTCATATTCGTGTTAAAGGAGCCTTTTTAACAAATATTAGAGGGGGAAAGAGTGAAAGAAATGTTTCTTCTCCAGGACCTGACGGAGTGGTGATGTTATAGGGAGAATAGCAGAAGTGCTGAGTTTAAGTGTTGAGTTATCCTGATTTTTTTCTGTTAGTGAGCATTTTTAAAAATCTATAGATAAACTTGAACTCACTCTGCCCACAGTTCTTCAGGATGCGAACCCTCTCACTGACGTCTCCCAAATAGAGAGCAGCCTGATAGTGGCCACTCATGTCCTTCCTGATCTCAGCTGCAGAGAGAGAGAGAAAACAAAACTTCAATCTAGGTTCAATGAGGAACCAGAAACAAACATTTCCGGTGAGTATTAATCCCTCACCGATCTTCATCATCTTGCGCAGTTTGGCCAGGTTGCCAGTGATGAGATAGAGGAAGGTGAGCTTGTCAAAGTTCTTGGTCCTCTGGTAGCACATCTCCACGACCTGGTGGTGTCCCTGCAGCAGCGCGGCTTCGCCCAGACGCTCCCAGCAGCTGCGCTCGTCCAGAGCCTTAGCCGCCTCCAGAGCCACCTGGAAAAATGGATGCAGAGGAGGTTGGAGACAAGTGTCAGATTCAGAGGATGAATACAAATACAGCTTATCCGAACATCATGCAACAGAATCTCATCTCTCTACTAGCTTCCTGTCAGTTTTGTCACTTTGAAAGCCCTTACAGGTCCGGTCGCAACCTACATATCCAAATTATTTACTCATTATGAGTCAGCCAGCAGTCTCAGATACTCGGGGGGCGGCCTCCAGGCTGTTCCAAAGTCTAGTTGCTTAAGACTAAACTAGATCGAGCCTTTTCTGTCAGGGCTCCTCAACTTTCTGGAGAAGATAAGGCGAGCTGAATCAGTAACATCTTTTTTTCGTCTTGGATCTTCATGATGCTTTTTTATTGCTTACATACTTTTCAACTTTGCTAGTATTTCTTTGTTCTATTCTATCCACATACTTAGTTTACAATAACTTATCAAACTACTTTAGTCCTGTTCTTACGATCTTGTAAAAGCATGTTTTAATATACTCCCCTTTCCTTTTTAAATCCATCCTCTATCTACCTTCTTCCTCCGTCTTCCTGATCTGATGTCGTCGACAATTAACTGTCATCTGTTTACCGATGTATCAATACAACTATCATCTATCATCAATTTGTTGCTCATATTTACAGGTTAACATTATAACCTGTACTATTGTGTTAAATTCCTTTAGTACTTTTACAGTTTACCATTTTCTTTCCTTTTTTCCCTTTATTTTACATAAACCTCTGTGCCTTTTCATCTGATTCTTTTGGTTTCTATTTAACCTGATTGTTGATTTATTGCTCCCGGAGTTCTACTTTTGTTTTGTCTGTTGAAGCACTTTTTAAACAACTGTTTTTAAAGGTGTTATACAAATAAAGTTTTATTTTCAGTATTACATGCAGAAAAGATGTAATACTTCAGAGTCAAGTCCAGGACCACATAGTTCTTTTTATTTTTTAACTACTCTCTCTCTCATTACTTTACTATTTTGGTCAGTTGCTGTCACTGTTATTTGTCTTTTATTATTTATTTGGATATGTTAGTGTAAATTGGGTACAAACAAGTTTTATGTGCACATCTAATTGTGCAGACACTTAGATGCACATTCATGTGTATTTTTGTCTTAGTGCGTGTATGTCTCAACATTTTGATTTTCGGATTGCATGTTTTTGAAACCTTCAATAAAAAGAGAATTTAAAAAACAACCCTTTCTAAAGTTAGCAATATTTCCTGATGAAACATTTTTTTCCCGGCAGCTGCTCACCTCAATGTTTCCACACTCCAGAGCCAGACTAAAACGAGTCTTCTCATCTTTGACGAAGTGCAGAGCCACCTCAGGGTAACCCTTCTTCTGCAGGTAGGCGATGATGGACTGGCCCACCAACTTAGCATTACGCACCATGTGGAGCACCTAGAGGAAACAAGTAACAAAGACATGTAAGAACGAAATAATCACTGGGCTGTTCGGTTGAGCCTGTGACCGGAAATGATCCAGTGATATCTGTCTATTGCTACTCACTTTATTTATCCATATTAAGTTCCAATTTTGGCCCTTTTCAAGTGAAGTTTCTGTTTTGTACCATTGCTTTAAGAAGCTCAGCCACATGATGTCATGAGGAAGTAGTGTGAAAATAACAACATGTAGCTGAGAGAGTCCTGTAGCATCTGCGATTCATCCTAAACCTTTGATAGCATCATGAGTATAATTTGTTTGATCACAGTCTTTATCCTCAGATGTGTACTTAGAGGAGGAATATTTTACTTTGTGAGTCTGGTGTGTCATTTGTAAATCATGCCTTCCTCTCAGGAGATTACCATGCTTCAACTATCAGGAGAACACAATGACACATACTGATAAATACTTCATTTAAGGAAGAGGATAAGAAACAGATGGAATTCTAAAAAACTGTGTATATTACACTGTGCTTGTGTACACATTAAATGGGACAAACTGATTTGTGCCTGCTTTAGTTTCACACTTTTAAACATCTTCAATAAACCTGTGAACAAGGTCTTCTGAGTGTTGAAGTTAAAAAGTCAGCTGTCTGTCAAGATATGTATGGCACATACATCGAGGACAGAAGACTATGTTCAGAGGAAGTTACAGTTGGCATTTTGGATCGATTAAAAAAACAATAATCATTTCCAACCCACCTCGTCATATTTACGGTTGACCAGAGCCAGTTTGAAGCGGTACTCAGTGGGGTCGATGGTCAGAACGCGTGGCCTGCACTCTCTGTCCAGACAGTAAACGCTGTTTCCTCTCACACGGGTCACATAGATGGGCAGGTCCAAGGTCCTGATGATGCCGTGGTCACTACAGGGAGATATGAGGACACTTTACATCAGATGTGGTAAAATAAAAAAATAAAAAAAACTGTTATAACTCGGCTCAGGGCCGTCATAAACCCATTAACCATAACCATGTTACAGATTCTTATCGAAGAAAGGACAATAAACAAATAAAACCCATCAACATTAAAATATTTCAGGATGTCCTGAATGTGTCTGTTTCATGGTTATATACTTAACTCACCACAAACATACTACCTCACAATAACACTCATCTGTTTTTGTCCCCACTGTTAGATTGTTTCAATATTACCTCAGTCAAGGTCGTCATGTTTTTGCAGGCATTTGTCTTTTTGTTGGTTTGCCTATCAGCAAGATAACTCGAAGAGTTCTCAACAAAAATCTATTCAAATTCATCTTTGCTGCAGTCACAAGTGAATTGGCCACTTTTGAGGCTAATCAACAGACTGCAGCATTTTAAGCTCCACCCTTTGCATGCTCAGTACCGTTGCAGATGGGTGCCAAAAAGTGGGACAGCACTGATCAGTTCTTTGGGTACCTTTTGACAGTGGAAACACCTGTAACTGTGTACCCTACCAAGGTGAACTGCAGCACAAGTGTGACCTTTTGCTTGCCATGGGGCAGGATGTGTTTCGCTATGAAAACAAGCATGCAGCTTTAAAACCAGGTCAGTGTATGGCAACCACAAGTCTGGTAAATCAATCTCAACTGTCAGATTTTACTGCATCATCTTAGAAAGATGAGCTTTTCTTCTCCAAAACTTTTCTTTTCTAAAAGTTTAAGAGCTGATTTCAAATCAGTCTCTGAAGTAGGAGTTTCAGACGGCTCCTACCCAGAGGTGAGGGCGTATTTGATGTGGTTGGAGGTGGTGTAGATGAAGACTCCGCTCTCATCCCAGGCTCCGCTCTTCACTCTGATGTTTTCATGAATGTTGCAAAGACTCTCCAGCTTACGGTTGCAGATCATGATGGCTGTGACAGAAAAGAAAGAAAAGACAGTTAAACAATTATTTTGTTATCGTTGATATCACTGAAGATAAAAGCAGCACTTTGATAAAGGTGGTCAAGAGTCAGTTAATATCAAATGTGAGACTTCAATTCAGTATTTTAAGGTCCCACAAAATGGATTTTCTTCATTTGTAATGTTGTTCGAGGGGGCTTGAGGAGCAGAGGAACATGACCAAACTCTTACATAATAATAACCAAAACCTCGAGGAAAATGCTCTTTAAATACTGTTTTTACTTCCTGTAGTTTGTTATGTCATGGCTTTACAGTGTTTTCTGCTCGTCACAGGCAGGCTCTTTAAGATGTTTGCTCTGCCACCTGTTACATCTCCTCACCCTCCAGTCAAACATCATTTTGGCAGCCAATCAGCACAGAGCTCATGATCGTAGCCTTCTGTAGCCTCCCACCCCCTCAGATGCGAGTGTTTTCAAAGAGTAGGGAAAAAGAGCTGCATCTGATCCTCAACAGAAACTAAACTTTTCATTGTTTAATTCAACTTATATCAAATTCTTGCTCAATAGACAACCAAGACATGATGTTTACAGTCAAACACCTTTAAAACATGTTGTATTCTGCCATATGCTTCTCTGGTGTGGTGCAATTACAATAAAACGTATATGAAATATCAAAAGGTGATATGTAATAATGCAAATAAAATATCTCATGAATTACCAAGATGCAAAAGTAAAACTTAAACATGTGATATGAATAGTTTACCCACATTTCATGCTGTACTGTGGAGGTTTTGTACAAATTTATGAATGTAAGAACTGATTCTGAAAATGGGAGAAAGAGCTGCTTCGTCTGTCTAATTTCAGCAACGTAAGATATTTCTTGTTTTTCCTTGGGAAAAACAGACAAATGTTGGTTTAATTATTAAAAACTTGTGTAAAGCAGCAATTTTAGCTCTTTCTTAAAGTAAGATAATTACATTTCTTATGTTTTCCTCTCATGACATGGAAATAAAGTCTAAAGTGAAGGCTTTTATTATCTTCACACCCATCCTTAGGATAAATTCAAGAGACAAGTCCTGCATGAAATCTTTATGGGTGCTCAAAAAACTAAACTGTTGTACTAAACATTTGGAAACTTTTGTAAATGTTTTGCTATTGGGTGGGAAACTGATTTTATAATTTTGCAAACACTTCTTGGAGCTACCTCACTAAGCAGCAGAATAATTAAGTTAGTCTGCCTCTTTTTAATCTGATGTTTTCCAAACATCTTATATCTGGAAATGCCTCAGCCTCATCAGCTCAAACAAGAAGGTAACAACATTGTGACTCCATAGTAAGAATACATGATTATGTGTACAGATTTTCATCATATCTACCCACCGTGTTTAGCCAGCAGGGCCACGTGGCTCGTGTCTGCGCTCCACACCACGTACTTGACCTTGGAGATCTTGACAGTGGCCAGAGAGCGTTTCTGCTGCACGTCGAACAGCGTGACACCGTCAGCGTCACGCAGCAGCAGAGAGCCTGTTCCAGCGTAGAAGATCTCCTCACAGCTCGGCACCTGGACTTTCTTCACAATTTCATTCTTCAGGTTCTTAATCAGCAGCTACAAAAAGGACATGGACATGTTAGAGGAGTAAAGAGACTTAAGGGAAAAAATTAAGAAACAAAAAGAACACTAAATGAAAGACAAGAGGGGCATTCACTCACTCAAAATAATTATTTTTTCTTCTACAAGTGATTATTGTTAAAACAGATTGAAAGAAAACTAACAATAAAATCATTTTCATTTCTAAGTTATCATACTAAAATGTTTTCGGGAATGTTTAACCTTTTTTATGTTTCACATTCCAACGTTAAAAACATTTGAGAAATGTCTTTGGCGTGGCTAAATGAAGGAGCCCCTGAGCTGGACTACTCTATACAAGGACAATCAAATATTGATAATAAATAATCTTATGTGAGGCATTAACATATGCTACATGTCATAGAGATGTTCAAACTTTTAAAAGAATATTTTGGCTGCATCAAGTCCTTTAAAAAAGTATTTCAAAACTCTCTCAGGCTTACAGAGTGCATACGATCCAGGACAGCAAATCTGTTTCTGGCGACCCAGACTGCAGTCAGACCAGAGGACCGCTTCCCCTCAGGAGCTGAAACAAACAGAGACCTCAGTTACTATGAGCAGCATGTTCAAAGGGTCTTTACTCGGAGCTAAATAAACCCTAATAAGGTGTGTAGAACAAAAATGGTATTAGTGCAACAAGAAGTAATGAACATATTCATGAGCTATAAAGTTACGTTTTTTTACCATCAGGGTTCTGGGAGTCACTCTCTTTGGGAATCGAGTACAGGTCGTAGGTGCTGTTCTCCAGGTTGGTCGCCCTCTGCAGGAGGAGAACAACATAACATGAAGTATGTGGTGAGAGCTCAGATATACGAGGGGCAACACCAGTGAGGGCTAACACCGGTGTGTTAGTGTTTTTCTTCAGAGTTACTTACAGTGCAGAGCAGCACAGCATTCTCAGCAGGGTTGTAGGACATGCTGAA
This sequence comes from Scarus forsteni, assembly GCA_036419115.1. NCBI lineage: Eukaryota > Metazoa > Chordata > Actinopteri > Labriformes > Labridae > Scarus > Scarus forsteni. Next base: position 12,838,413 of record JAZDUH010000157.1, on the reverse strand, counting down.
CACCGGGAACTTGGACCCACTGTGACAAGATAACATGTTAGAAATGGCATGATAGACTAGAATGGTAAAAAATCTACAAGGACTAAAAGAGAAGGAGAATGAGCGGTGTTAAGAATGATAGACAATGTTATGGTTCCTCTTATTTTCTTTTTGTCGTATAAATTAACTGGTATTCATGGTGGACTACAGAACAGGTTTAAGCTGTGATGAAATGTCAATAAAGTGTCTGTTATGCTGCATTTCCATCACTTGAGAGCGGGGATGTGGGCCAGGAAGAGAGGCTCGTGTCAGCTTTACTATATACTATTAATCACAGCAGCATGACACAGTACTGTAGTCTGAATAAGAGTGCAACACTGCAAACAGAGCCTCCATGGGGAGCATTGTTTTTTTACATCCTTAACAGCAACAGCAGAAAACAAATCCCTAAATTCACAGCTTATTTGAACATGGTACAGCATTTGTTTCTGTTTTTGCTGCTGTCCCATGGGAAGTTGTGACCAACCAACAGACTGGAGTGATTTCAGCAACACCCTCCAGATGGTGCCAAAAAAAGAAAAAAAAGGACAGCATGGGTCGGCTATTTCTTTTCTCTTCATTTCATGGTGGAAACACCTGTAGTTGCATATCCAGCCAAACTGCACTAGACTGCTTGATGAAAAGGCAGCTGCAGCGTCTCAAACGCAACATTCAACCAGGTAAAATGGCTAAGACTGCGAAAATAAGACGCCAAGTCCTTTATTTCATTTAAAAACCCAACCAATTAAAACTGAACAAAAAGAAGGTGACTATGCTTACTGCAACCAACAGCACACCAATGTGCACGAGCCTTTCCCGCTTTATTGTTCCCAGTCATGAAAAACAGATTCAAATTCAAATTCAGAAAAACATTGGGAGTAAGAAAATGCTGTGGTTTTCACGTTTCCTTAAATTCCAACAACTATTAACTGACACAAAACTGCAAAAACTGTAGTACTGAAAACAGTTTTATTTGAGTGACTTCAAGTTTGATCCATAATACAGAAATCCACCTGTGAGCCGTTATTAGCTACAATCAACCATGAGAACAAGCATATTTAAGACAATACCAGCAACTGAAAACATGGCAACCTCAGAGAGAAGAAGCCAATGTATCTACTTGATCGCCCCATGTGGCTTGCTGGATGATAGGGATTGAACTTGCTTTTAAAGGCTGAGAAGAATTAAAATTAAATAATATCAATTAATGAGCATAAAAATATTCATTTGACAATCGCTTTTATTTTCACTATCATTATGTTTTTTTTCAATATGCCCCCCAAACATATGTCAGGAAATAAACTGGCCTTGTATGAATGTAGTTAATGATTGCTGAATTATGCATCATTAACTTCGTTATATTCCATGTACCCTTGGCTACCTCATAACAGTTTTGGTGCCTTACCTGCGAAGCTGCATGACGGCTGTGTCTTTGCTGCTGTTGAAGTCCAGCTGGCGAAGGAAGCGGTCCTTGACGTAGTACAGCATGTTCCCGTGCACAGCGTATGCTGGACGCTCGCGCTCCAACTTGAACACAATCATGCCGCTGTCATGACCTGGTGGAGATAAATACCAGGCGTACATGATCACACAGGTGAGATTAAAAAAGCAAAGCCCTCAGGTAAAGCAACAAGTCTGCAATATTTATATTTCGCATACTTCAGTTTTTATATTTTAATGATATACAATTTTTAACTTTAATTCAGCTTTCTTGTCTTGTTTTCAGCCGTTTTGTTGTATTGTTTTTGTGCTCTTCTTTAAAAAAATATATTAATTTACTACATTAACTTCCTGTGAGATTTACTTTTTTTAAATTGCTTTTAATCCTGTCGACCTTTCTGTATTTATTCTGAGCTTCTTGTTAAACTCTTCCACACTTCATCTGCTCGGCCTGATTCTTGATATTGATCTTATTCTTCTCCATATTTCTGTCTTTATTTTGTCTGTTCAAGTCTTTGTCGACATTTGTTCTTTGGTGTTTTACAAACCAAATTATTTTTATAACTCTTACATCTGTCTGAAGCATGATGAAAGTGTCACCACATACCAGCAGCAAACAGGTTGAGGTTTGGGTGAGCTCCCAGCACCCAGAAGCGATCGTGGTCCCGGCGGAAAGTCTGCACTCCGGTCCTCTTGGACATGTCCCACACTCTGATGCTCTTGTCCTCGGAGTTGGACAGAATGAGCTCCTGGCGAGGGTGGAAGACGGCACAGGATACGTTGTTGTAGTGACCGCGGCACGTGTCCAGCTCCCAAGCCTTCGATTCTGGACCATTTGAGAAGAAAATAATGTCCATGTCAAATTAATGAAGAACAAGCGCTAATGATTCTCTACACTCTACTATAAGAAAAACATAAGAGAAAGTAGATGTGCTAAGATGAAGGTAGACATGTTGATAAATTGTGTTGGGATGAAGTACATTTACTCCAATTCTTAAAACTGACTTGACTGCAGGACTTGAGCTATAAAAGGGCAAGAGGCAGCAGACTCATAACAGATATTTATGTGACTTCCGAGTCTCTCACCGTTCATTCTCCAGATCTTGACCTGCCTGTCGTCGGCTCCTGACACGATGAGGGGCATGCTGGGATGGAAGGCAGCCCAGTTGACCCCACGGTCGTGACCCTAAAGACAGAAACAGCCACACAATCCAAACTTAAAAACACAGAGCTGTACCAGACCAGAACCAAAACACTGCAGCTGCCTGAATGTTGACATTTTCTGTCCCCATCAAGTGGAGGGATGGGAATTGATACGATTTTATTGATGCTAATGCTATGAACGACCCTGATGATTGATCAAATTCTTTAACGATTCCCTTACTGACTCCTGCAGATAGTCCGTGTGGGGAAATGTTGGCCTGTAGATTTTCAGTGGGAACAATGTCGAACAGTTTAGATATTGTGCAGTCGGCACCTTTTGAAAAAATTACGCCACAATTCTGACGCTCCTGAACCCTGTCAGTGGAAGGAATTGATATGGTGACATCAAGTAAATCTAAATCATTTTCTTTAGGCAACCCTTTTTTCAAGAATTAAGAAAAAAAAAATCCTCATTAAAAGGAATTAAATGAGGGTGCTGCTGGCCCGGGTTTGGGTTCAGCCTGTAGACGGCCTACAGTGTCTTCATCTACTCTCTCTAGCCCACTTCTCAAAAGCCGATCAGCTGTCTCTCTCTCTCGTCAGTAAAGGCAAAAAAATGCCCAAAAATAATCTTTAAAAAAAGATTACTTATTTCAGAAGTCTTCTGATCATCATGGAAAAATTTCTGTCCTTTTCTCCCTTATGTCATGATGCTAAACACTGACTGATGTTTAAGGTCTACACAAGTTTTATTTTTCTTTCCTTACTTCTTTCTCCTTTTTTTTTTTTTACCTCAAATATGAAGACACTAAATTTACAAGTACAGCAAAATTACAACATCTGCTGTATTTTACCCAAAAGCATATTTTATAAGTTCTTTCCAAAATATGAAGCAGTGGAAGTCTGTGACGATTTGGAAACTATCTGCACAGTGCTTCACTTGTTCCCTTTGGCTTTACATGTGAAAGAGTACATGCTGTTCTTTAGAACTTACTGTAGGTATTAACAATATGTCAGCAGAGGCAGCTACAGGTAAAATAACACCATGAATTTCCTTCTATTTAGTTTTTAGTTTCCTGTGCTGTGATTGGTAAAACTGATGCTTGTACTCACCAATCTGCTTAGCATTATTAAATACTCCACTGTCCACTGAAGAGTGGAATTTTATGGTTGAATTGCTATCCAGTAAATAAGAACAAAGTCATCACTGTGAATTCAACTATGGATGAATAACATCACAGGTACGATACTGTCATCAGCAGATATGAACTATTCTGCTTACACACCAGCAGTCTATAAATCCACATACTGGCTGAAATCCTGGCAGAATGAATGACTGCTCCATGATGCTTCACCTGCCCGTCACTCAAAGTCCATATTAAAAAACAAATATCAAAGTGGGTGCTCTGAAAACATGGTATAGTGAATCTTTTACATAGGAGGGCAGAACAGTTCAGCTTAAACCTGAGAGAGTCATGGTATCAAACTGGGAGTTAAATAAAATGTCAAACTCCTGGACCTGCTGTGTACAGTGATTTAAAATACATTTTTCGGGTAATGAATTCAATCTAAGAAACCATAAAACTTAATAACAAATAACCCTCAAAGTACAGAGAGAAAAGCTTTGTTGAATCTAGTCTGAATGATCTGTAATTAACTGCGTATGATCTGTGATGAGGTATGCTCCCTTTTCTGTGTCATTGTTCTTTTTCTATGAAACTTAGGTATGTCTGGATTTTTTGCCAATATATAACATGCCAGTATTCCTAATATACTGTTGCGGATAACAATATTTTTATTAAGAGCAGTACTGACTTGTTGCTTTCAAAATGAGAGTCCATTTGTATGAGAACAAATGTCTAAAAGAAAAACTTTAACTCCTAAAAACATGAGCAACTTGCCTTTTAAAAGTACCCAAACTCTGAAAAAGCAATAAAGTACATGTGTACTTTGAGAATATTACAGCTGATATGTGGGATATATATGGCCTTAATGTATGGACAACATATCAGATGTAAATATCAGCAAAATATTAAATAAAACCATTATCAGCCATTAAAGTTAATCAACTTTTTGAGCCAATATTGATACCATACCAATTACATTCTGCACCCATTACAAAACTCTTCTCGCAGTAGATCTTGGAAAGTTTGTGCATTTACAAAAACTATTGTGGTCAAACTTGCTGCTCACCTCAAGGACATGCTTAACGACAGCATCAGAGGCACCAAACAAGTCGACACCAGTGATGCCGCGCACGTCCGTCTCCATAGCGCCCGGAGACAGATTCTTCTTCCTCAGACCTGGAACCAACATTCAAGGCAACACGTGCAAGGAGGGAGCCATATTCATGTTACACAGGGCACAACCACAGTACAGGGAAGAAGAAAAATGGGACACAAATTACAAAATCATCAAATGAAGAGCAGATAAGAGAGGAAGATTGAGGGCAATCATAAGGGGGCAAACTGTTGGACCACCGAACAAACGCACAGGCTGGAAACACACCAACACAAACTCTGCTCTCTCATTTCCCCCAAAAACTTGAGTCTGGAAACAATCATGAAAGTCAGAATTCTGTTGATTGGGTTAATGAATCACCAGAAAACAGATGAATAACAATCACTCATGATTTGATTGGAGAGAAAAGCAAGAAACTGATTATTTCAGGGACTCAAATGAGATGAGGAAAAATGAAAATGATGGAGAAAGCACAGCCTGTGTTCATGATTCCTGCCCGTTAAAACAGAGCGGTGAACGGAAGGTTCAACAGCAAGAAGGGATGACGATCACGGGGGGAGAAATGGTGCGAGGAACCCATGTGCAGGTGTGGATGTTTCCAGGTGGAGCATGGGATAAGGAGGACACAGGGAGGGTGTGGACTTGGTGGAGAGGTTGGAGTGGCTGAGGATGACTGATGCTGGAAAGACGAGCTCTGGTGGGGCGTTGGATGAAGGAAATTAGGAGGAGAGGGTTTGTTTGTTTTCTTTGGAGGCTCATGCACATTTCTGCTCAAGTTTGAGTGACATGCAGAGTTAAAGGGTTTGATACAGCAGGTTAGGATTAAGGTGGAGACAAAATGGTGACTTAGGCTCCAAGAAATGGACCATCGCTGGCTATCGGTGACTTATCTGTCCCAAGAGTGTTTCATTTAGTATTCTTACTCAGGTCAGAAATATAGATATTAAACGCTTTTAATAAATTATTCTCTTCAGAATAATATTTACTCAAAAATATGCATCAGGATGTTTTTATTCTATTTTAATAACCTTCAATTGCAGCTTTAGTCTTTTGTTGCTTTTCCAAAACAACAGCTAGACCCTGTTTCATTTTTTAATTAAAGAAAAAGAAAACAATGACTTTGCTATAGTAAACATCACATTAAAAACCTTGTTGATTAAAAATGATTATCAGTCAAATAATAATTTGCAATTTCCTTTTTTCTATGATTATACAAAAAAAATGTTAAAAATAAATCAAAACAAGCCTTGAACAAGCCTTTTGTGATGATAAAATTATTAGTTATAATGCTTCTTAGAAAAATTCATTGATTAATTTAGCTGTGCGCCCTGGAAATCACTTACAACCCTGTTTTCACCCTTAAAAAAATGAAACCCCACCTAAAAAAAATGTACAGGACGAAATCACTTTGCATTTATTTGCCAATCTTTGTAAAGGGGTGATACTGACTGACACCAATGGAGAATTGATGCCAGTGTGCATCCCTATTCTAAAAAACAACTATCATGTATTAAAGCATTGCTTATTAGTGACGAGAAACCTAACATTAATTTGCTGCTTGACATATTCTGACAGAGATGGAAAATATGAATTAAAAACTGCATCTTAGTTGGAAGATTTGAAGCTAAAGTGGTGCAGCTGTTGGTTGTATGACTCTTAGCTTTAATGTTTATTTCCAGTTCTCTTACTGAAGAGTCACCGATGACCAGGAAGGACCCAAGTTTAAACTCTGTTGTATTTATCAAGTTATATGTTAATGAATTAAACCAGCTGGACAGCTGTCATGCAAGGGAGAGGTGTGAATATTATTTTCTGATTAAAACAGTTTATATTCTTTCAGTTTAAGCTTTAACAAGTTAGTGATAGGGCTATCAAGTGATTCAATGTTTAACACTGTGATTAATTACTATATTATAAATGTGATAACTGATCAATTGTCATAGTTATCAAGCTTACAATGTAACTGACAGGAATAAAAAAGAAGCTTGAGTCCATGCTGACATTATGAGGCAATTGTTTGATTTATAAATTAAAAATAAAATAAATAAATTTTTAGGAGCACATGATTGATTGTTGATTTTTGTTGGTATTAATGATGAACCAATGTGAAAATTAGGGAAATACATGCACCAGTGGTTCAACATTAAATTAGCCAATACTGATGATTTTCTAACGACTTATTCCGGTGCAGTTCCCCCACAGTATCAATATTGTCTTGCATGTTTGACCATAAAAACAGATAACAGTTCATTCAACAGGTCACTGCTTCTGTCAAGTAAGAAACTTTTCTGAATCAGGGGTTAGGTAGGATGATGCCAGCCTTAAATTAAGATGACAATGGAGGAGCATCTGCAACTGAAATCTGTTCATCTTACAATCATCCACTGATGACTGTCATCTATGAAGTAAGGCCGATATAACCAACAACGTTAAGCTGACGCATCTGTGCACACCTCATGAGTGATCCAGTGACGTATAGCTTTTACGTTTTTTTGTTCGGCTTTTAATTTGTAAATATTACACCAGCAAAGAGTTTATAACTCTCTGCTCAGACCAGATCTTCTTTTATTTTGAATTAAAAGTAGGGACTTTACCTGCTTTTATGTAGTACTATTGACAGCCTTTGTTAGTATTTATGGTAGTTTCTCTCAACAAAACTTTAACAAGGAAAAGCTGTAAAATGTCAGGTAATAAGAAATTCCTATGATTTAAAAAAATGTGCAGAAGAACCTTCCTAAGGTATGCTGGTGCCATGCAAGCCATATGTTGAGAGGAGTGTGAAAGTTTAAAGCCCTGTCACACTGACTTGCAGTTGAAGAGATCACTAAATGTTGCATGTTCATCTGCAGTCATGCTTGATGTCAGGAAATACAACAGTACATGTTCTCTTAAGATAAACACATTAAACATGCACATGTTGGAGAAAGTGATGGCAGATTTGATTGGGTTAATGGTCTGTTAGAGGGAAAAAGACAGGAACAAGAGGCACGAGTCAATGTTAGCACAGATTCAAAGAGCATGCAAAGGCACAGAAACACCTCTCATCATATTTCTATTTATGCTGCAAGTACAAACCCCAATGCCAAAAAAGTACGGATTTTGTTTAAACTCGAGTAAAAAGAGAATTCAGTGACTTCATTTTAAAACCACATATTTTATGTCTAAGCTGACTGACATTATTGTTTCATTCTTTATTTGGAAATAAACACACTTTCTGAATATAACGCCTTCAACATTTTCCAAAAGCAGATGAGACAGAACCTTGTTGTTTACCACAATGCTACACGGCCTTGTCTTCTAATAATACTCTTTTAGGTGTCTGCAGATTGAGCACAGTTATTGTTTAATCATTAAAGTGAAATTATTTCCCATTCTTGATGTTCATCTTAAGTTGCTCAACAGTGGGCGATTACCACCATCATATTTTCTGCTTCATAATGATTTTAACACTGTCTAAAGGAGACAATTCTGGACTCCATGCAGGACAGTCTAGCACCTGCTTTTGTAGCTCATGCAGAATGTGACTTGGCACTAACTTGTTTTGACTTAGTCTGTGTGGAACCTGTATTGCTCAAAAACCAGCATGTACCTCTGCTTGTCAATGGTGCCTTTACAGATGTTCAAAGTTACCCATGCCACGGGCACCATAAGACTTTTGAAATCACTGCTTTCTATTTTGACAAACATTTTACACAACATCCCAACTTAAATGGAACTGGGGTTTGTATTTCTTCATTTAGAGCTTCTGTTCATGCAGTATTTTCACTGATGAAATACCACACTTTGATTTTGTTTTCATCATCCCCTTTCTGGGTTTTTTTAAATAGAGGTGTTTCTTCAAACAGCCCACAGAGATTTGTCGTCTACAAGGGAAGAGGAAGAAAGGGCGATTCAGGACTTAGGTCATCCTGTTTCTGCTTCTTCCTCATCCCCCATCACACACTGACCCTCCCACCCCCTTCCTTAGCCCAGCCCACAGTCCTCTGGTCCACCGTGCCCAGGCTCTCACCAGAAATATCCCACACGCGCACGGTTTGATCCAGACTGGCTGACACCACCAGGTCTTCAGACGGGTGGAACTGGGCACACATCACGTAATGGTTATGGCCGGTCAGGACGCTGTGGATCAAAAAGAAAATTCAGATCTATTTCGAAACAAATTTTAAATCTGTGAAACGTATTCCATGAAGCTATGTGCCTTCTGAATTGAAGTGAATTTATTCAAGGATTACCCCTGGACATGCAGCATCTCATTTTCAAGGGGTCCCAAGAAGATCTTACTTTCTAATGGTTGCCTTTGATGATGATTTTATGGCCCCTCTGTTCTTGTCACACATTTTTTTCACTTTAATTTTTAAAATTACCTCATAGGTAATGGAAATTGTATTCATCTGATAACCTTAAATCATTGTGTGCAGGTTGTCTTAAATCATTTAAAATGTCTTGCAGGTTTGAAAACACTTTCGTACCAGACACAGGTCCTGGACTGCCAGTTCCAGATGCGGATGGTCTGGTCATCTGAAGCACTCAGAATCCATGGATACTCCTGAAGTGACAGAATAGTAAAATTTACCTCTTTAGCATAAACAAGACAGTTTAAGATAACATTGACAGAGCAGCAGGTCAACTCACATGGTGGAAGAAAGTTGTTCTGATGTAGTCGAGGTGTCCAAGGAGAGTGAAGAGGCAGCGTCTCAGCTTGTAGTTCCACACCTGGTCAGAAAGACAACTTTTACTTTGTGAATGCAAGACCAGTTTAAATTAAGTTTGTTATGTTGTATTTACAAAATGTCTACAGTAAAGGCAAGCAGCAAATCAAGAATAAACATTTCTCTCACACACACACAGGGTTTTAATGGACTCAGGGGGTCTTTCATGCAGATCATTAAAAGGTCCTCAAAGGTTTTGAACTTCGTATTTAAAATTTAAGGCTATGAAGCATCTTTAAATCTCTCATTATGGCTTGACGAAGTACAGCCTCTTTGCATATTTTTCTTGCAATTTAATTTACCATAAGATCCAACATGAAGGTATCCAAGTTTGAAATAAACTTTTTAACATATGTTGAGTACATGTGACATTTACAAAGATGAAGATCAGAGTTTCTTCACTGTATCTCAGTGCGTTACTACAGAGTCAGTTTTGTTTTTGATTTATCTAAACAGAATTGTAGTGCCTGGCAGACTTTCTTGGAAAGAAGATACAATTTGGAAAAACTGATTAGAATAGCTATCCGACACAATTTGGATACCGAATACATTACAGTGTGATAAACACATTAACTTACTTCCTGTCTTTGACAATTCATTTAAAATGCAAAGACATACAGATGTCATCCGTCACTCATTTGAGCATTAAGTGAGTGACAAGACATGATTAATGATTCAGGTATATTATCAGATCAACATCAGTATCAGTAGATAACTGTCTCAAAAGCTGATTACCTGCATCAACACCAATAAAAAAATGTTGCCAATATTTACAGCCAATATTTTGCCATAGAAACTGGCCATTTATTGACATTAAAATATAGACAAAATGTACCAGAATGATCCATGACTTCATTATTAAATGACATGGTATATCAACCAGCATTATCACTTATTAAGGAATAAAATGTTAAATACTGTCACAATGAAAGGTCAAATATAGTTCTATAAAGAATTTGAGCCTTTGACACAGAACTAATCGGCAATACTGAGTTTAGATATATCGTCAAAATCTAATATCATGCATCGTTATTATGAGGACTGATTTTCACACTCTGTCCTGAAGACTTTATGGATTTAAGATGGCAGAAAGCAGCCTCACCTTGATCTTATAGTCATCACCTCCAGAAACAAACAGAGGCTGCTGCTTATGAAAATCAATTCCTCTTACGGGGCCTGTGGGCAAGGACACAACGTCATCATCACCATCATCATCATCATTATCATCATCACAGGAATTAAGGAGCAGAGTGTTAAGTGTAAAACGATTAATCTAACATAATTAATACATGATCCACACTACAGCCTCACCATCATGCTCGTCAAACTTGTCAATCAGAGTGCACATCCGATAGTCCCACAGCTGGATCACTCCGTTGTGCAAACTTGCAAGAACCCATGGCCTCTTTGGGTGGAAACTCAGGCCTGTTGTGCAAATATTAATCATAAGTTATGTCGTCATACAATTTGAACCCACCTTATAAGACTTAAAGGTTAGATTACAGGACGTGAACAGTCAAGTTTACTGATACAGTTGGTGCTTCAGCAAGGTAGGTACCTTAAGTACTCTCTGTAACAATCACATTAATTTACTCCTTAAGCAGATGACTTTTACAAATATTATACAAAGAGTATATTAAAGCCCTAGAATCATAAGCGGGTCATTTACGGTACTATATCTCAAAATACTGACTGAATAAATAACGTCACTGGGCTAACGTTAGCTCACATGCTAACTGTAGCGGCAGAGCTCTTACCTTTAACACGCGCTGACTTCGTCTCAAATTTTGTCAACATCTTGTCTTTACAGGATTGTTACTCTTTATTATAATGCTATAGTAAAACAGACTCCACTGGATCAGTTAAAACAATCCAAAACGATCCAAACAGGTAAGCTCAGGCGGCCCGATCCTCTTCGCCCATTTAGCTGATTCTCCTCTTCCTGACACGTAGCTCGTTTTGTCTTCCGGTTTGTATCAATAAAGTTTTTCAGTGAAAATCTGACGCAGAAAGCTCCACGGCGGCGGCGCACAGAAATACATCACATAGAGCTGAAAAATGAAGAGCCCCGCGGTGATCCACTGTACTATTATCAAGTTGGTATATCTATATTCAATATTTCTATGTCATTCCTAAATATTGTAGGTGCATTGACACTAACTGTAGAAATCCAATCACCTGCCACTCCTGAAGGACAATTTGTTTATTTATATTTTTTTTATTTAATTTAATTTTAATTTTTATTAGGTTAGTTCTGAAAAGGTTTTTTTTTATCAGTTACCAGGTGGCACCCCTTACCTTTAGATTATTTTGATAACTATCTTATCATTCATAAGCTTGACTCTTATGGTTCAAGATAAATAGGAGAGTAGCATTCGCGGATTGCCTATTACAATCAATCAATCAATCAATCAACCAATCAATCAATCGGACATTTAATCTCTATTTGTTTAGTGCCAGCTCATGAGTGTTAAGTCAAGGCACTTAACAACAGAGCAGGGTGAAATCATACTCATTTTATAGATACACATATATGCTTATATGTAATCGTATTTACACTTACATACATCTAGAGATGTATCTATCCAGGGAGAGACAAAGGGACTAAAGTCACAGTCTCGTCTCTGCTAAAAAGAACATGACAACAACGATAAATACTAAAGGATTAAGATAAAAATAAAGATAACACATCCAGCTGAAATACCATTGATGGTTGATGCAGGATAGAGCACATGGAATACAGCAGGTCCACAGCAGCAGGCCAGGTCATCCATATTGTTTGTCAAGGTCACAATAATATATGTCCGCTTTCTGCAGTACAACCATGTGTTTAAGTCTGTTGTCTCTCTCAAGTTAATATCATGAACTGTAATGATAATGGAATGAGGCTAAAGGAAAGGCCACATAATTGTAATAATTTATGAAGCTTCTGAGGTCAAAAGCAGCAGGCAGTCTATCCATATCAAAAGATTCAATGTCTGTTAAGACAGAATCTGCATAATGCTGTGACCAAGCAACCAGATATCATAAGTTCATAAACTAAAAGTCTGATATTAAGACGAAGGCCAAGGTTCTCACATTTTGTAGAATTACTTCAAAAACCAGCATTGGATATATAATTGCACAATGTTAAAAAGGCTCTTATAAGGGTAATAAAGGGAATATTACTTATACTTGTGAATATTAATAAATACTTTTTATATATTGTAACACTGTTGGGTTGTTTTTGTGCCTATTGTTTACTTTTTATACATAACCAAGTCAATTTTGCACGACTTGCCTCTTTTACATGATTTTATTCCTCCCGAACCTTTATTTTTTATTATTGTACTCTAATTATGTTGTTTATGTTTGCACCAATTTACAACCTTTCGACACGCACTAAAAAATATTTCTGGAAAATCAATGCACTTTAGTATTTTAGACTGTGTTATAGTTGTTTTATGCATTATACTGTAGACTAAACCAGCTTGTATTGTTTTTATTGCATCTGTGTCTGCGATCTTTTTTGTCATTTTATATCTCTGCATCTCTGGTTTCGTGCTTCCTTTAGGTTTGAGACTTAGGATGGAAATGAGCAATGTGCAAAATCTGGTATATATATCTATCTATATCTATATCTATATCTATATCTGTATATATGTGTGTTGGTATTGTATGGACTCCCAAGATACTGCATGTTCCTCAATATGCACTGTCCCATCCAAATTCATGTTTTAATAATAAAATATATATATTTTTCACAAAATCTTCAATACAGTGGTTAAAGTGTCAGATTAAGTGCAGCTATTTTTATCATTTACCACCACAACAAGCCACAATAACACAAAATTAATTTCAATCATGTCATTTTATTGCATATATTTACAAAAACAAAACAAACTAGTGTCAAATATCAGGATGCATCTCATTAACGGTGCTCTGGGCATATGTACATCGGCCCTGAGAGTTGAATAGACTGCAGCCCCCCCATCTGTAATGCCACAGCAGCCGTGTGTTTCATGTAAATCTGAACTCTTTTCAGTGCCCGGCTGACTGTGCAAAGTGCACAGTAACCCTTTATGATACAGTTATTGATGAGCTGATGGTCGTGTGAGTTCGAGACCTCTCTCTGTGGTCTCAGCAGTGGAGAGATTTCACTTGTTTAGCAGCTGGTGCAGAGTGGGTGAACAAACACAGCCTAAATGTGCTAACATCAGGCTGTTCTCTGGAGGGAACATAATGTTCTTTTAATGGATGGTACAGGATACAAGTCTGAAGAATTGGATGGTAAACAGCACCTGAATTTCTCTGGTGTTTTTCTTTCCTAACAGGGACTTGGTACCAGAGAAAACATCACTCTGCACATTAGAAACACAGGGAATCACAGGGGAAACACTTTGCACAGTAACTCGACACTATAATGATCACTGTAAGAACAGCAAAGACATCCAGAAACCGTCATCACAATGGCTTAAAATAGGGCTGTGAAACATCTAGAAATCTGACTCCAGCAGTTTGTTGCCATTTATGTTGTAATTACTTTTTTGTACAATTTTGCATTTGAAAACCAATTGCTTGCATCCAGGATGAGAACATGAAGCAGTTTTTGAAAGAAAGTAAAAAGTTGCCCTTGAAGTTCAATGACCCCCAGTTGATATGACTGAGAGGGATGCTATCAGTGCAATATCAGTATTGGCAGATATCGAACTAAAAAGTTGAATACTGGCAGAAGCTGATGTTGAAATTTTTGCCAATATTTGCAGTCGATATATATCAGCCATACACATCGGCCATATATCGGCAGTAACATCAGCAAAAAACAAATGCATTGCTTCACCTCATCATCATTGCATGGGTACATTTCATGAGTTAAATGATTTTTTCCCTTATTTTATATCTGTTCCTTAAAGTAACAGACTCTCAAACTGGAAGCCACAAGTCAACAGTTGTAATGTTACTCTCTACTCTTCACAGAAATATTGGTATTAGCAATAATTCATTGGAAATATCAACATATTTGATATTGGCTAAAAATCCAGTATCATGCATCCCGAATGACAGCGTTTCCACTTTTCAGAAGTTGATCTTTAGTTCCTTTTCCCAAGCAAGCTAACTCGTTTGGATAAATGATTAAAGTTGACAGATTTTCTTCTTTTTTTTTTTCAAATAAATGCATCATGTTTATAATAGTTAGTCCAGTTTCGAGCGAAAATAAATCTGACATCTTATTTGGATAAAAACCTATTTTCATTTGTAAGAAAATAAGGGACTTCTGACAGTCAACAAAAGATGCTTAACCAAACAAACGTTTTAGATGTAAAGGTAAAGCACCATTTCTTACACAAGCAGCACCTTTTTTCACCCGCATTCATCTGCTGTCAATAAACTGCTACAACTTTTGTACTGGTGTAAAAAGCTGAGACACATTGTGGTAACTTCCAGTGCAGGTCACCAGAACACTCTGTTCAAAAACTGCTGTTCAAAGTTTGTTGACAATCACTGCTGTTTACAGCAAATGGCTGCTTTGCGGATCAATATACACAGCTAAATGCAGCAATTCAGACAGTGCTTTCAAGGGGTTGGTGCCACTTTTTAACAGCTTTTCTCCCTCATAAGGGTCAGAATCATGCATCTCAAATTAAAAACAAGCAGAATGTGAATGAATGAATGGTGCTTTGCACTAGTTTGTTTTAAGGAGCTCCTCAGAAGCAACAGGTGGACAAAGGTGGTCTACATCTTACAGGATGCTCATCACTTCTTGCCTTCACAGGCAGGGAGCTTAATTACCACAACACAGCTAGCGTTAGCACAAACCCCATATAGCAAAGAAGACAGAGCAGCAAAAATGCATGTTGTGGACTTCATTGTACACAATTTAAATTCCATCATCATGCAACTGAAAAAACATTTATTCTGGTGTCTCCGAAAACTGATGATGGCTTTTATATCTGCATGACCTATATCTTGATTTAATGGCAAATTAAAAAGCTGAAGGAAACAGTAAAAACTTAAAAGCTTGCAATTACAAGGTGTAAATACGTTTGACTTGTCCACTGATCTTTCCATGTTTTTTTAAAGATGCTATGAGGAGTTTCTAAGTAATTACAAAAAAGTCTCACTTTTAGAAAATGCCTGATCGAAATACACTTTAAGATGAGTTTCATAGCATCAAAATAGGTTATCTATAAATGCTATTCCTTAGCTTCGCAGTTGGGTCGGACAGGGCTGGACTGGCCTGGATACTCTATTATTCGGACACGTCTTAGAGCACCGGGCTGTAAGTAGTGATATATAGCCGGCTACAAAACTATGATACTGAGTTTTCCAAAAATTGCTTGTTGTCACACATCAAAAACTACCGCTACGTAACTAGAGAGAGATATACTACCTCGTCGCTTTGCATCCTGCAAGTTGTTGAAAAAAGAAGTTGTAAAGCAATGAAGAGTTCTGAGGAAGGTCCGAGCTGCATTCATTAGCATCACAACAAACACACGCTTTGGCTTGGGTCACGTCTTTCGCCGCGTGCTCATGGGTAGCAGAGTCTTTATGTGGCCAGACATAGATTCTCCTCATAGCACCTTTAAGTGAGCCAAGACATTCAAAGGAGCAGTGGTGTCCTTATTTTTACCACTTTAAGAGCAGTTAGATATTATGGCGGAATCTAGCTGCTGTGGCATGATAGCAGCTTTAGTATGGTGTGTCTATCAAGCAAAATATCACAAAATATGATTTATTACTGAATACAAAAAAACTTTCAGCATAAATCTTGGATCCTTATATTACTGTAATAAACACATGAATGCTGGCAGTTCTATTTTAATTCCACACTTAGGAATGGGAGACAATAATGGGGAGGATTTTTCTTAGAACAGTACAATATGTTAGCTGGATCACAACAGGTGCGGGGACCTTTTCTGAGGAGTTCAAACCTCTTGATTATTTAATTTCTTTAAATAATTAACAAAAATACACTCAGATATATCCATGTTTCCCATGTTAATAGGTAATCAACTCTTAATTTAAATCCTACACAGTCTGTACAGAAGAGATGTTAATTAATGAGGTACCAAAGCTTCATCACTAATATGGTGCAAATCTGACATGATGTGGTAAATTAGTTTAAAACCATTATCTTAAGTGCCAGGCTTAATGAAAGCCAATTTGACAATGAAATAAAACCTTAAATAACAACCTAAAGTCATTTTGTAAAGGCACTGTTTATACCCATGAACTAATGGATAGGCTTCACCATGAGGCTAAACAGTTGAAGTTCTGCTGTTATTTTCTTAGTAAAGGAATAATCCTAAAATTAATCAGTGAAAGAGCTTATAACCGTTGACAAACCAATCCAGGGGTGAAAAAAAAGAGTTTGCAGTTGTGAGGTCAGGGTTTTCCACAGGAGATTTGTGTTTGTGTGTGGCTCCTTTTCTCCTCCTGATGTTTCAGGACACACACCATCTGTTTGAGGGACAGCAGTGCCGAGGGTCTGCTCGCACTTCTGCCTGACATTAACTTCTCTCTCTGTCGACTCCTCCTTCCTTTGCTGCCTGACACCCACACAGCGTGACCCTCTGGCTCCAGTGCTTCTGATGGACCAAACCACGACCTCCTCACATGATGGAGCACTGCTCTGCCGCCCCCGCTCCGCCTCCAGGGAGATTGAGGGAATCCATGTCGAAGTTTAGGCCCGGAGGCTGGAGAGGAAGAGGAGGGATAGGAAGTGGCTGTGATTTAGTAAACATGAGGTAAAATGTTCATATATGCAAATTAGTCAGCTGTCAAGTGACTTGTGATGCTGAAAGAAAATAGAGATGTGTGTGACAGGCCAAACTCGAAAGCACTCAGAGCGCAAACCTCCGCCAAGGTAGCTCACATATTGCTGTTACATCTATAAGCAATAGTTTCATGATAAAGCTACCATCATAATATGATTCCTTGACCCTGGAAACACACCAAACACTCTGAATCATGCTGATATCATTATTAATTAGACAGATATTGAGCAAAAAAGATCACTGACAAATGGTTGTTATCTGGACCAACACTATAATGTAATTATTTTATGTTTGGACTAGAGCTGGAATGATCTCTCGAATAATCCTGGTTATTTGATTACAAAATATCCTCGAGGCAAATTGTGGGCCTCGAAGCCTCATTTAATATAATTATACATATAAAATATATATCTGGACTACTATACACTGCACGGTGTTTGACACGGACGGTCATTTGTGTGGCACAACGCACCTGCTACCTCCGCTGCTGCGAGGAACGAAAAGAAAACACAGTGCAGTGTGTCTGATGTCAAACGGAGTTAGCTTAGCACGTAGCTTAGCATGATAGCACATCGTAAATGCTGCAGCACGTCAACAGTAAACATCCGGTCTGTGCGTCAAGTCCTCAGAGCAACACAACAGGATGACACTCATGACACATCAACAGAAGCAGCTAATGTGATCAATCACTGAGATATAGATTAGTAAATAATCTACTTTGATTATGGTTCCATGTAAAGGCTGGTTCAGAACGTAAATCAATGCGGAGGCGACTCGCCCAGAATCATGTGTATTTTGTTCACATACTTTTCACATCCAATAACTTTACATTTAATTTGATTGCAGAGAGTAGAACAGGAAACACTGACAGTGAGTAGAGGAAGCAGGTGTAGGGAATGCTTTCATATGTTAAAGAAATGTACATTAGCTAGTTAAATGATCTTAGTATCTAAGTATGATATTATTTGGTCCTAGAAATAAAGTAAGCAAAATAAGATCATCAATATGGTACAGTAGGAAAGGCAATAAATTTTGCTCAGAATGTTAAAAATAAGAAAAATAAGTTGTTAGTTTCAGTGACCTGGCTTTTCTGCTTTGTGTGTTACTAATAATAATAATGTGTAGTGATTCAATGTAAAAAAAAAATAGCAGTGAGCGCATTGTAACAGTTATCCGATTACTCGATTAATCAACAAAAATTTGATAGAGTAATCGATTACATAAAGAATCAATAGCTGCAGCTCTAGTTTGGACATTACCAACATCTTCTAAAATTTCAGCAAACATCTCCAGTAGATTTTTATGTAATCTTACCAACAAATAAACAAACCCCAGCAAAACATAACCTCCTCCGTCTCCATAATGATCAGAAAAGAGGAGAAGCTTAAATATTATGGCTTGAAATGGCAGCATGAATGATGCTTTAGTATTGACAGAGAGGTAACTGTGTCTTTGCTGAAGAGCTGAGCAGACTGTACTTCAGTTCCACTTTATTTACACAAAAAATGTTCCTGTTTATGTAAGTCATAGACTTCACAGCACATTTTCACTTTTTGCTGACAGGGAGAAGTGGAAAACTCACCGTATCACCAGCCAGCTCTTTGGGAGGTTGGCCGAGGTCTTGCAGCTGTAAGAGACGGTGTGAGTCTGTGGTGAGTGTCACTGACAACCCAAAAAACAAACAATGCCACTGTTTGTGCACTTTGCCATCCGCTGACAATGTAAATGACTGTCTTGTGTTTTATGTCTGCAATGTTAAAGAATTGATTTTACCTCTTATTATTTACCTCTGTTTAATTTTTCAAGCAACCAGGAGGTGAAAGAAGGAGTGCGTTTACCTTCTGCATCAGGTCCATGATTTGCTCAAACGAGGTCTCTTTATCTTCAGTTCCTTCCTCCTCCTTCTCAAAGTGCTTACAGATCTCCCCCATGATTTTGGCTTGCTGGCTGTAGCGCTGGTGGTCTTCTGGGCTCAGGTTTGGTTTATTGCTTTCCAACCACTCTGGGTACTGTGAGGGTGATGACAGAAATCAGTGACATTTTGTAATGAAGCAGTGATCATAAACATGTTGGACCACATCAGCCTCCCAAAGCTTCCAATCTGGCTCCTAGACCGTCATGAAATGTAAAAAATGTGAGGCAGACAAATATTCTGTGGTTTGGAGGGGATATTTTTGTTGTAGCATCCCTATAACTAAGTCAATATCTGTCTTTATAAATGGTTTAACTATGAATGCAACCCCCAAAACAATTGAAATTGAAACAGTTTTATCAGAAGTTACTTCGGATTTGTTCTGATACCTGAAAGCTTCTGTTATCGAGTATGACACCAGACTGACGTGTGACTTAAGAGTCAAAAGGTGATGAAAAACGTGGCGCTCCCACAGAGAAGAAAGCAAAATACCATAGCTGCCCAATGTGGCTGGGTGGTATTGGTGTTATGGACTGATCTTTTTAGGCAAAAATGCATAAATTTGGGGAGAAAAAAGTTAAACTCATATCGGTATGTTTATGGTGGGATTAAGAGGCGGGAAATTCCCAGTAGCTTGAAGTTGGCTGGTAATTGGCTGGAATCTGGCAGTCACTGAACCAGCTGCATCTTTGTATTATTTAGACCTTAATTTTTACATTATTATGTTGTTTTTTAAATCTGACCTCCCTCATGTCTGTCAAGAAAAAAAATGTCCCTCATACAAATGTAGTTGAAGACCTCAGGTGTAGAACATAGTGATGAGATAAAAACCTTTGCAGTGATCTCCTTAAGAGACGGGTAAAGCACTTCCTTGGAGAGCAGATTCTGCATGATCGACTGCATGATGGGTAAGATGTTGCCATCATCTCCACCTCCTTCTCCACCTTCTTCCAGTCCCAGGCCTTCAAGAGCTTTGACCAGGTCTTCTCCAGCCAGACCTGATGACTGTCGAACAGAGGAGACAGTTTATCAACTGTTCCAATAGCAGTTTCCATATATTTGCTAAATTCACTCTTTACCAACCTGAAGGTTATCTGCGTTTTTGGCCAAACCACGAAGGGTTTCTTTAAGACAGGAAGTGAATTCTTGTTGGGAGGCAGTGTCAGTGCCTGAACAAAAACAAAGGCAGCATTTAGGCCACAAAGCAGAAACAACAAAGACAATACAAGGCACAAAATATGCAAGTAAGCCTTACCAACTTTGCCTGCAGCCTCTGACAGTTTATGGAAATGCTGCAGTAGTTCTGGCTCCTCCTGGGCCAGCTCGGTCATGGCTTTCTCCCACTCCTCTTTGGCTTGAGCAGCCATTTCGCCCTCAAACAAAGTTTCAAAGAGCTTACAGTCCTCAAGTAAAGGAGGCTACAGAGAGAGAACAAAAAACTTTGAGGAATAATCTTATCAAGTTTTTCATAAAAACAATGGGAAAATAATCAAACCAAGGTCGTTTCTCTGCTGTCAAATTCAACTCCTGCATGTGCTAATTGTAATTAGACATATTTAAATGTAGTTCCTTGCGTCTAATTGTCAAACAAAGCATAATGTTATCAAAAATTAAAAAGTCTATACTAAAATGTCACAAACAAAGCACATTTACACCCAAACAGACCTTTTCTGCACCACTGCTGGCTGAGGAGGAAGCAGCTGCAGGCTCTGGGGGTGGAGGAGCCGCTGTCTTGTCAAAATCATCCAAGGCACCTTTAAAACAAGGGCGACAATAAAGCAGTTACCCTCAGACAGACTCATTTATACGGGTGCAGGACATTGGATTTTTGCCGATATCCAATATATCAATGTCAAAGCACAAAGCTCCTAATTTATGACGATTGATTTGTTGCTTTTAATGTGAAAGTCTCATTGTTTGAGGAACAAATATAAAACAAGAAAAACAACATTTTAAGCTTGAAAACATGAAACTTGATTTTATTACACCCATGCAGTGATGATGAAGTGAAGCATCATGGAACATTTACAACTGATATATGCCTAATATATTGGATGTAAGTGTTTGCGACATTTTCAACATCGGCTGATGCTGATATTTAACTTTTTAGGCCATTATCTGCCAATACCAAAACAATCATACTCATGAGATTGTGCATCCCTTTAATTTAATAACACAAGCATCATGATGCAGCAGCTGGCCTTTCATTAATACTCAAATTTGAGCTGCAGCTGCAGAAATAAAAACTAAATAATGTAAAGTTGTGAAAAACAGTCAATGCAGCACAATCCAGTTTCTGTTGTGATGATAACAGAAGCTCAGTGCTACACTGCATGTTTCAGCTTCCTTAATGCTCAAAATGTATTTTCTTGGGGTGCTGGTTTGGCAGAGTGGTTGGCGACCATGCACGTCCCATGTTCATACTTCTGCCGGTCTGGGTTCGGACCCAGCCTGTGACCAGTTTTCAGAGTGTCTTCCCCTACTCTCTCATCCTCTTTCACAAACCTATTCACTGTCTCCCTCCTGTCAATAAAGGCACAAAAAATGCCCAAAAATACATTTAAAAAAGTATTTTCTTCTGAGAAAATTTTGATCATAACTAAAGCTTTACAGAGCAGCAAAATAACTCATACGTCTATGTTGTGAAATACACTGGTATTACAAATCAGAGGTTGTTTTACCAACTCAATGCACTATAGTTTTAATGTTATTGTGTACATTTTTCATAATGAAAAACAAGGCCAGAAAATATCCCTGCCTGATTATGAAGGGATTTGTAAAAGCACATTTACAAGAGGATTACAGTTGCAGGAACAATCTTATAAGACATTGGTAGAATCATTGATTACCTCCACGAAGGAAGTTAATATGTTTGTGCTGGCAAATTTTTAATCCAAATCCAAATCCTGGAGCTTTAATAAGGTTTTTTTTAACACAGCACCTTAGGGCATTTTCCCACATTTTCAATGATAACTCTGCCAAGAATGTCAGAAATGCCTTTAAGGAGGCAGTGCTTTCAGGACATTTAAAGTTTATGGTAAAGAGTAGAGTTGTTTTTCCTGTTTTGGGTCAGTTCCTTAGACAAACAGTAGGCCACTAAAAATTGATGGATGATCTCTTGCAAAAGAGAGGCTTTATTTTCCCCTAAGAAAATAATGAAAATTAAAGTTTTCAATACAGTGAAATAATTGTGAACATTTTGGCATTTAGGTGAAAGGCAAAAATCAACAGCAGTGAAAATTAAACTCTTCCGTATGAAATCAAATAATGCCTTTTAAAAACTTTTAAAATCATTCATAAAAACTTCTTACATTTACCTGTAACATCTTACCTTATTGACTTATGATTAAGAAACTAAATAAATATCTACTAAAAAGCATTGTTATTTATTATGCAATGATAATAAAAGAGTGAATGATCCAAAGAAAGAGTCTTTAAAATAAAAGCATTGTTTTCAGCAGCAAAAACCCTCACTGACAGCATGTTCGCCATGTTAAATTAAGTTTTCATAAAAGCTAAAGGCAATTAAACAATTCAAGGGCAAACAAATTAAGCCCGAAAACCACACAGATATTTAGAAATAGGCAAACATTAGTAAACACGGAGTCCTCTATTATACACCTAAATGTTGTATTTACTTTAGTTTTGTTGTTCTGGCGTTTGATAAGAGAATTTCAACCTTTATCTTGAGCTACTTGTCGATATCTAGGGCTCAAATGAGAGGTGTATTAGCTCAACAAGATACCGTGTTAACTGATGCCTTAAACACTCTGTCTGTGGTTAACGTAGTTACAAAAGCAGTTTAAATGCGAAGTGTTTAAAAAAAGATATTAACAATATCGGATGAGTATTACGACATAAATTGTGTGGAAAAATACCCCAAAAATGAGCCCTGGTGTTTAAATCAAGTGTTCCAACTACGACAGCCACGGAAACATTTGGCTGAAGGCACCAGCCAACACGGTCACTGATTGAACCAAAACAGGGGTCCCACCAGCCGCTCAAGCTAACAGGGTTACCGGAGCTCCCCGCGCTGTTTTAACATCACAACACTCCTCCGAAACAAAGACACATCAGACACTTAATGCTGTTTCTTACTATCCAATAATTCATCCAGCTCAGCATCGTGTCCACTCGCAGATTCTCCTGCTCCTGACGCCATGATGTTACACCTTCACCAAACACCCGAGTCCCCGGAAACTGACGTCTCTGACTGTGAAAACTGTCGCAGGTACAATTACGTCACATCTTCAGATGTGTGTTGAGGTTTGGTGACTTCTGGTGGTGAACATTATAACTGCGGACAAATATCCGACAGTAGAAACTAGTTTCATCGAGAACGCATCGGTTTATGAATGGTTACAAACTACTAGGTTCCATTTAACCCTCGAGGGATTACATTAGAAATACAAATGCCGAACAAACAGATTTTTTCTGGTTTAAATTTTGTCCTTTGCTCATCAGATATTTTTGTTCTTGAAGCAGTTTTCCCTTATTGTGTGTCTGGTGAGTTATCAATCATGGCATTTATACGACAGTGTAAATGAATCCTTAAAGAATGCTTAAGATTTGTTTTTACAGATAGTTATAATTTTTATTTGACTTTTTATTGGTCTTTATTTGTATTATTACTCTTTTTATTTTAAAGAATGAATCAATTTGAAAACTCGTGGGTAGCAATAATTATTAGGCCTACATAAAAGATAAAATATATAAATTATTCATCAAAAAATGTTTGGGTAATTAACAATGCTGTTCATTTAGGACAGTGGTATTATAAACCTTGGGTGGTGGGTTTATTTGTTTAAAGCTCATAAAACTCTTGAAGGAGATACTTTTTTATGCAGTAAACTGAAATATTGGGTGGAAGGTTTGACTTCAGCAACCATAATACTAATATTTATAACAACAAAAACAAAAACAACGTTTACAATAGCAATTAAAAAAAATAATTGCTTTGGATTTGTTGTTTTGGATTCATTGTAGCTAATTTCTCAAATACGTTTAAATCCATGCAGTCACTCTAAAAGCCAATATCGTAAAACGAACAAATAAAACATTATTTGAAATATTAAAATGAATATCATCAAAACACCAAAAAATAAAAAATGCCACAATATTAGTGTCAGTTTGAATTAAACAAACAACTGAAATAAGGGTATAAGTAATCACTTACTCTAGTAAAATGTGAAAGCATGATATGTAAACACACACACAGATAGTCTACATGCATATAAACATTACAGAATAATTTTCAGGGCTTCATAATTGTCCAGAGTCTTTATGACTTTTTGTTTTTTTATGCCATGCAGTGATTTGAAGTTTTATTTCAGAGTAAACCCCCTGCTCTGGTACATCTAATAAAAAGCATACTCTCTCAATCAAGAATACAGACAGTCATGCCAGAATTAAAAAATGACCAATTGTATATTAGTGATAGAAAATGTAACAATCCATTTATTGGGAAAGCTTTAAGTGTAAAAATTGACATGATTATACTGGAACTGCAAAAATTAGAATAAACAGTGATTTGTGTAACACAGATAATAACTACAAATATTTAAAATGGTCAATTTCACCAAAAGCAAAAGAAGTACAATAAAAAATTATAAATAGTTAAGCTGGAACTCTTATGAAAAGATTTGGATTTAAAGTTGAAGCCGGTGTTTTTTTGTCTTGAGGAACCTGAAACTTTTGAACTTGTCTTTTATTTAGAGTTGCAAGTCAATTTTGGCAGAACCTACATGATTGGTTAAATAATACAATTGAGAATATCACACCTTAGTATGAATGAAATCTTATTATACAAGCATGACTCCGCTAAAGAAATACAGTATCTGACACAGTCACTACTATCATGATTATGGGAAAATATACATTCATGTAAATTGAAAAATTAAAGACTTTCATTCAGATTTTTAAAAAATGTACTGAAAAACTTTTAATTCTCATTGTTACTTTTGGCCAAAAAATATTGGCCAATACAAAAATTTTGCAATAATTTGTTACAGCTCTTGATGCTTTAAAGGGTGGACATGATCATGTCCTATCAACCTGTTAAATGTCTTTTAGCATCATTCTCATGTGCTTTAAATGGGAATCATACTGTGAGAAGGATTGTCTCATCTGATAGCCTCATAAGAGAAACTGCCTGTATTATTTAGTTATTTATTTCATGTTCTAACGTGTCGTAGTAATTATTCATATATGCTATATATATATATAAACATATATATATATATATATAAACATATATGTATATATATATATATATAGATAGATAGATAGATAGATAGATAGATAGATAGCTAGATAGATAGATAGATAGATAGATAGATAGATAGATAGATAGATAGATAGATAGATAGATAGAAATTTGAAATTTATGTTTATATAAACACGTATTTTACTGAGATGATTGTCCTGATTTTTTTTTTAATTTTTGCCCTGCACAAGTTTGTTTCTGCAAGAATGCACAGCAGAGATTCTTACTGGAATTTGTAATTATTGTTCAATAGTTAAAAAAAATAACAGATTGAACATTTATTCACTTCCTTCCTTTTCTTCTTCTACGGTCAGGAAACGCACTTCACCTCCTCTGTTTGAGCATGACCCAGTAAACACAACGCGGTTGCCATGGTGACGTTGCGACAGTTGCTATGGGAACGTTTCCAAATAGTTTGATGTTGAGGTGATTCGGTCATGTGAAATGACAAATATTTATCATTATCACGTTCTGTTTGAGCAAAAATGTTGACGAGGAGGCTAAAAATGAAAAGATGAGAACATTTCCTGTGAGTCACGTTGAAGCTTCGGGGCTTTCTGAGGGTCAGGCTGTTCTCTGGAGTGTAAAAACACAGAGGATTTTCACCAGGACTTTTTGTAACAGCAAAAGTATGTCTGTTGAAAAAGATGAAACATGTTCAGGATGAGTAAGCAACACAAAAGCCCTCCTTAATTATATCCAAGCAACCCTGGTATAATATTTACTGGAGTTAGTGCTCCATTAGCCTTTAAAAGTTGACAGAAATGTAACAAAACTTAAAATGTTGTTTTAGCAGCCATAACACCATATTGTAAATAGTTCCTCCCTTAACACCACAGTCAAGTTGAAGCTTAAAGTTCCAACCTCTTTATTTCTCTTATAGACTGATGAGGGCCCAAACGTCTGATTTTGATGTTATGTTCTTTTTATTATTTTCCTTTTGAATTTACTCCAGGACACTCTCTCCTGTTACCTGCCATGAAGAAAGTGGCAGAATAAAAAATGTTATGAAAAAGTCACCAGTTAATCTGACACCAATTTAACTGTAACCCTGGTTGGACAATTATGGGACTTCAATATAAAACAAGTTATTTGTTATTTATTTGACAATTAGCCTAGCTCCACCAAGGAGGTATTTTTGTGGGTTTTTTTTGTTTTTTTTTGTTAGATTTTGCAAAAACTACTGGTCAGATTTTGCTGACATTTTATGCAGATGCTGTTAATAGCCCAACTTAAAAATGATTAGATTTTGGTGGTGATCCAGATAACTGCCATTAGCCAACGGTCATTTTTGCTCAATAACTCATAGAAATCCTTATGATGGTAACTTTATCATGGAGCTATTGTTTATATGTATAACAGCAATATGTGAGCTACCTTGGCAAAGGTTTGTGCTCTCCGAGTGCTTTCTAGTTAACTCTGCACTTGCTGAAACTTTGTCAACACCAGAACTTTAGCTCTTCTCAGTTTTCTGTGTAGGGTGAAGTGCTGAAGAATCCAGACTAAAGGGGCGTTCTCAATGACATGTCTGATTAACAACTCTGACCTCTGAGATCAAGTGGAACATATCATACGTTCTGCGGTAATCAGTGAGCTATGTAAACTCATGAAAACGGGTAAAAAAAGGAGACCATCAAGGCAAATATGAATTTCTCAAACCTGGAAGAGCTGGTTCTTGATCACATCTCTGGCTAAGGCTCAGCAATAAGCAGACACATGTTTTGCAGCAGGAATATTTTTCTTGTCCATGAAGTGAGAGGCTCAACACTTAAAGAACCTTTGCAGATCAGTTTTTCCTCAGGAGTTGACAACCTTATAAAGCTGATCCTAAAATACCCTTCTTCTTACAACACTGCAGCTTCCAAACGTGTGGAAAAAAGAAGAAGTCAGAGATGCCCAGAGGAGGAGGTGAACCTCAGCTGCACTACACTGGGTGTGTTCTCCAGGCTGGAGGAGGAGAAGGAGGAGAGTCGCACAGATGTGAATTACGGTGCAGACATTTGATGCCTTATTTGGTTTGCTGGGCGGGGAGCTGCTCCTTCTGAGCTGCCCGTCACAGAATCGAGGTGTTACAATCTGCTGCTGGTCGTCCTTGAGAACAGAGCCTGTCTGCAGACCAGAAACACGGAGGTAAGCACTTTTCACTACACATGAGAATGTGAAGCTTTACAAGAGGACTTGAGCTACTTGTTGCCCCAGCAGCCAGAGTGATGCTGTGCTTTTACAGGTCAAGGGACTTTCTTTCAGCTTTTACACTAAAATGTAAACTTTTATTTTGTAGGGAGGATTCACTCTTCCTCTAAAACATTTGTGGGAATATTTCTGAAAAAATGAAAAACCTTGAAAAGTGAACACCTAAAAACTTGTATAAACTTATTTAGGTACTTTTGCAAAGTACGTTAAGAGATTACAGAGTTTTTTGAAAATACATTAAGTCACTAGTATGTCTAGTATGGAGACATTTACAAAGAGGAATAAAGAAATGGTAAATGATGTAAATAATATACCTTCATATGAAATGTCACCATATACTGGTTTATTTTATTAAGTAGTGACATGACATAAAAGATTGAAAATAAGCTAAAGAAAACACAAGTTAAACAATACGATGTACTAAAGGAAACATTTTGAAATGAAAGGATGGAAATCCACATGAAATAAAAATGAGTTTGCATGGAAAAAATTGCAGTATTTTTAAAAAAAGTTGATTTCAAACTTCTTTAAAATTCAGTTTAAAAGCATGTCTTCTGTTTGTTTTCATGAGTTGGTTTTCAGTGTAGACTGTAGTAACATAGTGTGTGCGCTGTGGTGTGTGGTGTGGTGTGGTGGGTTCTGGGTGCGGCTGGCGGCACACCCACCCTCTCTGTCTATGAATGAACTTGAGCGGGAGCCTACAGCTGTCACATTGTCACAGCCAGGGCGCTCCTTGAGGGGTGGCCAAGAGGGGCACGGGCCCCATTTTTTAAGATGTAATTGGCCATCAAAGGTGCCATAAAGGGAGGATCAGTATGGACAATTTTAAGACTGACAGGGACCCTGAAAACATTTAAACTGGTCTTTTCTATAAGTTGTAAATGTGTCCAGAGAAGTTAAGACTTTCTAACATGCTTTGTCTTAATTTAATGCAAAGAGGCATCATTCAGGTCGCCCACATATCAGTAAAAGAGTTAGAAACAAACAAACAAACAGTACAATGAAAAAAGTTTATCCTGTGGCTGCTTTCACTGGGGTAATGACAAACCTGGTAGAATAATGCCATCCCCATCATGTGGTATTCTAGACAAATCATAGCTTTTCAACTTTTAAAGTAAGCAACTGTGTAGGATTGGTTTGAACCACTCTGGTGGGGGAACACAAGACTATCCTTTTATAGGGCCCCACATTTATTTCACTACCCGTGTTGGCCACCCCTGTATTCTGAACATTTATGAGCTTTTGTTATTTTACGAATGCTGAATCAAATTAAGACGAAAGACAGAGAAAATAAAAATCTGAAAATCTATAATCAATTTACTGGAAAAAAAACAGTTTCTGTAAAGACAGGGAGAATTAATGCATTTGTTTGTTCATTAATCTGACTAAACATCTGCAGACGTTTTAAATAAAGTTTTGGTTGCATGTAAAAATGCAGTATTTTTCAAAAAACTTGACTTTTAACTTCTTGTTGTGAGTAAAATTATGTTATTAGTCGTACTTTCTGTGTTTGATTTCATCAGTTGGTGTTTAGTATAGACTGTAGTAATGTGGTGTGGTGGGCTATGGGTGTGGCCGGCGGCACACCCACCCTCCCCATATATGAGTGAACTTGAGCGGGAGCCTGAACATACAGCTGTGACAGTGCAACAGCAGGGGCGGTCCCTGAGGGGTGGCCAAGGATGGCATAGGCCCAGCCTTAGAATTGTTTTTTCATGTAAGAGTTAGTTGGAAAAACAGAAATTTACAGTGTTGTGAAATGAAGGAAGCTGTACAAAACTGCAGTTTCTTTGTCAGCAGTTGGCCTCCTGTATGAAGACATTTATTTAGGTGACATTCTTATTAAAAGAAAAAGAATACATGGAGGCTAAAAGCTGTAATCAGCTAGCTCATACACCCTTGAATGGATTTTTTCCTGGAGGGATGCCATTTATACTGAAAGCCATGGAGCATGATGAGAGGGCCTAGGTGTCAGTGCCTACCTTCATCCACCAGTGTACCATGTTAAATGTAGATTATCACCATATATGAACATATATAAAACCTGTTTTAAGAGACTATTTTGGTCTAATAGGCAAATGCTACAAAAGCATGCAGCACAACAACTCATACATTTTCATTTTATTACTAATTTCTGTTCTGTAAAAGAAAAGCTTATGACACCTGCACATTTTCTCCATCATGAAAATCTTCACAAATGATGAGAGTTTTAATGTTTTTTTTTAATTATAGGCACAATCTTGCAGTGAAAAGCTATTGTCCGGCCATAATGGAACATGGTGGTTTCCTCTAAGTGTGACAAGATGAATAAGTTTTCAACAGCTGTAGCAATCCAGTATATCACATCTAGTTTTAAAGAAGATCAGAATTAATGGTATTAAAAATATATAATGACATTTTTGGGAGCGAGATGAGCTGAGGTATACTAAATGCCCTCTCTTGTCCACATTTTAGCACCCATTTCTGCTTCACTCTATCTATAGGTTGATCCGAAGTTAGTTTAGGACAGTGTTTCCAACATGGCAGCTGCCGTTAAATGGCCTCTGAAGTGACTGATCAGCAAGTGTCCCTCAGGCCTCTTCCATCATTTTCCACAGTCTGTGGTTGCAAAAGGGGCCAGGAACTTAAAACCATCTGTAAATCAATGCAAATAGTAAAATGACTCAAACTCATAAGTCTGTTAAAGCTGTGGTCTACGATTTGAAACCGCAGCCTGCCCCTCCTTCCCTCACCTCTCCCCTCCGTGTCCCAAGATCCCGCCCCCAGCTCGTGACGCCTCATAAAGCCCCCTCGGACTGAGCTACGAGCGATTAGCACAATATATCAGCAGCAAACTCAATCAAAAACAGCTCAGCTCAACTGAAAGTATCAAACACGACAGACATCTCCCTTATAACACACAGCAGTAGCCATTTCAACTGGACCGGCGGCAATGCGGGTCTGGCGCCGCCAGAGCGGAGCCGAGTGTGGGGGAGGATTAATCTTTCTCAGCCTGTCCTCCCCAGCTCAGCTTACAGTGCTAACGATTAGCGGCTAACAGGCTAACCCGCTCCCCTACAAGTTATTAGCCCGTACAGGCACAAATTAACCAGAGTTATTCAACAGACATCTCCCACTGTAGTAAACAAAGCCATTACCTGATCATGGGCAAGATGCTGCCGAGTGAGGAGACGAGGAGAGGGCCGAGAGGAGAAGGGTGGTCTGCAGCCAGACTGTCTTGGGAGAGGGAGGCGGATTCCCGGTTCGGGCGCTAGGCTTTTCCTGCTCCATGATAGTTCAGTAGCTAACGCTGCTAGCTGCTCACCGGAGGTAGAGGGGAGGAGGCGGACCATGGGCAAGATGCTGCGATCATGAGTGAGGGAGACGAGGATTGGATGGACTCATGGACTAACTCACGGACCAATTAATAGTTGCAGGTTCTTAGGCTTGATTGGTCAGCTAGTATGCAGCTTTTCAGCGGATATACTGAATGGATTTTTTTCATTCTTTTTGGTCTTTATACTGTGTAGATAGGACCATAGGACCATAACAGCCTTATAAACGGTGTTATTAATATGTACAAAGCTTCCAAATCGTAGACCATAGCTTTAATTGAACAATTCCCAAATCACTTTCTTTTACTTTCAAGGGAGTCACACTCTCATCAGAAGCACTCGATGACAAAGAATTGAAACAACAGAATTTTGCTGAATTGTCTGGACAGAACAAGATTGAATATCAGGACTGTCATGTTGTTGACATAGAAAACCTGAAGAGCTAAATGTTCCTGTACAGAAAATCAAAGTAAATACATAATGAAATCAAGAATGAATTGGATTAATAGGCCTGACTGATAATAGAATCATCATAAAATCTGATCAAGTCGTATCACTATTGCAACTGCACCTAAAATTTCTGCAGGGAAGCTCTTGCAGGTCATTCAAGGACACAAACATGGCCTGATTGTTTTGTTTAATTCAGTTTCATATTGATTCAGGCAATGCTGGAGATAATCAGATCTTCTAATAAGAAGGTATTGTTAGAATATTGTTGACTCTATGGAGGCACCATGAGAGCTGAGCAACTCAGGTGCAAAATCTATAATGATCTGCAGGACATTTGGTTTTTATCAGGATCAGCTGACATCAGGCTTTATTTTTCTCACAAAAACATATCTCATAAATCTCCTTCTGAGACAGTTATCTTGTTGATTTTGGAGAACAGAGCAGCTTTTTATTGGCAGTCTGCTTTCACCGTTTTGAAACACTTAAAATATTAAACTTTGGACAAACACTTTAAAGAGCTCATATCATGCAGTTTTAGCTTTATATGCCCTCTTAGCATGTCTCTTCTGTGTCATAGCTCACTTGCCAGTCCAAAGAAATCTAGACACACCCCTGGATCACACTGTTTTAAGGTCAACTTTTACAGTCTCTTTCGAGGTTTCTGTAGAGGTTGTAAACATGCCAGAGTTGTGTTGAGTCCCACAGAAAAAAAAACAAGAGCCTTTTTGTTCCTGATTCCCAAGCAGAAAGTTTCCCTTTTCTTGGAGTTGGTTTGGCAGCCTGTTTGTCTACAAATGGAACGAGGTGTTCTATATTTATTACAGCAATGACTCTTAATTTAACTAGCCTCAAGTCCCAGAATCACCCCCTTCATCAAATTACCCAAATTACTGAGTTTTCCACCAGACCTTGTCTATCTGTAAAGAAATGCACTTCTTGATGCTGAGCACTAGAAGGCGTCCGTATTTTTGACCTTAAGACAAAGGTCGCACGTGTAAGTGGAAATGAGGCGTAACCCCAAATTGCTCCTCTGCTTCGTCAGCGTTGTGTAGATGTGTCTGAAAATATAGCAATATGGTTATCAAATAACACAGACCTAACCATCGCCAACATTTTTTATCTCAATATTTCATATCAGCATGGTGAAATACAATTATATCTCAAAATGATTTACAGATTGAAATTTTTGAAAATCAAAAAAAGAATAGGCATAGAGCAAGAACTGTTTCAATCGACCTTTATTTGTGTAGTGGCAAAAATAAAGGGGGTGGGTGCTGGTTTGGCGGAGTGGTTAGCAACCAGGCACCCTATGTACTTGCTTCTGCCGGTCCAGGTTCGAATCCCACCTGTGACCAGTTTGCAGAGTGTCTTCTCCTGCTCTCTCTCCCCCTTTCACAAAATACATTTACATAAAGGGGGCACAGTTTGACCCTTGAGATGTGGCCTTTTGTTTTCAAGAGGTTCCTCATGCCTGTGTGAGTGTAAAGGTAATTATGGAGGTCCTAATATTGACTTTAACTACTATGATGATAATCAGCCTGCTTTACAGGCCCAACATAAACCTTTAGGGAAACTAGCTTTGTGATAAAACAACTTAGAATCTTGTAAAAACTGTTCAGAACTGTCAGAAGCAGAGTAACAAACATGGATGTATGCTGGCCTGTGGCTTCTATACACCTTAGGCTTTTTTCCTGACCCTCTTTCACAGCACATTCACAGCAGACTTTGGCACTGACCTCTGAGTTGAGAACAACAATTTTTAGAGACATTAGGGATTTTTAGGGTCTACATGATGTGGTTTTAAAGTTTTCCAGTCTGTTAAAATGTCAGTCTGGTGGAAAATGCTGATTTGAGTGTTTTCAAATGTGAACTTAAGTTTGTCTCTCTGAGACTCACAACAGCTACAAACTAACAAATTGACATGAATCTCTCACTCTCGCACACAAACACACTGAGATAGTTTGATAACAGAGCTCCCTCTGTGCTTTGCCTTCGACCCACCGATCCCCTCTAAGTGGATTATGGGTAAAATCAAGTTAAGGATGTTGTGTCATGACAACCAAACAAACAGGCTGAACATATGACCTCTCCCCCACAGACAAACATCTGCTTTGTGAGATTTGAGTGTGTTAGTGTAGGTGGAGAAGTACGGACCAAATACGGACATTTTCCAAACAATTTTAAATTAATAAGTAAAAATTGAGGTGAGTATTTCTTGAGAAGTATTTTTTTTTCACAATATACTCCTTATTTTCAATAACATACACGATAATAATAATGGCTGGTTGTTGAAGCAGTGTAATCTTCAATACAAATATGTCCATCCATCCAGTATCTTTACCGCTTATCCCTTTCTGGGCTGCAGGGACTCGAGTCAATCCAGCTGACATTGAGTAAGAGTTGGGGTACACCCTGAACCAGCCGCCAGTCAATCACAGGGCCACATAGAGAGACAAACAACCATTCACACTTACACTCATAAAGGGTAATTTGGAGTCACCAATCAACCTGATGAGCATGTTTTTGGACCGTGGGAGATAGACAAAGTGTCCGGAGAGGAAGGGAAAACATACAAACTCAGCACAGAAAGGCCCTGACTAACTCGGGGGTCTAACCAGCAACCGTCTTGCTGTGACAATAATATGAACTTGTAAAAATGGAAATATTGTGACGTGTTTGATACCAAGGCAGCAAAACAGTAAGGATGGTAACCGATAAGATTTTATTGATACCAACACCACAAGCTATGAAAGAGATGGCAGCAGGAAGTGGCAGTGCAGATATTATCAAAATGCTAACAAGCAGTTTTATCAGATCTGGATGGCAATTCTGGATTAGATAAAAAATAAATAACTAAACTATAAACTTCTCTGTAGACATTTTAGTTTTTCTCCACTTACGACAGGTTTCAGCAAGACTTTGCTCTCCTAAGTGTCTTACTGTCTGTCCTTTAGGCCCATTAACTGCATTATCTGATTGGCCCGTAATGAATATGACTGATAGAGTGATCGTCCAATCAGCTGCCGGAAATGCTTGTAAACTGTTGTTCCCTCCGCTAACCATTTCCATGGGCTCTTTCCAGATGGACTTGTGAAATATATTGCATAGTCCATCTGTAGTTTAAGGTTAACAAGTGATTGGTGATACCAGACTTTTTCAGACTGATACAAAACAGATACTTCTGCTATAGTTTCACCAATACCAAACACCTCCTCCGATGCACATGAAATGTTTTGTTTTTTTTTGCATTTTTCATTGATTAGAAGCACAAAGGAAACATGTAACTCAGACTCAGGACCATTAGATCTTAAAATAAGTTTTGTTTTAAAGGTTAAGTCCAGTAATATAAATTTAGCAGTTATTCTATCACTAAAGACCAAAGTGACATTTTTTGGGAGGAACTGATATTTATTCTATAAATACAAATACAAAGTGACAAATTAAATACATTAAATAAATGTTCTAATGCTGGATGTGCTACACTGATTTATAAGTCTTTTAGACAATTCATCAACGAGTATACATATTTTTACAATATTTTTGAGTAATAATCCAAAAATTGTGTTTTCTTTCTGTCATTACTGCATTAGTTTGCCACTGTATTAAGTTTCTAAGCTTAAGCTTGTGGGTTCAGCTGAGTGCTGCTTGATGCATCAGAGTGTCTACAGTCACGACACAGAAAGTGGCGCTGCCTTGGTACAAAGACAGAAAGATTAAAACATTACTTCACAGATAAACATTTACCTAGAATACTTAGTATTGAAATTTTAGGGGAGTTATTGATTACCCATAAATGTATTGATACTTTGATACTTGATATCTGATACTGGTCTCAGAATTTGAAAGAGAAAACTGCTCCTGATTTAGTCCTGACCTTCTGACCATGTAAACTTCACATTTAAATAGATCATCCAGTGTTCAGTAAGTGCATTACTGCTGATGATTCTAAAATTAGGGCCTATCATCTTACCTGCATGAAACTGTATTGATTATCTTAAATACTCAATCTGTTACCCAGCTCGAGGTAAACTCTCCCTGCAGCTGCATGAAGAGTGAACGTGCAGCGAGGCATGATGCTGTCACATCCTGTTTGCTGACCCGCTCCCATCCTGAAGTCTCACACTTATTTTCAGCCCCTCTTCCCCTGTTTGTCGTGTTTTCCATGCTGAGCTTTAAAAAGGAGTCCAAACTTTCCAAACTCCCGCCTTGTTTCTTTCTCATTTTTCAGCACTCGGCCATTTTCCCCTTTAGTTTCTCCCCTGACTCGATTCCATAAGCAGAAGCAAACTAATGGCGGCATGAGTGGCGTGATTGATTTTTCCATTACGACCCCCCAGTATAGGTTTATTTTGAGTGGTTTACATGAGGCATAATTGGTACCCTGAATTTAAAGCTGGAGTGGGAGTATAGAGTAAGGAGAGGAGGGGGAGGGAGAGGATGGAAAAGAGAGAGAGAGTAGCCGCCCTATGAGCAGAAGAAGAGAGAGAAGTTGGCAGATGTGACAAAGTTAGCAGTTGTTTCGGCAGCAGCCAGACTGCCGCACATCTGGAACACATCAGTAAGCTGGAAAATCTTACAAGAAATGAGGGAGGAGGGGGTGGGAGCGATGAGAGAGAGGGGGCCCTGTGGTGACTCACTTCCCTGCTATTCCACTCCATCACTTTGTTTAAACTTTGTGTCCCTCTGCAGCCCAGGCACAGGGCTTCCCCCGTAATCCTCCCTCTCCTCACCCTCCCTCCCTCCTCCTCTGCTCTCATATGACCTCAGCCAATCGTCCTGCCGCGGATTCAGGGTTCACTTTTTCCATTTTTGACTCTTTTTGCTCCATCTTTTCCACCCCTTCACTCCTCCCCCTCAGGTCTTTGGGCGTTTTATGGGTGTCTAATGGGACTAATGTAAACAGGCCATTTCTCCTGTTTAGAACTGGTCCTGAATGTAAACCTGGAGCGGGGAGGGAGGAGTCGAGTGGATGATGGGTGTGAGGTGGTGTGAAGCGAGACGACCAGTGTGGCTGGAGAGTTTGTCCACCTTATCTCTTTAAAAGTGTCTGTTATTCTTACTCATTCTCTGATTTTATGAAGCCTGAAACAGGAGACCAGTATATATCAGCCAGCTTATGGTGAGCAAACACTGATTTTAAAACACAGACTGCAGAAAGAATTGGATGATGCAAAGTGATGTTGCTATTTGATTACGAAAGGAGCCTTTGGATTGTTACTTTCACCAGTGTATTTGCCTGTTTGTATTTGTGTATTTGTGTTTTTGCAAGATTACGAAAAAAAAATGGACGTATATTGCAAACATTTCCAGGAGACTTAGAAACGAGTCGTGATACGCATGTTTGTCTGGATGCAAAAAACTCCCCAAATTAAAAAAATTCCCATTTGTTAACATTAGGCAGAACTTTTTCTTCCTAATTTACAGGATAATTTGAGGTCCACGTCTCCATCATCAATGTAAATTTCTCCTGGGTCTGACCCAGATTGGCATCCCAAAGAAACACTGACGTTTATAATGGGAAATCCCGTTGACTGTATTCAATAATTCATGTTCAATCAAAATATTAAGAGATGCTTCTCATGTCCATGCTCCATGTCTTCTTCTTTGATTTTGGTGTATGTCTGCAGCAGTGTTACAGTGCCACCTGCAGGCCTGGCACATTTACTACAGTGTTTTCAATGTTTTCATGTGGATGGAGACATTTCCTTTCTTTATGGAGTTTTAAAAATGCAAATATTTTCGTCTCTGTTTAGATAGAGCCTGAAAGGCATGTCCTGGTAATGTGCCCCTGCAAAACAAAAAACATTCAACAACTGAAAAACTCATTAAAAATGATCGATGACTCAGTGTAAGAGTGAGAGCAGAAATGGTCTCCATTGATAACGAGACAGTTCTGCAAGTTTCCCCAAACATCCCACAAATTTGTAGTGTTTTTTCTTTTTTTTTGGATAAGGAGTGAGAAGTTTTGGGAACACATTTGGCAAACGCCTTTTTTTCTGACGTCTTAGCAAAAACAGCTTTCATGCATGGTCAAAGAATGCTGGATAAAAGTAACACTCAGTGGCAGAGAAAATGACCTGGCAGGCTTGCTGTTACATAGGATAATACAGAGGACACACTCCCCACCTGGTGTCATGCAGTTTGTGGAGAACAGCATGTAAGTGGTTATTTTCCAATGGGACATTCAGAAGCCTGGAGCCAAATTTAGCGACATTTTGTGGAGATGTGATCACCAGAAAATGACTGAAACAGGGGAAAGTTGGGATAAAAATAGACATGAGCAGAGCTAAATTCTGCATCTTGGTAAATAATCAAGCTAACAAATACATACTTAACTGGAGACTCTTTTTCAACAACACATGTCCCTGAAAAAGGGACATAAACAAATGAATTCTATCCAAAGTGTTCAGTTTTTTTACTTAAAAGATCTTTAATGGTGAATCAAGATATATGACACAAACCCTTTCCAAATGAGCTGCAACAATGCCACAAGGCTCCAAAAAAACAACAACCAATCCACTGTATTTGTTCAGGAAATGAGGCTCTCTGAAGTGTGACCTCCTTATAAAAACTGTAATTCTGTGACTTTAAGAGGCTGTTTCTGTCTCTCAGAGTTTGACTTGTATCCTGAAGCTTTCCTGATCATACATTAGTGTGCAGTAAAGCCGAGGTCCCTGGACGTGGGAGTGGAACATGTGAGGAGGGTTCATATTTACAGCATGATGACAGACACACTGTAGGGTCGCTGGAGGCTGCAGCACCACACCCGTCACCATGTCCATGAGGGAATGTGAGAGTGAAACAGTCTGCTCCCAGGACAGGACTGATGCTACAGGGAGAGCAGTCTGGAATTTAATATGAGGCAGAAAATATGTCTATAAAATAGGGTAATAACAGCCACCTAATAATCTAACAAGACTTAAATGTGCAGTGACGGCTGCTTGCACAGAGCGGTCTTTATGTCTGTCATAACTGTGTGTTCATACTTTCACTTGTTGTCTCAACCATTCATGAAAAACAATGAGGACACTGTGTGTGTTCACAGGGCTGTAGTGGGAGTAAAGAGCCTGTTGAGCAGAGCTGTTTCCCTCATGTGGTCAAATCTTCAATCTTGTTTAGAGGTCAGAACAATCACAAAGATGCCATGTTTAAAGCCATGTGACACAATCTGCCAAATGTGACTCAGGCTGAGGCACCACTACAACCCATGCACAACTTAAGAGAAGTAACTGAACTTTTCTTTGTAATCTTTGATTTTATATATTATGTTTTGTTTTGTTTGCAAGTGACTGTAGAAGTTACTTTTTCTCTGATTGTTTCTCTAAACAATATTTTGGAGCATTAGAGTGTGGCATAACATTTAAGAAAATATTACATTTGGAAAAAAGGTAAAAACAGTAAACACTTGTTTTGTTGCATCTAAGATTTTGTTAAATTGGCTTTCATTCTATTGTAAACTCATCATATTATGCAAAATTACTTGTGTTTGAGTGAAGAGACATGAATGTTGCTATAATGACGTTTTTTGAAACCAAATATAAATATATATATATTATATTTATGTTAAATTGACCTGAAATGTATGTAAAATTGTGCAGA
The DNA here is from genome assembly GCA_036419115.1 of Scarus forsteni. Lineage (NCBI taxonomy): Eukaryota > Metazoa > Chordata > Actinopteri > Labriformes > Labridae > Scarus > Scarus forsteni. The sequence continues at coordinate 12,799,372 of JAZDUH010000157.1, read as the reverse complement.
TATGAGACTGGCCTGCTTGAAGTACAGATCTGCCTCCCACCTTCAGGTCACAAACACTTGTTGAAAGGAAAGGTGACCTAACAGAGAAAGTGATGCCTCTGTACCAGCTTTTTTGGAACATGTTGCAGGTATCTAATTTAAAAGGAGTGACCATCTGCAAAACAATGATGATCATCAGTTTGACCATTAAATATCTTGTCTTTGTGGTGCGTTCAATAGAATATAGGTCAAAAAGATATGAACAAAACATTATATTCTATGTTTATTTATGCTTTACACAGTGTTCCAACTTCATTGGAATTGTGGTTTAGACAGTCATTAACACACTCACACCCAAGGCCAATTTAAAGTCAGTTTGTGGGTGTTAAAGAAACCCCACAAATGTGAAGGAAAACACAGAAATCTGGGAACTCAGACCAGATGCACTGTGACTGTAAGTTGGTGCAGTGTTTACTCATGGTGGATTCATGTTGGGTTTGGATGTGTGTATTTTTATATGAATGGATTTCTGTGTATTTTATGTTTATATGCATATATCTGTACCTATGAAATGATGAGTATGGCTTCGGCCTACCTTATCATAAAGTGTCTTGGGATATCATTTGTTATGAATTGTACTATACAAGATAAGACTTACTAATTCATTTAAAGAGGACATATCATGCTTGTTTCTCCTTTTCACTATGCCAGGCTAGGATGCCTGTAAAGCATTTCTGCCCTCAGTACAAGTCATTTAGTTCCTTCATTGCCCCACAATAGCATTCTCAAAATCCTCATTTTAGGCCATTATGAAGCTCTCGTTGAAACACTCGGATCTGAGGATGACCTACAGTTACCTCACAACGTCACAGCCCTTTGTGCTCTGATTGGTCAGTTCTATCGGGGGTTGAGCCAGCCTGTCCTTCTTCTTCTACTGTATTTTCCAGCAGGCTCAAAGCAGCGACCGCGTATTGAGTCCCCCTACAGGCCAGAGCTGGTAATGAGTGAATGTGAGCTAGGGATCTATATACTGCTGCTGGTGGATGTGTTCCTCGGTGACGGTTTTGTGGCTAACGGACATCACAGAGGAGGAAGTGTTTTATCAGATTACTCCAATATAAAGAAATGTACCTTGTGTCATCACGTTTGAAATCTCGCAGACATCTCGCAATGACCTATTTTCAGAGGCATCAAATCTCGTTCTAGGATATCAGAAAAAATACAATATCTCATTTTTTGAAAATTAAGGGGGTGTAAGGTCTTGTTTTCAAATTTATTATATTATATGTAAGTATTAAATCATGCATCAGCATGATATGTCTCCTTTAAACAAGCAGCCCTCCACCCAAGTTACACCAGAGGGATAGTAGACTTTTTGGAGAGGTGACTGTGAAGGCAGCTGTAGCTTTCTAAATCTAAAACTATGGAAAAAACTTCACCTCAAACACCATAATGTTTCCAATCACAGAACACGGGAGATGCAGCCCTAAATTGTGTGCACGGTTACATCAGACAGGCCAGACTGTATTAAAAGGGCCTGTTCCCTCATTTCAAAAAGATTTTAGCACCTGGAACAACTGAACTACAAAATCACCTATCTGCTTAATGACTCTGATATTTTGTCTCATATTTTACATTTGCTCGGTGAATAGCTAATGTCCTGTATTGTTTTAATCGATGGCTCAGTCCTTTATGTGCATTTTAACACTCTTTCCTCTCTTTTAATTTTTTACATTTCCTCTTCTCATCTCAGGGCAGCTGATGGTGAAATTCTGAAGACGTGACTCCCAAAGTGAAGTGACTCACATCTCTCAGGAACCTCCCTCTCCATTTACAATCATGGCAATAGTCCTCCAGTCCAGTCCCCTCCTATGGACACGGTTGGCAGCCCTGGTCTTCTCCTGTATAGCCTTTTCTTTGGCAGTTCATGGCGCCCAACTGAACCATGGCACAGGGGACTGGTGCATCTTCTGCTGGGCCTTCAGTTTCGCTGGCACTCTCCTTGTCCTCCTAGTGGAGCTGTTTGGCCTTCAGACCAGAGCCCCCGTCTCCTGGAAGAACTTCCCCATCACCTTCGCCTGCTACGCTGCCCTGCTGTGTCTGTCCGCCTCCATCATCTTCCCCCTCTACTTCGTCAAAGGCATCTCAAGCCAGAATGAAGTAGGCACCTACCGCATCGTGGCCACCGTCTTCTCCTGCCTGGCCACCATTGCCTACATGAGCGAGGTGAGCATCAGCAAGGCGCGTCCTGGAGAGGTGGCGGGATACATGGCAACCGCCCCTGGCCTGTTGAAAGTCTGTGAGACCTTCGTGGCTTGCATCATCTTCGTCTTCATCAGTGACCCCGTATTGTACGACCGCCATGATGCGCTCAAGTACTGCATGTCCGTCTACTGCATCTGCTTCATCTTGTCGGCTGCCATCATCCTTCTCTGCATCGGCGAGTGCACCGGCTGCCTCCCCTTCCCGTTTGCTCGCTTCCTGTCTGCCTACGCCATGCTGGCAGTCGTCCTCTACCTGTCAGCGACCATCATCTGGCCGATCTTCAATTTTGATCCTAAGAATGGTGGAAACAAACATAGGCCCAACAACTGCAGCGTCAGCGTGGGTCTGTGCCAGTGGGATAAGTGCATGGCGGTGGCCGTGCTTACCGGCGTTAACTTCATTCTCTACCTAGTGGATCTGATCTACTCCACTCGGCTGGTGTTTGTCAGCTCTTAAGTGAAGAAGTCATCAGTCGGGCTTGCTGTTTGCTCCACATAAGATTCATTTAGCAGTTTTGCAAAGGCTCAGTAAATGTTGTTAAATTTGATAAAGCACAGCAAGTATCTCTGCTCTGTTCTTTCACCAGCATCAGCTGAAGCATCATACTGAAGTTCTGGGTCATAGTTTGAGCAAACTCCAGTTAAAAGTCAAAATGTTTGATTTCTGCATGCTTTTCACACCAAATATTAAAATGAAAACACCAAAAATTCCAATTACATTTGAGAAACAGAAGCTCTTTATAATTTTTTTTCAACAAAAGCATCAACAAACTAAAGAATGCACTGCCTACAATCATCAACATGTATGAAATTTGTTTAGTGGATTTTCGTGCCCAAAATTCATCACAATTCACATCGTTATGTTTGGGGATGTTCCCTGTGCTGTCAGAAAGTTGTCTGGATTCTTGTTTGGTGGCCCCTTTAGTCCCTCATCTCTTATTGTCCATTTCTGTCTCCAATGTCGCTTTTCCATTTCACTGTCCGCACAACTAAGTTTAACTTGACACAGTTTTGGCACGGCCCATTTCGTTTTCCATTCCAGTTTAAACTTTGACTATACATTTTAAAGCTAGGCGTTGTCCTCATAACGTGGCTACATGAAACCAGAAAGGCATACCCACAACAACAAAGAATGAAGCGATAGAGCTGCCACCCCCCTCTGGCTTAGTGGCTTTTTGCTAAAGCAAGTAGACAAGTTTTGTTCCAAAGACATTTGCATGCAAGCCTCACACATTGGTTTGGCAGTTCAAAATTTGCTGCTGTATCCTGAGGATGATTGGATGACTCATTCCGGGCTATTAGATGATGTTGTGGGCACTGCTGCTTAGAGGTTAAGTTCATAATGCAACCCCGTTTGTACTCAAGCTCTGTTTAAAAAGCATCTCTCCCACCTTAAGCAATATTTTCACTTTAGTTTTCTGCCTTTCGTTAGAGTAAGAGTCCGTATTCACTCCTTAGCTCCAGCTGAAACAGGCAGCACCCAAGCTAATATTTATGTGGGCAGCCATTGTTTACAGGCTTTCTTTCTGTTGCTTCTTGCTGTCTTGAAATAGGCCTTGTCCTGTTTCCCTCTCCCCTTAAAAGATGCAACATGGCCACAAAACTCCAATAAAACTGGTGCATCCTGTCCAGTTTTTAAACTTTGTAGAGCTCTGGTTAAGACTTGTTAACAGAACAACAAGTGAGCAGCAGGGGTGGGTAGCACAACTTGGAGGTTGTTATTTGAACTTCACAGCCATCAGCATTACCATAGACTGGGATCTCAACTGCTGTGCCATCTACCAACAGGAGGGCACACTTTTTATGAGGGAATTTGATGGCATGGATGTTACAGAAACATTATATTGTTTTCTGTGCCTTTGCAGACCTGCCAAATTAGATTTTGTGTGGGGCGAACTGCCATCCTGAGGACGATGTGGGTAGAAAAGACGGATAGGCTGGTTGTAATGGCTGTGTTTACACATACAACAATCTTTCCTTAAATTAAAGAGGTTTTCTGTTCGTGTGTGGGAGAGCATGAATGTCAATCCAGAGGCCTGGATAGACTCAGATCTGGACTGTCAGAGACCTGAATGTGATTACTGGTATATGCTGATACTAAAAACCAATGTCATCATTGTGACCTGGTATAATACACAAATAAGATTTTATCATGTATGCAGAGATGGTATGAATATGGATTTAAATAAGCTATAAAAAGAATCAACCCAAAATGCAAGGTCCATGTAAACATAGTCTGTAATGAGAAATGAAGAAAAACCAAAGACAATGGTGGCCTATTTTGTGTTTTTGTTTGAACTTTCTTTTTATATTGTGTATATCTGTGCTCTGCATAAAGTTTGTTGGTCATAAAGAAACTGCCGAGAAGTATTTTTTTGTTGTTCTGTTCAAATTGGCAACCTGAGGTGTTTAAGTTTTGAACCTGTTTATTGTTTGTATGTTTGATGTTTAATGAAGAGATTGTTTTGATTTGATTGTCCCTCTCATGCTGATCATTCACAAGACAATTTTGAAATTTTAGTTGTTATAAAAATCACGACATGTTTGTAAGCTGTAAAAGTTGACTCATTTGGCTTATGGTGCATCCATTTCTGCTAAGTGATGGCTTCAACCTGATTAAATTGAATAACTGTATTGACAACACATATAAGGATAATTAGGATTTTTTTTTAGTTAGCCTGAGATTGGCTTATTAATTGAAGTGGGAGAAATGGGGTCCAAAATCTGGCATTAAAATCGTCCTGTGAGTAGTCAGCTACAACAACTCTGAGACTTGAAAGTGTGCAAAATTAGCCACATACTGTTGCTAGGCTACAAGATAAATGCTTGGCTAGCGTTTTCCCTCTTGTTATTATACATGTGTCTGCATAAACATGCTTCACTAAACTGCACAAATATAAATATTAATGCGCAAAATTATGAAATTCTAAAATGTGTAAAGTGCACTATTAACATACAACATGGTGATGATCAATTCCTGGTGTCTTCAAATATTGAATCATCAGCTGACTCTGACTCAAACCTCTTAATTCAGAAATGTTGCTGATTGATTGGGTCTGATGACTTTGTACTGCTGTACTTAATACTCAGAGATGAAGATGGAGGAAATCTTGATTATTGTTGTTAGTGATATATTCAACTTTTATATCCCACTGTTTGTTTTTGTGCAGACCACGTCAGTGTTACATGAAAATATAATCCAGTGTTAAAATAAACCCCATGTTAAACAGATGTGTATCTGTTCTTGTATTACTATATTTAATTGTATTTATTTACTTGTATTAATATTTATATTTAACTTAAGTGTAATGTTCCACTTTTCAAAGGCTTATTTTTGTCTTAATTTATTTGAGAAGTTCTTTTTAATTAAGTAATGTATGGAGGGATGGACAGACAGAAGGATGGATGTTTGGATGGATGAATTAATGGAGAGATAGTTTGATAAAAAATGATTAATACAAATCCAAATGAGAGGTTGGATAAATAATTGAATAAATGGGTGGATAAAAAGCCAAATGGTTGGATGGTTGGGTGGATGTATGACTGGTGAATGGATAGATGGATGAAGGGAAGGAGGGAGAGATACACTAATAACTGAATGGACAAACAGATGAATCAATAGACAGATGAAAATATGATGGATGGATGGACAGATGAATAATTTAAAGGTGCAGTGTGTAGAATTTGGCAGAAACAGTGAATATAGAATATAATGTTTCTATTTGTATGTAAAGTCAGTCAAAATAGGAGTTCAATCATCCCCATAAAACGTTTGGTGTATTTTCATTTAGTTAGAAAAAGCTTTAAAAAAATGTACATTACCGCCGTCTGCGTTCATGTAGGACGACATAATTATACCCCATGTTGTCTATGCGTGGGTTTTGGGGACAAAAAGAGCGAAACAAGATTTTTGAACAAAGGTCTGGCCGCCGGCCCTGAAATCTACCTGGATGGCATGTGGTATCTTAACTGAACCTTAATCTGGTAAAATAATAGTTACAAATATGAATGAAAAAACTCTTGCAAATGATGCTCTGTTAACGATCCTTTTTGATCTTCACCGGCTGTCGTCACTTAGTGATGTAATGGATGGAGTCAGTCCAAACACTGGATGTTGCTTAAATGCCAATTTCCACACACTGCACCTTTAATTAATAAGAAGGTGGATGAATAGCCAAGTTTATAGTTAGTTTGTTGTATGGATGAATAGTTAAAGAAGTAGATAAACATTAAATAGATGGATGGATGAAAAACCAAATGGATGGATGGAAAAATAGATGAATGAATGAATAGCTTGATAAAATTACAGATTAAAAGTATAATGAATGGTTGATTTGTTTGATGGATAAAGAATTCAATAAGTAGATGGGTGGGAGGGTGGACGACTAAATGCTGAAAAGCTGGTTGGGTGTATGGCAAAAGTGGATAAAGGAAGTGAGGGAGGGAGACATACATTAACAAGTTATCAGACTAAAAGAGGAAAAGTAGATAGATGACAAGATGAATGATAGATGAATAATGTAATAAGAAGTTGGATAAATAGCTAAATTTATATTTAGTTTGTTGGGTGAATGAATAATTTCATACATGGGTGGATAAAAAGCCAAATGGATTGATAGAAGAATAGATGAATAGATGAATGGTTGAATAAAATGATGAATAAAAAGCATACTGAATGGCTGGTTAGTTTGATGGATAAATAATTCAATGAGTTGATAAATTCAAATGGATGATGGATGCCCAGATAAATAGATGGATGGATGGATGGATGGATGATGGATAGAAAGCTTTGTGAGGGAGGGAGAGATAAATTAACAAAAGAAAGGATTAACAGATGCATGGATGGGTTGATAAATAGAGAAATGGATGGATAGCTGGGTGGATGCATGGATTTAAAGATGGATCAAGGAAAACAGGGAGGGATTGATGAATTAATAAATGAAAGACAAATACTCCTATGGATGGAAGGATTTAGACTGAAATCACTTTCATAAGCATTCAGTTTCAGTGAACACGACTATGAAAGTCTCCCACATTTGACGCATCTTCTGACTTCTTTGTTTCAAACCTTTAGAAAACCATACTGTAACGATTGGACGTTATTTTTCCTCCTTATGGACCCATTAGTCATGGTGTGTCTGCCCTGTGATCCACATACAAAAATACGAACATGCCAGTGGTTGGACTTGCTATTGCGGCAGCCGTGTTTCCCCTGCTGGAGGGTTCAACCCTCCTTAAACAAAACAAACTACATGACATGTTATTGTGTCAGAACTGGGCGTCGTTGTCGCCTCCTTTCCTGGCTGATTTACTGTAGACTCAAATGTTTACTGGGTTCCTCTCTGCTCTTCAGAGTACTTAAACCCCCTCAAAAGTCGAGTCTGGGGCCCGAGCAGTCACGAACCAGCAGGCTTTGGTTTCGTCTGTATAAATGAAGGGGATGTTGCTGTAAAAGGAGGAGGTGGTGAACTAAGAAAGATTGTTGAGAGGTTATATAAACAGACAAGTCTGCATAGGTTTGATGGTAATATAAACTAGAATGACTATAAGTTCAGGGTACTCTGAATTAATCATCACACTAAAGGAAACTTTTTGAAGATACTTTTATTTCCCTTGATTATTCCTCCCAATCAATTATACTGATTGATATTGTATTTCATATCATTGGAAAGCCTTATTCATCAAATTTACAATGAGGAACAACATGTCTCCTGCATTCGCAGAATGAGCAGCACAGATGTGGGTGGTGCCCCCAAAAAAGGGCTGAAATCCCCTGTGACTGGAGGGTGGTGGTCTAGTCAGAAGAGTGGAAGCATTATTTGGTGTCAACCCAGGTACCATTTCCAGGCTTAAGTTCTGTGAGACTGGAGAAGTCAAAGACAGACAGTGGAGTCAACGTCCTAGGAAGACAACACCTCAAGAAGACCAGCTCCTTGCCCTCATTTCACCGAGGAACTGTATTCTTTTTCCAGGGGAAGGATGAATTTTTCTTGTTTAGCTGTGTTGCTCATTCCATGAATGCACATTCTTACAAGCTGTAGCTTCTTGCAATGGTGACTAATCAGACTTTTCAGTGATATAAAAGATAATACCAGTTGGTCTTATTACATAGGAGGAATAATAATCAAAGTAACATTTCCAAACTCCTTTTGAGGAGTATATGTAGTATGTTGAGCAAAAGATAGATTTCAAACCACTATTAGGCAAATTTATAGTCTATGTTTGATCTATTTAGAAAAAAAATGACCACTTTGAGGAAAAATTGGTTCAAAGAGCACTGAGACTAAATACTCAAGGCGATCAAACAGGCAGTCAAACCAATGAAACACAAGAGGAAAACTTTATGCAACCATAAGCTGGTGCTCTGGCATGAGTTGGCATCAGACCTGGTATCATTTCCAAACTAAGTTCTGTGAGAGTCATTTTGGAAGAGAGGTGGGAGGGGCTAGGCGGAGCCCTAAGGAGATGCTACATTCAAATTCATGCTAGTTTTCCAAAATTACCAACCCTAGCTTTAAGTCTGAATGTGTGTTATTTCAATTTAGACTTAAGCCTCAGCAGACATGAGGTCAGTCTTCATTTACTTATCTGTAATAAACCACTCGGTGAGCTTTGCTGCTCTTGTACACAGTGACTAAATAAATTCCCTGCCTGCCCACTGTGCTCCATAATGAGAACAAAGAGAGAAGTCATCAGCACCACAATAGCCTGATACAATCTAAGAGGAGAAAGTACTCAGCCTCAGACCCAACGTCTTGCTTCCTCTCCTGCAGCGGATGTGTTTTTCTGATCCTGCCAAGCCTCTGTTGTCAAACAACAAGCAAACTCCAATAACAGCATGAAACACGACCGAAATCAGGCCACTAATTAAAACAGGCACAGATATGTGGAGCGGTTGGAAAGGCCCAACATTCCTCCAGTGCTGAGTCGAGTGTTTCCTCATCATCCCACAGTCATGGTTTGTTTCCTTCTGCTCGACTTCACTCTGAACTTCTTTTCTTTCCAAACTGTGAGCGCCTCAAACACAAACAGCTGTGTGAGTTCTTAGTGAGCTACAAGTTTAGTAATTTGTTGGGTTGTTCCTTAAAAGGCTCATTTAGGGTAATTTCATCACATTTGTGTCCTCTGACTTTACAATGACCCTTAAGCGGGTTGTAATCTGCTCACAGTAAAAGGATCTGCTGTCATCCGCGGAATGTGAGGGGAACTTGATTGATTTTAAACACAAAGGTCAGCTCGTCATCCTGAGGACTGTGCTGCCAAGAAACAAGAAGTTTTATTAAACGCCATGTTCAGGTCTTGAACAGAGGAGGAAATGCGCTCTCTGTTGGTTGAGATTGATGCAAGAAGAAAAATGGCTGCTTCTGAGTGAGATTATTGATTTGTCAAAATTCAGGTAGGCATCCTTTAAAAGACATGGACAGTTTTGGGCTGATTTATACGCCCATAGAAAGAATTGAATGAATCATTTTGATAATCAAAGGAGGCTGAGGGGAATTGTTGAGGCCAATTCATGGATGCAGCTATAAACTTCAGATCAACCTAACAGACAGAGAGGCGGGACTTACAGTCACCTCAGGATTAACTACTGCATGGGCTTGTAGCAACGTGCGATATAAAGAAAGTGGATAGTATATTTATGATGGGTTTTCAGCAGGTACTTAAAGAGTATACACACATACACACAAGGGACATACACAACCCCCAAACGCACGGGAAGAACATGCAAACTTCACACAGAAAGGCCCTGGGGAGTGAACCGGCTACCTTCTTGCTGTGAGGCACATGCACAACCTGCCAAATCAATGGATGATCATTTTTGCTAAATAACTGCCTAAATCAAAACAATATCATCATGATTCTGAGTGCTAGGTGTGGGTTTTCAGGGTCATGAATCATATTATAATGGGAATTATCATGGAACTATTGATTATAGATATAACAGCAATATGTGAGCTACCTTTGCAGATTTCTGAATAAAATTTGAACAAGACTTCTGCTTCATTCTGTCTCTTCTCAAACTGGTTTGTTGTGTTGTCACACATTTGCATATGTGTTCATTTTGTTTTAGATGGAGTTGTTTGATGGGCAAATATATTAATTTTTACTTTGTTTTTTGTTTTAAGTTTTAAATGACAAAAAGAAGGAATTCATCATTTCATATGTCTAAAAAGAAGCCTATATTGTGATATTACTGCTAAAACTGAACTCTAAATGATTAGTGAGGGCTCATGTGGTTTCTCATCTTGCAAAGCAGCTCCATTTGCAGGTTTCTGTATGTCAGCTTAACATCCGCTGTAACTATGACAAATAAAAGTCAACAGTTAACATGGTTACCAGTTTAAAGATACAGCATGGCAATGCTGATGGAAATGCTTTGCAGCAAACATGATAATAAGGTCAAACACAACATGAGATGAAAATCATTGTTACAGAAACCTGGCACTGCTTTTACAATCTGGAGAATAGTTTGTTTTTTTTTTAAACTGAAAAACTGTGATGAAGTTATATTTGCTTCAGCAGAAAATTACTTTTAAAAACTTAAACAAATCTTTGAATTGCTAAATTATACTGATACAGTAGAAAATACCACATCTCACTAATCTCTTAAAAAGGAAATACCTCAGGAAACTATTTTCATAATGTTTCTCACTGTGATGATATTTTCAGACTGTTTTCTGCTTGAGAAGAGGCTCTGGGCCCTTCTTAGTCTTGACTCAAGAGTCATTAACAAGCAGCTGGATCAGTTTTACAGCTCTGTATTTCTCCCACATACCTCAGTCATCCTATAGTTAGCTCGTCTTCAGGGATTTCAGCTTTCCACTTTCAGAGAGCAGGTTTAGACATAATAATCCTTCTGTTATCACATACTAGAGGGCCACTTTCTGATCTAATGGAGGCTTTTCTATCTGGGGAGTAATTGCCGGCTGTTTCGTGAACCTGGACGTGTCAGTCAGACTGACTCAGAGGATATTTTCCACTTTTTAAGGATTTTATCGCCCTCTGCTGGAGCAAAACTCACAGAAGATAGAGAGCACGCTTTTGCATAAATGAAGACAGAAACTGATAAAGCAGGAAGCATTTTCATTAAAGATACAGCATCTTTAAGACATTAAATTAGTAAACTGAATTCAATGATAAAAGCTTGATGTAACACTAAAGTGACATTTTTTTTACGAGGTTATTCAGTATGTTTATTTTATGGTGACTTATTTTTTTATTCTTAGGCAGTTTGCATTACGGATAAGATAAAGAGAAATAAATGTCGGAGATCATAGTTTAAAATCAAACACCAATAAATTGTTCACATGAAGGAACAAAAGAATAATTCTGCGATGGAAATATTAATAAAATCAAAGTATTTCCATCATAATCTTTGGGTTTTCAGAGATAATTTTTTGAAAGAAATTAGTAAAACGGATGTCTCGTTTATTCAATATATCATTTATGCATCACTCCCTCCACCCACGCACACCTCCATAGGCTTTGGTGGATGGTTGTCTGGGTCTACTCAAGACTTCCCGTCTGCTTACCAGAGGATTTTTCCTCATACTTTTACTGTAAGCCAGTAACCAGTGCTCATGGATTCATGTTGGGTTTAAAACTATTTGTATATATATATGTATATAACAAAATAATAATCCATCCATCCATCCATCCAACATCCATGCTACATATCACTGGGCTGCTGGAGCCTGTCCCAGTTGGGTGAGAAGCGGGACACACGCTGAAGTGGTCGCTGGCCCGTCACAGCTCCACATAAAGAGACAACCACTCACTCTCACTTTCATACCAAAGGGCCATTTGGAGTCCCAAATGAACCCAACAAGCATGTATTTGTTCAGAGAGAACTCACACATGCACAGGGAGAACTCCACACAGAAGACCAAACTGACATGGGGATTTGAACCAGCAACTTCTTACTGTGCAGCTCTACCTTCTGCCACAATGTTGCCCATAATAATAATAATACATTTCATTTATTGGCATCTTACTGTGCACTGAAGGTCACCTTACAGGGCTGAGTTAAAACCAAATATATAAACATATATCGATTTAGTGTGGACATTTTTTACACCAATAGCAGAGTCACATGAGATTTAATAATTTTTGTGACCAATCAACAGCTTAGTTACCAGGTCTGCTTATCATAAGCAACTCCAGGCTTCTTTTTTTTTTTAAGTTGTTGTAAATATTGGCACTTTGAGGGTTGCATTTTTTGGCCTTGTTCTGAAAGTGGTGTTTCTTATTTGAGCCTGTTGTTGATGGTTGATTATATATTCACAGTAATTATCTTCAGCATAGTAAAGACATGAGGTTTGTCTTGAAAATGAGATGCCACATCTCATCCATGTGTTTGTTAATTCCATAATTTTTTTTCAGGTGTTTGTCTTTGCATCCGCCCTCCACCTCAAAATACACCACTTATAAATTGTCATTATGGTGATGCTGTATTATTCATAGTAATGTACATATTACATGCATGATTGACTATATGGATTCATGGTGGCTGCTGGATGTATGTATTTGTATTTAGATGTATATGACTATTTTATATGTATCTTTGCACATGTGTTTCCATAAAATTAAGAGTTTGTCTTCAGCCTGCTCTACTGTAAAGTGTCTTGAGACTAACTTATGAACTGGAACTAAATCAAGATTGATTGATTGATTCATTGATGTACTTATTGATTGTTTGATTGATTGATGGATGGTTGTGCCCCCAAACCAAGGAAGAATCTGATGCAGATTGTACTACCAATATAAAGTACATTAAGAAGTTGCACAAACTGTCCTGTCCCACTCTAAACACAAATGTACATCCCCCTGAAAGGAGAGGCAAAAAATCCTTATAGCCAGCATTAAATCTATTTCTAATGCAGCTATTGCAGTTTTCACCAAAGTAAATCTATAGATGGTCAACACAAAAAGTAGGGAAAAGCCTGACATCTGTTCACTTACAAAAAACAAGGCTAGGCAGACTGTTTAGTGATAACAGAGATGTAAATAACACTTGCCCCTCCCTTTACTTTGGTAGAAAGAAAAGGATGTCCCACCTCCAAACAAAAGGGTATTGAATACGTAAATTAAAACACAAATAAGAAAAAAGTCAGTGCGCAATTAAAATGGAATGTGGATGGAAATCGAAACATGCTTTATGTAGATTTATCTTTAAAAACAAGGTGATACATCACATTAGAAAAACAACTGCTGGGTCGCTTGGTTAGGGCTTGTTTTTACTGACCTGATTGTTTTTCAGTAGATCAATCGGGCAATGCTGATCAACAAACTACAGCGCTTTTAGCTCCAACTTTTAGGGGCAGGTTGGCACACACAAAAAGTGGAACAGTGCAGGTTGGTAATTTGGTTATTGCATGCCATACTGAGCCTGACTGCTTGATGGAAATGTAACTTCTGTTCCCCTGTGATGGCGTTGTGGCATTCATAGTGAACCAAGTGGCCTGAATACCTCCTGATATTGGCAGTCTAACTAAGACCAAGGCTGCTGTCGAAAAGTCATTTTTGCTTAGGAAGGTTGCTAGTGAAATGAACCGGAAGTAGATTGGGATTAGAGCTGTTCAAATAGTTTAAGTGCATAGGAAAGGTGGCTCAATGCTTCCTTTATTATCTCCTTTAGCATAGGATACACCGGACCATCCTTTACGAAAGGGAGAGGAGATTATTCTGTCACACAATTCTCTGCGGCAACAGCTTTTATAAACAGCGCGTATTCCAACTGCTTCTGAATTCAACCGAATAATGTCGAACAAATCACACAGACCATGTGAGTTACCACTGCTGTTCAATCTTTTCTAAAGTTTACCAAAACGTGCCTTAACTTTCCAGCAGTCTGATTCTCTGAAGAGAGCAGGATATGAGACATTTGATGTTGATTATGTTTTAAACATTGTTCAATATTAACAATGTGTACACTACTAGATTGTGGTCTTAACAATTTATGCCTTTCTTTCATTCAGTTCCCATTTATTTTCATAAAATGATTGGTGTTCATGCTGATAAAGACTAGACAAAATTATTTAAAACCTCATTTACAACATCGGTTATGCAGATGTAATGTTTACCAGGTTATTATGTTCAATGTTGTCTGAAAGGAACAACATTGTCATGATACATGATGCATGATGTGTCTTTAGTAGTCCAACTTATGAAAATTGTAGTTTCACCGCAGCAGTAACATGATGACGTAGTGAAAGTGTAGTCGGATTCTCTCTTCACGGCAGTTTTTTCCTAAGTCCTTCTGAATTCTCCTTTCTCCTTTCCTTAACCTCATGACATTTTCCTTCAGGGTTAAGGAAAAGTAGATAGGAAAGGGCTTAGGAGGTGACTATTCAACCGCAGCCCAAATCAGATATCACGGGCCATGACAATGCTGCCCACCCCCCTGAACACACCCCTGGAATAAAGAAGGAGAACAAAACAGTAAAGTACGAAAAGTTCCTTGAGGGCCACTAAGAAGAAAAGTTAGCATGTTGATTGTAACAGCCAGAATAAATAGAAGACTTCAGTTTAATACCACAAAAAAAGTGGCCTCAGGGGATCAAATTAAAAAGCTTAATGCATTAATAATGTCAGCCGGCGGTTTGTGCTCGGAGTCTTTCCTTCCATCATGTTTGCCACATTCACTTCTCATAAACTTTCCATGTGTAACAACCTTTCCTGAGCTGCAGCCAGACAGAGAAGCTGGAGCTGGAACAGTCAACGTCATGAAGGAGTTATGGCTGCAGATTCAAACAGTGAGGCCTTCTTTAAAAGATGTTCAAAGCTCCACACCAGCTATATCTATCCCTTACTATTAAAGCCTCTTTGGTCTGCAGCTCCCAGCATGCCCATGTATGGCTGCGCTGAACCATTTTAGACTCATAAAACTGTCAAGAAAACATATAATGCTGCTTTAGAGTCTTCTTGATTCTTCTCTGCTTTTGTGTCCTGCCATGAATAAACATTTCATCTTCCTTGAGGGATTTTCTCTGCAGCAAATAGTCCAGAGAGAAGAAAACGAGCTGCTGGTTTTCAGCAGATTGAGTGAGTCTTTGAGTGCTTCCTGAGGATTTAAAGACGTTCTGGATACACCAGGAGTCGCTGTTCCTCCAGACATAGCTGCTCTGTTTACAGGGGAGCTAACAAACTATTTCTCATACAAACCTTTCAAACAACTTCAACAGACAAGGCTGAGTCATATCAGCCTTAATGAGGCCACACTTAACCTCCACACGAGCCACAGACTCCACATCGACTCGGAGAAAATGGAGTGGAGAAATTGTTTGAAGGTTAATTTTAACCTGGCCAATCAGTGAAGTCCTCACTAAAAACAGGAATTTGAGACGTTCATCTGCTAGTACTTAACTGCATGAAAGCAACATCAGGAATATTTGTAGTTTCTGGTAACAGAAGATCTTGAATAACTTACAAGGTCTGGCTATTAAATAATGAGACTCAGCTTAAGAGGATAAAACCATGTGGCGCTGTCTCACAGAGTTTTAGATTCAGATTCGCCAACAAGGTTATGTTTTTGCCCGCATATGTTTGTTTGTTTGTTAGCAAGATTACACAAAAACTACAAGACAGATTTTGCTGAAAATTTCAGGAGATGTTGGTGATGGCCCGACTTAGAAATGATAACATTTTTGTTGGTAACCAGAGAACCGCCATCAGCAAAAAAATGTTATTTGCTCAATAACTGTTGAACTACTAATAATGATATCAACATGATTCCGAGTGCTTGGTGTGGGTTTTCAGGGTCAAGGAGGAATCATATAATAATGGTAACTTTATCATGGAACTGTTTCTTATAGATGTTAAAGCAATATGTGATCTACCTTGGCAGAGGTTCGCTCTTTCCAAGTGCTTTCTAGTTCTCATTTACCACATACAAAAACAAACAGAAAGGAAAAGAAGCAATACATCTGTGTAGATTGTCATTCATTCAGGTCATGGCTATCTTGAAGATTCAAAAACAAGGTAACTGGAACTGCAACTTAACACAGTCCAGTTGCCTTGTTTTTAATCTTAAGGAAAAAAACAAATGAAAAAATCATCTTATAATGCAAAATTGAAGCATATCCTCATCACAGGTCATTAGCTCCTGTGGCCCACACGATGAAAAGGAGAAGACAGAAGTATATGCTTATTTAATCTCACTCTTTTCCATTACTCATTGAATATTATCTTTACTGCTTCCATATTAATGTGTCCATCCATCCATTATCTGAGGTACTTATCCCTCTATGGGTTACAAGGGCTGGAGCCTATCCCATTGGGCAAGAGTCGGACTACATCCTAAACAGGCAGCCAGTATCTTGTAGAAGGAAGGGAGGGCTTCTTTGACCCTGTACCCATTAAATTTAAAGTTTGTGTTTGATTTTGTTCATTGTTAATATGTTTTGCATGAGAGGGGCAGATCATCTACAATTCTTTCTGCTTTTTTTTATTCATAATTTGTCCTATTTTTGGATTGAAGTGCTTTCTTTCGCTTATAAATAATGCAAACACCGAAAAGAAAGAAAAGAAGAGGCTTGGCAAGATAGCTGTGTCTGAATACAGTTATTGAATCAGGCTGATCCAGCTGCACTGCAAGGTTAGAGACATCATGGAGACTTGAACAACCAAGCAGCCCTGACTGTCACCGTCACTGAGACTCAAAAATGTTTACTTCCTGTAGGATGGATAAGATATCTGCCACAGTAAGGAATAATACCAGGAAAAATAAATAGCCATGGCTTATGTTCTAAGGAAAATTATTTCTGTATTAAGGTTGGACTGCAGAGGAAACACAATCTCGCTTTTTAAACTGTTTGGTTTTCCAGTATTAAGCCTTTTCCCCAGCTTCATTATTCTGGATTCTCTTTGACGAGACTTCTGAGAGAAAAAACACGCCAAACCGGAGTACTTTTCTTGTATAATTTATGTTGAAAACATGTCAAAACATTCGTTTCCCTTTATAAAACCATATCAGTTACCTGTGGTCACAAGTACAACAGTGTCCTGGTGATCGAATTCCCCTGTCAATTACGCAGCGATGCATCTTAACATTGAGTGCATAGTGGGTTTTAATTTTTGCTGTTCAGAACTCAGTTTGGCTGGTTGTCCATCTGTGAGGCTGACTGGTACGACTGGATGTCCTCGCCGATGAACTCTGACACTGTGGAGCGAGGAGACAATAATAATTCCGGTCAAAGACTAGCTCCACTCGTCTGAATTAGAACATCTGACATCACTGGCACAGATGGTAAAGCTTAAAGGAATACACCAACATTTTTTATTCTTTAGCATCTTGCCACATTCTCAAGTCCATGACATTTACATAAACATCATTTTTTCAACTGTGTCTGCAGTAACAAGAAAGAAACAACCAAAGCTGGCACAATGCTAATTAGCTTAGCTCAAACACTGGGAGTTAATGGGTAGTGTGAGCCTGCCTCTGCACAAAGTCATTGGATAAACTTTTCAGCAACTCTAAACTGACTTTAGAGAGACTAAGATAAGCACATTATGTCATTTTTGAAAGTGGTTAGAGCATGATGGAAAAATTAACTTTCTCCTTGAGACTAAAGGACGACAGATTCAAAAGAATATGGGAAAGTTGGGTTAGGTACATAAAACCATTTAGGTCAGACTTTATTTCAGATGTTTATTATAGGAAGGAAAAGTATACTGGTTTGTAGCTACTGAAGTTGTAATGTTCCGTGTCTTTTCTTTTCCTTAAAAAAATGTATATGAATAGGTAAGATTATTTTTTTTACTGTGAAACAAGCTGAGAGACTGAGGAAGGGTGTTATTGTGTACTAGATGTGTGCAAAATATGTTTTAAAATGTTCAACAAAAAGAAAATTATAAAAAAAAAAGTGGTTTGAGCATGTGCCCTGCGGTTTAGTTTCATATTTTTTCTTTTGAGAATTATATAAACTGATGATCTTAGTTTTAAAATAGATAACATAAGATAATGCAGTAAAAAAGCGAGTAAAAACAAGTGCACAGGACTGTTTAGAGTAACGTCACAACATCCCGACTTCATTGGTTACATCTTCTTCTGAATTTGCTTTTATTATTTTAAGAATATTATAACTGCAGATATTACTCTGTGAATGATGACGATTAATCCTCACCTTCCTCAAACGTGATGTGATGCATTGATGCAGAGCTGGTGAACTCCAGAGGACACTCCTGGATCTTTGCCTCCCTCTCTCCCCCGTGTCCCGTCCCCTGCACCCTCCCCTGGGGGTCCCAGCCTTCATACTGGGAGTAAGGCACTTGGCAGACGTCCTGATATGGGCTGAGGGTGGAGGGCGGTGAGGGACACACCTCCTGAGGATAAGAGGAGTACTGGGGGTAAGGGGAGGTGGTGAGGGGAGGCAGGGGGGAGGTGGAGATGGGACTGCCGGTGGGGAACGGGCTGAGAGAGGAGGAGTGGGAGGGAGAGGGTGAGGAGGACAGGTAGGGTGAGTCCAGCCACGGTGAAGGGGAAGGGGAGGGGGGCTGTGGGCCACGGGGGTAGAGAGGGGGAAGGAGCTCAGTGAAGCCCAGCTCTAGATTCTCGAAGCTGGGGTGGCGCTCGGAAAGGGGCGGCCTGCACCCGCCGGGATCCTCCAGAGCAGAGTCGGGTTTGGAGCAGTAGTCGTCATGGTAGCTCATCGAAGGGCAAGGTGGCGAATAGGTGGAGGGGTAGGGGGGCAGGTGGAAGCCCAGGCCCCGATCATCGCCCATGGGGTCACCTCTCATGTGAAAGGCACGATCCATCCGAGTTTGACCCCCCACAGGACACACAGGACCCCCCTCCAGAGGGAGAGCAGAGGGCCGAGACAGCAGGGGGTCTTCCTCCTTAAACATGACTAAGGGAGAGAAAAATGGAGTATTAAGTGTACTCAAGCAAAAATATAAACGCACAAACTCAAAAGGTTAATTAAAAATGACCTTTGCTTTGCTCAAATCTAGTGCCTTAGTTTCAGTCATTAAGTTCAGTCCATCCTTGAGTCTTAGGCCACGTGACAGTGTGGTGGTCAGTCAGCACAACCAGTTCATTCATTCACACTGTTTCATGCACTTATATTTTTGCTCAGTGTATTTTATAAAAGTGTCACACATCCTCTTGAACAGAACTTAACAGTAACGTTTAACTGCTCACAGAAGAACAAAGAACCCAACAAACAAACATACACACAACTGGCAGCTTGTGTTTGATTTCAAGCCACATGTAGAAGAACAAAGTAAGACAACATAGAATAATGAAAAATGCAAAATGAGGATTACTTTTACCCGTGTTTGTTTATTAATTTGTTCAGAACTTGGGTCACTTTTGCACCTGCAGCTTGGTTGCTTTGTTCCGATTCAGCAAAAATTAACACTACAAATCTGTAATTTTCTTTGGATCTTTTCAAGTTCACACAGCAGTATTTAAAAAGCCAGACGCAACAGAGCCCAGGCTGAGTCACAAGGTCAGAGCTGGCCTTTCATCGTTATGGACAGACATTTAAACTTTCCACACTTTGCTTTGCTGGACTGTGGCTGGTCTGGGATGGGACCTGACCGTGACATCCCTGGTGTTACTACTCTACTCTACTCTAATAAGGGCAAAGGAAGCATCTGCGATAGAATGAATGAGCACACAACACTCCCCTCCAGTTGGATTATAGGCATAATTAAGGCACAACTCACAGTGTCTGGAAGTTGGATGATGATTGGCTAGAACTTGGCAGGCTTTTGGCTGAAGTGGGAAAATTAATTAAAGTGTGCATTATGGGAAGGAAGTCATCAGCCTACACTACCCTCCAAACAATAATATAACTAGAAAAGCACTCTGAGAGCGCAGACCTCCGCCAGTACCACAGTCCTAACCCATATTGTGATTTTCACCATAAATATTAGTCCTACCTTTATTACATCAAAATATTTAGATTCCTTGACCATGAAAACATACCATTAGCAATTGGATTCATAATAATATCTATTTTAGTTCAGCAGTTATTCACAAAAATCACATTTTTCGCCATGGCAGCCAGACGCTGATCCGGATCAACACCAAAATCGAATCAGTTCTTCCTTTTCCCATGCTAAACATTTCCTGAAAATTTCATCAAAATCCATCCATAACTTTTTGAGTTATTTTGTTCACAGTCGGACGGACAGACGGATGGACAGACAAACAAACTCTCCCAAAAACATAACCTTCTTGGCAGAGGTAATAACAGAGGGTTTGAGATTTTAGGCCGTTTGCTCTTGTTGGTCACCATAGAGAGCCTCCAGCAGACAGAAAATAATCAGTGTAAAACACTCACTGGGTAGATACTTGAAGCAGTGAGTGCTACTCCGTTTCCTCTTCCCATTGGAGACGTAAAGACTAACGGACACCGGTCGACTGACGGACAGGTCGCTGTAGGCGGGGACTCTCACACACAACAAACACTACAAAGACAAAACAGTCACAGACTTTTAAACCCACATATCAGGGCAGCATTAAAACATGTTTGAACAACAATAATATCTTAAATATCTTGTAAAGCCAATTTCCTGATTTAATATCACTATAGTAAAAACTCACCTCATTGCTGTTGTCTCGGTCTACATGGGCTTCCTCCTCCCACTGCAGTTTTCCATCTGATACACAGACAAGGCAGGTTTTGTGTTTTTCCAATTTATCAATCAATATCTATTTGTATAGCACCAGTTCATTACGAGTGTTATCTCAAAGCACTCTACAAGAGCAGGCTGAAGCCATACTCCTCAGTTTATATACACATACATGCATACATCCAGAGATGTATCCATCCAGGCAGAAACTAAGGGGCTAAAACCAGAAATTTACCCGGGCTGAATATTTTTGCATGAAAAAAAAAAAACAGTCAGTTTGAGGAACATTTATTAGAAAGCATGAACATTATTGCTACCTGGAGCTTGCATGTGCAGAGTCTGGGTATGATGACGGTAGCAAAGGGCCATGTGACTTTCACCCCATTCGTGCTGCTGTTTCAAGCTGTGATATTTACATCCTTGACATTTCCCCCTCACTCTGAGCATCACAGAGACACAACAGGGGGGACTACCATTGACCACCATTTGTCCATCTCCAGAGGGAGCAACAGCGGCTTAAAATTGGTGAGTGGTGGGTACACAGACTCAACTGTTTCCTGCTCTCAAACATCACGCCCACAGAGAATCCATGTTGCTGTCTCGAGGTGTTAAGATGACAAATATCCATTGTGGTGCTTTTGCACGAGCTGAAAGGGGCTTATGTGACTTTTCATTAGTGTTTTGAAAAACAAGTGAAATCAGGGGTGTCTTTACTTCATTATTTCACTGTGTGTTTCTTTGAAAAGTATCATCAGCTCTCCAACCTTTTTAATCCAACTCTCTCTGCTGCTGTCATTGTCAGATCACAGCTCACACATTAATTGTTACTGCGATAACACAAGAGGGCAGCACTCTCGATTCAGCCTTAGGATTTGTTTCTACTGTCACTGATGAAGTGCCTCCACACATATACAAGCCCCTTATCAACACCCACTGCTCTTGTGCCCATGAGAGCTCACAATAGGTGCTCCCACTAAGGGGTGCAAGACCATAGGATGTCCCACTCCTCAAGTGTTGTCCACGGGTGCCTCTCTTTGCCCTTAATGCACCCTTCCTGCAAGCACGCATCAGACTGCACTGAAATGATGGAGATGTAGGTAATGGTCCAACTTAAAAATAATTCCATTTTGGTGGTGATCCAGATGACTGCAACTAGTAGATGATCGTTTTTGCTTAATAAGTGTCTAACTAATAATGATATCAACAAGTTTATAGTGCTAAGTGTGGCTTTTCAGGGTCAATGAATCATTATGATGGCAACTTAATTGTTGAACTATTGACTATAGATGCAATAGGAATATGTGAGCTACCCTTGGCAGAGATTTATGCTCTCAGAGTGCTTTCTACTTTATTCCTCTTTTAGATTGTCTCTTCAATGCAGACAGATATCCGAACAGTTTATACTCATGTGTACTTACAACCTTTACTGCACTTTCAGCAAATTGCACTTGCAGGAGGATTTCAGGGCACAAGTGCAAGTATTGGGTCAAAACTTTATCCTTCCGACACACATTTAAACATTTTTTTTTAACCTTATCCAGTTTTCTGCCTTTTGACATTCTTATTTAAATTAATACAATTTTGAATTTTTCATAAGGATCCCAAAACCTCTGATCAAGCCTGCCCCCCCCCCAAGCCAATATAACAACATGAAAAAGTTATTATATGTGATCAATGAGTATTTGTGTGTAGTATAAAGTATTACTAAATACCATATCAAGAAAAAGTGGCGTAATTTAATATTTCCATCTCAAAAACTGATAAACATTTGTTGGTTTATTGCTTAAACAAGCTTTTATGGTGTGTCAGGGTAATTAAATTATGTACAATTATATCTTTTATGAAAGATTTCTTTATGATATTTTTGTTCATTTATTTATCTTTCCCATGATATCAAACAATTTGTGAAAAAAGGCCTAACGTGCCGTCTTGGTTATCAGATTTGCCCACCTAACATCAGACAGCATGAGCTTGTTTACTAACAGTTTTCTGATCAGATATCTTGTTGTGAAGCCTCATGATGTAACAACACTCCTGCTATTATTAGCCTAAACCACTTGGGTTTTCAAAAGTTTACTAAAGTTCAGATTAAAAATAGATTTTTTTTTTAATCCCAAACTAATTCCTGACTATTTCCTCCGCCTGAAGGTTTTTCCAGTCCCCTTCAAGATCAGAATGAACATGTTTAAGTCTCTTCTTTGGGGTTTTTACCTGTCCCTCTCTCCATGAAAAGGACTCTTGAGATTGGCAGAAAGTTTGATCCACTCAGCAGAAGCTCCTCTCCTCCTTCCACAGAGCAGGACGTAAGACTGACGGACTCGATGACGGGAAGCTCCTGAGCTGAACGCTGAGCTACAACAAAGAGTCAGAGAATTATAAAAATACCTCTCACCTCCACCACTAAACCTCTTATTTATCCACAAACCTAAAATATAAATGTAGAGGGAATAAAAGTTCAGAAATCTGCATCAAACCAGCTACTCACAACATTCAATAGGCAGGGAAGCGACCTGCAGAGCCAGAACTCGGCCAGGCGGGGCCACAGGGGGCGCTAGAGGGAGGTGGGTACGAAAAACCAGCCGTACACGAGTGTTTTTACGTCCGACGTCTGTTTCTCCTTTTCTCAGCTCGATGTCCGAGTTCCTCAGCTTCAGAATCCCGGCACAGTCAATGCTAAGAGAGAAGACTGCACTTAATCTACCATCAATACAAAAGTTCCAATATATATTTCACATTTTTCCCGTATCTCTGTTTCTATTATGCCCTCCTGCTGTATGCCTATCAATGAAAGGACTGATGCTGTTTATAATTTTACTGATCATAAACATTTATCAGTGTGTTTCTCCTTCTGCAACAACACACATTGAATTCAGGTCTTTACTCATTAGAACAGCGCAGCAGGTCTTCTTCAGACAGTTGTCTCAGAGCCTCTGTTGTTACCTCAGCCAAGGAGGTTATGTTTTTGCTAGCGCATGTTTGTTTATTTGTTAGGAAGCTTACAAAACAACTACTGGACAGATTTTGCTGAAATTTTCAGGAGCTGTTGGTAATTGCCAAGCTTAAAATAATTTGACTTTGCGGGTGATCCAGATAACTGCAGTTAGTGAATGATCATTTTTTTGCTCAACAACTGTGTAAGTAATAATGATATAAACGTAATTCTGAGTGCTAGATGTGGGTTTTCAGGGTCATAAATCATATTATCATCTCATGGAACTTTTGCTTATAGATGTAACAGCAATATGAGAGCTACTTTGGCATCGGTTTTTGCTCCTAAAGTGCTTTCTAGTTTGAAATTAAAGGAGACATATCATGCTGATGCTGATTTAATACTTACATATAATATAATAAATTTGAAAACAAGACCTTACACCCCTTTAATTTTCAAAAAATGAGATATTGTATTTTTTCTGATATCCTAGAACGAGATTTGATGCCTCTGAAAATAGGTCATTGCGAGATGTCCACAAGATTTCAAACGTTGTGACATCACGAGGTACCTTTCTTTTTATTGGAGTAATCTGATAAAACACTTCCTCCTCTGTGATGTCTGTCAGCCCCAAACCCTCACCGAGGAACACATCCAGCAGCAGGGGTATAAAACTCCCTAGCTCACTCACCCATATTACCAGCTCTGGCCTGTAGGGGGACTCAATACGCGCTTGCTGTTTAGAGCCTGCTGGAAAATACAGTAGAAGAAGAAGGACAGACTGGCTCTACCCCCCGTAGAACTGACCAATCAGAGGACAAAGGGCTGTGACATTGCAAGGTAACTTTAGGTCATCCTTGAGACCAAGCGTTTCAACGAGAGCTTGATAATGGCCTAAAATGAGGATTTTGAGAACGTTATTGTGGGGCAATGAAGGAACTAAATGACTTGTACTGAGGGCAGAAATGCTTTACAGGCAACCTAGTCTGGCATAGTGAAAAGGAGAAACAAGCATGATATGTCCCATTTAAGGTGCTCTAACCAATCATGGTCTCTTTAGTTCAGATAACCTACCTCATTAAAATACAGTGCATGAATACATCAATGTTTACACTTTGCAGTGTTGATATAGAGTAAACACTATAGATGTGTTGATCAAAAGTCACTCTCAAGTGTTACAAAGTTTTACATTCACTCCCAAAAAAGTCAAAACTTACACTTAAGTCAAAGCACCAACTCTCCAAAAAGTGTGACATTTACACTTTGTGGTGTGGACCCATAAAGACCTTAAGAGGTGTTAACATTAATGTTCATTTTTATGAGTATGAACATAAGCGCAGTCTCATTATTTAACAGCCATATTTCATGTATGTAACTCCTAGTCTGACTTTGAAACAGGAGTCCCCATAAACACCCAAATTACAAACACAGGCACATATTACTTGCTAAAACATAATATTAGAAAAGATAATAATGATTGTGTGAGCCAAAGCTGGATAAAAATGCATTACTAACTTATTATCAACATTACAGCCATCTTTAGTGGACAGCAGCCAATTTCTCCTTGAGATTCTGCTCATCTATTCTCTGAATAAAATGCACAAATTGGACTTTTCTCATTTGTTCCTAGGAGTCGTTTAATGTCTCATCATTACTCACAGTGCTGTCATGTTGTTCTCGGGGTTTAGTGGGATATCGAGTATCTTGGTCCCCGCCTGGACGCTCTCATGACTGGCAGTGCCCACCATCTTCCCAGTCACTCTGAGGGGAAAACAATGAGCTTATCTTTAGGCAACACTGCAAAACTCAAACCTGACTTAATTTTGAATAAAATATATCAAAGGCAAAAAACTGCCTGAGTTAGCAAACAATGTGAATTAAACAACAGAAAATTGAATGAATATGCAATTAAATAACATAAAAAATGCAAAAGTAAAGCAAACATAGTGGACAGAGAAAAAAATGTCAAAAAAAGAAACAAAAGATGTGTGTAAAATAAAGTAGAATAATAATAATGCAGACAATGGCAAATCAATAAAATGCAAAATAAATGGAGCAAGAAAATAGAAAAGGTCCCAATAAATGATTGCCTATTAATACTGGTAATATTATCTTATCCCCAGCACGTGTTTATAAAAATACACAACTGTGGACATGTTTCACGTGTGCAAGCATGTAAAATATAAAATAAGCTCAGATCTATTAATCTGGATCGAAAGGTGGAAAACAAGAGAACAAACACTTAACAAATAAACAAAATAAATAAATAAATAAATAAAAAGATAACCAGGTCAAAAATTATCCTACATAAATACTTGTAATACTATCTTATATATTTATAAAAATGTGCATCTGTAGTCATGTTTCACATGTTCAAATATGAAAATATACACAAAACTATTCATGTCAATCACAAAGGTGGAACACAGAACAACTAACAGACACACTAAAAAATAAAACAATAAAACAATAATTCATAAAAATAATACTTTTAAAATAATAATAATTAACACAACAGAATGATAAATAAATAAAAATTAACAATAAAAATAAAATCATTTACATACATTTTCCCCACCAGTTACTCTTGCTCGTCTAAATACTAGATGTATCAAGGTAAATTAATTATTATGGTGTGAACGCTCCATTCTAAAGAGGTCATATCATGCTTTCTTTTTAGTTTTATTGGCTCTTCTCATGTTGAACATGTGTCTTCAGAGTGATAAGGCACCAAAACCAAACTAAAGTGAATTAGATAAACTAACTGTATTAATGTTTTCCTGTTTTGTGTTATTTCATTCAGATTTCCAAAATTATACTGACTTTCCATCCTGAGAAAAACTACACTGAGTCCAATGAAATCCCTGGGCCAACACTCAGATCAGTTGGTGGTGAGTTATGTAATGGTTAAAGTCTCAGTGGTCAGGATGTTTTTTTTTTCTTTTTTTGGTGTGTGTTCCCCTGAACAACATGAGAACACAAAAGTGTTTGATGAAAACTTAAAATTGAAAACACGGGTCAGTACCTGTGTATCTGATAGAAGGGATGAGGCCTGATCGATCGGTCATCAGCTGTTCCAACAAACACCTGAAGGGAGAGCGGCTTCCTCTCCGAGTATCCACACAGCTGCACACACACACACACACACACACACACACATGCACACACCAAAACACAGTGAGGGGCGAATCAAACTGTGATAAAGCCACAGCATGTCCTGAGACTCTGTCTAGCGTCATGAAAACAAAACTACACAATAATTCCATTTAAGCTTTGTTCGATAGCATGTCAAATATAAAGATAGTTTAATGTAATTATAAAAAAACAAATACAAACAAAGTTGATCTGTGAAGTACGTCAAAGCAAAGGCTTGAGGCATAGACATGTACTCAGAAGTAGTCAAATTATAATGTTACTTGTACTAAAAGTGAAATTTGAAGAAGCATAAAACTTGATAGTTAAACAGAAACTGTAATAAATTGCATTCCTTGAACTAAGACCTAGATTATTGAACATCAGCTGCTTCCTTTGTCTAATTCTCATGAGAAATTCCAACAAATTTCGCAGATTTTTTATCCGAACTTATTTAGAGAGACAGTATTAGATATGCCAACAATTATTTCTTTTCATGTCTTGTCACGCTCCCAATCCCATGACAACCAGACAGACACCATTTTTTCAACTGTGCATGCAGTAACAAAAAAGAGACAGGCAAAGATCAACCACCACTAATTAGCTTAGCTCAAACACTAGGAGTCAGTGGGAAGTGTTAGCCTCTGCCTACAGTCATCATATAAACACTTCAGCAACTTTAAATTGTCCTGTGTGCTTGTTGTGCCAAGTGTTACCATGTTATTCATACTATCTATTATTAGTCTAACATAATTACACCTTTGTCAGGAGCAAATTAGAGATGACACCTATGCTTCACGCCACAACTTTTGCGCCAGTCATATAATGGGGCCCTTAAAGATTTGACAAAACTAAGAGCCATGCTAAAGGTCCAGGAGAAGCAGTGTTACTAAATCTCACTTTTGAAAGGTTCATGGATCTCCACCGCCAGGTAACTTCTGATCTGTTCAGTTCCTCAGTTTTCAAAACAGTGTCTTCATCCCTCTTTCTACCTGTGACTCCATCTGCAGAAGTCCTTACTCTGTGTACACTAGCTCACAAAGATATCCTCTTGTGCTCATGACTAACGGCTTGTTTTAGACACTTGAGTCAAATTACTCATTTTTAGTACAACTTTATTGGATTAAGTGGATGCTGATATTCTAATCAGCTGACCAGGAGGCTCACTTGCCTCCAAATAAGCTCTGCCCACTAAAAAAATGACTCTGTTTACAAACAAAAACAGTCTGTTACCACCTACTGTAGCAGTTTGGCATGACCAGTCGATACATTCCCCCAACATCTACCCTGGTATGATGACATTAGTCAATCTATGACTGGAGCTAAACCTAACGGTGCATGTAAAAACATCAACTGTTTGGTAATCAGCTCTCTGGTTTATCAGTTTCTTCACCAAATTTGTAACGTTGTGTTTCACCTTGACTACCGGATGTCCCGATGGCGCTGCCTTCACAGCTCCTCTGCTCCCCTCCGTCTCGTAGTGAGCTCTGTGGTGTGGCCGGGGCTGCACCTCGATTCGCAGCTCGTACTGGTCAAACTGGGACGGCAGAGGCCAGTCGAGAGGCGGAAGAGCATTGGACCTGGAAAATCACAAAAGATTGTCATTGGTTTAACATCATGATGTTGGAAAGATATATATGATCTATGAAAAATCTATGAAGCAGCGGTTGCAATCATAACATCCTGTATTGGACTGGGAGTTTTTTTAGGCAACACAGAACCTATGCTGAAGTCTAAACATAAAAAGTCTCTGTGGTTGATTAAGACTACTTAGATGTTATTCTGTCTCATCTAAGTTTAAAATTGGTTTAAACACAGAAAAATCAAGCTCATGGTCTTTTCAAATTCAAGTGAGTTACCAGGGAATATCCTGACTGTTGTAACCAAACAAGGAAATCCAATAGACCTGGTCTCAGACTATAAGTATCTGGGTTTTCTTCTGGACTGTGAGCTTTCTTTAAAAGTACACATCACAGGCTTAGTCACTAAACTCAGGGTGAAGCTCATGTTCTACTTCAGAAATAGATCACTGGCACTGACAGATCACATTCAATGATTCATGTAAAACAAAAAAAATCCTCAGAGAGCGCAGACCTCTGCCAGAGCCACAGTCCTCCCCCGTATTGTGATTTTCACCATAAATGTTAGTCCTACCTTTATTTCATCAAAATATTTTGATTCCTTGACCATGAAAACATAGCAATTGCATTCGGATTCATCATGATATCTATTTTAGTTCAGTAGTTATTCATGAAAATCACATTTTTCATCATGGTGGTTTTACGCTGATCCGGATCACTCCCAAAATCAAAGTATTTGTTCCTTGTCCCAATCCAGACATTTCCTGAAAATTTCATCAAAATCCATCAATAACTTTTTGAGTTTTGTTGCTAACAGAGAAACATACAAACAGACATTGGCAATTACATTACCTCCTTGGCGGAGGTAATCAAAATAATAAGTGATTTTCCCAAAACACGCTTGGTCTAGATTCTGTTAATGATCCTAGTGATCCACAATTGTCTCCTTTACAGGACTTGTGAGAAACCCCCTGCCAGAACTGAGCTGCCTGGTGGAGGTCTGTACTCTCAGAGTGCATTTCTAGTTAAACATATTTACTAAAGCACATCCTTGCCTGAATAGAGGGCTGTGGGCGCTGGCACGGGTCCGGCCCCAGGCTAAAGCAGGGGGCACAGAGAGGTAGTCCATGCCCACTGAAGGGGGGTCTCTCCTGGTCTGCTGTGGCTCTGGCAGCAGACAGGGGGAGCTGTGTCCTGGAGCCTGCTCCTGATCCACCTCCCTGGGAGACAACTGTAACAGAAGATGAGGTTCAGGACTTCACGATCAAAAACATTTCTTATTATTTACTGTTTCTGTAATTGTTCAAATGTGTAAAAATCACCTGCTCTAGCGATGTCTTCCTGGTTTTCTGGGGGATGCTGAGCTCACAGCTGCTGGGCGGAGCTTGTGACAGAAGAGTAGAGTCTCCACCCTCCAGGTTACATCCCAGCATCTCCTCTGAGTAACTCCCCCTCCGAGACGTACAGGGGGAGGCGAGGGGGGAGTTTCTACGCTTTTTACCTCCGGGCGAGGTCGGCCTTGAGGACGGAGAGAGCCCAAAGTTGATGCTGGCTTCATTCAGCTCCTCTTCTTCCACGAGCAGGGAGTCACAGCTGGAGGCGGGGCTTAGCCAGCCACGGGAGGAGGGGCTGGAGGCGGGGCTCGGGCTAAGGGAGCCGGGGCACCTGTCTCGGTAGCTGAAGGGGTCCAGCAGGGGGAGGTAGAGGCGGTCACGGTCCCATCCACCACTGCTTCCACCACCCATGTCCCAGTAAGTAGGGATGGTGGGCGGTGGGTCGTCCTCAGGGGAAATGGTCGTGATCTGGATG
Source organism: Scarus forsteni (assembly GCA_036419115.1). Classification (NCBI taxonomy): domain Eukaryota; kingdom Metazoa; phylum Chordata; class Actinopteri; order Labriformes; family Labridae; genus Scarus; species Scarus forsteni. Next base: position 12,769,097 of record JAZDUH010000157.1, on the reverse strand, counting down.
CTCGGACACTCGACCACACGGGACTCTGAAACCTGGAGGGAATGTATTCAAAAAATATAAAATCTAAATCTTTAACTGTCCTTTACCAGGCAGAAATTTACAACGCAGACTCAAGTTTTTCTCAATGACAACTTAAGACAATTAAGCAGTTTTATTGAGTTCACTTCAATCTTCCACTGTTTGCTTCTTTTGTTGTAATTCATCATCACAAATGAGTTCAATTTTAATGAATTTCTAGACTTAAGCAAGATTTCCAAGAATGCAAGTATATATTCTCCGTCCAGCTCCTAAGGTGAAATAATTTGCAGCCTATCTCTGACAAAACTTAAATGTCTTACAGCTGAAAATTGAATTCTTGTTTAATTTTGAACAAAATGATTTTGTCTGTGTGATCGTCTTTGTTTCTGTTAGAAGAGACCTTCTCGCCTGATTGGGCCTCATAATGCATCACCTCCTCCACACTAAGTCATCAAAAATCAAACTGCAGAACATTATTATCCTCTTAGGTAGCAGCAGGTAGTCTATATGCCTCACAGCGAGGATGTGCTGGTTCGATCCCCGTGTTGGTCAGTGCCTTTCTGTGTGGACTTTGCATGTTCTTCCTGGTTCTCTCCAGCTCCCTCTCACTGACCAAGAACTCAACAGGTTGATGTGTGAGGTCGTCCTCAGCTATGTGAGCATGAGTGGTTCTCTGTCTTTCTGTGTGGCCCTGTCATTGGCTGGCAACTGATTCAGGAAGTACTCCGCCTCTCGCCCACTGTCAGCTTGGATAAGCTTCAGCCCCCCTTTAACAAGAAAGGAATATAGATATTGGATTGAAGGTCGGATGGTTTTATTCTCTTAGCTCAATTTAAAGAACAAGATATTTAAAAAAAACATTTCTATTTCACTGTTAAGTCCAACTACATAGTACACATTGTAGGCAAATCACAGAAGCCAGGACTTTGCTCAAAAGTATTCTTCTGTCTTCAGCGGCTGTTTGCAGGATGGATAGCAACGAGGTAATGTATTTATTTTTTACTAAATGACGATGTTAAAAATCGCTAAGTTCAACTTGGTTTTATTACCGTGAAGTCGCCCCCGCCCCCGTCCTGTTGAAGCGATAAAGTGAATAAAAGTAAAGACAACGACGAGCTGGTGATATCACACACTTGAAATAGGTCTAAACAAAACTACATACTGGTACGTTCTCACGAATACTGTAAAGGGATGGTAAACAATCAACAAGTACTTACAAGTCTGGCATTACCAGGGCCAAGTCGTCATCGGTCGGACATCCCTCCTCGTCTTTTATTTCACGCCAGCGAGTGTGAAATAAACCGAACCGATGTTTATTCTGGTCCGAGCATTCAGCTTGTTTTTCTCTCGCTTTCTTTGTTCAGTATCCTCAAAATAAACTTTTCTTTTTCTTGCGTTCTTTGCTGCCTCTGCCATGACTACAGCTCTGCGTTTGGCTTTCGCCGACACTTCTGTGTTTTAAACAAATTGGGAATCGGGGGAAGTGATGTAGCCTATGCCGTAAAGCAGTCCAAATTTGTAGTTTTTAGTGTGGCAGGGTTCCCACCATCCACCCCGAAGTTACATAGCGCTAGTGAAAGCGATACAGACCACTTCAGAGCACGACAGAGGTGTCATTCAACTCATTGTAAAGTGGTGGACCATCACAATGAATATCTAAGGACTATATTATGTTTGAAAAACTACATAGTGTTGGTTTAAAGAACAAGATATAAAAAAATAAAATTTCTATTTCACTATTAAGTCCAACTACATAGTACACAGTAAAAAAAAAGTCTAGATCAATGAATGTTTTTGTTAATTTGCGATGTTAGAATGAAAAAAAAAGAATAAAGAAAATTCAGAACCATACATTAAGTGCTTGAGAATATCCATCAATCAGTCCATTATCTTTATTGCCTATCTCATTTAGGGTCAGGGAGAGGCTGGAGTCTATCCCAGCTGACACTGAGCAAGAGGTACACCCAGTACCAGTCGCCAGCCAATCATAGAGCCACATATAGAGAGAGAAAGGTGACCACCCATGCTCACACTCATGCTAAGGACTTTTTGGAGTCACTAATTAACCTAATGAACATGTTTTTGGTCTATGGGAGGAAGCCACAGGAGCAGAGTGAACCCATGAATGCTCAGCGAGACCAGTAATCTTCTTGTTGTGAGGCACCTGCACTACCTGCTGTACCACCCGTGCTAAAGCATAGACAATTAGAAATAGATAAATCCACAGAGTTCAACATTAATAAATATAAATGAAGTTACTTGTAAGATAAACACAATAATTAGACATACTTAAAGCTCATCAAAATTAGATCTTAACAGCATTTGGATACTGATGCATTAAGTAAATAATTTAATGGCATGTTTAGCTTTAAGGTTGATAGAGCTTTGAACACTAAGACCTCCTGGTAGGGTCCAAAGTGGTTATGTGATATGTTCGTGGTGTATTGGGATGTTAGTGAGGCTGGGGGTCCTTTAAATCTTCTGTCAGCTTCTCTACCTCCCCTCTGTCCTGTCTAGGGAGGAAAATTGTCTCACCTGAACGGAGCGTGCCGGCAGGCTCTCGTAGGTCCCACTGAACTCCCTGACGGGGGCTCGGCGTGGTGGTGGGGAATGCATCCCAGCCCTCTGATTGGCTGAAGGTGGCGGACTAGGGATGCTGATTGAGTGTCCTGCATGATTGGTAGCCTGGTGATTATCTGTAACTAGAACAAAAAGAACAGAAACATTTTGAGTTTGATTTAAAGTTTGGACATAAGTTTACTGACTTAAAGGGCTAGTTCAGATTTTAAAGTGGGGTTACTGGAGACCAATGGCACTCTTTAAAGGAACATATAGCCTTGTCCCTGTAGGGAGATATGCAGGGCAGACTAGCTGGTGCACAGCAATCCATTGTGCGACTAAAAACCACATAATAAATCCACTTATAGATAAAAACTACACAAAACTATGTTGACTCGACAAAATGCTGCAGTAGGATCCTTTACCGTGTTTAGCTTATCCTCAACAAAGCCCCTATGTTCAGAGCTTTAGCTGGGATGAATGTTAAGTATCTCTCCATCACACTGAAAAAGCTCAGATCTTGGCAAGTGTGTTGGTCTCAATTCAGATCAAAACAATCTTAGGCACTCATTTTAATTCATATTTCCTCAACAAGTCCAGATAAATATCTTATTACAAGGAATAAAAGGCAAAAACTAAAGCATTTGTTTGAACTGAAAAGAAATTATCTGCGAATGAAAAAAGTTTAGTATTTCTGTGTGAGGATCCTAAATTCAGCTTCAATCACTACTCTGGACAGGAAATTTACTTTTAAGAGACCCTTCAAGTTAATTTGACTCACTCCTTTTTTTTTGTCTTATTCTGATATCTTCAAATAAAATGTCAATCCAGACATGCCAGGGAATTATGACTTAGAATAAGTCTAGTGAGATTTGTAGACTTGAAATTGGGCAAATACTCTCACCTAGAGCTGAGAGGTTGCAGTGCAGCAGGTCAGGTCATTGGGAGAAACAACAAACACTAACTTCACTAACACTGAACTAAAAATGAACCATTTTGACTCTAGTTACAACTACATGCCGTTCAAGAGTGTTCAAGAGGATATCTTTATGAACTGGAGAACACAGAGGAAGAACTTTTGAATCACAGGTAGAAAGTGAGATGGAGAACAGAGGAGCAGGGCAGATCACAAGTGACCTGGTGATTCAGAGGCATAAACTCTGAGCCCATGGCTGGCATGACAGGGTTTTAGGAACACAGCTCCTCATGGACCTTGCATCAGAGCATCTTAATTTCTTCCAAAACTGCTGTCATGTGTCGTAGGCCCCATCCACATGGAGACAAAACGCTAAACAGTTTCCATAACGATCGTCATAAAGACGAAGGCGTCTCAGAAAATGTGTGCGTCCATATGAATGCACTCGATAGGCATCGAAACGCTGTAAAACACATGCCAGACGTCTAGGGGCGCTGTAACATTTTGACGGAAACAAGCAGAAACAGACGAAAAAAACAGTGGGTATGCGCACTTGCGGCAAAAGTTGTAAACAGAGATTGCGATAAAGTGATCATAAAGTGCCATAATGTGTCCTCGATAATTGTTTTTCAACTCTGTGGTGATTGAGAAAGAGATTTGGCTGCAACAGGGGCAGTAGCTTAATCCGCTCATATGCTTCACGTACGCCGCTATTGTTGTTGTCGCATGCGGCGCATGCGTGTCAATGACCATATGAAACTATGACGTAAGCGTATCTGAAAAGTTACGGAGAGCCAGTAATCACGGAGCTGCGTATACGGCGTTTCAAAATCTTTCCACTCTGGAACCTGGTTTCAAAAATGATCGTTTACAGACCCCCAAAACGCCGTCTTCATATGGATGATACGCAGATTCGGCAAAAAACTTATGCGTTTAGACCTCGGTTTGGCTTCGTGTGGATGGGGCCGTAGTCTGGTGGAATGATACATAGTCCTTTGCTGCATCACAAAATAGTTCCTAACACGAGGAAAAGTTGAGGAAAAGTTCAACATTGCAAAAAAATCTTACTGCATCATATTGTCAAGCCAAGACATTTTTTAAAAGTAGTTTCAATCTGTAAGTGGGTTAAATACCAGGCTTTCAATGAGACTCACAAGTTCCTTTATTGGCAGTCATAGTAAATAGAGCCATGGGCAGCCATAGTTAAAAATACACATACTAGCTCTTTAAGAGTTTACAGTTTGATCTTTATCCTGGGGGAAGCATGGCAGCTTCATTCATATCAGACCAATCACACATAGATTAACTTGATCTTTCAAAGTGCTGTACAGAATAAAACTACAATAGAATGCTATTATGTTCATTAAAAGCACAATATTAAGCAAAAATTCAAAATAAAATAAAAAACAATAAAAACTAAAGAAAACAAGCTTAAACAAATTCTATGCTGTTAATTACATTGGCTAACATGTTTTTTCTCTAACTTTTACTCCTCTAATGCACACTGTTACTTAAGTACATTTGTTTCTTGACTGCTTTGTGCCATTAAAAAAGTTTTTTTCAATGTTAAGAAGAATTTCCTGTTGTATGCTGTGTTTTTTCAGGTCATGCATTTCACCCCAAAAAGATGGCAAGAACTAAAAATGCTCTGCTCCTTTACATGTAGCATGAGAAACACTCATTAGATGTCGATCATTTTACTATAAACACTACTTTGCGGTAAGAGGAAATTCATTTTTCATTATCAACACACATAAATCAAACATTATGCAACAGCTTACTGATCTGTGATTGTTGCCATATGAAAAGTACATGAGACTGGAGCGTTTCCTCAGGAAGTCTTTGAAGCACAAACACAGTTTTTATCAGTCTGAGGAAAGACTTGGACATAAATGAGCATAAATTAACATTATTTATAGTTTTGTTGGGAAGTTGTTACCATTACAGTTTTACATTTTTAATACAAAGGAGACAGTTAGCTTAGTGTGGCATAAAGGCAGCACACACTGAAATGCTGGAGGATTGGCGGAGTGAGCGGCAACTATGAACATATTAAACCTGAGGGTGCTTGCTCTCTGCAGTCAGGCTGGGCTCAGTTTATGCCTGCAGCCCATTCAAAGTGTGTCTGAAGAAAGTAACAAAGTAAAGTCTGAGTTAAAAACATGGCTGTTTGGGTTCACACATCCTGCGTAAAGTGTGGACAATTTTAGGGTTTTCTCAGCAACAGGTGAGGCCAGAGGAATAAACTACAGTGGATGTGCTTGTAACTAGGTCAACAAGACAAAGCACTTCGGCGGTGGTTTTCGAATGCACCCTATGGCTTAGTTCCACATGTATTTCTTTCAAAAATGACATAAAGTGCATATCTAAGTATAAAAATAGATAACATAACAAAATGCGGTAAGAAAAATGAGTCACAACGAGCACACAGGGCCGTCAGAGTTGCTGAAGAGTTTATCTGATAACTGCAGGCAGAGGCAGGCTACCACTACCCATTGACTCCCACTGTTTCAGCTAAGCTAATTAGCGGTGTTTGAGCTCTGTCTGTCTCTTCCTTGTTACTGCACGCACAGTTGAAAGAATTGTGTCTATCTGCTTGTCATGGATTCGAGAGTAAGGCAAGACATGAAGACAAAAGAATGTAGGTGTTTGTGTACAGTGGATGTGCTTGTAACTAGGTCAACAAGACAAAGCACTTCGGCGGTGGTTTTTGAATGCACCCTATGGCTTAGTTCCACATGTATTTCTTTCAAAAATGACATAAAGTGCATATCTAAGTATAAAAATAGATAACATAACAAAATGCGGTAAGAAAAATGAGTCACAACAAGCACACAGGGCCGTCAGAGTTGCTGAAGAGTTTATCTGATAACTGCAGGCTACCACTACCCATTGACTCCCAGTGTTTCAGCTAAGCTAATTAGCGGTGTTTGAGCTCTGTCTGTCTCTTCCTTGTTACTGCACGCACAGTTGAAAGAATTGTGTCTATCTGTTTGTCATGGATTCGAGAGTAAGGCAAGACATGAAGACAAAAGAATGTTGGTGTTTCCTTTTAAGCTTGTGTTCACCGTCACCTTATTACCTCTGCCAAGGAGGTTATGTTCTTGCCAGTGTCTGTTTTTTTTTTGTTTCTCTGTAAGCAACATAACCCAAAAAGTTAAGGACAGATTTCAATGAAATTTTAAGAAAATGTCCGAATCGGGACAAGGAACAAATGAATAATGTTCAGATGGATCTGCTGATGGTCCGGATTCCTTGATGTAAGTGGGATACTGTCCCAGACAGAGTCCCAGCTGAACTCTGGGTCCAGATTCGGCATGTCATTCCTCCATGTCGTGTCTAACATCAAAGGTTCATAGCTATATTCCAACAAGTACAAGTATAACCGTGATACCAGACCCCTAGAAGACCTAAAACTACTGAATACTTCATGTAAAGGGTGCATTGCAAGGGGAGTTTGCCAGGGGGCCCCATAGGCTTTCATAGATGATCTCAATTGCAAATAAAAAAAGAAAGAAGTACCCGGTAAATTAAAACTCTCTCGTAAATCTTGAAATGTAAGTAAACCATTCCCATTAAACAAGTCCCCAAAAGTGTGAATCCCCCTAGCACTCCAGCTCGGGAACTTAATAGGCTGTCCACCTAGGAGAAGGCCAAAATTACTGAACACAGGAGAGAGCAGATTCCATTTTAAAGAGATCTTACAAAGTTTCTCTGCAGCTCTCCATACATTCACTAACTGGGAAACTATAGGTCCAAAACGAGTCCTGCATTGTTGAGTGGTTACATTGGAATATAAGACATCCTTTAATTCAATGGGATGCACCAAACTTTCTTCGAGTTCTCGCCATGAGACATTGGCTGCTGGGTCGAACCACTTAAGAAGCGGGCGTAACGTGAAGGCCCAGTAATAAAATTCAAAATTAGGCAACGATAGGCCGCTTTAGCTCTTTGCAATAAGGACAGCTTGAGACCGGGGCACTTCCCATGCCACGAATTTGGAGACGGCAGAGTGTAGTTTATTCCAAAATTTGCTTGGAGGGGGCAGGGGGAGCATTGACCTCACAAAGTTGACACGGGGAAGGATATTCATTTTTATTATCGACACTCTGGCTTGAAGAGAGTTGGGTAGGGAAGACCATCTGTTCAAATCAAGGCAGACTTTGTCGAGGGTGTCCTCAAAATTGTGTTTTATAATAGATTGCAGGGAGGGGAAAATTTCTATACCTAAATATTTGAACTGCCTCACAATTGGAATCAAAGGTGATACGGTGGCAGATCTCATTGCTTCGTTCAATGGCATAAGGGCAGATTTTGACCAATTTATAATTTATATATAATATATCTATTATATATAACATATAAGCTGATATGATGCTGTGTACCGTTGATTGATATAGGGGAGATCAGAGAAGACTGACGAATTGTCTGCGCAAGTGGCTCCAGTGAGAGGGCAAAAAGAAGAGGACTCAGGGGGCATCCCTGACGGGAGCCCTTGCCTATTTTAAATGGTGGGGAGCAGATCTTACCAGTTAGCACCATAGCGGTTGGATTGCAATAAAGCACTTTAACCAGCCCGATAAAAGTGGCACCAAAACCCATCCTCTCGAGCACAGCCCACAGATAGGGCCACCCTAGCCGATCAAATGCCTTCATGGCATCCAGTGAAAGCACAGCAGCCAGGGACCTGATGTTCACTGCACCATTAATGATATGTAGCAATCTTCCAACATCATCAGATGCTAGTCTGGAACTAATAAAACCAGTTTGGTCACAGTGAACCAATTTAGTCATATATACCGGCGTGCTAGCACCTTGGCAAAAATCTTGAGGTCAGAAATGAGGAGAGAGATGGGTCTATAGTTTGCGCACTCCGTGGGATCCTTGCCCTTCTTAAGCAGTGAGGATATGATGGCCTCATTAACATCCCTGGAAAAAGCTCCCATTTTCTATCGCGTAATGAAACATCCCCAACATTGAAGGGCTGAGGCAATCCCAAAATGTAGAGTAGAATTCAGGTGGTATCCCGTCAAAACCGGGTGACTTGCCTTTGCACATATCTCGAATTGCCGCATTGACCTCCTCCATTGAGATAGGCTCGTCCAAGGAATCCACTTCTGCCCTACTGAGGATTGGCAATTGTATTTCAGATAAGAACTTCTCACATTTAGCCACCTCATGGACAACCTCAGAGGTATACAGCTCCGAGTAGAATGTGCTAAAAGTTTTATTTATCTCCCTAGGTTCTGTGTGCACCACCCCTTCTTTTGACTTAACAGCCGCAATGTCAGCAAAATGTTCGTTTGATTTGAGACGTAGTGTCAGCAAATGGCTGGGCCTCGCGCTATTGAAATAATAGTTTTGCCTTGTGCGCTTTATCAAAAATTTGGAGCGGTGCTTGAGGAGTGACTCAAGAGTGACTAAAGTCAGAGTCAAGTTCCGAGTCATTAATGTCAAAGTCCAAGTCGAGTTGCAAGTCTTTGATGATATTGTCAAGTCGAGTCCAAAGTCATCAAAATTGTGACTCGAGTCTAAGTCACGTGACTCGAGTCCACACCTCTGCTTCAAGGTATACAAAAACTGCCCGATGGTGTTGAAGCTGTTGTGGAGGCTGATGTGCACTGCTTGGAAAACTCAATCCATTCCAGCAGAATGGTGCAGAGCCCTGACCATCTTCATCCCAAAGGAGAAAGCCTCTCAAAACATCACCCAGTTTAGAGGCATTGCCCTCCTCAACATAGAGGGGAAGATATTTTTCTCCATTGTGGCAAGACGTATGACCAGGTTTCTGTTGTCCAACACCTACACCGACACGAGCTGTCAGAAGGCAGGAGTGCCAGGCTTTGCCGGCTGTGTTGAACATTCCACCATGATCTGGGACCAAATCCAGACAGCCAAGTGTGCCAAATCGGATCTGCATGTAGTCTGGCTGGACTTGGCAAACGCATACAGCTCAGTCCCACACCAGCTGATCTCCTTCACCCTTAACTCCTCATTCCAAGCTGCATCCAGAACCTGGTCACCAGCTATTTCAACAACTTCTATGTGTGTGTTGCAACCCAGGAAGCCACGTCAGTCTGGCAGCATCTCCAGAAAGGCATAGCAATTGCTCAGTCTCCCCCATCCTATTCGCAACAGCCTTCGAGATCATCTTGATTGGTGTGAGACAGATGGTCAAGGGAGTCAGGAGTTCATCGGGTCAGCGCTTGCCTGCTATAAGAGGCTACATGGATGACATCACCACCCTCCTGCAGACTGCTGCTTATACCAACAGGCTCCTGAAGAGGCTCGAGGAACTTCCCACCTGGGCACAGATAGAGTTCAAGGCAGGTAAGTCGCAGAGTCTGTCATTACGAAGGGGAAAAAGGAGTGACAACATCTCCTTTTTGGTCAAAGGGGAAAATATCCCCCTGCTGGCAGAGCAGTCAGTGGGAAACCTCGGGAGGGAATGCACTGCAGACCTCTCTGACAAGCACATGGCCTCTGTTGTGTCTCAACAGCTCTCCAAAGGTTTGCACAGGACAGACCAGAGCCACCTCCTGGGAAAGTTCAAAACCTGGTGCTCTCAGTTCACTTTGTACCAGCAGATGATGTGGCTATTAAAACTGGACGAGATATCACTAACCACGGTGGCCAAAATGGACATGAAGGCAAACAACTACATCCACAAATGGCTAGGGCTACCCCGGTGTCTCTCCACAGCAGGCCTCTTTGGAAATAACATACTCAGGCTCCCTCTTAGATCCCTTGACCTAGGCTACAAGCAGGAGAAAGTCAGGCTTATCCTGGAATTTAAAGGCTCAGCAGACCCCTGCGTGCAGAACTCAGAGGTGGCTGTCCAAACAGGGAGGAAGTGGAAGCCAGAGCAGGCAGTCGCCCAAGCTATCAGCCAGCTGAAACACCAGGAGATTGTCGGACGGGTACAGCCAGGTAAGTATGGGCTTGGGTGGGTTCCAGGCACCAGGCTTTGGTCCCAAGCCTCCAAAAGGGAGAGGAAAGAGATGGTGGCATCTGAAGTGACCAGGCTAGAGGCTGGGTCCTACAAGATTTCAGCAGTCAGCCAGCAGCGCCAAGGAAGATGGACTACCTGGGAAACTGTGACCAACAGAGCTGTCACATGGGCCGATATGTGGAAGGCTCCACAAGCAAGGCTGAGTTTCCTTATTCAGTCCACATACGAAACCCTCCCAAGCCCAAGAAACCTCCAGTTGTGGTATGGCACCGAAACAAACTGCCAACTCTGTGATACCCCAAACCCCAGCCAGCAGCATATTCTAACAGGCTGCAAAGAGGCACTGAACCGGTACTGTTGGCGGCACGACAAGGTGCTGCGAAAGCTGGCGGAGACCTTGGAAGTGCACAGACTTGAGGCAAGCAAGACCAACACCTCAAGCTCGCAACAATGGATCCAGTTCGTCAGGCAGGGAGTAGGGGTGCAGAACACCAACAAGAGGGGCCAGTCCCTGTTGACGCCTGGAGGCGAGTGGGAGATGAGGGTTGACCTGGATCGACAGCTCCAGTTCCCCCTTGAGATCACTGCAACCTCCCTAAGACCGTACATTGTCCTGTGGTCAGCACCAGCCAGGACTGTGATCATGGCAGAGCTCACATAGCCATGGGATGAAGGCATGGAAGCGGCCAATGAGAGAAAGCAAGAGAAGTACAGTGAGCTCAAGGCAACATGTACAGAGGCTGGATGGACGGCATCAGTACATCCAGTCGAGGTGGGCTGCAGAGGCTTCACAGGAAAGTCCCTGCAGTACTTCCTGAAAACTCTGGGAATCACTGGATGCAGACAGAGGGAGGCACTCAGGGAGCTGGCTGAGGAGGCAGAACAGGGGAGTTTCTGGATCTGGCTCAGAAGACAGGACCCAAATTTTTAAACGCAATATAAAAATAAATCGAGATACAGGACATTATTGGCAAGATATCAACACTGGCAGATGTTACAGCCAATATATCAGTCATAAATATCCTCCACATAAATCTAATATTTATATTAAATCTTATCCGTGATGCTTTACTTCATTATCAGCGAAAAATTTTGTTTTCCTTGTTTATTATCTGTTTCTTATACAAACTGTTGCCATATAATAAAAATGAAAATTTGAGTAAAGTGAAGGTGGAGTGATCTTAATAAAAGGTATTTGTGTAGGGGATGACTGGTTCAAAAAAATTGGCATATCTGATGTAGGCAGAAACCTAACATAGAGCATTCCTACCAATAAACAGAAGAAAGTCCATGTCTGCCTGGACATTGACTCCTGAGAGAGAAATTTCTGAGAGAACTGGAAAAGTGGTTTGAATCACAAAACAACCCCTACTGTGGATATTAAATGTAAGGAAGATGATTTAGGTGCACAAAAATCTTCGACAAAACTTCTTACATCACCTAAGAATCATCCAGAAGATCCCACAGTTGAGGCCACAGCCATCACCGCAGCATTTCCCAAACGTGGAGCGCTCTGCCTGCACACAGAGCCAAACAGTAGTTACTCGGTAATGACTGAGGCTCCATCTCATCATTGTTGAGCCGGATGGCGACGGGCCACAGAGGCAATTTTTGGGCAACACGGACACACAACTGCAACTGCCAACAAATTAAGACTTGGGGTGAAAAGCTCTTCAAATGTTTCCTGGCAACAAAAATTATTTCCAAGTGATTAAAGCTGCAGGGCTGAGGCAACTCTTCTGCTGGAGGACTTTTCACATGAAACAATGATTTAGATGTTTGTGAGCAGACCAGCAGAGAAGTTTATGAGCCACAAAACGTACCTAACGCTTATTGAACACCATAAAACTGATTTCAAGTGTGCAACATCTAATATACTGTACTCTTTTGTTCTGTGTCCTGAGCTGAACTTCTCACACAAATGTGATGTTTAAAAATAATCCGGTTCTCAACTCATGGAGCAGGAACTTACATATTGTCAGCAAATGGTTTGCAGGACGTGCTGAGCGTGTATTTGTATTTATCCCTGAACGCAATTTCCCCCCAGCTTTGCCTTAAGGCGAAACACAAACATTTTTGTTGTTTTCATGTCTTGCCTCAGTCCCGAGTCCGTGACAAGCACATAAATTCTTTCTACTATGAGTGCAGGAACATTGAAGAGACTGGTAGAGCTCAAACACTGCTAATTAGCGTAGCTCAAATACTGGGAGTCAATGGGTAGCCTGCCTCTGCCTACAGTCATCAGATGAACTCCGACTCTAAACGGTCTTGTGTGCTTGTTGTGACTTGTTTTTTACCCCTTTATGTTGCGTTATCTATTTTTAGGCTAAGATTAGTAATTTATGTAATTTACGATAAATGTACATACCAAACCATAGGGTACATGTGCAAACCACCACAGACGTGCCCTTCTCTTGTATAATTCTTTTTAAAATTACATTAAGTGTTCAACTTAGTCTAAAAATAGATAACATATTATGACACAGTAAAACAAGAATCATATAAAGCTCATCTTCATCTTGTTCTGTAGCTAAGGCCACACTAGTTTACCCATGCTTCCACAGGAGGTGCACTCCACACTTAGCCATGTCAAGGATTTCCCTTTGTCTCCAAAAATATCCCTCTATAGGCATCTCCACTCTCCCTATATAAAGATTCTTCACAGACATAGATTTCTGAACTTCTCAGAGAGAACCATAGACATACAAGACAGGGCAACAAGAAAGGACAAATGCCCCGGAACAAAATCAACTAAATGCCCAAACCTCATTATGAGTAGTCTTGCCTGACAGAATTTTTCATGCATCAACTATCTAGTTTGACAATTTGGCCCTGATGTTGATGACGTGTTTCTTGAAACTGACCAACACAGTTCTTGTTCATACCCAACCCTTTTTCTGTCCAGGGGACCTCCTCAAAGGGATACATCAACAGGAAACTGAAGAAGCCTTAGAAGAGAGGCGAAACGTCTTCAAGAACCTCTAGCAATTCCAGTTCCTCTTTTAAAGAAGAACTAGATAACCATGACCTGGATGAATGAGGACCGACACAGTCTTGTAAAAGTGCAACTGAAACAAATGAATTTCCCTTGGGGATAAATAAAGCGTTTCTGATTCTGAATCTCAAATGCTGTTATGAGCAGCAGGTGTGCTGTTGACTTCAGGTCAGTGTGTCAAACTAGAGAGACGCTGCAAATCTCACTGATTCGGGACTGCTGGGTATCGTAAAAGCACCCCAGTGTGTCAAACTACAAAAGCATTTTTCATTCCCTACATCAAACTTCAGCCCCAACATTTGACGATCTTCTGTGACCACAAGTCTGGTCAAAATCTGTCTGAAATCATGGAGTTCGACATGGCTATTAAATACATGAAGCGAGAGTGGCAAGATGGCGTGACTTTGTTCGGCTTGTCCCGCTGGTTTGCATGCGATATCGATCAAAATTAGGAGCCGAGGAGACAAATATGGACACCAGGAGTGACAGTTCAGTGAGAGGAGGCCCTACAACCCACTCTGTACACGTATCACATCAAATGAAGGATTGTTCTGCAGTTTACTTTCATGCCTGGGTGTGGTAAGACAACTGTATGCCAGCGTGGGCGGGAAACAAATGAAGGAGTGGATGTGAGGATACGAGGTGTGTGTGTGGTGTGTGTGGAGGGAAAAATGAAGAGATGGAGGCTGAGCGGAGGAAGGAGGGAGGTGTGTGTGTGTGTTCAGTGCGTGTTCAGTGCGTGTTCAGTACGCAGAGGTTCCTTCCCAGATGGCAGCTGTTAACTCTGCTCACACGCACAGCTGATTAGAAACATATTGAGTCTGAGGGCTGCACGCACACATGCACAAACACACAAATGCACTCACGCAATGAGGAGCACACTCGCATATGCACACGGCACAAACACTCAATAACAAAGTGCTCACATGCTTACAGATGGAGGCACGCACACACATACATTACATGCAAGCTACACACTTCACATGAGCACAGGCATGCAGATGAAGGCCTCCATTAAAGCATATACAATGGTAGGGCTGGGAAATATAATGAGTTTTTCCACAAGGATTAAATATATTTTTGAATAAGACATATGGGAAGATGGTTAGGGATGAAAATTGACACAGTTTATTTGATAACAATGCTATTAATGAATCTAATTATCAATCAGATTCTTTAAAGGGACATGCCAACCTTTTCTTTTTTTCATGCCTTGCCTTTTAAATGCAAGGGTTAGGGTTTTGACTGCAAAATTTGAGAATGGCTCCCAAAACAAATGACTCACTCACAACTGCAAATTGGTGCTCATCATTCACTTAGAAGAGCTGGTCAAAAGAAGCGACTGGTTTGTGAATGTCACATCTCTAGCACAAACCACAGCAAAACAACGTCAACAAAACCAGACTTCTGTTTACGAGTAGAAGGAGATAATACAATAATAGTTAACGTAACATTACATGGTATAAAAATGAGTCACAACAAGCACACAGGTATGTTTGGAATTGCTGAAGAGTTTATCTGATGACTGGAGAAAGAGGCAGGCTAACACTTCCCATTGACTCCTAGTGTTTGAGCTAAGCTAATTAGCAGTGTATCAAAAACATGACACTCCTGATATTCAATGCTCTGCTGCACGGATAAATGTTACTGCAAGTTTCTGCGGTTTTCCACTTAAGGAAGGTTGTGCAGTAAGTGTCTTGAAAATAATATTTTGACCTCCTCTGCCTCTTGTCTGCCATGATTTGACTTCTTTGGGTTTTTTTTTTGCTGACTGTGATGAGAAAGGGATGTCCTTGATTTAAAAGTCATGCAGATCAAAGTGAGAGGAATTTACAGCGGGAATCCAGCAAAAAAAAACAAATGATATCGATTACTTGGGGGAGCTGCTATTGATTCTTAAATGGAATTGGCTTTCCATTTCCATTCCTAAACATGGTAATTTTATAAAGATGTTATATATTTTGCCCTAAATGAAAGTGATATGTTTTCTTTGTCTCTATAGGTGACTGTGATTCTGAATAAGAGTATTTAAGGAAACACAGGAATCGGTAAGAGCCACATATTTTGACAACAAGATAATGTGCTTGGATGGTAAAGTCGAAATTGTGAGTTATAGTTATAATCAAAAGATTCTGATACCTGTTTGATATGATGGCAACAAAACAGAAATTCTCTGCACCTAGTTTTAACTGTTTAATGCTGCAGGCAAACTCCTCAACACTGTGTAAATTGACACTTTGATTCTTATTTATCGGTCAGAAAGCCAACAAAGAGCCCTATTTTAATGCATTGTTACAATAAATTTGTTATTTCAGTATTGCAAATCACAAAGAAAACTAACCCCCATGCAAAGGTAAAAGTAAAAAAACAGTACACAATATTTGGTGTTCTAGAAGTACTGAGCAAAAATAATAAGGTAGCTTGCTGATATGCACAGTCAATGACATTATTAAGGGCAATCACAAGCTATATTGTAATTGTTTTAACAAATCCATTTAGATTTTACATTTAATTAATACATCCCACAGTAGATTAGTCTTAATTCTCTAACTTATGCCAAATAATATATATATACAATCAAATGAATTGAATATGAATAAGAATTTAGAGAGAGAGGCCAGCAATAACTGATTTTGTATAACCTAGTAACAGCAACTAAAGAGGGCAGAGCTCGATAAAATAACACTTCAAGGAGTTTGATAAAGAGAAAACTGCATGTGTGTTCAAAACAATCAAAAAACTAAATGGAGTGAGGAAAACACACAGTTTAAATTCACTTTGTCAAATGTTGTCAACTTCTCTACGCAAGTTAGACAGTATGGACAGATTTATTCACATTTTAACCAAGAGAGAGAAAATGCTGAAATATATTTGCAAAATTTGGAAAATTAGGTCAAAGTAGCCAATAACCATCTTTCTTTGAGTCTAGTCATATGATGCAGTAGCGTGCACTAATATCCATTTAAGATGATGCATTTTAATTGCATGCTTCTTATATGAGTAACAGCCCATCTCTGTGCCATTTTGCCCAGTGAGTGATGGCATTGCTCACCAAGCTGTCCATAATGCCTTATTTAAAAGAAAATAAGAAAAGTTAAAACATATCGGGCTTCAGTTTGATATCTTCCAAAATATCCAATGCTTTTAAACCTTGTTTCAGGCATTGATCTAAAAGAAACCTACTCTGAAATCTCATAGATTTTGAAAGGAGGGATCATAAAGTCCTGAAATGCTTACTTTTTTCCATGATTTAAGACTCACTACTGCCCCTCCTTATTTTCATCCTAGTTTATGAGTTTTTAATGGAAAATTCCAGGTATAAGAGCTAAAAGTAGACCAAAAATGAGGACAAAGCAGAATGTGAGGAGAGCAAGGGCTTTTTTTGACAGGGTTGATGCCCGCAGGACAACAGGAGGAGGCTATGGATGTGTGAGAGAAGACTTCTGGGGAAAAATTGTGTGGGTACACTCAATGATTAATGATAGTCTTTTTGAGAACAGGTTGGTGGACAGCCTAAAATCATATCAGTGACTGGGGGGTGTTGTATAGCTGCCAGTATGCACGTTATATCAGTCAAGATGAGCACATCCCCGACCATCTGAGTATGTAGTCTAAGGGTTTTCAGAATGCATTTTAACCTGTACAAATTAAATATTTAGGACATTTATATGGTATCTGAATGCCACAAATGTATGTAAATTCATAAAAAGAGGCCATGACAGCTGTATCCACTTTTCCAAATGATCCAAACACATTTGTACATGTATTCATAGCATTGCCTTGTTTGGGTAGAAGTATAACTTATAATCAAAGCTTTGGTCTGTTTTGATATCATTGTTGATTGACAAAATTTCATTTTTTTCCTTTTCAAAACATGGTTTTAAAGAGTACTGAACATTTTAAAACTCTAAATATATGGAGATGTTGCTTATTGTTTCCGTAGATAATGTGTAGGTTTGTCTTAATACGTGAGACAAAAACATTTTCTAATATTGTGTGTCTAAACTTACATTTTTTGATTATTTCATTCATTCATTTTAGTTATCAAAAACTCTTGCACAATCTCTTAACTGCCAAATAAAATGACAGCATTTTGAGAAATGGATGAAACTGGGAACACTTCCATGTAAATGCTGAATAGTTCAGGGAATGGTGGCTCGGTTTTTAGAGACTGTCGTCCATCAATAGGATGATGGAAGCCCAGCTAAGGTTTTCATGTGGTGCTGAGTCCCTAAACATAACATATTCGATAAAATGTTTTTACTGCTGCATCAGTGATGTATGAAAGGGATAAAGGTGTGACAGTGTTGGCAAATACTTGTTAAGAACTTACATAGAAATTTAACAATCAGTGACTTGACCGCAAGTGTGGTCACTTTGAGATACACGAGAAAAGTCATTTACAAGTTGAAGCTCATACACGGAGTCCAAAGTGTTTGTGTAATTCAGTGAGCTCTCTCTCTCTTTTTGTCTTCTGGCTAGAACTAAAATTACAGATCATTAATTTTCTGACCACTGAATGTTAAATTGCAGGAGAGTTTATAATTTTGAAACACTTGGCCTGATAGTTTTTGTACTGAAAAACAAAAAAGAGTTACAAAAAGCTGTCTATCTAAACCATATTGAGGCCCAGTTGACACCAAAAAGAAACTATTAAATTAAATCATACATAAACAAATGTTTTACATTGTCAAATTTGCAAGAAAACTCATAAATACTGACTCAATTACACAAATACGCTGGCAACATTTGGAAATTCTAATGGAATAGTGAGGAGCTTTCTGCTTTTGCTTGCTCCTCACTCATATTTGATCCCACTGACATAAACAATTAAGAAAAAAACATTTTGAAACAAATGGTTGTTGAGAATGTTTACATTTTTACTAAGTTGTTGCCAATCAGGGTCCAACATTGACAATCAAAGAAGTGCTAAGTAAAATATCTTCCCTTTGTGGCTTCATCTCACCAAATTCACACTATTAAACAAAAAGAGGCACATATGGAACACTGAATCAAACAAGCAAAATTAAAACTATACGTCTGTGTAGGCTCTCAGATATTTACGTCATGGTAATCTGAAGTTTCTCCCCAGCTGGAAACTGAATAGTCCAAATATTGATCAAGAAAGAGGTTCAGTTTGGAAGTGAAGTTCAAAAACCCATCCATGCTAAGCTAGAAAACTCATCTCTGAACAGTGGACACAATTTTATCACCCATCTACAATGCAGCTCTGGACTCTCTCCACCAAAAATGTAAACACAATCAAACTAGATCATGTGGACTCAGAGAAGACTGTTCAGCGCCTACGGTCACGTTCTCAGACCAGGATCATGCTGCTAACTGACAACTGGCATGTGACACCCTGATCATTTGCATACCAGTGGCCAACCCGGGCTTTATATCCCAGCTCCAGTCCCAGTCACCTTGAAGAACTGAGGAAACCTTTTTGAAGAAGAGGTGAAAAAGTTCCAGGAAGCCTACAGTTTCCAGCTTTGGAGAGATTTCGGATGATTTAATGATAATTGCAGAAAGAGCTTAGGCTCTGAAATGAGAATCATTCTCAATTTCTTATGGATTATTTTATCAACAACACTCATCAAAGACCCTCCACCAAAGCTTTATATGATTCGGGTACATGTGAGACACTAGACCCCCCAAAGCAGTATGACAACCAATCCTGCCTGATCTCTTGGTTTAAGATAGCTACCAAATACATTTAAGCTTGCATGTTCAAAAAGACTTAGAGTGTCGTTTTCTGGTCACTTCATAGTAAACACTGAATCATAAAATCATAGATTACCGGAAAACTATCCAAACAAAAACTAGAGATCCTCTGCCAAAGCATTTCCAACATTGTCGGGGGAGTTGTTGTCGAATATGTGGAAAACTGCTCTGTCTCCCAAGGTTAATATATCCTTTAAATAATTCATAAATCCTGATAGGAAGTTGGATCATTAGCACAATTCAATAGCTTTTTCCTTTCCTGTGACCATAATTCCCTGAAAATCACCATCAAAGTCAAAATACTCCTTCCACAAGCCGTGGTCAACATTCACAGGAAATATCTTCTAAATTTTGTTAAGAGAATTTTTAGTTACCTACAAAAAACTAGGGAAACCTGCGCTGTAAACAGATTCTTGAACATCTTCTGAATCCCCATCCTTCTTTGGATCACCACCAAAATCTGAATATATTTTCCTGTGTACCACGACCAACATTCCCAGAAAATGTCCCCAATATTCGTGTTAGGCTTTTTGATTTATTAGCAAAATTGTGCAAAATTGCCCTATCTTAAAATGCTCACTAAACCTTAAAACAAATACTGCATTTGTGTTCAGATTTCTACCAAAATCAAATCACTTCTTCCTTGTGCCATGACAAAGATTCCCTGAAAATGACATCAAAATCTACTCAGAGCTTTTTGAGTAATCACGCTTACAGATCGACGGACAGAAAAACAAAATTTAAAAAAACACGGGGCAAAAACACAACCCCCTTGGCAGAGGTTAAAATAACTTGATTAAAAATGTATTTGAACCTACAAAAATTACAAAATCTCTTCCACACTCACTTTTTGAATACAATGAAAACTGTGCTATGTTTGGCTTCACGTAGGAATGTGACCACCAACCAGTGTGACAAACAACCCGGGTCTTCCCTCCAAAATCTACTTGGCTGGTGAATTTTGTCTATCTGCCACTTTGACAGATAATTGAAAAAGTTCATTTAAACCCTGTTGCCAATGTCTGAGTACTCTTCAAACACTGTGTAGATGTTTGACTGCAGTACTTGATTATTAAAAATAAAAAAAATGACCTGCATTGTGTGTTTTGGACTTATATTTATGTTGCCATATAATGAACAGGTAGAATTATTTTTTTTTATCGCTTTTATTCCCTACTATAATCATATTTAAGCTTGGGGTTCTGGTTTTGTGATAACCTTTTTTGTCTTATCAGGAAAGAGACAGAAACGTATGGATCGACCCTAATAGAAAAAAAAGACTTTGTCCTTATCGCCCAGCCCTACAGTGCGCACACACTGTGAGGTTCCCATACACTGAAGCCACCAGCTCTGTGCCTCATTCACTTCTAATGTTACACTTTAAACCATCCAATAAATGAGTCTGACCCAGGCTGCTGCTGCTGTTGATGCAGTTGGAGGGCTCCAGGCACAGCAGGGCTCCCTCACCCTCCTCCCCGGGACCAGAGCTCTCCGGCTCGGCTGTGCGCGCCGGGGATGGCCCCTGGCTCTGTCGGAGCGGCGGGTCCTCCTCAAACACCAGCTTGAACTCAAACTCGCCCTCCTCCCAACCCGAGCCCGGCGCGGCCCCCATCGCCCCCCGGCAGCGAGGACAGGACACAGAGAGAGGGAGAGATACAATCTTATCCCTGTGAGCGACTTCAACGTCCTTGAAGCGCCTAAAAAAGGACAAAGATGGTCCCAAAAGTTTGGTCTTCTTCTACGTGTGCGTCATTGCGCAAATCCACCTCCTCATGGAAGTTTTTGATGCAACTCCAGTAACTTTTCCAAACGATGGGGTCTGCTTCTTCTTGCTCGGATGTTTGCAACTTTTTTCAGCCTTCATGCCTCGCGGTCCAAATCAAATCTTCGCACATGAGATCTGGCAGATTTCCCCGGAACGTTTCCTCCAGATTTAGTCCCGTTTTTCACGTTAAATCCATCTTCATCCTCAAAGCGCCCTGGACTTCTTCTCCCTCCCCGTTGAAGGCACAGAGAGGAGGAGAAAAGAAAAGTTTATCAAATATTTTTGTCGTCCTTTACCCTTAATTGCCTTTGGGTGGGTTTCCCAGCTCCAGTTGGTCCGTTACTCATTCCCCATAGGACCTCTTCTCTGTCACTCATGAAACCCCCCTGCCCAGCCTCCAGCCTTCCTCCTCTCCCCCTCTTCTTCGCTCACTCTGGAGGTTTCTCCTCTAGTCACTTCACATTTACTAACAGGCACTTAAACCCAGCACATCTGGTTCCTCTTAACAGTTTACATCTTATTTTGCAGCAGCCAAACATCAGTTTATCTAAAGTTTATTCCTACATCATCCTTTGCATTTTATTTTTGCTCAGTTAAACCTAAAAACCAATTAACCATCAGGCAAGGCAGGGCACTGCTTCTGCTCCAAAGGGCCTCAAGATGTTACTTTCACATCAAATATAAGGTTTATGTCCAACTTAACTTCCAGCGATAGACATGTCTTTATTCATACACTATATTTCAAATTTTCAAATAAGACTACAGTGGTTAAAAAAGTCCCTCAAAGTGGCAGATTTTCCCCAAACCAGACAACTTTTTATTTTGCATAACTAATTTAAATCCAATTCATTTAAATTTAAAAAGCACACTAAAAAAACAGTCTGGGCTTCCCTGCTTAGGCTGCTGCCCCCGCGACCCGACCACGGATAAGCGGGAGAAGACGTGAGACTAAAAAAACAACTAATATTGCCAAAGTGCTACATAGTGACTACCAAGGGAGAGAATAAAAGGAAAATACCATGATAAAAAAACGTAAGTGTTTTGAGTTAAAACTTGTAATGTATCAGTGCTATGCAAATAAGGTTGATTGATTGATATGATATAAACCAAATTATAGAGTACAATAAAACATAAAGAATGTAAAAATAAAATGAATAATTTGAATACAAATTAAAGGCCAATTGTAAGAAAAATAAAAACATAAAAACAGGGCCCACACATCCCTCATGCTAAGCCAACGAGTAAAAGTAATTGAGACAAGATATAAAAGTAGGAAGTGTAGGGACGTTCGGATTTGAAGAGGCAGGTCACTTCATAGTTTAGGGCCCACAACAGAAAAGACTTGGATACCTCAAGAATTAATCAGTTAATATCTGTATCGCACCAATTCATAACAAGCGTTATCTCAAGACACTTTACAATAGAGCATAAAACTCTTCAATTTATGGATACACATATATACATATAAAAATACACATATACATATATATACAAATATATACATCCAACACCCAACATGAATCCATATGGCCAGTCATGGATCCCTCCATCATGGCGGCAAGAAAAAACCTTCTGTTAAAGGAGACATATCACGCTGATGCATGATTTAATACTTACATATAATATAATAAATTTGAAAACAAGACCTTACACCTCCTTAATTTTCAAAAAATGAGATATTGTATTTTTTCTGATATCCTAGAACGAGATTTGATGCCTCTGAAAATAGGTCATTGCAAGATGTCTGTGAGATTTAAATCGTCATGACGACACGAGGTACCTTTCTTTTTATTGGAGTAATCTGATAAAACACTTCCTCCTCTGTGATGTCTGTTAGCCACAAAACCGTCACCGAGGAACACATCCACCAGCAGCAGTATATAGATCCCTAGCTCACACTCACTCATTACCAGCTCTGGCCTGTAGGGGGACTCAATACGCGCTCGCTGCTTTGAGCCTGCCGGAAAATACAGTAGAAGAAGAAGGACAGGCTAGCTCGATAGAACTGACTAATCAGAGCACAAAGGGACGTTGCAAGGTAACTGTAGGTCATCCTGAGATCCTCATGTTTCAACGAGAGCTTGATAGTGGCCTAAAATGAGGATTTTGAGAACGCAATTGTGGGGCAATGAAGGAACTAAATGACTTGTACTGAGGGCAGAAATGCTTTACAGACATCCTAGTCTGGCATAGTGAAAAGGAGAAACAAGCATGATATGTCTCCTTTAAGCAGCAGGAAATCTTGAAAGTGGATCCCAGTCTCATGATGAACAGCAAATCCACACGATGCTGTGTTGGGTGAGTGGGGGAAGGAAGGAAGGTAAGAGGAGATAAGTGGACTAAAGTAAGAACTAAAGTTAGGGACAGATCCATGAACCACAGACCTGTCGTCTGATTTATTAGAGGTTAGCCTCTTGAGATGCTACATCTGGTTTTCAGGAGGGTCCTCATGTCTGAATGGTTGTGGTGATCATTTTATAGAAGTATAATCAATGGTATTCTTACTGAAAATAAGAATTTATGGTCATGACAACCTCATGGGTGCCCAGACTACAAGTGCATTCCTCCCACATTTGACTCTGTTAAGTATAAATGTGTTAAAGGTAGACCTCTTGAGAGGTGACATCCCATTTTCAAGAGGGACCTCATGCCTATGTGGTGCCAACAAAAGTTACTATAGATGTGTCAACCATGGATAGAGAGAGCATGCTAATATCTACATTAACAACCATAATGATTATGAACTGGAATGGGACAAAAGAAATGGCCAAATCCGTGTTACGTCTATAATTGCAGTTATATTTGAGGTTTTGCCCTTGGGGCGACTAGAAGAAGCTGCTCTGCAAGACCTTACAGATCTCCACCACTCGACAAAATGGAGACGATTAAAAGATCAAAGATGTAACAAGGTGCAGATCCATTTACAGATTTATTATAGCACAGTAAAAGAAAAAAAACTCAAATATAATTGAAATGCCAGTTCACCAGCCCAGGCAACATTTTTATAATCTTCTGTTGTTCAATTTTGGTGGCCCTGTGTAAATTATAGCCACAGTTTCCTGTTTTCAGCTGACAGGAGTGGCACTTGGTGTAGCCTTCTGCTGCTTTATATATGATGTGTTGCATGTTCAGAGATGATCTCTGCATAACCTTGGCTGTAATAAGAAGTTTGTTGAGTTGCTGTGGCCTCTCCATCATCACACTGGATATTTTCACATTTTTGGACCTTTCTTTGTGAACCCTTCCGCTGGTTGTGCACGAGAATCACAGTAGATCAGCAGTGTCTTAAATACTCAAACCAGCCTGTCTGGCATCATCATCAACAACATCCCGTTCAGAGTCACAATCACCCTCCTTCCCCATTCTGAAGCTCTGTTCAACTATGAGCATGCTAAACCATGTCTACATGCTCTAATGCACTGAACTGTTGGCATGTGTTTGGCTAATGGACGGACCTGATTAAGCTCTTGTACTCCTTTCAGACTGGACAAAAAACCTTTTTAAACCCATTAACAATCGGCTCCTGTTGGCAGTTTGATATGGTTTAATCTGCATTTCGACCCGGGTCAACAAGCAATAAGGGTTTTTATCAGCTCGCCTTGAGCTTCAGTGGGAACATCACACCAGGGTCGACCCGCTAATTTACAGATGACAGCGTAACATTAACCTTGCATAGCAGATGGGCCTGCCTGATTCAGTTCCTGAAATCCTGCAGATCCCATCTTGTAGCGCTCCGTTGACCAATGGATTCACTCGGCTAAAATTTTAACGGCCCAATCAGGGAAGAGAGGCGGGAGCTGTAGAATGCGGATGTGATGACAACCGGAAGTCGAAAACCGGAAGTTGAGAACGGAGATGCCGGTTAGCCTATTGTCCTCATAGATACTTAGTAAAACTTGGTGAAATCTGCCCTCCTCAGAAGTTTACTTGTAGGGATTGTCTTTGACGAGGTTCATGTCACATATAAGTGTTAAATGAATCATCTGTGTGGTACAATTTAGTGTAAGACGATAGTAGCTATAAGGCAGCTAAAGGCTAACGGTCATTTACTGTCGTTAGCTGTTAGCGGCTAATTTAGCGGCTAACAGCTAACAAAAAAAGATGCAATTTTTTTTCAATTCTTTATTCAGCCATTTCAAGTAACAAACAGGCACATTTTGCATCATACAGTCTTCAAAAATCACTGAGCGGCATCAGCAGCCAATATAAACAAAATAATAAAATAAAATGTAATATAATATAAAAGAAAAAAAAATAATGACAAATCCAATGAAAACATCGCTTCATTATATGAGGCAACCCTGCTTGATCTATATTGGTCTGCGATGAATGTGACGAGCAGAACAATTGTCCAATCACAAGCTTGTGTTTTTTTTAATGTTCTGCCCCTGAAAACAAATTTAAAGGGCTCCTACCCAGATGGACTAGTGAAATATTTCTGTGGCAGATATATGGAGCTGTCCATCTGGCTTGTCAGGTTAGCGTAACATCCCCACCGCATAACATCGCACCCATACGCTCCGTCTGTAACTTACGTGACTCTTTGACTCTTTGCAACAAATTCCATCTGCCTTTGTTTCATCAGCGCCAAGTTTGTACATTTTTAAAGAGGGACAAAAGTACCAAGTACAGAAAACCGTGTTCAAGTCTTTGTGATGACATCAGCTTGATGCACCAGAGGAAAAAACACAGCCATGCTACTCGTTTGCTGCCAATTACACCTGGGTCTGCTAGCAATGGGAAAGAAGTCACTTGTTGATTGTTAGCAGGTTAACCTGCTTTGAAAAAAAAACGTGTTGATCCGCAAATTTTAGTGTAGAAGTGGTAGTAGAGTGGGCGATGCGTGTATTTCGCAATGTCCATGAGGGTAAAATGAAACTTTGATATGATGCTGAAATGCCTGAGAGAACCCTGAACTCCACACACAACAGCCATGACCAATACGAGGCTTGAACAAGCAAGCTTCTTGGTCTGAGGCACACGCACTACCCCCTGTGCCAATTTGCAGCCTGCGTATAAAAATAATAGTCTCATTTCTTCCAGTGATTGGAAGGATCAGAGAGCACATAGGAAAGTTTCTGGCATTTTTTAAAATCTTCACTTCTTTTAAACCTCCACGCAAATAGAGGCAGTCCTGAAAAAAGGGTTAACTCTGATCAAGAGTCTGGTGAGTGTACTTGTGCAGTGTATTCTGTTCTCTCTGATTAAAAACAGAAGAGCATTTCCTTTCCTGTCAAAAAGCCTCAAAATGTCTTCATATTAAGTAAACTGTAGTCAGACACAGTAGCTCCCTGAGGACTTGAAGGGCTTCGTCCTGGCTTTTGCCCGAAGCCTCTGGTTTACTCAGCCGGCCTCTGCTTTAAACATTATGATTATTATTCCAATCATGAGCAGCACTCATGGCAAACAGCTCTCCGTCTTTAAATCTGCCATTGTGCGCCGGCTGCTCGGCCACCAGGACTGTGATGTTAACTGTCAGCCAGTGAACATAAGAGGGCCCACTTCCTGTGGCGACGAACACGACTGCCCCCCTTTTTTGGCCGTCACTCGTCCCTCTCCTCCCTCTTTTTCTCCTTCCACATCTTTTTTTTAATTTTACCCCACTCCTCCTTCCTTGTCCCTCCTCCTCTCCCTCCCCTTCCTCTCCACTAAAGATCTGTTTCTCATTATCCTCTGCAGTCTGCTCTCTGTCTGAGTCAGGAGACGAAAAACTTAAATAAACACACTCTCTCCGGCTCCCCCTCCCCCTCCCCCCTGTCCATCTCTGTCCTCCTCTGATTCTCACAATCATTAGGTCCACGTTGTACTGGCGTGTAACGAGGAGCTTGTTTCACTCTCTCTGTCATCCTCTCAGGGTCGTGTGGGCAGGCCTTCCATCCTGGACCGAACTCAAGATGTAGCAGTCCGCCTGGGTTTGAAAATGTGCAACCAGCAGGGCAGTGGCAAGAACTCTCTTTGGCTGTGGGACAGGGTCCAGAGACAGAGACCCCCATGATTAGATCCCAAAGCGGAACTAAAGAGAGTATGAATACGACGTCACAATGAGTGACAAGTGAGTGGAGTCACTCAGGGTCTGTCCACTCGACAACATGAACAGTGGACAAGAAAGAGTTTTCGTTGCATTTGCACCGTCCGTTTCCACGAGAACATTGCCTAGAGTGCCTGACTTTTAAACCGGTGTCCTGAGTAAAAAGCTTTGAAAACATTTTCGTTGTCATCTCTGTGTAAAGAAGAATCAACTTGGTCGAGGAAACCAGGGATGTGCAGCATGTGCGCAGTACTCTTTGAGATAAAGTTAGCATGTGCACCTAGGAATAACAATAAAAGTGCTTACACACCAAACACTACTTGTACTACCTCGGCTATCACTCCCCATGCAAAGTGAAAATACAGCCGCGATGGGGCAGGGCTAACCCTCCCGCGAAGCATTTGCTGCGTACAGGACCATCACTTCACTCGTCGTGCAATTTCAAAGTTAAAAAAAAGTTCATCTTTTCAGGCGATGGTGTGTGTGGCTGTGGGGCAACAGCCAATCAGCGGTGTGTGCGCGTGTGACGGTGCCCGTGACAGACAGTTTTTCATCCGGACTACAGAGGAACAATTTATACCCATGTGGGAAACATTAGTCAGTGAGGACATTAGTTCCGCCTAGACGGACCGCAGAAAACTCACAGATGCTGCTGCTGCAGGGCATCAGCTGCAGTGTTTTGTGTTTGATAAGTGAGTGAAAGGGATACAGCTGGAATAATGTCAGATTATACATCCTGTTACATGATCGCAGTGAAACTCGAGTGGACGTGACGTCACTGAGCGACAGCTGAAGGCGACAGTGACCAAAATGAGGTATTTATGGACACGCGACATTCAGTGGGCACCACTATTTTGATCGCAGAGTTGCTTGCAGTGTGAACGCAGCATAAGAGCTATGGTCAACTACAAAGCAGCTTGTGCGCAGCAAGCTGTGCTCGGTTTGTTATAGCTTCTCCAACAAAATGTGGATTTGCTGCATCAACACTCTGATCAGCGGAGATACATTTGTCACCTTCGCCATTGTTGTTTGTGAAAAGTTTGTCTTAACAGGGAAACTTTAGTGCACAGAAGGGTGTTGTTACAACGCTGTTTCACCACAAACTTTCATTGCCAACTACTGACCTGGCATACACCATACCCCATTTTCAGTCGTTCTCCTGGATCCGTGTGAACACATATCGTTATCACACCATGAATGTGGAGCGCTGTTGAAAAACCTTTCCATTTCTAGTAAAGCTGTCATGTAAAGGGCCCCTCACTGAGTGTTGATGAGCTCAGACTGATAATAATTAGAGGGATAAACAGTCAAACACATTAACTCAACAGAAAAGTTTTTATTATTTGGAGCAGTAATGTCAGGTTTATAGTAAAGACGAGGCCATGATGCTACACCAGTTGGTATCAATTCACCGAGCATACATGCATCCTGGTAATGATGTATACAAACCCCACCTCTACATTTCTCTGTCTGTTTCTTTTCAGTTTTTGTATGTTTTTTCTTGAAGTCAAACACCAATATCTTAAATGATGAGGCACTGAGGACAAAATATTGTGTTTTCATGCTTGTAGGCGACATAAAACTCAGAAGTCTGATTAGAACAGCCGATTTGGCTTTTTTTTAGTCCTCAGATTTACCATAAATTAATGAAACAATTAAATTGATATCACTTCCCTTTGGCCATTTATTGAAGCTATTTTTCATTAAATGAAAGTATACAGGGTTGCACATGCCTCACAGCTAGTTGGTTGCGAGTTTCATCCCGTGTCATTCAGGGTCTTTCTGAGTAAAGTTAACATGTTCTCCCTGTGCATGCATGGATTCTGACCAACAACACTGTTTGGTTGATTGGTGACTCCAAGCTGTTCTGAGTTAAGAGCGA
Organism: Scarus forsteni; assembly: GCA_036419115.1. Lineage (NCBI taxonomy): Eukaryota > Metazoa > Chordata > Actinopteri > Labriformes > Labridae > Scarus > Scarus forsteni. The sequence continues at coordinate 12,740,258 of JAZDUH010000157.1, read as the reverse complement.
AAGCGTAAATGTCTGTCTCTCTCTAAGAGTTTTCACACGTGCACGGTTCTGGTTCTGGAATCAGTTCCGTTATGGATTCTCAGAACTTTGATGCTGTCTTGCAAACCATCCTTTGTTCATAACAGTTTAAGTGAAATGAAGTGGCGGCAAAACAGCAGATCACGTCAATATTCTAAAAGCATTATTGCTTTACCTCAGGTTTCTGTTTCCATTCAAGTTCGGATTAAAACTTGTTCTATGATTGACTGGTGACCAGTTTAGGCAGTACTCCACCTCTTGCACAAGTCTCATTTAGAGAAAGCTTGAGCAAATCTATCTCACGTTGGATAAACACTGATACAGTTATTAGTGTCTCAACAGGATTTCATCCTTTGACTCAGGCTTATAAATGCTGCATTTTTAAAATAAATTTTCTGCCTCAAAAGTTTAACTTAGTCAAGAATCTACAGGTTTTGTGATAAACCTATTTAAAAATAATATTGCCTCCTGAAAATGCCTCGAAACTCAGAACTTTTTGGATAACTTAGTGTTTCACAGTTTCTTACCACTATTATAAATTACTTTACGTTGTTCATTACTACTCATTGGGCCACATGCAAGAACCGTTCGTACGAACAAATATGTTCGTAAGTGTTGGGTACGAATGATTTAGGAGAATTTGTCGCATTCAGAATTTTTTTCGTATTTAGAATTTTCTTTCAATTAGGAACACAAATCACGAGTGGTCCAGACTTGTCTTAAAAATCACAACAAAATAGTCTGCTCTTTTCAAATCATGTGCCTTACATGCTGATTATGCATTTAACTAATTTCAAGCGTTTTTAATAAAATATAGCATAAGACGAAATAAATCTGAGGATCTCAAACCAGAGAATACATTAAAATCTATTAACTGAAGGTTTATTAGACTGGGCTATATAAAACGTTAAATGAGAGAGTAACCAGCTGCGTCATGGCTGGGCTTCTTCTTTTGGATGCCCTGGCACGCCAGGCACTTGGACGAGAGCATTTATGAATGAAAACTCCTATTTTATGGTGTGGGAAATGTATCCTTATATGGTATTCTTGGGGAGTAACTTATGCAAATATGCTATCCTCGTACTTGCGCGCTTAAGTACGCACAGGTTGCATTCATCATGTTTCCGCGGGTCATTTAGACACTTTTCTAAAGATAGAAGTGTTTGCTGAATCTGACGGAGCATGTTTGTACGAACGCAACATAAGGAAAAAGGTAAGAAAAATTTAGGATAAGAATACGAAAATGTTCTTGCATGAGGCCCATTGAGTAGAAACGGTCAAAAGTGCAAACCTTCTATGGAGGTACTGATGACTTTCAGTCATAAGATTGGTGCAGAGGGCTGAAGGGCATAAAGAGTGTCAGCTAGCACTTACTACTGTAAAAAAAATAAAGAAATGTTAGAATAAGCACTGCTCTGGGTCAGAGCATTTAATGGTGAGATGATATAAGATGCTCTTCCAGAAAACAGAAGTAGCATTTAAAAAGCCAAAACACTGTCCACAATCCAAACAGACAAGAGTTCTTTGGAAATAAAAAGCCAGTTAAATCCAGGGCATGTATTAAAAATCCATTATTTAGCAGATTTCGCCTCAGCTGAGACTTCATCAGGATGTGATCAGCAGGTCACAGCAGTTTAAATGTAGAGAGGGGGATCATGTGACACAGTCACCTGACTCATAACTGTTTGCTGTAGCTAATGCGGCTACCTTCATAAAACAGCAAAGAAGTTAAAACCCTACAACAGGGATGGGCAACTCTGATGACCAAGATGGCCACATTAAAAGTATCCTTACGGCCAATGAGGCGAGTTTTTTAGGGATACATAATATTTAATTTTTGCTGATATCAGATATGCTGACTTTTCATAACTGCCGATAGCAACACCAATAACTAAAATTGACCCGTTTCTTATTCTGTGACATTTGTATGCATAAGAAAAAGACGTCTAACAAGAAAAACATCATTTTATTCTCTAACAAGGATGCAGATGGTGTCATAATTTAGACATTTAGTGAAAATGAGGCAAAGCACTTTGGTACATTAATATAGTACATGTGAGGGACATGTGTGGCTGATAACTATAGCCTGTTTATCAGCCATAAATAACGGCAGAATTTTTCATATCTGCAGATATGATATCGAATTTTTTAAAACACTATCTGCTGATACTGATATCAAACCATTAATATACTGCATTTCTAGTTTTTGCAAATTGAAAGTACTTAAAGGAACAAATATAACGATAGTTGCAATAGAAAAGTTTTTAACATTTCTTGTCAAGTAGCATTACCTCATCTGATAGACTTCTCAGAAAGATTAGTATAGATGGTAACACTTTTAGTAGCAGTTTTTACTGGACTAAATTCCTGATTTGATTAAAAAAAAATTACCCGAACAAACTTCCCTATAGAGAGGATAGTTTTGCTCCACTAGTAGATTTTGTCCCGACTTTGTTTCACCAAGTGTCTCACTTTCTGTACTGCTCACTTTTCTACACTGCTGCAGCAACGCTCACCTACATTATCTGATTGGCCTGTATTTAATGTGATTAATGGAACGATCGTCCAGTCACCTGCCAGATATGCTCTTGGAGGACTGCCCATTCTCAAATGCTTTTTATGAGCTCTTTCCCAGATGGACTAGTAAAAATGTATTCAATAGTCAATCTGGTTTGTTAACAATCAGAGGGGTCGCCAGAGTGGCTGAGGTCCTAACGGAGCACCTTGGACAGACTAATAATATCAGGAGACTGTGAACAAAATCCAACAGTCATCAAAATGGAACATATGAACCTAGGTGAAGGCAAAATTACAGAACTTCACTCTTACAAAATATCAAAGATATACTAAGTTAAAAATCAATCAGAAATAAAAATACTGACAGTATATAAAAAGGGTGGAACTTGTGATGTTGTTAAATTGAAGCATTTTGTCATAAAATGACAAATTGATGTTAGTTTTCTGTTTTGTCCACATTTAGAACGTAATGTACTAATAGTCCCTTAAAGGTTCATTTGAATACACAACTGTATTAAACTGAATAGTTAAGATAAAAACTTGGTTGTTGCTCTTTTCCAGTGTGAGCAGCTCAGAGTCTCTCTTGTCTTTCTAGTAAAATGGAAAGTTTCAGGCGCTTGTTAAACCAAGAAGCTGAATGGCTAATAAATTGTTTAAAAGACGGCTACAATGTGATGGATGAGTGCAACACTGAGGAGGAGCTGCTGAGTGTCAACTTTACGGGAGGAGGGGGAGGAGGAGAAAGGAATGAGTGAATCACTAAGGAAGTGTCGCCCCTCTGTGGTGGACAGAAGAACAGGTTTACTTCAGCCTTCCTCAACAGTCAATGTTCATAGCCTGAGGTCATGGCTGTCGTCTCTTCAGGAAGGTTTCACAACTGTGTTTCAGTCACATTGATTTTAATCTCTGCGTCAGAGATTAATCAGAGGTTTTTTTTTTGACTGATCAATAAATCAGTTTCTACGGGTGTAAAAAACCTGAAGACCACTTTCTCAACATAGTAACATATTAGATACTTACAAAAGACTCAATTTCCAGCTAATAATGAAGAAACTAGTCCAACATACTTTAAACAAGTAAAAGTAAAAAATGTCTTTAATTAAAATGTAATGAAAGGCCTGATTTGTTTAGTTATTTGTACTTTCTGCCTTCAGTTACTCCATAACAACTCCCTAAATAAATCAAAATAATTGTTCTGTTAACAATTCCCTTTTTATTCCTCCTACTTACTTCTATTTTGTTCAGCATGCAGTTCAAAAATTATCATGCACTTATCTGAGGCAGTCACCAGAAATGACAACAAAGACACCAAGAGAGAGGACAGACAGGGGGCTGAGGTGGTCAAAATGTCATGCTGTTTAACTTTTATTAAGTGGAAACACCTGCAGAAGAAACACCTTTAGGTTTGACTGTGTCAGCACAGTACACATTAGAGCACAGTCCTGGCAAAACGATGTGGTCTCAAACAGTCCGCATTGTTTTGAGAGATGTGTGGTCAGATGCAGCTCATGAGGATGTACACCGACAAGGGCTGTTTTGTACATGACTGAAACAGAGGGGTTTATAGGCATGCCACACTTCAGTCTCTAAGTGGATATATGGGTGAGCCTACAAATATGATCAAGGGGAATGTTGTACTAGTGTAAAGCTGTTGATAACCAAAAATATGAATCTATCCATCAATTATCTATACCACGGATGGCAAACCTAGACCACTTAAAGGGCCACATTAATGTTATCCAGAGTGTTGAAGGGCCATGCTACAAACTGCAAGATACTTATTTACAATATGTTTACTTGGTTAAGCAAAAGGCACAAATACAGGTTTTTTAAATAACTTAACCAACACTCATGATTAAACTTTTTCATTTTGAAGAAACTGCTTTTTCCATGCAATAAATATTATTTTTACTGTTTAATATGTTTTCTTACAGGTTGTCTTTATATGTATACAAATACATTTATTGATGCATATACAAGATTCTCAATGAAAAAAGATTTCTGTTAGAAAAAACAATTTCTAAACATATTCAAGACTCAAACTTCATCATGGAAATATGTTAATTTTTAAACTTTCATGGCAGATTTGTCCTTTTCCCCCCTAATGTTTACAATTTACTGATATTTGATATCTAAAATGGGCAGCATCATGGTGCAGGAAATAGTGCTGCATCAGCAAAGTTGCTGGTTCAAACCCCATCAGGGCCTTTCTGTGTGTTTGCAAGTTTGGGTTCTCTCCAGGCACTCTAGCTTCCTCCCACAGACCAAAACCATGCTCATTAGGTTGCTTGATGACTCCAAATTGCTCTTAAGCTGCGTTCACACCAAATGTGACTCTGCGATCATAATTGAATTGCCTACTCATACATCATATAATAGGATGTATAAGCGGACATTATTCCAACTGTATCCTTTTCACTCACCTATCAAACACAAAACACTGCAGCTGGTGGTCTTGCAGCAGCATCATTTGTGAGTTTTTTGCGGTCCGTCTTAGCGGAACTAATGTCCTCCCTGACCAATGTTTCCCACACGGACATAGATTGTTATTCTGTAGTCTGGAATTGAAAGTCTGTCACAGGTACTGTCCCACGTGCACACACCACTAATTGGCTGTTACTGCACAGCCACACACAACATTGCCTGAAAAGATCAACTTTTACAATTTTGGCAACCAAGATGAGTGAAGTAATCACCTTGAACGTGGCCAACGCACCGCCGGAGGGTTAACCTCGCCCCATCATGAATGTACATTGACTTTGCATGGATTTCTCAGAAGGTTCACCAGACACTTCTGAGGAAGGCGGAAGTTTCCGACGAAACATGCCACGGTATGTGAAAAACCCAGATGTCTGAGATAAAAGAAAGATAACTTTTTCTATGTAGCTTAAAGGCATAATGAACACCATTCAACTAATAAACCAAACAACTGAAGATTAGTCACAGAGTGTCAAAGCTGCACTCCATGAGGTGTGCATCATAAACTGAAAACCAGTGTTTCTGTTTAATGGAAAACTTTGCATAATGAGGGGGGAACATGTTTAAAAAAGGACTTCCTGTTTGGGCTGCAAGTTCCTCTCAAAGTATTCCTCTTTTAAAAGTGTTTTTATATAATCAATTATCATATGAAATATATCCACGACACAGAAACATTGGCTTGACGTGTGATGTGGAGTTTTGTAGAGCAGAGATCTCCCTTAGAAAAAAGAAATAACACTAAAGGTAGATGAAGGTGCCAGTAGATCTCTTTTCAACTTGTGAACATAAGAGTTTGGGGTTATTTTGCCAACTAGGAGAGGTTACAACAGGAGGTTTGGGTAACTGACAGAAAATCCTGGTGGTTTATCAGAGATAAGCAGCACAGTGTATGATTATTACTACATGTTCTAATGGCAACAATAGACAAATTGTGTCCGTCATCAATCAATAAGTCAATCAATATTTATTATCTTCACCAGGGAGGTTATGTTTTTGCCAGGATATGTTTGTCTGTTTGTTTGTTGGCAAGATTACACAAAAACAACTTGACAGACTTTGGTGAAATTTATAGGAGACATTGATAATGGCCCAACTTAACAATGATTAGATTTTGGTGGTGATTCAGATAACTACCATTAGCAAATTATCATTTTGCTGAATAACTGTCTAACTAATAATGATTTCAGGTGTTAGGTGTGAGTTTTCAGGGTCAATAATCACATTGCAATGGTAACTTTATCATGTAAATATTAATTATAGATGAAACAGCAAAATGTGAGCTACCTCGGTGGAGGTTTGTGCTCTCAGAGTGCTTTCTACTTCGCATAGTGCCAGTTCATAACAGGTGTTGTCCCCCAGCACTTTACAGTTGAGCTGGCAGAAACCATACTCTTCATCTTATAAATACACCAATACACATTCATATTATCCATTCAGACAGAGACAAAGGGACTAAAAAATGGAATTTATCATGGCAACGAACTCATGGGCGCCCAGTTCGTGAATCTGTCCTCATCATATTTGTCTCTGCTGAATATGGATTTATTTAAGATAAGTTCCTTGAAATGTGGGATCTTGTCTTCAGAGGGTCCTTGTGTCCATATGGTTGTAAAGGTTTGTTTTTTTGAGGTATAATCAATAACAATCATGGATACAGAGATCAATCTGATATTAACATCAACATATTTGATGATCATAAACTGGAGCTAAATAATGTTAATTTATTATTATTATTTTTTAATTTAACCTTTATTTAACCAGGAAGTCCCATTGAGATTAAAAAATCTCTTTTACAAGAGAGACCTGGCCAAAATAGCAGCCGTACAGAGTCACAGTACATAGAAAATGACACAACACAAACAACAGGTAAAAATAAATAATCAAGTACACATTTGGCTTTCAAGAAAAACAACCACATGCCTCTGTCACCACACTCTTAACGATGCTCTTAAATTCATTAAGAGATATCATTGAATCCAGTTTTAGTTCTTTTTGAAGATTATTCCACGACCAAGGGGCATTAAAAGAAAAAGCCGTTTTCCCCAGGTCTGTAAAAACTCTGGGTACAGAGAAGAGCAGCAAGTTAGAGGATCGTAGCCGGTACCCAGCAGAGCTGTTATACAGACAGGAACAGAGGTAAGATGGAAGCTTTCCCAGAATTGCTTTATAAATAAAAATCAGCCAGTGTTGTTGTCTGCAAATTGCTAGTGAAGTCCAACCAACCAAATCATAAAGAATACAGTGATGGGTGAGAGATTTTGCGTTGGTTATGAAGCGAAGAGATGCATGATACACTGAATCAAGAGTCCGCAGTGTGGACGCAGACGCATGCATGTAGAGGATATCACCATAATCAATCACAGACAAAAATGTAGCCTCCACAAGTTTTTTCTTGACATTAAAAGTAAAACAGGATTTATTTCTAAAATAAAAGCCAATCTTAATTTTAAGCTTTTTTACTAGGTTTGTGATATGTACATTAAATGAAAGTTTGCTGTCTATCCAAATACCCAAGTACTTGTAGGAGGTCACATTTTCAATACAGTTTCCTTCAGAAGTAAAAACATTAAAATTATTCCCCTGTTGCAAGTTACCTCTTGAGAAGACCATGAACTTTGTTTTTTGAGCATTCAAATTTAGCTTTAGATTTTGTAGTGTTGTTTGTAAGGACTGAAATGCTGTCTGAAGCTCTTGCACCGCTTTTGTGATAGAGTTTGCATGGGTGTAGATGACAGTATCATCAGCATAGAGATGTATTTTGGCCTTTATGTCCTTTCCCAGATCATTTATAAAAATAGAAAACAGAATGGGTCCCAGAATAGATCCCTGGGGGACACCTTTAGTGATCGGAAGACACTCAGATTTAAGGCCCTCTGCATAGACACACTGAGTTCGGCTGGTAAAATAATTTTTAAATCAATTAACAGTCTTGGAACTTAAACCAGCTGCTCTAAGTTTCATTAATAACAGTTCATGGCTTACTGAATCAAATGCCTTGGATAAATCAATAAATAAGGCAGCAGAATGTTGTTTTCTGTCCAAGGCACAAATGAGGTCATTTACAACAACCATAGATGCAGTAATGGTACTGTAGCCAGATCTAAAACCTGACTGAAAGCCTAATACCGCAGCATCTAGCCAAACTGTCATTAAAATGGGACTAGCTTGTCTAAATTCTTAATTTATGTTAAATGGTGTCATTTCTGTTGATGGCTGATGCAGGATAAAGCATTTGGAGTTCAGCAGGTCATTCTTTATGGTCACAGACATACTAATACATGCTGCCATGGCAACAGTTGCAACAAAAGACACTTGTGGCAACTATTAAAATGAACAATTCCTCTGTATTTGAAAATTTGAGGATGAATTTGAGGTAATGTTCTCAACTATAATACATAAGGATATAACAGTCAGTCAATTTGTAAAACAAGAATTTCAATTTCCTAAAAATTCCACATATCATCTTGGGGAAGAACATGCTTAAACAATCCAAACATGAAGCTTTTCAAACAAACCAACTTGAACTCTTGCTTTGGCATCACATCTCAAAACGTGATTTCTGCGACCTGAGGCACTTTTGTTTCTGAGTGAAATGTGTCATAATCTGAAGGGAGGGGGGAGTAGAGGTGATTCAAATTCTTGCACAAGCAGCCTATGTCATCAGTGCTGAGCTCACAAGAGCAAACATGCATGAGGATCGCACACTCACATAAAAAGGAAAAAGCACACCCACCAGTTCCTGCAAGTCTCAAACGCTTACAGGAATGTTGTGTGTCAGAAAGATGGAAAATACTTGAACAGCTCAAACTGAGGCTCAATCGGAGTTATCAAGTGATTTTTTTCAAGTGATATTTTTCTTCTATTTCGTTCCTCAACGCTGGAGGATGTTTGCTAAACATACATATAAGACAAAAATCATCATCATCAATTCAATATTTCTGCTAAAATGTATTGTTTGTAATGTTTTGCCAACAGGGGTTGCTCAATAAAAAGAATAAAGACAACAGTAAAAGATGGTGTATAGAGATGTGCTGCCAGTTTCACCCACTGCTGACTCACTGTTTTGAAGCTGCAAGGGTGTCAAGGGTATCAAAATTCTGGAAATTTTCAAAGCAGGACACTTTTCAAGGAAATTATAGGGAATAAACCTGGAAATTACATAGTTCAAGGTTGGCCCCTTAACGTGGATGTTAAATATAGTTGGTTAAAATATATTTTAGCATAATCTTGACAAAAACAACAAGCTTACTTGGTAAAGTTTCTGCTATTCCTACCATATGTGCATAGCACTCTGCACACTGTAGGGATGTTGTGATAACCCTACATGCATGGTACAGTCACCCATCACCTGTAGGGAGACCAATTGAAAACCAACTCCAGTTGTAACAGCTCCATCAAAGAATCAATATCTTGAGTCTTTTTGCTAATCAATTCCCCATATCAACTCCTACCACCAACAGGGTTCAGAAGCATCAGAATTGTGGCCTAATATTTTTACAAAAGGCACCTGCTGCACAACCTTATCTGTCCTGTGATGTGTGTTTGACATTGTTGCCACTGAACATCTACAGGCCAACATTTGCCCACACGGAAAATCTGCAGGAATCAATAAGGGAATTGTTAAAGAATAGGGTTGATAAGCAAGATTGTTAATAGCATTGGCATCAAAAAAACGTATCAATTCTCATCCCTAATCATGTGCACAGACGATCCAAGAACCCTGGACTATTGAGGACACATATTTGAGCCCCTGGACATAAAGCGAAGTTGAAACTGATTGGGTGCCTATTTGGTGGAGTCCCAGATAGCATACGGATGTGGGCCACTTCCGGCAGCAGTCTGTCACTTCAGGCGTTCTTCTGGCCCGTATGAAACAAATATGAACCTAAGCTGGCCCATGTGCTACATGCTACATTTGGCCCAAATATCACAAAACAAATACGGCCCACCTTTGGCTTAAATATGGCAAACTTTACACCAGGTTATCCGGATGTGAGCCTAAAGTGGCCCATGTCCAGTTTGCTGGGTGCTTCTGGTTTATATCTGGCATTGTGATGGCTCGATTGTGGCCCACTTCTTGCAAACAAGAGTGGACCACAGTTGAGCCATAACCAAAACCGAATACGGGCCAGATAAGGCAGCGTGGCATGTGAATTGTGGCCCAGATATGGGCCAGAAAAATGTTGCTATCTGGGGTGGTAAGCAACTAGGCACGTTCCAAACACATGCTGGTATGTAGTTGAGTCCAGCCTGTGGCCTGTTTCCAGAGTGTTCTCCCCTAATCTTTCCAGCCCAGCATGGCCCAATCAGAGTCCTCTACAAGCGAGAAGTTGCTTCAAGTACAGAGATTAGCTCAGATGCCATCGGCCATCTCCGTCCTCAAAGAAACCAACTGACTGTGTCTCCTGTGTTGTAAATATGTGTGCTCTATATTTCTATGTGTGTTAAAGGTTTCCTAAATGTATGTCTTCTTGTTTGACAGACTGTAAAAACAAATTTCCCATTGGGACAATAAAGTTATATATCTATCCATCTAACAACTTCAGTTGCAGTTTCAGGTCTGGACTGCATTTCTTTATTAAATGAAAAACAAATAACACTGAAAACTTCTCTGCTGAAAGGATATTTTTGCCCTACTATCAATGTATTTGGCTAAAAGTTTGGTTTACGAACGGGTTCACGTTCTGTCCACAGCAGTGGTGCCACCCTCTACATTATCTGATTGGCCTGTAATGAGTGTGATTGACAGAACAATCATTCAATCCCCTGACAGATATGCTTTCAAAAAGTTCTGCCTTCTCCAAACACTTTTTTTGGGCTCCTTCCCGGATGGATGAGTTAAATGCATTGAAACAGTATAAATACTTGGGAGCAATAATGGACAACAGCATATACTGTTGAAGCCACTTATGATGTGCATGTAAAGACACACCAGTGCGTGTATCTTTATCAGAACTGATTAAACTTTTACTTAATTGGCTGGTTTGGGTCTTTTTAAAAAAAAGAAAAAAAAAAAAAGCTGGAACACACTGTAAATTTGCTTGCACTCATGTTGATGAACTAACCTTAATATACAAAGCCAGAGCAACCAAAACATCCTGTCAGGCCACAATCAGCCTCTCCACACAGAGAATAAGCTGCCATCTGCTCACAGATACACTCTCAGGTGTAGCACAGATTTAAAAATCTAATCTGTACCTGGCTCTATTGGCTTCCTGAATAACATCATGTGACCTGATGCACTTGAATGAGTGAAGCATGTTTTACTGCTGTTGTGAATGAGACTCAGTATTTTATTTTGTTTGTTTGCTGCAGCTGTAAAACGAATTGCCTTTGGGGATGATGAAGTTCACATTGTCCTTGACTCTGCCGACCACTGATTGGTCAGAGTATTTCCACTAGCAGCGTCATGAGTGGGAACGGTCACTATAAAGCATGTCACATCTACTTTTGTATTACTGTTTGCATCATTGCCGGCATGAATGGCCTGCTGCTGTGGACATGCCGCACTGCATCCGATTCAACCAACATCTACAACACCACTTAACAACTATTCTTATTAATTTAGCTAACGCTGATCCATCTTGCCAAGCTTCAATCTACAACAACTGTGAGTGGCCAAGAGCAGCAGTCCAATCAGAGTCCTTTAGAGCAGGAAGAGGTGAAGCTACGAGCGAAACAACAACAGGAAGAAACTGCTTGTACAGAGATTAGCATAGATGCTAACAGCTCCAGTGGCAGTTTTCCCAGATATGGACCATATTTCATAATTAAATGAAGAACAAACAACACCACTGACTAGTCTACAGTAGGGGTGTGCGATATGACGATATAAAATCGTTAAGGATCATAACAATGTAATATCGTCATAAAGCAGAAAGATCGTCAGATCATCTGTGTGGGTGCAGAGACTTTGACGCGCACCCGACTAGCCAATCGTAGCACATTTAGCGCAGTGCATGGTAGTATCTCCTGTTTGGTTATGTAGCGTGAAGCCATGGCGGAAAGAGAAAAGGAGATAAAAGCTTGAAGATGTCTGAACAAAAATCTGTTCTAAAGCAGCTGTATTATTCACTCAGATTATAGACATTGCAGTTAGATAACATTTGTTTTGAATTGTTGCACTTTAAGAGATAATGTTGATATTGTCGTTCAATACCTTTTATGTTTACATTTATTGCACATTTCTATAAAAACTGCACTATTTAAATTAAAACTTGTTCAGAAAGTTTCTTTGGCTTTAACTGTTCTTTTTTTCTTTTATGCTTTTACATGTTTTATATGTTAAACATAGGGTCAAACATGCAAATTAGTCTAGAAAAATGAAAGTTAAAAAAAAATCGTGATAAAATCGTAATCGTGATTTTATTTTTAAAAAGTCGTGATATGATATTTTTGCCATATCGCCCAACCCTACTCTACAGAAATGATGTTTTTGCTCCACTATGAACATGTTTTGCTCCACATGGTGGTTCACATTTTGTGATTGATGGAATGATTGTCAACTAACCTGCCGTTTTGCTTTTTAAAGGTCCTGTCCATCCCCAAACACTTTCTACGGGCTCTTTCTCAGATGGATTTGTTAATGTTGAACCGTCCATCTGATATGTTTGGTTAAAAGCTGCATACCCATACTCCACCCATTGCTTTAACTGTGTTTCTGATGAAGGGTCAACAGAGGACTGGGCTTGGATTTAGGCAACGCTTTTCCAGTCCCACTCATTCACCCATTCATTCACTGATGGTTTGAAGTTTCTGTCAGCTGTCCATCAGTATCATCAAACAGTCTCACCCCTTCATGCCCATTTACATGCCACTGATACAGCAGCGGGAACAACTTGAGGTTAAGTGTCTTGCACAAGGACACATCACCACATGTGACAGAAGGAGCTGAGCTCGAACTTGCAACCTTCCAATTACTGACCAAGCACACCATTGGACAGCGCCACTGACAAACCAATGAATCGCTCAGTGCTTTTTTAATGTATTATTTGGGCATTTTGTACTTTTATTGACAGGAGAGAGAATGACAGTGGATAGGCTTGTGAAAGGGGCTGAGAGAGTAGGGGATCACATTCTGGAAACTGGCCACAGGCTTGATTCGAATCCCGGCCAGCAGAAGTATGGGACGTGCCAGCCAAACCAGCATGCTCAGTGCTTTTACAGTGACTTTTAAGCTTGCCGGGAACAAATATGCTATTCAAATGAATATATCTGATAAACACATAGTTTGTTCAATAATGTCGATCCTGTTTGGACCACATCTTGGACAGTATTTTGCATTTTGGACGGTTCTTTGAATGAGTTTGACACCCCTATATTAGAGCTTATCGAAGGGTGTCAAATCTTAAACATCTGTAATAACCAATATCATTCCACAGCACTGCAAAATATCCATATTAGAACAATATTTCTAAATAGACATTGGCTGTAAACACCATCAGAAGTTTTCATATTATCTAGTAGAGATATCAAGTTGATCACACCATGCATCCATCATACGATTTTATACTGTACAAGGACAAATTCTAACGTCACCAATCTTACCAGGGAGTTTTTTTTTTGAGTCTTTTGGTATAGTTATACGGATATTTTTATGGTAAAGTCATGTATCAATTCTATTTTCAGTGTCTTGAGCCAGGCTGCACAGAATTTTGTGTAACTGTGATGGTCTGGTCTCCAGTTAAAAATTAATAACAACTCCCTCAAACAATTAGTTTCATTAGTCTTTATGCTTTCCAATTCCCTTACCAATGCCTTTCTACTATGTGCTGCATGCTATGCAAATGAAAGATGTCACACTCTTTTCAGAGGCTGTCAGTAGAAATTATAAGAAAGACAGACTGAAGCAGATGTGGTCAAAATTTGGACATAATTTTTGAAATGCCTGTACAACTTTCAGTCAGTGAAAACACCTGCAGGGGCATTCACGTCTGCATTCAGGACAGCACTGAATATCCAGAGTGTCATGTGTTTGATGTTGTTGCCACGAAAAACTGTGAATGTCAACTTTTTCTCACACAAAAAAACAGCAGGAATCAATCAAGGAATTATTAAAGGATTGAATAGACAAGCAGAATAGTTGAAGACATTGGTATCAATAAAATCTTATCAACTGCCATTCCTAATTAGGGCAAAGGTGGAGAACATGTTTTAGCTGTGGAAGAGTATGTTTACCATTATGGGGCGTCGGTGGTGCAGTTGGATAGTGCGCTTGGTCAGTGATCGGGAGGTTGCAGGTTCAAGCCCAGCTCCGGGTGACACATGGCGATGTGTCCTTGGGCAAGACACTTAACCACAAGTTGCCCCCACTGCTGCATCAGTGGCGTGTAAATGGGCATGAAAGGGTGTGAATGTGTTAGATATACTGATGGATAACTAACATAGAAACTCTGAACCATCAGTGAGTGAATGTGAGAGCGAATGGGTAGGTGTGACCTGCGGTGTAAAGCAGCTTTGAGTAGTCCAAGACTAGAAAAGCGCTATATAAGCTCAAGTCCATTATAGTGAAGAAAAAAAGCCAAATGTTGAGAATAAAGTCAAATGCAAAATCAGCTCCTTTCTCGATATCATATCTCAAAACATCTTTTCAAATTTTGACTTTTTTTAAACTATATTTTGACTTTTTTTAGCCTTAATATTATCATTTTCTTGAAGAGTAACATAAAAACCAAAATGTATCTCGTTGTCGTTTTTCACATGCCTGACAGAAAAATGAAGAATAAACCTCTCAAGAAACCAATTAAAAGTACATCCAAAGGGACTCAATCACAGTAAAGGGAATAACTTTAATTATTTCCACCCTCAAATGCCTTCAAGTTGAGTACATTTAACACATTGTTCCCTGAGCTTCCTATAAGGAGACATGTGAAATAAAGACTTTAGAAAAAGGAAGAGGGAGTTTCTGTAGGACACACCTCTTCGCCTCCCTCTCCTGCAGCATGTTGCAGCCTGTGTGGCAGGATGTGATTCAGTTTATTACGGACTGAGCCAGCAGCTGCTGTCACACAGAAGAAACACTATCAGAGCAGCAGCACACAGATAATTCAATCTGCAACACATTAGCGGGAAAAAACATCATCAAATCCTGAAAGAGGTCAGTCACACTTACTGGAAAAACTCTCTTCACTTTGGTTTTTGGATAATTTTCTAAGACTCTGTCATATTTTTTAAATATTTGCCTCTTTTCTTGTCTTTTATTGATCTTACAACTGTAACTTTCTTTTCGTGACTTGATTATTTACACGCGGCGGATATATTACAAACTTATGACTCATAATTTCAAAACTTTGGACTGCTCCTTAATCCCTTGCTATTGTTTTACTGGAAAACAGAGTTACTGGCAGGGTCTGGTAGATTTGAAGTGTTTTTGAGGTTTTGCGCTTTTTTTGATCATTTCTCAGGTTTTGTTTGGTTGTATTGAAGCCAAATTGTTACTAAAGATGATTGGAAAATCAGTTTTTTTCTTCCTTCACTCATATTTTCTTGCTCATGCACGTTTTGCAGGGCTTTTCTTAATTTTCTTTAGAGAACAGTGCTTTCTTTTGTGTTTGTGTTACTTGTGATGAAACTTTTACAAACTTTGACATACTTTGTGGTTTCACAATCCTTCACTTTATATGATTTTTCAGTGCAGACAGCTCAAGAAATTTCCTTGAAAGTGCTATATGTTTGGCACAAAAATGTAGTTTTAGTAAACACATTGCCATATGATGTTGATTTTTTTCTTATTTGTTTGCTTTAACCTATAAACTTCGCTCACATGGTTTAAAATAATGGATAGCGGGGTCAGGTATTGTTTTTTTTTATTTTTGTTTTGTTAAATCAATGTTTTAACTACTTGTGATCAATTTGTTTAAGAGCACTAATAATCTTTAGCTGCAGGGCAATATCTGAAAGCTCACTGAGCAGACAGGCAGAGAAGACTCAGCATCTGTGGCTCTCATATGCAGTAAATTGAACTGAAATCTGCACTGTGATTTGGTTCTGTAGTTATCAGATGTGTTGGTACATTACTTTGAAAAAAATTACAGCTCTTTGAGGTGACTTTTTCCATTTAAGTGTTGTCAAAAGGCGCATTAAAGTTGCATAGATACACCCATCAGACACGGCATTACGACCACCTGCCACCCTGATCTCTGCATCAGTGAACCTTGGCCATCCATTACCCTGTCCTGCAGACCAGGAACACCTCACAAGAGCTCCAGTTTTAGAGATGCTCTGACCCAATCTTCTAGACATCACACTATGGTCCTTGGCAAACTCCAACAAAATCTTATGCTTGCCATTTTTCAAATTCAACTCTTAAAAGTCAAATTTTGTTTAGGCTGCGTTGTTGTTAACTGCAATTACGACTTGAAATCCACTGATTCTGTACTTCCAATCCTTCCTTTTGTCAAACTGATGTATTTATGACTGTATCTACTGGCTTACATGTGGGTAAATCCAATAATGGTAGCATGAAAGTAACTTTTTGTTTTTACATTTCTGTGAATTTGGTGTCTAGAGCTTGCGTTCCCCATTAGCATCTTAGTTGAAGAAGGTTAGTGACCACTTTTCTAACAATATAAAAATATATGACCTATTCTTTAGGTGAAAATCGACCAATATGTTCTTAAGTCCTGATATATTATTCAGCCCTATTGCAGAAAAAAATACTTTCTTTGCATTTATCTGTCATTTCTGAGAACCAGTAACTTCCTGTGACATCAGTTTATTCTTGCTGCAGAGACTCTTGTTGCATTCCTCTAATGTCCATGCTGTCTTTGATTTCTTAGTCATCAATCTCATTTAAAGCCACCAGGGGAAAATATACAATTTGCTTATGTGGGATGGGAGAAAGGAAACGAGGACTTAATCAGGAAATGAGAACTTACAAGGCTGTCTTCTGCTCACACAGGGAAATGTGGCTTTGCTGAAATCATACTTTCCCTCCTTATCATTTGTATTTGATTTTTAAATTAAGCATATATAATTTAGGGTCTGTCTTAAAGGTCGCCCCCGTGACCTTTAAGACAGTCCATGTGAACAGGGGATGAGAAAGAATCCAAAGAAGAGACACAAACAAAGACAAGGCTAGAGGAACTCTGAATGAATCAAAGTTTGTGTCATAATTATGTTGTTCTTTGACGCAGCAGTGCTGATGTTTGGCATGTTTTAGCACGCTGACTGAGTGTTGGAGCTCCGCTGTTTGCCACAGGGTCTGGTGTGAATACTTTAGAGGCTGCGTCAGGGTGGCAGCCGTCCTCCAGTTCTGGAAAGAGCCTAAATACCATTGATGAATATTATTTTGTGATGTTTAGTCAGTTGCTTGGACACTGTTTTCTCCGGATCATTAGTGTGCAAAGAATAACATCCACAGGCTTTAATGTGAATAAGAGTATAAAAACAAAACAATACAGCAATATATTGTCACTTATTCTCATGATAGGACTGGACTTGAGTTTATGTAGTTATTTTTAAGTGTCTTTAGCTACTCAAAGCAGCTTTATACCAAAGGTCACATCTTGTATTAGTTGTCCATCATCTAACATTTGCACCAATTCATGCCCATTTTCTCTGACACGTCAGTGGAAGCTACTTGGGGTTTCAGTGTCATGCCCAAGGACACATTATAATGTGACAGCTGGAGCTGGGCTCAAACTTTGCAACTTTCTTTTTTCATTTGTTTTATTTATCGCTTTCTTACAATAGACATACAAGATAGACTAGACACCCAGCCCTATCACAAAAGTGAAAAATAAACAGAGAGGCAAGGGGCACACAGAGGGCCAAGATTTCCAAAGTTGACAGCAAAAACTAATTCAAAAAGAGACTGCCCTCTTTTACAATTCATCATGGGTAGAAAAGAAAAAGTCAAAAGTGCACAAACATATGGATGGGAGCCAGTCAGAATCATCATTCACTATATCAAATAAGGCAGAGTTTGTACATAATATGGACATGATACAGTTGGTCAGCACAGACAATTAAAGTTTGATAAGTCATCATCAGAAAGGGTTCCCTCACTTAATGAAATCAACCATCTGGGGGCGCAATTGGATAGTGCGCTTGGCCAGTGATCAGTAGGTTGCAGGTTCAAGCCCAGCTCTGGGTGACACATGCCGATGTGTCCTTGAGCAAGACACTTCATCCCAAGTTGCTCCCACTGCTGCGTCAGTGGTGTGTAAATGGGCATGAAAGGGAGTGAATGTGTTAGAGATACTGATGGATAACTAACATAGAAACTCTGAACCATCAGTGAGTGAATGGGTAAGTGAGACCGGCGGTGTAAAGCAGCTACGAGTAGTCAAAGACTAGAAAAGCGTGATATAAGCTCAAGTCCATTTACCATTTTACCATTTAACCATCTGATTACCAACAGAGTGCACTACCAGACTTCACCACCAACACCTGGTGTTAAAGATCCCGTCTATCTCATAACAAATGAGCGAGAACAATAACTAGTGCCACACTGGTTCTGGTGTAGCCAGGTCATCAAAGTTTTATTAAGTCCAACCAAGAGACGACAAGAAGTTCTTCATTCCAGACATTGTTGAGCAAGTTGTTGTCAAGAATGTGAAAAACTGCCTTACCTCGCAGTATTAACAAATCCATATCCTGGATCCACATCAGAGTATGGATCAGTGCCACCCTCAAATCACTTCTTTGTTGTGCCATGACTGACAATTCCTGAAAATGTAGTTAAAAAATGTTACTTGGTGAGTTATTAGCAAAAACCTGGAAAAATGCCTTTTAGCACAATATTAAAGTTCCCATGTCTGGAAAAAAATCTATTTTCTTTGCTGTTATTGTTGGAATGTGATGCCTCTAACTAAACACTTAACTCAAAGAGAAATGCTCAGTTTTTTACTTCCTGGATTCTATGATGTCATAGCTATACAATCTCCTCCCACTCGTGAGTTTACTGCTTCATCACAGGCAGACACCATGACTGTCATGAAAGTCTGCTCCATGGCCTTTAACCCCTCCTTTCCTTCCCATCAGACATCAATCGGGCAATCAGTGCAGAGCTCATTATAATAGACCCCTGAAGTCTCCCTGCCACATCGCATCTGAGTGTTACCAAAGGGGAGGGAAAAAGAGCTGCACCTGATCCTCTACAGTGAAAAAAAAAAATCAAACTTCAATTAAATCTTTATCCAACATACAACAAAGATGTAATATAAACAACTAAACACATCTTGACATGAGACCTTTAAGAAATAATTTATAATATTCCAGGATTAACATCCAGATTTGGAACCCCACCAAAATCTAATCTCTCTCCATAGTACCATGACCAACATTCACTGAAAATGTCATCAAGATCCATTTATAATCCAAAAGTTTATTGGCAAGAATGTGATAACCAGCCCCATCTTGCTATAATAAGAAATCATTAAAGAAATTCCTGGATCTGCATCTGCTTTGGGATCATCACCAAAATCAAATCACCTCTTTCTTGCGTCAAGGCCAACATAGTCTGCAGATGTCATCCAAATGTGATCATCAATTTTTAGTAAGAATGTTCACAAACAAACAAATGGTCTGATGAGTCTTCATTCCTGCTGCAATAATCAGAAGATGAGGGAGAACAGTGGCATGAACAGAAGAAAACATGGATCCACCCTGCTCTTTATCAACAGATCAGGCTGGTGGTGATGTGGTGTGGGGGATATTTTCTTGGAAAACTTTGGGCCGCAGTACTAAACTCTGCACCGAGGGCCCACCTGAGTATAGGTGCTGACCATGTTCATCCCTCTATGACCACAGTGTACACACCCTCAAGCAGATTAAAGCACCATGCCAAAAAAGCTCAGATCACCACAACCTGACGGTGTGTTCACTGGACTCCAGTGACCTCCACAGCTACCAAATCTCAATCCAATAGAGCACCTTTGGGATGTGGGGAAACTGAAGATTTGCATTGTGACAGATCTTTGTTCACATCAACATCTCTGAGGGATGTATCCAACAAACAACATGATTTTTCATGATTTACTTTCTCTGACATCATTCTAAGCTCAGAGGAGGAAGTTCTTGCTGTCACTGAAAATACAGTGATAATGAGAGAAGTGAAAAAGTTTTGTTAAAAAATGTGATTCAAGAGGCTATAGCAAAGTAAATATCATCAACTGATATTCTTTAAAGATTTACGTGGCAAACCCCTATGCGGTATCAGCTTTTAGTCTCACAATGTTGTTTATGAAACCATGAAGTCAAAGATATGTAGGAGAACATCTGCACATCGACTTAATGATAAGGCAGCTCTCAGCACGCCACAGCACAGATTAGATCAGACTAAAGAGCTGGGGCTCATCCGCTGACGCAAAGAAGAAAGTAATTATCACAGATAAAATAGGTAGACAAACAAAATACAGATCTCCATCTCCATTTTGTTTTACTAACATATATGTCAACAGTGAAAACAGGAATGAGAGTAGAAAATCTTTCATACAGAGCAGGGGATGTCATTTTTAATTTATATTTTGATTCACTATGTTGGTATTTCCAACTCTGATGCTGTTCTAAATATATAAAATAATGGAAACACATTCCTTAAAAAAATAATTATCAGAAATTTAAAGGGAAGACATAAAAGGAAGGAATCATATCATGATAAAGTTATCATGATATGATTCCTTGACCTTGAAAACCCACACTTAGCACTGGTAATCATGCTGATGTGATTATTGGTTTGACAGTTATTGAGCAAAAAAGATAATTTGAGACTGACTGATGCAAAGCAGAGAACTGTGATGGTATGGGGGTGTGTTAGTACCCATGGCATGGGCAACTTGCACATCTGTGAAGGCACAATTAAAACTGTTGTGGCCCATTAACCAGGTCATCCATGACCAAGGCTCATTGATGCATGTAGGGGAGGAAGGCTGGCTTGTCAAGCTGCTGAAGAGGTTAATGCAGGGCATGCCTGATCAGATGTTTTGTTCTGTTTTTAAAGCAGGTATTGTCAAACCTATTAACAGACATTGAAGAGGCTTAATGGAAGGCCACTTCCTGTGGAGAGCTCGACAAAGGGTCAACTGGCACAAACAGTAAAGCACTGCAACTCATAGGACTGGCCTAAAGATGCAGAAAGAAACAGTAATTTTGTAGAAAAATGTATTTCAATCTGTGTCATCTTACATGTGAGTTTTGAAGGCTTGAAACCATCTTTTTGATGTTTTTCTTTCATCAGTTTTGCGTTCAGTTGGAAGACATTGTTATTAAAATCTATGCCTGTTGAAAAAATCTTACTTTTTCTCTTGCCACAGGATGAGACCTCCTCAAAGCATGAACCAGACCTTCAGTCCCTCTTTCTTGAGTTTTGAAATCACCCCGACACCAGATCCTGGAGATAAAAGCGTGGTGAGCAATGACTACTCGACTGCAGTGGGGGCCCTCATCCTCAGCCTGGTCTTCCTCCTCGGTGTCCCTGGAAACTTCTTCATTGTCTGGAGCATCCTTGCGCGCACTCGGCGACGTTCGGTCACCACCCTCCTCATCCTCAACCTGGCATGCGCTGACGGCTTCCTTATGGCCCTCACCATCTTCTTTGTCATCTACCTGGCCAAGCAGACGTGGGTGTTTGGTGATGTCATGTGCAAAGGCCTCTTTTACCTGTGCAACAGCAACATGTACGCCTCCATCTTCCTGATCACGTTGATGAGTGTGCACAGGTTCGTGGTGGTGGTGTTCTCGAGGCAAGCTTCGTCATGGGTCAACAAGAAGATCATGAAGAGGGTGCTGGTGGGCATGTGGGTGCTGGTGATGGTGATCTCCATCCCCTCGCTGGTATTCAGAGACGTGAGAGAAGACAAAGATGAGAATAATGAAACGAGATTAGTTTGTGCACCAAATCACACCCTGCCAAGACATGTGAGTAGGATCAAAACTTAAACAACAATTATTTTTAATACCTGGTCTTATAGCACTACTGTGATGTCAGCAAATCACCTGATGTGCTTAAAGGGATAGGCCAACATTTTTTGTCAGTTTTGTGTCTTGCCTCACTTCACGGTCCAAGCAGATACACACCATTCTTTGGACTGTGCGTGCAGTAACAAGCAAGATATCCAAAGCACGTCCACAACTAGTTAGCTTAGCTAATGTTAGCCTGCCTCTGCTTACAGTCATCAAACTCTTCGACAACTCTAAACTGTCCTGTGGGCTTGTTACTTTTTTAACCGTGTTTCGTTACATTTTCTTTTTTAGACTAAGATTAGCACTTAATGTAAATTTGGAATAAGATACATATGAGACTAAGTTGTAGGGCGCATGCCCAAGGTCAACAAAATAAAGAAAGTCTGGTGGTTTGCTAATGCACCCTGCAGTTAAGTTTCATCATGGACTCAGAAGTGAGTCCATAGTTGGAATGGGCTTCAGCACCCCCATAATCTGTTGAAAGATAAGTGGAATTGATAATAGATGCATATTAAGGGGTTGAAAAGGACTTCTTTTGACAAAGAAAAGTGAACAAAGAGAAGACTTTTCATTATGAGTCATATTTTTTTATATCAAATCAAAGTGCTTTCACTTAGCAACACAACGGCATTCACACACTGAGAGATGGAAACCACTAATTTTGAATAAGAGATCAATAAAAAAATAGTAAAATGCCAGTGTAGCACTGTCCCAATCACTAAAAATGTGCTGTTTCAGGTGGATGTAACAATACAAATGTATCCACATTGAAAAAGCATAGATAAATATACTTCAGTTGTTTTACTGTTGCAGAATGTCAGTTTAGAGTACATCAATATTTTTGCAACAGATCAGCTTTGACAGTTTTTTTTACAAGTAATCTCGTAGAACTGATTTTCCACTGTAGTTTATTTTTGTTTGATTAAAGAACACCTAACCTCAAATGTGTTCATTTCATGTCTTATTTTCCATTCTTCAGAAACTCTCTTTCATTATAGTAACATCATTTGCTTGTTTGTTTCTGTCCAGGTGAGGTTTCAGTACGCCTTCGAGACCGTAGCTGGCTTCATCCTACCCTATGCGGTCATCATAACGTGCTACGTCCTCATCCTCAAACGCCTCAGACAAACAAAGTTCAGCAGAAAGGTCCGCAGTGAGAAACTCATCCTGGCTATTGTTGTGATGTTTGGCCTCTTCTGGCTGCCGTACCACGTTATAAACATGATACAGGTGAGTGAGGACATTTAAAAGAGATAGTTTTACCAGCTATTTGCTTTAGGGTGATGGATCTAAACCCTTTAAATGACCTCTGATGGTGTTTTATTCTTTCTAAGGTGGCAGCTGAGTGGTACAGTGAGGATTCACCCCCCAAAATTATGTGAGTAACTCAAAATGTCCAGCAACTTTTACCTGCAGTTAATACATTTTTGTTCATGTTTGTTTAATTTACATGTTGTTCTGTGTACAAGCATATCAACTATTTTAAATGTACATTTCTTTTCTGGGTTTAAAACAAAAAAGGTAAAATATAGAATCAATAATAATTATAATCAAGTGTGTGTATATGTTTTAAAATAGAAAGAAATGGAAAAGTGCACAGAAAATAATTCTGATTACTCGACACTGTAACTATCTATCTCTTTAGTATACCTGGACTTGATTATGCAAAATAATTTTAAATGAACCAGACCTTATGTTAAAAAAGACAAATCTATTGAGCAATTACAGTAGTCATGATAGTCACTACATATTAAACAAGAAGACTTGATTGTATGATTGTGCATGAAATCTGTTAAATCTGTTAAAAAGGCTGAAGCTTATTTAACAACTGATTGAATTTCCTTAAAACAGATCTTTTCAGTGTGTATCTATTGATGCAGGGTCATCACAGCTACAGGAGGATTTATATTCTCCGAATCTTGTGTCCCTTAGATGCACTTTAAGTTTGTAATCAAAAGCAGCTCATTGAGTGTAAAAGGAAATATTTCCCTCTCTAGCGTCACCACCTTCTTGTCATTTTGGTTCCTCACTGAACTCTTTTATTACTGTAATATTCTGAATTATATCAGGAGCAAAGTTCAGCATCGTTTCATTAAATAAATTTAAGGAGTTGAAAATGTCCCAGATTTGGGTCTCAGCTCATCATTAAGGGGTGATGGTGGGACAAGTTGTGAACCTCTCAAAAAGATGAAGAATCCTCACTCACATGAATCTAACAATGTTTTCTATCCATCTTATCAACAGTTTGGACAATATCTCTAAATCTAGCCGTGCAGTGACGTCAGCTCTGGCCTTCATCAGCAGCTGTGCTAATCCCGTCCTCTACACCTTCGCTGGAAAATCCTACATCAGGAAGAACGGCTTTGCTTTCATGGCCCGTCTCTTTGAGGGAACATCCATGGACCAAACAGGAACTAAAAAGGTTCGGGGCCACAGTAAAGATACAGTGGGGACAAATTTAGAATCCACAAACAGCACGGGAACACCTCCTTTAAGAAATGGAACATAAGCAGTCATTCACTGGATTACTGGCAGCGCTGTGAAAGTGAAAATGTGTTAAAAAAAAAAAAATACATGAATATACTTTAAATTTTGGTTAAACCAACTTCAAAGACAAAGTTGTCATGCTTGGAAAGTATTAAAGAACTATGTTATGGTCATCTCAGAGCTGGACACACTGTTTATGTAAATTAGTTTGTGTTAAGATGTTTGGCTGCAAATTTGTGACACAGAAATGTTCACTTTTTGTTAAATCTTATTTCTACCTGACATGTACATTAGATTTGTAAATAATCTCTATTGTTTTATATATTTCTAAATTTGGTGATGACGAAATAAAGTTTTGTTTTGTTTTTTTAAGTATTTTGTTGTTTTCTTGTCACAACAAACACCACTTGATGTCTGCATGGAGAGAAGCTGCAACTTGAACTGATGCTCGGACATTTTATGCCTGCAGGATTTTTAAAAAAGAGGAACATGAAAGCACAGCGACGGGTCAACAGGAAGGACTTTGGGTGTTTATGAGTCAGCACGAGTCATAAAAATCTGTTTTGAAAGTAGGAATATAGCAGCTAGGTGTTGCTATACCAATAAACATCATTCATCTTCATATCAAATTCATTGATTGACTAACCCTAGATTGAGCTCATCCATATTAAAACAATGTTATATAAGATGATTTGTGCACCAAACCATCCCGATCTGCGTATGCTGCTTCAACTCTTTACTCACTGAGCCATATCCGTCGTCCCAAAATGGTGACAACATACCCCTTAAAGGATAAAAATGTACTCACGTCTCTCTGTGAAGTGCTTCTGTGTAGTAACTCTGTGGTGAAGGAGTCTGTCTCTGTGGAAGGCCAAAGGCAGAATGAGCTTGATCACAGCAGGAGTGTTTGTGTGACCGAATGAAGGTCGTTGACAGCCAATCAGAGGGGAGCGAGAAATTAAGACCAGCCAATCATTCATTGTGTTTTTTTATCCCATACTCTGATTGGTTGTCCCGAAAGTAGAACGCTGGAAGCTCAGGGGACCGTGCGGATCTCTGCGCTGAACTCCAGCTGCAGTACCATGCGCTGCCTGCTCAGAGCGTGGCGCCGCTGTTTCATTGTTTACAGTCAGACTGTGGGAAAATTAATGGAATAATTGATATAAAAAAATAAAATTATGATACAAGAAGGAACGCTTCACGAATTTGCGTGTCATCCTTGCGCACACTAAAATTGGGACGATACAGAGAAGATTAGCATGGCCAATTAAAATAAGGAGCCATACTAATCTTCTCTGTATCGTTCCAATTTTAGCATGCGCAAGGATGACGCGCAAATTCGTGAAGCGTTCCTTTTTTTATCATATTTTGATTGGCCATGCTAATCTTCTCTGTATCGTCCCAATTTTTGTATGCGCAAGGATGACACACAAATTCGTGAAGCGTTCCTTTTTTTTTCATATTGGGACAGGGCGGATCTTCTCTGTATTGTCCCAAATTTAGGACTTACGGAGAGGGGCGTTCCAAGGTGGCCGAGGAAGTAGACGCTTACTACGAGCTCTGCAACTGTGAACCTGGAGAACGGTAAAAACACTCGTCAAAAAGGACTTTTGGAAAAGCCTGTTGTGCTTAATGCAAATGAAGACTCTGTTAAAGAAAGCAGCAGAATGTCAGAGCGTCATAAAAAAGAGACGTTGCAGGACGCTAATGCTAAAAGATGATTAGCGATTTCCGATAAATCTGTTAGAATTATATACAAGCTAAAGCTAACATTTGTCCAAAGATGTCATATTATGCTAACAGTTATTCAAACATATTATGTTACAGCAGATCAGTTCAAACATGTTTGTTCAACAGGTTAAATGTGTCATAAATCATACAGGTACAGTCTCAGTTTGACAGGACTGTGGTTTCAGTTAAGGTCTGGGGGGGCAGTTTCCCCATTTCACATCCTGTAGTTGGTCCTGTGGTTTTGCGAAACTGCAAGAACTTTCGTTGAACTTTTGGTTGAACTTCTGCCTCAAGTCTGACCTTTATCCAGACATCATGTTTATCTTCTTGACAGACATAGCTTATAAAACCAGACATGATCTTAACACGTGACAAGTTGGTACTTCCCTAATTCTGAGGTGTATAAGATCTTGTGTATGCTACTGTTCAAGGCTCTTTTCCTGTACATCCCTGGTGAGGTGCAGAACTGAGCCCTCAGCAGCTGAGTATTTTTATTATTTTATGTATGGTCTCACATATTGTCAATAAATGGTTGGCTAACCGATCTAATCTGGACTTGTGCCTTCTTCCAAACTGAACATGAACTTCCAACAAACATGTTGAAGGAAAAAAAATTACATTCTCTTTGGTCTTTTATTTGAAGGATAGCATCTCGTAATGACTGATTGACCTACTTCTGTGGTGGCCTCAGTTGACCTGCTGATTCGATCCCGCTGGCTGACCTCTGCGCTGAACTCCAGCTGCAGTACCATGCACTGCCTAATTAGAGCGTGGCGCCACTGTTTCACTGTTTACAGTCAGGCTGTGGGAAAATTAATGGAATAATTGATATAAAAAATCAAAAAATGATAAAAGAGGGAACGCTTTGTGTCATCCTTGCACATACTAAAATTGGAACGATACAGAGAAGATTAGCATGGCCCCTTGGGACAGGGCGGATCTTCTCTGTATCGTCCCAAATTTAGGACTAACGGAGAGGGCCGTTCCAAGACGGCCGAGGAAGTAGACGCTTACTACGAGCTCTGCAACCGTGAACCTGCAGGACGGTAAAAACACTCGTCAAAAAGGACTTTTTGAAAAGCCTGTTGTGCTTAATGCAAATGAAGACTCTGTTTGTTAAGGAAAGCAGCAGAATGTCAGAGCGCCATAAAAAAAAGACGTTGCAGAGCAACACTAACGCTAAAAGACGATTAGCGATTTCAGATAAACCTGTTGAAGGAAAAAAAATTACATTCTCTTTGGTCTGTTTTAGTTGAAGGATGGCATCTCGTACTGACTGATTGACCTACTTCCGTGGTGGCTTCAGTTGACCTGCTGATTCGATCCCGCCAGCTGACCTCTGCGCCGAACTTCATCTGCAGTACCATGCGCTGCCTGCTCAGAGCGTGGCGTCGCTGTTTCACTATTTACAGTCAGGCTGTGGGAAAATTAATGGAATAATTGATATAAAAAATCAAAATATGTTGAAAGAAGGAACGCTTCACAAATTTGTGTGTCATCCTTGCACATACTACAAATGGAACGATACAGAGAAGATTAGCATGGCCCCTTGGGACACAGTGCGGATCTATTCTGTAATGTCCCAAATTTAGGACTAACGGAGAGGGGCGTTCCAAGACGGCCGAGGAAGTAGACGCTTACTACGAGCTCTGCAACCGTGAACCTGGAAGACGGTAAAAACACTCGTCAAAAAAGACTTTTGGAAAAGCCTGTTGTGCTTAATGCAAATGAAGACTCTGTTTGTTAAGGAAAGCAGCAGAATGTCAGAGCGCCATAAAAAAGAGACGTTGCAGAGAGACGCTAATGCTAAAAGACGATTAGCGATTTCAGATAAACCTGTTGAAGGAAAAAAAATTACATTCTCTTTGGTCTGTTTTGGTTGAAGGAAAGCATCTCGTACTGACTGATTGACCTACTTCCGTGGTGGCCTCAGTTGACCTGCTGATTGGATGCCGCCAGCTGACCTCTGCGCCGAACTTCATCTGCAGTACCATGCGCTGCCTGCTCAGAGCGTGGCGCCGCTGTTTCACTGTTTACAGTCAGGCTGTGGGAAAATTAATGGAATAATTGATATAAAAAATCAAAAAATGATAAAAGAGGGAATGCTTTGTGTCATCCTTGCACATACTAAAATTGGAACGATACAGAGAAGATTAGCATGGCCCCTTGGGACAGGGCGGATCTATTCTGTACTGTCCCAAATTTAGGACTAACGGAGAGGGGCGTTCCAAGACGGCCGAGGAAGTAGACGCTTACTATGAGCTCTGCAACCGTGAACCTGGAAGACGGTAAAAACACTCATCAAAAACGACTTTTGGAAAAGCCTGTTGTGCTTAATGCAAATGAAGACTCTGTTTGTTGAGGAAAGCAGCAGAATGTCAGAGCGACATAAAAAAGAGACGTTGCAGAGCGACGCTAATGCTAAAAGACGATTAGCGATTTCCGATAAACCTGTTGAAGGAAAAAAAATTACATTCTCTTTGGTCTGTTTTATTTGAAGGATAGCATCTCGTACTGACTGATTGACCTACTTCTGTGGTGGCCTCAGTTGACCTGCTGATTGGATCCCGCCGGCTGACCTCTGCGCTGAACTTCATCTGCAGTACCATGCGCTGTCTGCTCAGAGCGTGGCGCCGCTGTTTCACTGTTTACAGTCAGGCTGTGGGAAAATTAATGGAATAATTGATATAAAAAATCAAAATATGATAAAAGAAGGAACTCTTCACAAATTTGCGTGTCATCCTTGCACATACTAAAATTGGAACGATACAGAGAAGATTAGCATGGCCCCTTGGGACACAGTGCAGATCTATTCTGTACTGTCCCAAATTTAGGACTAACGGAGAGGGGCGTTCCAAGACGGCCGAGGAAGTAGACGCTTACTACGAGCTCTGCAACCGTGAACCTGGAAGACGGTAAAAACACTCGTCAAAAAAGACTTTTGGAAAAGCCTGTTGTGCTTAATGCAAATGAAGACTCTGTTTGTTGAGGAAAGCAGCAGAATGTCGGAGCGCCATAAAAAAAAGACGTTGCAGAGCAACACTAACGCTAAAAGACGATTAGCGATTTCCGATAAACCTGTTGAAGGAAAAAAAATTACATTCTCTTTGGTCTGTTTTAGTTGAAGGATAGCATCTCGTACTGACTGATTGACCTACTTCCGTGGTGGCCTCAGTTGACCTGCTGATTCGATCCCGCCAGCTGACCACTGCGCCGAACTCCAGCTGCAGTACCATGCGCTGCCTGCTCAGAGCGTGGCGCCGCTGTTTCACTGTTTACAGTCAGGCTGTGGGAAAATTAATGGAATAATTGATAAAAAAATCAAAATATGATAAAAGAAGGAATGCTTTGTGTCATCCATGTGCATACTAAAATTGGAACGATACAGAAAAGATTAGCATGGCCAATCAAAATATGATAAAAGAAGGAACACTTCACGAATTTGCATGTCATCCTGGCGCATACTAAAATTGGAACGATACAGAGAAGATTAGCATGGCCAATCAAAATATGATAAAAGGAACGCTTCACGAATTTGCATGTTATCCTTGCGCATATTAACCCTCAAGGGACTGACCTCCCGCCGGCGGCCCCGCCCACCGCGCTGTCTACATAGTTCTGCTTAAACTGATATAACTCAAAAACAACATTAGCTAGAATGCTCATTCTTTTTGCTGCTAAAAGCATAGACTTCTTCTGTCTTGAGCAGGTCATATAGTGAGAGAGCTAGAGATCGATTCATTGATAGATAGATAGATTGACAGGCTGATTGATTAAATTGTGATGGGGAGAGTTAGGTACTGTATGAATGTGTGATTTAGGAAGAGTAAGTTGTTTGATTTGGTGAGAGAAAGTTGTGTGATTTAGTGAGAGATTGTGTGTGAGAGAGAGAGTTATGTCTGCCATGATGACTTCCACAATGGTTCTTTGTAAAATAAAATACAGGCTATGTAATGTGTATTGTTTAAAATGTGCAATTTATATATGTTTATGGAAAATGTATATAGTTGAAACAATATTGCTGAGAAATATTTTGTTCAAGTTTCTATGGTCAGTATTGCTTGTTTGGTTCTGCAGTAGTGATCAAACTAAAAAAAAACGCCTCTGTAGTTTTTACATAAAAATGATCATATCTCAAAAACTAAAATAGGTATTTTGTTCAAATCACTACTGGTGTGTTCAGAAATATTTTGTTTATTTTTCTACATTTGGAAATTATTTCGATCAATGTGTTTTGTGTGCATATTTAGTAAATATAATGAAAAAAACATATCCGATTTTTCTATTTTCTAATTTATAACACAATTTAAACACCTTTACCTAATTTTTATGGTTTATTTATATGTATACCATTTTAGATTAAGTTGTAAGGATTATAGAGATATTAGATATTTGAAGATATTCCAAGAAATGACATCAGAATGAACAAAAATACAAATGTATTTACTGGCGAACCCTTACAATTGCAGTCCCTTAAGGGTTAAAATTGGAACGATACAGAGAAGATTAGCATGGCCAATGATAAAAGAAGGAACGCTTCACGAATTTGCATGTCATCCTTGCGCATACTAAAATTGGAACGATACAGAAAAAATTCATGGAATAATTGATATAAAAATCAAAATATGATGCAAGAAGGAATGCTTCACGAATTTGCATGTCATCCTTGCGCATACTAAAATTGGAACGATACAGAGAAGATTAGCATGGCCAATGATAAATGAAGGAACGCTTCACGAATTTGCGTGTCATCCTTGCGCATACTAAAATTGGAACGATACAGAAAAAATTAATGGAATAATTGATATAAAAATCAAAATATAATAAAAAATGATTAAAGAAGGAACGCTTCACGAATTTGCGTGTCATCCTTGCGCATACTAAAATTGGAATGATACAGAGAAGATTAGCATGGCCAATCAAAATATGATAAAAGGAACGCTTCACGAATTTGCATGTTATCCTTGCGCATACTAAAATTGGAACGATACAGAAAAAAATCATGGAATAATTGATATAAAAATCAAAATATGATAAAAGATGATTAATGAAGGAACGCTTCACGAATTTGCGTGTCATCCTTGCGCATACTAAAATTGGAACGATACAGAGAAGATTAGCATGGCCAATCAAAATATGATAAAAGGAACGCTTCACGAATTTGCATGTTATCCTTGCGCATATTAAAATTGGAACGATACAGAGAAGATTAGCATGGCCAATGATAAAAGAAGGAACGCTTCACGAATTTGCATGTCATCCTTGCGCATACTAAAATTGGAACGATACAGAAAAAATTAATGGAATAATTGATAAAAAAATCAAAATATGATTAAAGAAGGAACGCTTCACGAATTTGCGTGTCATCCTTGCGCAGGGGCCATGCTAATCTTCTCTGTATCGTTCCAATTTTAGTATATGTGTTAGAGAACTAACACAAACATCCAATCTCCATGTCTGCTATATGTAGGTCACATGTCCCACTTCTTTTTGAACCAGGGTTCTGGACTGAGGGGGTCCCAGGACGACTCTGACTGCTAATAGGAGCACTCAGAGAGCAGCAGACACACTCCTGACCCCTTACGGGGATGTTTACATGTTTATTTACCTACCACACGTTCAAATCATCATATGTGTCTGAAAAAAAATTGGAATGTCTTTACTCCTCGGGAGCCTCTCAGAGGGATCCTGGGTAATCCTCGGCACCATCTGATGAGGTCAGGGGGTGTTGGTGGGGGCTGGGGCGGGGACAAAGGAATGTGTGAGTGACCCCCTCCTCCACCCCAACAGCACAGGGATCAAACCCCCATAGGCAGAGGCAGAGGCCACCGCAGGCTGAGGAGCGAGAGAGAGAGAGAAAGAGAATGAGAATGTTTGTCTAAACAGAGACACACCAACAGGAGAGAGAACCGGTCTGATCTAGTGCACGTCACTCTCGGGCGCCGGAACAGACAAGCAGAAACTCCTCCAGCAGGTCCTCATCATGTGCCGTACAGCAGCAGGAAGCCTGTGAGAAACCACAGCGACTGAAACAGGAGACACAAACACTGCTGTCAGGGGCACAGAGAGATTCAAACGTCAGGAAAAAAAGCAGAAGTGCTCCTTTAAACGGTCGACATGGATCAACTGTGGAGACATTGGGACAGAGGGAGGAGCTGCAAATGTTTTAACTGTTAACTGCATCATTCAGTCAGATAAAACCTCTGTGGCCGCTTCACTGAAAAACATCTGTCTTTCGAGCTAAACATAGAACTAAAGTAAAAACAACAGCAACCAAGGCACAAAATAAATTTGTCATTTGCATGTTCAAAAAGGAGTAGGACGAAGTCCAAACTTATCTGCCCCCGCCCCTTCACCTTACACAAGTAGTCAAGAACTAACCCACTCCCAAATACTAATGATAACAATAACGATAAAATTAATCACACATAAATAAAATAAACCAAAACAGAGTGTCTGTGAAGAGATGTTTGTTCATGATCAGGGGCCACAGTAATGAGACTCAGACTGTCAGAGGGACACGCAACTAACTGCAACATACTCCTAATTTAACAATCACAACTTCAGCTACACCTAATCAACAACTAATGGTGGAGTTTTTATTCACTCAGCTATCGGTATTAACTTGATCCTGTTATAACATGAAGATCCTAAAGGGTTCAGTTGATGGAATTATTTATATCAGAGGTAGTTTTTCATGGATCAAACCTGGTGTGCCTTCAGGTTTTAACATAGTCTCAGATGTGTCTTAGCATGGATGTAATTTTAGGGGGGGACACGGGGGACATATCCCCCCCACTTTTTCAAAAGCCCATTTCAGTCCCCTGCAGGTTTAACCGTCTGAAAACAGTGTGATGTTCATGGATGTATTATGTTACGCTATAGCCTGATACACGTCTAGCACTAGGACCCAACGGCCGCTCAAGCCGAAGACTTCCCTCAGTCTGGACCGCCCACAAGCTCAGTGATTGGCTCTGGCGCTCCCTGTGTGATTCGCCCTGCTGTCAGTCACTCCATCGCCCGCCGGCTGGCCTGCAGGGACATAGTATTGAATCAGAGTCTGTGCACAGCGCCGTTCACTCAGTTTTTTAGAAGGGTGACGTTCATTCTGCCTCGGTCACGTCATGTTGTGATATATCAGAGGTTTCATTTAGCTGACACTGACGTTTGAATCCGCGTGGCGTTTTGTTTGGTAAGTAGGCGCAGCCAAGATGTTGAAAAAAAAAAATAAAGTCCACAAAAGAGACTTCATTATAAGTCAGAGTTTAAGCATCACCCCAGCCTGCAACACCTTCACTGGCTCCCAGTCCACTTCAAAATCCTCCTCAAATACAACATCTCAAAAATCTTGTAAACTTTCTTCTTCTCCTTTTTTCTTCCTCTCCTCCTCCTCTCCTTCTTCTCTCTCCTTCTTCTCCTCTTTGTTTCATCTCCTCCTTTCTTCCCACCCTTCTCCTCTTTCTCCCACTCCACCTCCTTCCTTCTTCTCCACCTCCTCCTTATTATTGTTCTCCTTTCTTCTCCTTCTCCTCCTCCTTTCCTCTCCTCCTCTTCCCTCCTTTTCCTCTAATTCAGATTTTATTATTATTATTAACCTTGACAGCTGTAGAGCCTTAACAATGCATTTTTTATGTTTTTTAAAAAGCTTCCATTTAAGGCCAAAGTGATACATTTTTGATTTAGTTATTATTTTACTAAAATATTTCTATTTTAAAAAAGCAGCAACAGTAAAAAAAACAAAAAAATCAAATGTAATTTCATTAGTGCTGTCAAATGATTAAAAAATTAATCTAATTAATTACCGGATTTATAATTAATTAATCTAGTTAATACAATTTTAATCTCATATCTACTTAAAGTACCCAAATAAAGAATCTGAATCCTAGGATATTATAAAATTGTAGTGCATGATTAATCAAATGAATACACTAAGAAGTGAAGATTTGTAAATCCACATTTTTATTGGTGACTAAATAAAACCAAAGTCAGGGCAACTTGTCCAGAAAATTCTAAGCTCAATCAGGCAACTCAAATTACACTTTAAGTGTGTTTCATAGATCAAATTCAAAATTAAAAAAAGGTCGAGGACATCCAGCAAACCAGTTAGGCCTGATGCATTATTAAAGAATGTAGGACAAATGTAGATAAATAAATTCATTCATTCATTCTCTATACCCGGCTATCCCTTTTCAGGGTTGCGGGGGGCTGGAGCCTATCCCAGCTATCATCGGGCGAGAGGCGGGGTACATTCTGAATTGGTCGCCAGTCAATTGCAGGGCAACATAGAGAGACAGACAACCATTCACGCTCACACTCATACCTGAGGGCAATTCGAGTCTCCAATTAACCTAATGAGCATGTTTTTGGTCTGTGGGAGGAAGCCGGAGTGCCTGGAGAGAACCCACGCATGCAAGGGAAGAACATGCAAACTTCACACTGAAAGGCCCTCCCGACCCGGTAATTGAACCAATTGAATTGATTCCTGTTGTCACCTGGGCTTTGTTTGGTTTGACTAGAGACGCATGTGTGAAGTGACGTGCCACTGCCACGTACGGGTCCTCCAGCTGGACAATATCAAAACGATTGTGTGCTATGATTAATCTTGCGATAGATTTTTATAAAAAATTTTAATGCATTAATTTGTGGTGTAATTAATTGATCTAATTAATGCACTAAAGTGACAGCCCTAAATTTTATTCAACCATATAGATTTGTTGCGGTAGACTGTAACTGTATCATCTATATCGGTGGTTGTTGTACCCCATTTTTCTTATCAGGTTACAGTAATTAGAGAGGCTGGACGAGGTAGAGGAGCAGAGGCAGACTTTGATGGACAGGCCCCCCCCCCCGCGCCACATACACACATGCAAACATATGCAATCACATCAGTGTTCAACCTCATGTCCCCCCCACTTTTGAAATCAAAGTTTCATCCATGTGTCTTAGGCAAAAAAACAAAAAAAAGTTTAGCTAAACAAAAATTAAAATGCATTTTAAAGGCCATTTTCTTTGAGACAAAAAAGCCCATTTTTTCATGAACTTAGAATTAAGTACAAGCTGTCAAGTTATCATTGTTATTTTGCGCATTCCCGTCTCTTGTCTTGCATTTTCCTGTTTTATTTTGAAATCCCTGACCCTTGTCTCTGTTGCAGGTGGGTTCCTGTTTGCCCCTCCCCCATCTCGTCACACCTGCACACTGAGTGTTCTTCCCACCTGTTTCTGATCACCCCTCATTACCTCTTGTATTTAACCTCATGTCCAGTGCCTTGTACCTCCCAGTCCCCTACCCCTACTGAGCAGCACACGAGTCTTTATTTACAGGATTTCATGACTACACACCTAATGCCTTGACAAGAACTAAATAAAGTAGTTTAAAAAACAGCTGCTAAGTGTTTCTTATGCTTGTAAATATCAGAATGTCTTTGTATGCTTGTTTGATTCTAGTGTCTGACATTTCAACGTTTATTTGCTGAGTGAAAGTGTCGGTGAGAAGTCTTCATGTGTGTGCTCAGAGAAAGAAAAACCTACCTGCAGTTCCGCTGATCAGCCGCTGGGTGTCGCTGTCTGCCGCTCTATGGGACCCTGCGCTCAATGGTTCTCAACAGCTCTCTGAGGGCCGCCAGAAGACTGCAGGAGAGAAATGAGAAGCAAATCAGGAACACATAAGCTGTCCAGCCATATTGTGCTCAATCTGAAGCACATATTACATATATGCCTCCTGAATAGATTTTAGGATATGGATGTGTTCGTGTCGGGAGCTATCTCACTCAGCGGAGGAGGCCGAGCAGCAGAGCGCTGCGGGGCTCAATCTCTCTGATGTTTAAAGTGACTCGTTTTCTGTCTTTGATTTAAGTTTAAATCACAAACACTTTAAAAGTCAGCGAATACTTTTGAATCTGTGCTTATAGTTCAATAACCTAGCAAGGGGACTATGAGCCCGATCACAGATTGATCATCCAGTCGTCAGAGGTCAGAGGTTAGACTAGAGCGAGCCTGTAAACGTTGATGTCAGCGAGCATTGAGCACTTCCTGGTTCCCGAGCCCACAACTAAATGGGATTCGGAGCAGAAAAAAAGTTTCAAACAAATGCCTAAAAAATGGTCCACGATGAACACGTATTTAATCCAAAATAATAAAATGCATCCAATTTTGCCTGCTTTTTAACCTGAACATTTTTTGTGTATTCAATAATGGCTTACAAACTGCAGTTTGTACTTCTCCCCATCCTTTTCGTGCATGTCAGTGAATTCAGTTGGTAGATGAGATGCTTCTGGACTGACGTTTTTCAGATAATATCCTAAGTTTTAAAGGCTAAATATCAAGCCAGCTAAGATGTGGCTAGATGACCTAACTAACACACTCCACTTGGAAAGAATAAGACACACATTAATATATGCCTATAGTCTACCAACATACATGTATCTTACATCTCAAACTTAAACGATGAAATTAAACATAAAAAAAATATGAGTGAGCGCATTAAATAACCAGGAGTAGAATGAGGGGGAACTACTGGGATTTGGTGTTGGATGGAATCAGAGATGGATTGGACACAGAGGACTGGACAGGCACCCTTTTTGTTTTTCCTTTATTCTTTATTTTTTATTTATTTAATTTCTTACTATTTGCTTTTGATTTATTTCCATACAAATGTGTATCTACAAGTGTAAATACACATGGTAACATATAAAAATGAGAATTTAATGAAGCTATAGGAGAAATATGTCAGAAATATAATCTCTCAATAAAAAGCTATAGGTTGAAATCAGTTGGTGTTTTTTTCTGTTAGGGTGATCTTCTGCTGGCTCACTTTAGTATTATTATTTTGCTACATTTGTATCCATATACATACTGTATGAGATTTATCTCATACATGTCCAAAAGAAACTACTATTTAGGGTGACATCAGGTAAATTGGGCCATCAGGTAAAACGGGCCATTTAAGCTTTAGATGTCCCAGCCCCTCTGATTTTAAGAGCCAATGACAGCAAATGGTTTAAAATGGTTGACACAACTGTACTTGACAAGAAACAACAGATTTGTTTGGTCTGTAGTTGTTATTGTGGGAGGATCTAAGATTCAAATCCACACTGCACCAGAAAACTGCATGCTGAGTTGACTGGCACAGGGATTTCTGATAAAAATGATGAGGATGATAACTCAATTTAAAAAACGTGTATATATAAAATGTTTGATGCATAATATCTGTTTTGATGACACCTATTAGAAATAATGCTTAAAGTGTAGTATTTGGACATATTTTTTGGAATATTGATGTTTTTGTTAGTGGCCCATTTTAGCTTAACCTACTCAGTTAAGTTGGGCCCCCAGGTTCAGCTAAAATGGGCCACCCTTTTTATCAGCAACAAACGCACACATGCACATGTTTGGAGGGAATGGGGCCTGTATGTGGCCTGATGAGCAAATCAGTTGGTGTTCATTTAGTCATTCATCATTTACTATGTAATTAACAAAGTATGTTGCCATATTGACAGTTGTTTTACAATAAAAATTAATGACTATCCCTTTGCAGCTGGACTGGCCCAACTTACCTGATAAGCGTCCCATTTTACCTGATCAGCTGGCCCATTTTACCTGAACTCTGCTTGTGTAAAAAAGTTGGCTCAGCTGACCTATCAAGACCTGTAGGGCCTAAAAAAATATATTTACTGCACAATTCCAACACAATATGTAAAGAAAACAACCATTATTAGCCATAAAACCACATTTTAGTAGAATAAGTTATATTTTGTAAGTGCCTGAAGCTATTTACCAAAAAAGTGGCCCAATTTACCTGATGTCACCCTACTAACTGTTAACAAGGGCTCCAAAAATGGCTCAGAACCTGACTGCAAGTATTTCTGATCATTTTAAAATAATCAGTGATTGATACACTACTGCTGCAACCGTGAGGACAAACGTGATCAGGACACTTGATTAAGAGGAAACTCAGACACAAAGAGATCGCAACAACTGAACTGAACGGACATAGGCTAAGAATATAAATCAACTTTAGTTGTTTTTATGATCATTATTTATCTAAATATTTATGTGTACAGGCAGAATGGGTATTATCTCTATTTTTATCTGTGTGTACAATGAATACAAGCCCGGTGTGAATTTGGAGGCCTTCTTTCAAATAAAATGATTTTACCTGCACAGCCCCTGGTTCCTCTTTTGTGTCTTTTCTCTGAAGTCAGTGTCTGTCATCCAGAGGAGGCTCACACAGGTGTTCCTTTTCAATCAATCAAAACAAAAATAACTTGTAGAGCAGTAATTTTTGTAACTATAAAAAGGGAACATTGTCTCTCTGTTCACAGAATTTACAAATGGAGGGAATCATTCAGTTTTCACTTTCTCTCTTAAAAAATAGCAAATTTGAGCTTTACCGTGCATTGCTGAATTAATGAAATTGACACAACAAATTGGAAAGAATTAAAAACACAGTGTATCATGTCAGTTATTCAACCAAAAACCTTTTAGCCTATCAGTGAAAAGTTTTCAATAAAACTTTCGATTTAAACTCAATTAGAAATAAGATCAAGCAAAGCTCTGGCAAATTATGATCAATGATCATTGATTGACTGTCCCATTCTACTTTATTTTAACATTAATTTTACTTTTGCTCTGGTTTACATTTGAGCTTGAGGCATCTCTCCGAGACATGATCAAACTTTAGGTTCTGCCGAGATGGAGAAGGAACATCTGCAGAGCATCAGGAGTGGATCAGGTGCTGGACTTTGAACTCATGACTATAAAATCTGCTGGAAGATGTAGATTTAAAAAAGTATCCCAATATATATCTGGAATGATCTCTGTTTACAAAGTTCATTCGGATGACCTGCTGATCTTCGGCTAAGGATCTCTGCGGTTATGATTAAGTCGAATATTATAAACAGTCACGGAGGGCCTTTGGAGCAGACGACTTTCATCTATTGACCTGTTTCATTTGATTTTGTTGGGCTCTCGAAAGTCTGAGGACCCCCTCTCTCTCTGTGACAGCAGCCCAGTCCAGCCCCTCCCCGAGTTTGGTGACATAAGTCATGAGCTTGACCGAGTGGAAGTGTAAAGGTTATTACAGGTGTTATGACTGGTGTTGATTAAATAAAATTATAATTAAAGGGTTATATTCCCTGTTATCAGCAGAACGAGTCGTTTGGGTGTTTGGACCACGAGGAAACACGAAATTATCATTTATTTCTCACCTGATGCCCTCAGCTCTGACCCTAACACCAATTTCGCCCTCATGACGTCATGACGTCGTGTAGTAAAGTCCAAGTTGATGCCCTTTATCCGCGTTTCATCGGGTTTTTGGTGGCCAGTGTCTCAATACCGGCCGGAATGAGACTTTAACAACCTCACCTGGACCTGCAGCACGGGCAATTTCACCCCCATCACTGGAGAGCGTCCACACAAACGTCATCATCGGGACAGGACGTGAGATTATTTTTCACAATAAAAAAAAAATCTAATCCTTCAAAATAAAACAAATCAAACTCGATAGAAAGATCGATTCTTTGTTGACAGAAATTCATCATAACATGATCACAAACACACGGGCTGGTTTCCACCTGTCACAGATGAAGAATTGATTTAATAATTAATCACTTATTAGTTTATACTTGATTTCCATGTTGAGAATCAGTGTTTGATTAATTATCACATTTGGTCTTCAATGTTGCTCTCACACAAAAAACATCAGGTAAAAATGAAATGAATAAAATCATAAAATATGTAATAAGAACAGTACTACAAAAGTCATTAAACCCTGCAGTGGATTATATAAATTAGTCTGTGTGAGTTTCCAACTAAAAAATGACTGAAAGAAAAACAAAAATGTGTCTGTGTTCTACAGCAACAGCCACAGCAAATAATATCTCCAACAAAAGTGGCAAAACCTCAGCTTCAACTCATACTAAAGCAGAGGCAGAAAAGCTGCAGTCCTCACTGGAGCTGCAGCTTTCAAGGAAAGACATTCTCTGGAGGCCCAGGAAGAGCAGCTGAGAAGAAAAAAGGAGCAACTTGAGACTGATATGGCAGGGGGGCAGGGGACATCGAGTCCAAGCGGGCCTTGTTCCTGGCCTCTACTGTTCATCAATCAATCAATCAATCAATCAATCAATCTTTATTTGTATAGCGCCAATTCACAACAAGTGTTATCTCAAGACACTTTACATCCATTCATAGCATAGCATAAAGCTCTTCATTTTATGGATACACATATATGCATAGATACATATATACATATAAAGATACACATATACATATATATACAAATATATACATCCAACACCCAACATGAATCCATATAGCCAATCATGAATCCCTCCATCATGGCGGCAAGAAAAAACCTTCTGTTAAGCAGCAGAAAATCTTGAATGTGGATCCCAGTCTCATGATGAACAGCAAATCCACACGATGCTGTGTTGGGTGTGAGGGCTAAAGAAGGGAGGTAAGAGGAGACAAGTGGACTGAAGTAAGAACTAAAGTTAGGGACAGATCCATGAACCATAGACCTGTCGTCTGATTTATTAGAGGTTAGCCTCTTGAGATGCTACATCTCATTTTCAGGAGGGTACTTATGTCTGAATGGTTGTGGTGATCATTTTATAGAAGTATAAGCAATGATATTCTTACTGAAAATAAGAATTTATGGTAGTGACGAACTCATGGGTGCCCAGACCACAAGTGCATCCCAACCATATTTGTCTCCATTAAATATAAATGTGTTAAAGGCCTCTTGAGATGTGACATCCCATTTTCAGAGGGACCTCATGCCTATGTGGTAATTAAAATGTAGATACTGTAGATGTATTGATCATGGATATGGAGTTCATGCTAATATCTACATGAACAGCTATAATGATAATGGGAATGGAGTGTTCCTAATAAAATGTCCAACTATGTGTCATGTTTATAATTGTAGTTTTGAGGCTTCGTGACTCCACAGCAGCAGGCAGTCTCCACCAAGGATCCCAGGCCACCTACAAGACAAGAGCCAGAGACGAGTACAGGAGCAAACAAAAGGGGCAAAAGCAGATGCAGAGAGAGAGAGAGAGAGAGAGAGAGAGAGGGGTACAGAGGGGTAGGTCTGCTCACGCAGCTCCACCAGGACCTGGGCCAGGCGTACCACATGCTGGTACCCTCCGTGGCCGTCGGGGCCGACAAGGTCCTGCAGAAGACAAGGAGAGAGGGAGGACGAGCGAGGTTAAAAACACGGATAAAGAAATGATGGACGGCGACAACAATTGATTATAATTATAATAAACTTGCCTCGTCCTCCTCCTCCTCCGCCTGCACCTCCATGAGTCTATTTAATGCATATTAATTAACACAATTAAATAAACAAAACATCATTAAAATAAAATATTCCTGTTGAAGTAAGGATGTAGTTTAAAGAAGAGGAGATCACCATTCATGTTTTGTTATGACTTGGTTGGTGGCTCTCATTACTCTGATGACATTTGATTTATTTTCAATCAGAAAGTCCTGTAAAATATTTTAATTCATAAATCTTAAAGCAAATATGACCCGTAGTATGAATAACATACGATCCTTTGCATTTGTTGTGATTTTGAAGACTTTACTTCTCAGTATGGGGAAGTTATTCAGTTTTCTTTCACACTGTTCCGCCGATATGGTAATTTGCCGATGGTCCCTAAACCGCCGAGCCATCAGCTTCAGTGTATTGACGGCTCGTTTGGAGTAAACGAGTTTATGGTTCTCTTTCTTCTTTACAGTGATCAAAAAGAGGGGTCTGGTTTGGAACTACGTTCTTTTGTAGATGAGTTATTGAGCCGCAAAGTCCGAATCTGTGAATATCTTTCTAAATATAGCCAAGTAGATGTTTCCTAGTTTGAGATGACTTTATTCTCGTAAATTTATGAGATTATTCTCGTAACTTTATGACTGTATTCTCGTAATTTATGACTTTATTCTCGTAATTTATGAGATTATTCTCGTAACTTTATGACTTTATTCTCGTAGCCCTCCTTTTTTTTTAGTTGTCAACGTGGCCCTAATCCTCCGTCGTAAGAATCTATATAGAAATGTTGTTTTGTTATTATCATTTGTTGATATACATGTACTGATCATGACAACATTCTTTTAAAAAATCAAAACAAACTGATAAAATATGTTACATTGTTTAGGGTTGCACAACATGTTCACATGGCTGGGCGAGGGAGGAGATGCACTAAGAGTGAGGTGATGCAGAGACCACAATGCAAGCAGGAGCATTAGAAACTCATAATTTCGACTTTTTAATCTCATAATTATGACTTTTTATCTCATAATTATGACTTTTTATCTCATAATTTCGACTTTTTATCTCATAATTATGACTTTATTATCTCATAATTTTGACTTTTTATCTCATAATTTTGACTTTTTATCTCATAATTTCGACTTTTTATCTCATAATTATGACTTTTTAACTCATAATTATGATTTTTTATCGCATAATTTCGACTTTTTTTTCTTTTCTTTTTTTTTCCCTGGCAGAAATGGGCTTCCATACTTTTACGACGGCCAATTAAAGAACTATAAAAAAGAAAAGTCCAAATTTTCTTGTTCATAAAGTCGCATGTTTACGACTTTATAAAGTCGAACATTTCGAGTTTTCATTATTTATTTGAGGGCCCAAGACGCCGTCATTCCCTGTTCATCCACAGGGTAAATGTGAAGATCAGGCGTTTGAAGAATCGACATCAGGTCCTGAGGCCTTTGAAATACAAGCAGCGACAGTTTTCTAAATGATCTGGCGCTTTTTTAAGACAGCTGCGTGGTTTTATCAGCCTTTAGCCCCTTTTAACACCCTTCAAAACTAAAAATGCAGAGACGTCTGAGGAGTGCAGTGTGTACGGGGCTGTGCGCGCACCGGCCACGTGGCTAATTTGCATAGGGGAGGGCCGCGGTGCACCCTGGGAGTGTATCGTCCCACATTTGGCATGCCAACTGTCAGAGCTTGGTACCGTGTGGATCTTCACTGTATCGACCCAATATCAGGACTTCTCCCTCCATGCTGCAGAGCCGTGCGGCGTCGCCCCACAGCTGATGGTCTCTCACACCGGATCAACTAAAACCGTGTGTGGTGCAGCTCAGGGCGCAACAACCATCGCGTGGTTTAGTTTTAGTTTAACACAACTGTGTGAGTACTTCGTCAAAGCTTAATACCCATGTCAACTGGTTCTGTGAGATGTCTGTAGATTCACACACGTGACTGAAACAGTTACACTAAATATACTCTCAGCACACAAAATCAAAAATATAAAGATATTCTTTTATTGGTGTGAAGGGGTCATGATTATATATATGTGTGTGTGTGTGTGTGTGAGAGAGAGAGAGAGCTATAAATTCAAATGAACAAACTGTCTATGAAACTATACAATTAATTCATTTATACATTTATTGATATGCCAAACCATGTCTTTCCTTGTTTAAGAGCATAATACACCCCACCCATAACAGCACATACTACAATGACAGTGATGATTTAAAAAATAATTTAAAAAAATGAAAAAAAACTATTTTTGTTATAATTATTAGTATCATTATTTGTTTGTTCATTCGTTTTCTTGACTACCTTCTTATAATTATTATTCTTTCATTATCAACTTACCTTTCCCTTTTTTCTGTTTTCGTCTCTCCATTCCTCCTTTACCTCGCTCTGTCCATATTTAACTAAATTTTATTTACCTACTTATTCACTGCCCCATTTCCCGACACCTTCTCTCCCCACACCACCGACAACAACCCCTCTGCCCCTTCTGTCAAATCACTTGTTGCTTATACTGTTGTTTCTCCTCTCCTCATTAATACTCGACCCAGTATTTATTTTATTGTGTTTTATTCTTTCTTTCTCTGGCTCTTTTACCACATATATTTATGCATTACCATTAATATTATTGCTGCAGCTGCTATGGTTAACTCCTTGTTCTCTCTTTCATAACAAACTATTAATATTACCATTGTTATATTTTCTTTGACTTTTTTTTAAATCTAACCATCTATTCTATAATTTAATTTAATATCACATTTATTGTGGCTGATGTTGCCATCCTTATTAATTTTACGACCATTATTATAATTATCTTTTTTTATTATTGTAAAAAAAGTTTTACGTTGGCATTGTCAATACTTAAATATACATATACAGTCATGGAAAAAATTATTAGACCACCCTTGTTTTCTTCAATTTCTTGTTAATTTTAATGCCTGGCTCAACTAAAGGTACATTTGTTTGGACAATTATAATGATAACAACAAAAATAGCTCATGAGAGTTTAATTTAAGAACTAAGAACTATTCATTTTCCATGGTTTTCTTGATAATAACCAAAATTACTTAAATTCTT
Source organism: Scarus forsteni (assembly GCA_036419115.1). Classification (NCBI taxonomy): domain Eukaryota; kingdom Metazoa; phylum Chordata; class Actinopteri; order Labriformes; family Labridae; genus Scarus; species Scarus forsteni. The sequence goes on along the minus strand of JAZDUH010000157.1, from coordinate 12,695,767 downwards.
ACATCAATAGCTATGGCATTGTACCGCCAAAAACACTACTTTTAAGCATTCCATGTTTTCTTTTCTGTTTGCTTTAAACACATGAACACACAAGAGTTAATACTTGATTGCATAACCATTGTTTTTGATGACTGCAGCCATGCGTTTTGGCATGCTCTCCACCAGCTTCTGACATTGTTCTGCTGTCACAGCAGCCCATTCCTGTTGGACAAATTCAAACAAATTTTCTTTGTTTTTGGGCTTGTGGTTCTCCATTTTGAGTTTGATGATTTTCCACAGGTTTTCAATTGGATTAAGATCTGGTGATTGAGCAGGCCAAGGCATGGTGCGAATGTTGTGGTTCTCCATCCAGGCTTTAACTGACCTTGCCGTGTGGCAAGGGGCATTGTCTTGTTGGAAAATCCAGTCATTCCAGGCAGGAAAGAGTTTTCCAGCTGATGGAAGAAGACTGTTTTCAAGGGTAGTCCTGTACATGACCTGGTTCATTCGGCCTTCACACAATTGCATTTGCCCTGTTCCACTCAGACTGAAACAACCCCAGATCATGACTGATCCACCCCCATGTTTTACTGTAGGGGCAAGACAGTCTGGGTTGTAAGCTTCTCCAGGCTTCCTCCTAACCAGTAAGTTGGCTGGAGTGGGCATCAATTCAAAATTGGATTCATCACTGAAGAGAACCTTAGCCCAATCATCAACAGTCCAATCCTTGTGGTCTCGAGCAAAGAGTAACCGGCCTTCCTCTGCCTTTCATTGATGAAGGGCTTCTTGCGTGCTCTGTGTGACTTCAAACCAGCTTCAACAAGTCGGTTTCGAACTGTCCTTGCTGAACAAGTCACATTTCTCGACAGTGCCCACTCATTTTTAAGGTCCCTGGAGGTCTGGCGGCGATTCCTGACACAGGAGCGGATGAGTGCACGCAGTCATCTCGTGGGGTAGAAAGACGCGTTTCCTGCCACGGCCAGGTAGCAATTTGGTAGTGCCATGTTCAGCTTGTTTTTTTTTGCTGTAATGAACGGCTGTCTTGGAGATCTTCAGTTTTTTCGCTACCTGTCTCTCACTCATGCCAATTTCCAGCAGTGCCAAGATGGCTGCCTTTGTGGCTTCACATAATTCTTTTGTTTTAGGCATTATGTGAGAGCTGACAACTTCTGAGTTGTGCTACGGCTTGAATGTAAGCAGGAAACCACTCTAGGCCTTTGCATGTGCAGTGCTGCTTGTGACATGAAATGGCCTCTTATATACCCTGGGAATCAATTAAGCTTAAGAATGTCAAATAGGACATAAAGTATTATGTGACCAGCTGCATTTTTTGTTGTGTTCATTGTATTATACGTTTAGTGGTACCAGATATTAGAATGAACAAGAAATTGAAGAAAACAAGGGTGGTCTAATAATTTTTTCCATGACTGTATATATACAGTATATATATTCTCTTCTTCTATTTTTAGTTTTTTACCTGTTTAATTGTAATTTTTCCTGCTGATTGTCTATTGTTGTTGTCATTACTAAGATCATGAATCCTTGATACAACCATTTCCCTTACCCATCATTAAAATCATATCTGTCTCTGTAATAATAATGCAACCCTGAATATCACCAATAATATGCTTAGATAGCACAAATACACACCAAATATTGTTTACATGTTGTCTGTCGGTCCCACTGCACTGTCTAATTGCACAATGAAAAAAAGAGTGTTCGTTTTTCAGTAGAAAGCAGGTTTTTTTAACGTGTGACGGCGTCTGTGTATCTTAACTATATCTCTGTCGTTTTTAACAAACCAAACTGGGTGAAAATCAGGTAAAATTTGGGGAGTTATGATTATTATTGTTGGGCATATTGCACCTTCCTAAGTAGATTAAAATGCACTGGGGCGCATGGGAGACCAATTCAACATGGCGGTCACTCTGATACATCAACTCCAGCATGAGTCAACGAAGTGTCCATGTTTGTCTATGTACTTCCCTTTTCTGGTAGCTTCATGTCAGTGTGTTTAGTTCTTTGCTGTTGTATTTATTTATTTGCTGTGGTGTCTTTTAATTTGCCATTGTATTTATTTATCGTAGTGTTTTTTAGTTTACAGTTTTGTTTATTTGCTGTTTTTTTAAATACGCCGTTGTGTTTATTTGCCATTATGTTTAGTTATTTGCTGTGGTTTGCACTTCAGGGCCACCGTTGCATATATACAGTATGTTCAAATATGCAAATATGACTTATTTATTGTATGAGATTTAGTAATTGGAACGATATCCTATCACATCATACATTTGTACTTCATTCCACTCCTTTTCGAGCATGTGAAATGAAATGAATTGGTTTCTTTTCAAGGTGATCTTACTTTTGTATTTTGCTACATCTGTATTGATATACATAATATTTACACATTTATTTCTTACATGTTCGAAAAAAAATTACTACTTCTACTAAAGATCATGGTGAATGGATGCACATGAGACTTTATGTCTGTTCTGAAGCAATATAATCATCTGCTGTTGCCTGCTTTGATATCTTTAACCATTTTTCACATTTAAAGCAACGGTTGTAAACAAACTGCTAATAAGGACTACAAAAATGGCTGGACAACTGATGGTAAGTATTTCTGCTTGTTTTTTAATAATCAATTATTCATACACTATTGCTAAAACCGTGAAGACCAACTTAATCAGGTCAATTGATTAAGAGGAAACTCAAGGAAGAGGGCACAAACCATCAGGCCGTCAGACTGTTCAGCTCCTCACTCGAGGGGAGGAGTAACAGGACGACATGAGGGGAAGGAGAATTAGCTTCTAGCTACATTTTTATTTTTTAATATTTGAAAATTGTTTTTGCTGCTGTCAATGCTGGTGGAATCCTAATTTTTTGAGGGATCAATTAAGTTCTATCTAATATAATATAATCTGCAAGATGGAGATATTGCAGTTGCTTCTGAGTTGAACCACCATGTTGTAGTTCAAATAGCATTTTACTCCCGCCGGTTATGTTTTGGTTTTTCGAAAATCTTGAAAGAAGGTGCATTTGTGAAAAGTTTCACAAAGAGAAAAGCAGGTAATATCATAATATTTTGTTCTCAACAGAACTTATCAGAAATGATCCAATACACAACGAAAATTCCCCAAGGCTTTTCATAGGCTTGCAGTCGAGGGAACCAGCGTGATGCTAACTTCTGCGTTGGTCTTCAAAATTCCGTCATCTCTGCACCACTATGGGGGAAGGATGAAAAACATTTTCAGACATGCACATAAAAAGTTCAAAAAGACAGACAGTAGCTTCTCAACAGTGCCTAAATCTTTATTTTTCAGTAAGCTACATTTTTCTCCAAATTAGACAGTTTTACATCATGACACAGAGTAACTTAAATTATCTATAGCTGACATGTACGCTTGATTCCAGTCTTGATGGAAGAATAGACCAAAAGAAAAAAAACAAAACAGATAAATCAAGATGACAACAAAAAAAGAAAAGCCCTCTTGAACGCAACCTCCATCCCACATCTGTTAAAGGTGTCGTTAGGCAAAGTTATCTGTCCGACCCCAACACGACGGGGTCATCGATTGTCCACAGCTGTTAGCGTAGCGCAATACAAGTGTTAATGAGTTAAACCACAGTGAGTTGATAAAGACGTTGAGTCTTGTTCCAGTCAGTTGGTGTGCATTTTGACTTTGAGCGAGAAAACACAACCACAAGGGCGTCCATTTATAGACGAGATGCAACCCTTGAGGAGAACAGACAAGAAAATAAAAAAATGGCACTGTCAAAATGGGCGATCAGGAGGGAGGAGATGGAGAGCTGAGGCGACCGACAGGCTGATATGAGGCTCCATGTGGAAGTCCGTGAAAGAAACAGGAGCTCCTCAAAACGCCACAGAAGGAGTGTTGAACGATACAGGAGAGGCGTGCAGAACTCGCGGCCGCCAAAATGAGAGATCCCTTCACGGGCGGTACCATGCAGTCCGAGGTACCGCGCTTGAGTATTGAGTCATCTTTGCGTCAGTCGTATGTTGTTTTTTTGTTGTTTTTTTTTTCAAGGTGGTACATTTGAATTATTCCACACATGCACACATTCACAGTTCAGGGATGCCCAGTTTGTCATCAGCGTCTCAAAAGTTCTGAGGTCGTAACATGCCGCGACCTCGGCGGAAGGATCGACCGCAAAGTTGCGATGCACGAAAAACCGCTCCTACAGTCAGTGGTGTCACATTGTAGATTTCTCCTGCAGCGAGAAGTCTTTGATGGACTTTCCAAAACAAGAAAATCACATCTTCAAATAATAACAATAAAAAAAAACTCAAGCCGAGATGGCAAGCGCTCAGCTATGTACAGGCTAAACCGCCCAGTAGAGACGAAAACAGCTGAATAATGGCACAGTTATTGGTTTGCTTTGCCACATCAAAATGCAGTCCACATGTGATCAAATGGTTTAACAGACATTTCAACCCTTGCATGTTACCGTACTGAATGTACATCAACGCTCGCTCAGAACACGGGGGGAAAAAAAACTCCAGTTGAGCCTCTGCGTCTGCCTCAACTCACCAGAAAACCAAAAAAAAAAAAAAAGCCATAAAATACAATGATTTGATGTTTATTTCACCAGAGAATGAGGGATGTGAAAACCTTTAACAGAAACCAGAAGACATGACAACGCTGGTCAGATTTTCACATCAGTCTGGTTAGTGCATCGACACTCTAGCGTGGCGACAACAAATCCAACATTTTGCTTATTTCCTGCCAAAAAGGAAAAGACAAAAAAATGTGCCTGAATTTACAATCCAAAGCGGTTTAATTCTGCAATCATCTTGCAGGTGACACCATGAAGTAATCTCCTCTGGAAGTGTTGTCGCTGTTCAAACCGAATGTGTAATATGCTCTGGAAATGTGCTTCAAATGTGCTTTTTGTGCCTTTTTTTCCATCTTCAAAATGGGCGTCAAATATCAGATTGCATTGAAGCACAGCAGTTTTAAAACAGAAGACAAAGCCAGTGCGTGTCCATCAAGCATCTCTCTTTTTTAGCTGCCTCTGAAGGGAACCCCCCCGGGAAAAGTCTCACAATGCTACAATACAGAGATGAAGTCAAACTGAAGTCACTTTTGTCTCAGAGTCTTTCACATCCAGTCAGGGGATTTTCCAAAACATCAACTTTAATCTTCAAATTTGCGGTGCAGTTGGATCCACCTGATTCAGTGTCTGCAATCAGGCATATTCGCCTTGCAGAGCTCCAATCTAAAACGATTGTGGGTGGACCAAAGCGGCACGGCCCAATCAGTGTCCTTCAGAGCAGGAAGAGTTTGGAGCTACGAGCAAGAAAACAGCAGAGATTAGCATAGATGCTAACAGCTTCCTTTTTTTCAGATTTGGACCATGTTTCTCCATTAAATGAAAAATAATGAAAACTTAGGCATTACTCCGTAGAAAGGATATTTTTCCACTTTCAACAAGTTTGAGAGTTTGTTCTAAGAAGTGTCTTACATTAATTCTTAACATCATGACTGAAGTGTCCGCCTACTACATTATCTGATTGGCTAACAATCCGATGACAGAATCATCATCCAATCAACTGCCATTGAACAAAATCAGACCTTAATATTTTGTCTATATAGTCAAATAGAGGCTTCAGTATAACTATCTACATATAGCCAACTTCTCTTGGACACGTCATACACAAGTTTGTGAATCTTGTTAACTGGTCATATTAATGTTAACAGATTCTGTACAATTATGACTTTGCCAGGGTCGACAGTCTGTTATTTGTAAACCCTTAAAGGTCCCATGTCCTGCACCAACATTTTTCTTTGCTTTTAATGTTGTTAGATGGGGCTTGGGGGGCATAAGACACCTGCCACCTTTGACTAAACTTTGTTATTGTCGAAATCCTCTATACCTCTTGAAACAAAAAACCTTAAAATGCTGTTTGTTACTTCCTGGGGTTTATGATGCCATAGGTATACAGCCTCCACGACTCCTCTCCATGGCCTGTAACCTGTCCCCTCGTCGACACTGACTGGGCAGCCAATTAGCACAGAGCTCAATGTCATAGCCCCTTCACCCCCTCAAAACTGAGCGTTTCCAAAAGGGAGGGGGAAAGAGCTGCATGTGAATTTCTTCATTTTATATCCAACTTTAATCAAATCCTCGCTTAACAGACACCCAAGATATGACGTAAATGGTCAAACACCAGGACATCGGACCTTTAACATTATGAATTTTTAATTTTTGGTAATAATAACGTAAGCAGACTGCAGCTTCATGGCATAATAGGAAAGCAATTATTTTACATGCTAGCTGAAATTGGTACAGCACGTGGTGCAGTGATCCTCTTTATATGAAGAGCTGAAGCCCTCATGGTTTCCAAATCTGTTGTTCCAGTTTAGGATTTTGCTACAGTTGTTTCTTCCATGGGCAGCATGGTAGCGCAGCAGGTAGTGAATGTGTCTCACAGCAAAAAGGTTGCTGGTTTGAACCCTGGAGAACATGTTCTCAGCAAACATGTGTGGGCTCTCCTTGGGCACTGTTTTTAAAATTAAGATTGCTGAGAGTCTGCAGTCGCTTCTGTTGTGATAAATGATCTTCTGAACTGATCTTAAAGACGCTTGTAGGCAGCCTGAGCAGTGAGATGAAAAAGAGGATGCTAATGGACACGCAGCTTTGTCCGATTTCTAATACAGATGCTCGTCAGTACCACAGACGCTTTCAAATTAGTGCACAGTAGATGAGGGGAGGGGCTATGGTCACACCTGTACATCCAGGTGCTGCTGACCACACAGTAAATGGAATGAAAGACCACAAACAATAACATAAAAAATGTACAATCAGACAACCTGCTCTCCCTGCAAAGAGGAGCAGAATTCAAGCTCTGCACACTCAAACTAAAAATAAAAAAGTTAAACAAAAATATCTCCAAAAGCACAACATTTAGTTTTTTTATATCCTACATCCAGCTCGATAGCAACATTAATAATTCAACAAGATCAATATATTTTTAATAATCATTTTTAAGGTACCTCTTATATTTTTCTGAGTATTTACAACTGTACAAGCAAAGCACACACTTCAAAGTGCACAAATTTAATACAGTATTGACTAGTTTTGCATTTACAAGGTTTATAATTTCCCCCAATTAACAACCTGAAACTATTCAACAAGAAACAAAAAGGAACAATCAAAATGATTCTTCTTCGTACATTTTACAAAAACAGGAAAAAGAAAGAAAATGCTGCAAGATTTGTACTCTCTTTCTCTCTCAGTAAGACTTGTGACGTCTGGTACGTCCAAATATATCCCACTCTTCTCTAACATTTGGGGATTTTTCTTTTTTATTTTGAAAAGAAATAAACTCTATGCTTGTCTTGTATAAAAGTTAAGGCAAAGTCATTTTTCAAGTTTAAATAAAATTCAAGTTTTTCAAACACTGGATGGAAATTTTTTACATTTTGCGTGAATATAGAGACCACGATGCATCTCTACTCTTTTTCTCTCCCCAAAAAAAGGACAAAAAAGAGAAAAAAACTCAAAGATAGATCCAATGGAATAAACAGCATTGGTTTATAAATAAGTGGATATGGTGCATTTTTTTCTTTTTGCATTTCCACTATGAGGAAAAATGGTAAATCAAAAATAATAATAGACCCATCCAAGTGCATCTCTGTCCTTCAAAGGAAAAAAAACAAAATATATTTACGTGATATTTTCTAAAGCAACTCAAGAGTCAGCGTCCAAATGGAAAGCAGCTCTGAGCTGGAGTACAGGCCTGTAAATGAAGCGTTCCCTTCTCCACAGGGCTCCTCTGTCCTCGTAGTGGGATTACCCAGAATACATCTGGTCGCAGGAAGACTTTGGCATGTCCCACTAAGTGTGGGGTTTTATTGTGTTTATAGTACAGTGGGCTTTTTTGGGGTGTTTTGCATCTGAGGTGATTTTCTTTTATTTAAGATAAGCCTGAACACACAGCCGAGGCAAGTGGAGGAAAAGTCAAGTGAAGTCTGAGATGTGCTGAACTTTTACTTCATGGTTTATCCGTTTTCATCATTCCGGATAATTGGAAACTCTTTGCAGTAATTTTTGACACTTAGCCTTAAAAAAAAATCCAACACTTGGTTTGGTTATCTGTCAGAGTGGCTGCTACAGAAGACAGACGTCCAACCCAAAGCTTAATTCAACTCTTTTCCTCCTAACATGCCACTCTTACTACTTCACCCTGAATGAAGACTCCAAACGGTCCACTTACTTGAAATTAATTTGCCAGACTGACATGCTGTGCTTCCATAAGTCCAATTACTCCAGACTTTGTGTGGTTACAAGTTTTGGAGCTTTCATTCTGCACTTATTTCTGTTGACGCGGGGGGTTCAGCATCTCCTCAGTGAAACCAAACCGGTCAAGCTGATTTAAGAGGTCATATTTGCCTTAAATTATGCTCATGTGTGCCTTTCATGCGCAATTCCAAAAGTTCAAATAAATGTCCTGTTTCATTTACTGAGTAACCTTTCAATGCCGTTAGTCCGCCTAAGAAGCTGTAAGAGCTCCTGCCCCTTTAAGGCTCCCCTCCCCACAAAGACACAGTCTGCCCTGTCAGTGCTGCTCCACACCATGTTGACAACAACTCTGCATTCATTCTAGCCTGCTCTGAAAACAGATTGCTATTGTGAACGGATAGGCTTGAACTGATGACAAAACAATGGAAGGATATCACACTGGTTGGTATGTTGTGGGGCCCCAGGAATAAGATGTTTTCGGGGGCTACTGGTGCTAATAACCAACAAAAGCATGATGCGGCTTCTTTAAATCAGCATTTTATACGTTGATGGGTAAAGCCCAAGCATCCAACTAAAGGCAAACTGATGTTTTTTTATCATGACTGGTCAAATGTTACTTAAATGCTCAAGTAGGTTCATAAGGGGCATGAAAGTACTAAAACAAAAGCTTACTTTTTGTTTCTTTCCTGGTTAATATTTCGATTTTTTCTGTTGTTTAAACCAGCTCTTATTCTATTTTACTTGTTAAACTTTGTCTACAATAGGTTGTTTGTAAAATGCTTTTAAAGTTAGTACATAATATAAAAGTTGGATGAAAGGGTGTACGAAAATAGCAATATATATGAATATTTAGTGTGATATTTCTTTTATACTGACTAATCATATTCACAAAGATGGGTCCTTTGTTGGTAGAAGCTATTCAGTCATTTCACTGCTAATAGTCCTGAACTATGTTATGAGAGACTGCAGAGTGGTACAGGGTTTAGTCCAAAAATGCACATGTAAGTTAGCCTGTTAGCAACTTCCCACAGCTGAAAGTATAAGATTTTACAACCATTTGAGTAAATGCCTGAAATAAGGTCACACATGCAAACAAGATTTAAGTGTTTCATTTTGTCACTTAAAATCTTTTTAATGTTGCCCCACTTTTCAATGTCAAAGTTTTTTTTAAAGAATAGTTGTGAACAAACTGCTTAACTACAAAACTGTACCTAATGCAGTCAGTTAATCATTCTTTACAAACAAAAAACCACACATGATAGACACAGCCATGAGCACCAACCTGACCGAGACATTTAAGGAAGAGAGAAAACTCTCAAACAACCTGGCCCGAAACATGTTGGAAGTGTGGTAGTTGCTTTAGTTTTTCTGTGTAATGTACAGCTTAAAAAATCATGAAAATTCGGCTTATTGGTGAATATTTCCATGTGGGAAAAAAAACATGAAGTTTTCATGCATTTGTTCACAACAGGCCTTATTATCAGCAAAGATCCAGGATCATGGTGAAAAATCCCAGAGGCTTTTAGACACAAGGAAGTGCGATGATTATTTCCTTATGTCTCATACCAGCACCACTCTACTGTCACCTCTGTTTTGCATTATGTACCACTAATTTGTGCCAAGTCACAACCTTAATGAATTAAATATAGATATTTATACCCTTAACTGGCTATGCACCCTGGAAGTTGCAGACTGTGAATGGAAAATAAATATAGCCGTTTAAGGAACCAAACAAGATCACTAAATTGTGTGTCAAATTTGAGAATACCAATGAACTATTGTTGCTTAGTATTTAGAAATTTAGAGCCACTTGAAGGATGGAATAATTCACAATAAGTAGCCTGTTGTTACTGAGGGAATAGTGGACTGTCCGGCTGGCAACGGGTGCTTGTGGAAAGCTCTGTTAAAGGTAAGTGAAGGATGTAAAATGGCTGCTTATTTTTTTTCAAACTTAAATTTCTATTGCTGGTATATTTGTATAACAGCATGCCTTGTTTGTCTATAGCAACCAAAGGATTACGATGTTTATTACCTATTATTCTGTGAATAAAACACAACTAACGTCTGGCATTTCTCCTTCAGAACATGGGGGTGAAGCAGTGAGATGGCTGTGTGTTCTGGGCAATCTTTCTGCATTTTTTTTTTTGTCTTAGAAGCAGTTTTAACTCTGGATGAATCAAAGTGAATGAACTAACAGAACCAAGACAGAAGAATGAGGACAAAAAACAAAAGATAAATGACAACAGAATAATGACTGTGGACATCTTCACACTGACATGGATTTCACACAACAGCTTCCCAGAATGCACTGCTCTGCTAATGTTTAAAGGACATTTGTTTCAACACTGTTCGTACGAGCCAAAAAAGGAATAAATCTCTTTCGCACTGCAACATGGCAAACTACATTCAATAAACTTCACTCGTCATTTGCCTTCTTTTCAGTCTGAGTAAAAGTATTCGAGATGTATTCAACCGTCTCACTTCCAATAATCCTTCCCTCTCACACTCTCATTGACAATCCCTCTCAAAACAGAACCAAACAGCCCAAATTAAATTAACACACTGCAGGCATTTAACCTTATTCTCACATGGCTGGCCTGCGCAGTGTTCTGTCTATGCCGTTCCATTGACCCATATCACGTCAGTGTTTTCAAGTCATCAGCAAACTGTCCAATCAGGCTGCAGCATATGCCCGAGGCGTCACTCCACAAGAAGCACCGTGCTCAGTTTCAGTGGGGCTGCTGCCATCGTAACAATCTGCACAAGTGCATACTGACCAAAAACGTGGAGGAAAGTACAAATGCCTTCTGTACTAACAGAGCATACTGACTCTGCACAACTGTAGCATGCAGGGTGGAAACAAAGATCTGCAGTGTGCCAAAATACCTGGGTTAAAAAAAAAAAGTTTGCAGTATGCATCAGACAAGCTGGCCTTGAGTACTGTTCCCCACAACACGAAGAGCATAAAGGTCAACATTCAACATGACAAACAGCAACAGCATTAGTGTTATCACCATCAGCATCAGTCCTGTTACTTTTGCAGTTCACTCAAGCCGGTCAACTCTGGTTAAACTTCGACTTAAATCTGTTGATACACCTGTGAAAACTTCTCTCACAGGTCAAAGTTCAGCTGTATTTTCACAGTAATCACTCGAAAGGTTTTAACTGACCATAAACTGTATAAATGCTGAAATTCTGCAGCGTTAAGCTGGGCGAACACTGTGCGATTTCAAGGTGATTCTGACTTGATCTTAGAGCTGAAATATTAGCGGTTTGTATCAGTCGGGCTCCAAGTCAGCATAATTATCCCTTGTTTACAGTGAGGCATGAAAGTTGACCATGACCTGTCGGACTGATCGTACAACTGCGTTCTCACACACAGTGGGAGCAGCAATGACAGGACTCTTCATCTTTATTTTCCTTTATATGTTTGAAATCACGTTTGACAGTAGCATGCATGAAGCATACAACTAAGCAGGAAAACGTACGCAGAGCTCTATCTTACAGAAAATACAGGAAGAATTATCAGCTGTCTGCACTAGCTGGTGATGCTGTGCGCTCAATAGTTTGAGCTTTTTCATCTCTGTATGTATCTGACAGCATTAAAAGCCTTCAGACAGACATACAGATGAAACTTGTGGCATCTGACGATGCTCTACGTTGATGTCAGTCATACAGTTTGAGAGCAGGGGACATGCCTGACCATCAGACTGTACAGTATCAGCACAAGAATCTGAGTGTTAATCATATACTTAAAACAGTTCAGTTGCACGCAGACCTGGGCGATATCAATCAAAAGGTATATCTCAGTATTTTTGAGCTGACTGGGATATCAGATAAATACCTCAATATTTTTGGAAGATAACAAAAAACAGCTAATGAAGCTGAAAGTAGGATTGTTTGGATGCAGAGGTTTTCAGCTCAGCCCATTACAAAGTCGTCACATTGCACTTCAAGTTGCTTACGTAAATATGTGAAATGTAAAAATATTGAGGATTTCTTTACCAACTATTTTTTCATTCGTAGCATCTGCATTCCCACTGATGGTTCACGAGGAAGTGACTATGTTGATATAAATGATAGTGTCAGAACTTGAACATTCAATGATGTTTTTCAAAAACGTGATGCATCTCCCAGCCCTAACTGCAAGTGATTCACATCAGATTCAACATTGACTTAAAATTGCACAGCGTATGCCCAGCCTAACCTGTAAGCAGAGCAAATACAGAAAAACGGCCGTGACCGTCAAGCATACATGCTACTATTGAGTGCAGTCTGCAGTGTGTAATGCAAACTCTACACTGCATTCATCAGTTGTTCGTTTGGAAACCTTCTCAAATTCAAAATAAAACGCCTTAAATAGTCATCTGCATCATCCTATCATTACAACACTTCATCAGAGCAGGGGGCTAAATGACCGCCATCAAAACCTGGACAGGAAAGTAAACCTGCTCAATGAATGACTTTCTCTGCACTGCCATGTTAACTTGTGATCCAGCTGCACTGCACTCAGCCTAGAAACAGACCCAGCAGACGAAGGCGTGCATCATCAGACAGAGTAAAGCCATGATATGATGAAACGCTGCGGGCGTAGACCATGAGCCCAATGCTCAAATGAAACTTTCAGCAGCTCAACTGAAGTAAGACTAGTCCGTAACAAAATGTCTCACAACATGGCAGATCACGCTAACAGACTGGTTCACAGAGGATGCTTTATCTTCTTTTCCTTGAATCTCTCAAGATTAAGTCCCTTTTAATGCTTCAGACAGGATGATTTACAGAATAACTCACTGAGTGTGAGTAAAACTCCCATAGACTCATTCTGTTACACTTAGGGCTGCCATGTTTAGTCGACTAGTCGTGACTAAGTCGACTATCAAAATAGTCGACTAGTCGTTTTGGTTTTTTTAGGTGTGTTTTCTCACAAAACTGCCGCTGTACCTCTGCTGTCTTGTCTGCCTATCTGTCCTGTTTTCTGGTTATCACACCTGCAGGAATCAAACAAACACACCCCGAAACACACTCATGCATGTGGTGCATGCACAACTACGCAAGCACCAAAGTTTCCAGGTCTGCTCATAATAAGCGATTTGGGCCACCAGCTGCATGCTGGTGCAGTACACTGCAGTTCATGCATGAAGTGACTAGTCGACTAATCACAAAAGTAGTCGTTGACTAGTCGACTATCAAAATAGTCATTTGTGGCAGCCCTAGTTACACTACACACTGAGATTTAAGGATTCAGGTTTTTCTCCACAATACTCGACCCTGAATTTGTCCCATTAACTCTTTTCTCTAGAAATAATTTTAATCAACAGATACTCAGCTTAAATATGCATCGTCCTCTCATGTCAAAAACATGTTAATGCCAGCGCACTCACATGATGTCTAGTGTTAAAGATCTCCGTTTTTAACAGCTCATCCTCACCTCCAGAGTGAACTAAACGGTGTAAGATGAGAAGCTGTTGCTTAATTGACACTAAATGAAATGAACCCACCAGGTGTCATCTTTTGACTGCCTGTGCCTGCTGATGGTTTTATTCCACAGCCTCTAAACAGAAAACAGGAGCTTCAAAATCTCTACTCCAAAACTGCACTGCCAAGAATCCTTCCCCTGCAATTTCTCATTAAAAGTCCTCACACATCGCCTGCCATAGAGGGACGATCTTGCTTTGACAAAAATGACTCTAGTATTTTTAAATCTAAGCCCTTTGTTTACATATTTTGCAGAGGGATGTGCATTTACAGCGCGGCACACGTGGCAAGGTAATTGGCCCAATTCAGAGGGGTGAATCGTTTTTGTGATGTTTTTTGATGGTACTAAATTTGATCTTTCTGGATTTCTTGTGTTTACAGTGGTTTGATCCTTTCTGATCTTGGAAGAGGTTTCATGTCACCCAGATGTGAAATTGTTAACATCAATTATGTTTAATATTTCCAATCAGACATCCTGATAAGTCGAAGACAGCTGAGCAAATCCTCTGAGGAGAAAAGGCCTGAAACTTACAGAAGCACCATGCTGCACTGCATTAATGTGAGGAGTGTCATGTGTCTGACGTTGTTGTCACTGAAAACCTGTGTGGGGTCACCTTTACTCTGCACACAAAAATCAAGTTGATAAGCAGAATCGATGATGGCACTGGCATAAGGGATGGATGGTATGGCCAAAAAGTGAAATCCTAGATTTCTTTTTTCTTCACTAAACTCGATTTCAGATTTTCATTGATGTTTTCCCAGGGAAAAAAAGGTTTCAGAAAAAATAAGAGAATCAAGTTTTGCTTTAATGTTATGAAAATATGTTCTGAGATAAACCAAAGTTCCCTTGAATAGGTAAGTTTTATGTTGTTTTTGCATAACATGTTGATAATATCTAAACATAGGCACGTTTTTTTCTTCAAGAACACTAAAATCTTAACTGTTTTTATAATATATCAACATGGAGCTCTTAGATCAGAATTTAATCATATTTTAAAAAACAAATACAAGCCCGTGCATGTGCTTGTGCAAAAACCTTACAAGGCCCACCACAATGAAAACTGAAGAGTTTAAGTATTTGTATTTTCACACATTACATTAAGAGTTAGCATAAGCCAAGAAAACAAATGTAGATTTTTTGTTTTTAAATCTTATGCAAAAAATAAATTTGATTGACCTTTATTGCCCAGCTCTAACTAGTATCAATAAAACCACATCAATTCCATCCCTTGTGCCAAACACCTGACCCCTGAAGTCTAGCTTGAGAGCTTCACGCTCTGCTCTAAAGTGTTACACTTCCTCAGAGTTTAGCTCTGGAAGGGAAGCCTGCTGTGCACAAGCACTGGCCCGTGCTGCGACTTATGAGGATTGAAAGAGCTGTCCTCTGCAAAAGTCAAAACCACAGTGGCGTGAGAGATTGCCGTGATCTGACATCAGACATTAAAAAGAGCTACAAAGTCAGTAAAGTTGCAGTCATGGTCTCTGTGTGCCGACTCTGACATCATCTTAAAAGTGTGATTTGATTTATGATGTTATGACGTAGCTGTGCCTGGAGCGGTGCGAGTGCAGATCAGCTAGGATTTTATTGACCCTCAGAATCTTATAAATGTGAAAAACAGGGCAGAGATTTAAAAACAGCAGCTTCTCTCTTCTCTTCTTTAACTGCCTCCAATACGGCCACTTGACTAATACTTACTGGCTAATGAGAAGTGCCTTATCATCCATGTGAACTCCTGTCAGACACCTAAACAGCATCAGTCTCCCATGAGGCATGAGGTGCAGGCTATGCAGTAGAGCAGGGGTGTCCAAACTACGGCCCAGAGCAAAAGGCTGCTCTCGGCAAACTCCAAAATGTGCACTCAAATATGGCCAGCGAGGAACATGAAGCAAAAAGTGGATGTTGGAAGATCATTTCTGCCCTATCGAGATCTAAAAAGCATATCAAGCCAATTATTATTAGTCAACAACACTCAAGTTTGACAGCTATATGCAGTTTGTTCGTATTTTATGTCTGAACATGGAGGTGAGCAATCTGCAGCTGCATCAGTGCAATGTGACAGGAAAGCCAGATCAGGAAATCCAACCAGACATTCCAAAACTGTGGCCCTGTCATCTGTGTGTTTTCCGCATGTGGCCATTGGTGAAAAAAGTTTGGACACCTCCGCACTAGAGCTAGCATGATAGCTGGGTTACAGATGCGTAAACAGCAGATTCTGTCAATAAAAAATGATCAGAGTAAGAAACACAATGGAGTAAACCTCAGAAATGACAGCTGTAAAATCAAACTGAGAAGCTGTAAAGAAAAAAAAGTGATCCATCTTTGAAAAAATAACCAGAAAACTGAATATGAGATGATGCAAATGAAGTGATCAGAATGAGATTCAGTTATAAGTTTTTGCATATGGGTGTGAAGATGTATGCAGAACACATTATGGCCCATTATTAGGCTACATAAAGCTGCACAACAGTGCCACTAAACATGCGAACAAACCCCTCACTATGACAGCCAACAGAAGTGGAGTCTGTTTTACCGTCATTTCCATCATCCACTGGAGGGGGCTTCCAACAATGCCCGGCTGCTTCTACAATGCAAACAGACAGCTAATTTAATCCCACAAGGCCATTTGGACAGAGTGAATAAATTTCAGTGTTGTCTGTGCCAGCATACAGGCTGACACAACTATGTAATGCAAAAAGAGAAAACGGGAAATAAAACTGAAAATAAGAAAAGCAAATAAATAGAATAAAAGAATGAAACGGTGCTCTACATGCACAGTAAAGTGCTTTTTGTCTGCAAGCCCTGATCCAGAGAAGAAGGCGTCCTCAATGCTCGTTTGTGAATGCTGATTCTGGGATCCAAGTATCAAGTAGCCCTGACGTATATTTCCTTTTTTTTTTTTTTAAACGCATCTGCGGAGCGTGGCTGAGGGGGGGTCGCCCTACTGTGGAGATTTGGGCGGGGTGTGGTGGGGATCTTTGCTGAGGGTTTTCCCTGGGTGTGGGGGTGGGGAAGCCCATCGCCCTGCCGGCCTTCGGGCCTCTCTCGGGGGTCTGCCCGGGGTGATGGCCGCCGAGCTGGCTTTGGAGGAAGGGGGGTATGTCTCTCTGGCCTTTGCTTCCCCTGCAGCGGTCGAGGCGTCAGGGCACTTCCGCTCCTCGCCTGCAGGGCCGGAGCAGGCTGGCTTGGCTTCCTTGGGGTTGGGTGGTGGTTGCTGTAATGTTGGGGTGTCCTTCACCCGCTGGCAGATCTCAGCGTAGGAGGGCTTTCTTAGCTCCTGGCAGGAAAACAAGACCAACAACTGAGTCATAAAATATTCTCAGTGACTGCTGCTCAGTTTTGTTCCATTATGTTGACACATTCATCATTAAAAAAAAATCTTTTAGCAACTTTAGAGGAGTATATAGGGATAAGCAACATTATCAGCGTGACAACACTGACCAATGATGGCAGAAAAATGGTGATGTTTTCACTTGCCAGTATCTAATCTGCTGATATTTACATATCCAAACTTACATTAGGGCAATATATACACTTTTTTTTTTTTGTCTCGCCCACACTGTCTTATATTCCAACAGTCTATTTTAGAGGCGGACAAGAAGAGGAAAAACATTTGATGCTACCCTTAATTAAACTTATAATATACATTATACTTATTATATGTCTTGCGTGGGCTGACATGACATGGAACATTTACTCATGTCCACTATCCCGGCCAAATCAAAGAAAAATCTAACAAAATAATAAAAAAATAAAAATATCTGTAATGAACTGAATGACCTGGTACTGAAATTGTTTGGTAGAGGCTGTTGTGTTTGTCAGAAATGTTCACATCTACAGAGACCAATAATCAGTGTTTAAGTTATCTATTG
The DNA here is from genome assembly GCA_036419115.1 of Scarus forsteni. Lineage (NCBI taxonomy): Eukaryota > Metazoa > Chordata > Actinopteri > Labriformes > Labridae > Scarus > Scarus forsteni. The sequence continues at coordinate 12,678,178 of JAZDUH010000157.1, read as the reverse complement.
TGGAACCCAATTTAAAACTTTAACATTTGGTATCAGCAGGTATAGAACTTTATGCCAATATTAACAGCTGATGTATCCACAGATCACAGTGTTTCCACCCATTTATCAGGCATGAGCCCATCAACCAAATACAGAGGCTCTCAATTACCCTCATGTGTCCCTCCTTCAGACCCCATCCCATCTTATAAGGTAAAGATAACAAAGAGGCAACCCAGAAAATGTCTTCTTTCAAGACTCAAAGAAAATATTTCAGTCCAGAGTCACAATTATGCCAAAATAACATATTCCACAGGAAACAGTTTGAACCAAAAGAGGCCTGTAGTCATGCAGTCCTTTCTTTTTACATAAATCCCACCTGCTCTGTGGCAAATAACCAATCACAACGCAGAATTATAAGATCAGCATCTGGGATGGCCAATAAAAATTCCAGAAGATCCAATGATTGGAACTGATGTGCTTTTATATCAGTGGAGCATGAACCTAAAGTGGTCTTCAACATTTTTTTATGAATGGGGCTGCTCTTCATATTACAAAAGTAGCAGCCCTATTAATTTGTTGTCGTTTACAGCCATTTCAAGTTCACTATGAATACTGTTGTCATTCAAAGTAGTTAAAGAACTAGACTAAATCATATTGCATGTTCACCATCACATCTGCTTAAGGAAACTCTGGAAATGGACCTGCATTAAATTTTAAAGAAGGACCGCTGCTCTACTTTATCAGTGCCAACAATGATCTGCACAAAAAGTTTCTGATGTAGAACCAGGTGAGATGAGGGGCAAAAACAAAAGCAGAGAGCAATACTGACTGTAGCAGCACCGTTGACTTGCACTGATTTGCTTGCAGTGGATAGCGTGCCGGGAACTCGCTCCACAGATAACTGCACCTCCTTTGGCTTCACCTCCGCCACCTTCACCTCCCTGAAACAAAAGTCAAGCAGAAGAAAAAATTAAGCCAAAATGTGGAGAAGCCCAGAGCAAAAATTAAAATCAGTTTGGATCACAGACAACCTGTACAAGAGCATACTGCGCCCTGTGTATTCAAGAGAGACCACTGAACCGTGACCTGCTCTTGGACCAACTCAAGTCAAGTCAAAATTATTTGGACATCAAAACACGAAAAAAAATCTTCTGTTTCTCACCAAACAAGGAGTAAACTTTCAGCTTTAATTAAAGAGGACTTAAAAACTTTGCCAATGACCAAATGAAGAGTTGCAGCAATTTGATTCAAACACTCTCAGGCTACATTCACACCATCGGTCTAATTCTTTGTAGAAATTAGATTTTGATATGTGGTTGTTCATGTTATAATTTAAATGTGACTGCCATCAGTCTTCAGTATGAATTGTCTTTGACCCTGAAGTGACCGCACGCACAGAAGAAGACGTGTCGTCACACACAGTGTGCTGTTTTTACAGGATGCTGCATACGTCAGCGCTTCTGTATCAGTTTTGAAGGAGCTGTACCATCGGAGCCGACAAAATTACAATGGAGTGATGAGGAGAAGAATAAAATCAAGAAAAAAAGAGCAGAAATTCTAACGATGGTCTTTTATGGGGCACTAGCTGCTGCATCTACACAGAGGGATGTGTGGATGTGGAGTCTTGAGTCAGGAGTGGTGGAATTGTGTCGTGAGGGGCTTCACCGACATTGGAGGTCATCCATAACTGTTTTGTCCACTGTTTACACTCCATCTTGCCTTGTACTGCCTCCTCTGGTGCAGATTTGCGACAGCTGTCTCACTTCAATAAAATAAAAATCGGGTGACCGTTCAGATTGAGGTCATTTTGAGAAACATCAGATATTTATGTGATTTAGCAGAAAAAAAGGCCTGGGTCTGATTTTTTTCTGCCATTAAACTGTCATAAAAAGATCAGACATGGGTAACATATGGGCAAAGAAGTCAGATTTAGGCCACATTTGCCTGCAGTCTGAATGTAGCTTTAGATTTAGTGGCTTAAAGGCATCTGAATAGTTCACTAACAAGCAAATTTAATGACCAAATGAAGTTTAATTCTCATCACTTTTAAGACAAATCAGGCAGATTAAAGGTCTTAAGATGATTTCCAATGTTGAATTGGAATTTCTGTCACTGTGCTGCTGTAGATCAAATTTTAACGTAATGAAAATGCCTCTTTAGTCTACTATCCAAAGACTTGAGCGTAACTGCATACACAGAGGCTTCAGTATTCATGAAAAAAGCCTTTAAAGTGTCAAAAACAGACACACAAATGTGCCACTCAGTCATGCCTGCTTGCAGCTCTCTGTGAGGCCTTGTAATTTGTCTCAGGGCAAACAATGTCAGGGTTATTCTTACGCTGCTGGGAGGGACGGGGCAGGACTGTGTGGTGGGCCCGTGGAGGGGGTCATGGTTGGTGCAGAGGCCGGGGTTGAGGCTGGCGGTGAGGGTTGGAAGCTTGTGGGCATCGGGGAGGTGGAGGACCGAAGTGGCTCTTTGGGACCAGCTGGGGAGAGCGCTCCTCCGGTGCTGGAATCAGCACTTACATTCTGCAAAAAGACACACGAACAGAAGTTAACGTGAAGCCCTGAGGGAAGGACATGACTTCTATACTCTCTTTATCATTTAGAGTACAGTCTTTCCAGGAATGTGACCGGCAAAAGGATGACTGTGGATAATGAAAGACAAACAGACAATTGTTAGCATTATTGCTGACCGAGTGGAGCCTCCTGAATGACTTCTATATAAGTCTTGAAACAGGCTTGTGCAAGCCCTGAACATGAGCATTATTATTCTCTTTAATATATATTGGGAAATATAAGACGAGCAACATAGTAGACATACATAAATGTAGGTACAAAGAATGAACAAGGTGCATGTTTATGTGTGAGTGCGTGCATAATTCAGATATAATATATAATATAAATGGTGGTTATGGCAGTAATACACAGAGGAAACTCAATAAATAATATAGTAATATCGATCAAATAATATGATAATAATAGTTGTGACAGCAACAATAATAGAAATAATAATGTGTTAATAACAGCAATAATTTCAAAAATAAGAAAAACATAGGAAACAAAGAATGAAAGAAGGATGTAGAAGAGGATGAATGAAATTTTCATAAAAAATTGTGAGAGGGGAAAAAATAAATAAATAAATAAAAAACAACGTAAATAGAACTGGGCTAGTTTCATGTGGTGCATGTGAGCACTAATAATAACAGAGGATGCAAAAGAAGACTCAAGAACCAAAAGTTAGCACATTTGTCTTCAGAGTTTCTCCAGTTGTCAGAGGAGCAGTCAGTTAATGGGGGGAAGTATCCTGCTAGTGGTCTACCCAGTGAAACAGGTCGGGTTGACTAGTTCATTGTATTCGTTTACATATTTTATTTAGGTACAAAGCCTAATGTTTTGATGCACCCTGCATCTTCATCAGAGTTGAACCTCTGCTTGGAAATGTGTTTCTTTTGTGGGAATCCACTGAAAGTGTTTGTTCTTATGCTTCGCTCCTTTTCTGACAGCACTGACCTCCATCTGTGGAGTGGCTGAAGAACGGGGAGACTTCATTCTGATCTAATGTTTTATTATTTTATTTATCAAAATTAGAGCAAAATGCCAGCCTGGTGTCACCAATGGAATGATGGCAGTGTTTTTATGTATTTTTTGGGTGTTTTGTGCCTTTATTGATAGAAAGAGAGAGTCACAGTGGATAGACTTGTAAAAAGGGGGAGAGAGAGTCGAGGAAGACACTCTGCAAACTGGCCACAGGCTGGATTTGAACCCGGGCCAGCAGAAGTCTGCAAATGGGACGTGCCAGGTCTCCAACCACTTCACCAAACCAGCACCTTAGTAGTGGGTTTTTGATGGTTAATAAATCACTTTTTAAATCTTATTTATAGGATCCACTTGTATTTGAGACATATTTGAATAACTACTGGGATTTTTTTTCTCCTTTGAAAATAGTATTGTTTGTAATTGTTCGTAAACATCTTTAAAGTCAGAACAAAACTGTGTAAAGGTAGACAACAATGTTCAAATACAAATCCTACATGGACAACATGTCCTCAAGAACTTTTTACTTGGTTGTGATGCTTGAGAAAATAATCAGCAATCAATTTAAGGAAATATGACAAAAAGTAGCCTCCTGTTATCAAGAGAGTGGTGAGCTTTTTGGCTGGCAACTGGCACTTGTGGAAAGCCCTGTGCCACAGAATCACCAAAAAACTCTTAAAAAATAAGTCTTACTTTAAAGGCCCTGATCACCCATGAAGGTGCTTTTTATAACTGGTTACTTAGACTTTGGACAGATGTGTTGAGGGGTTTTGATATCATAGTCATATTTTTTTAAGGACTAGTTTCAGTAAAAACAGGTCAACAAGTCTTCATACAAACTCAAGATCTACAAATTTCACAAGACTGGGTAGATGTCAGTCAAGTAAATGTAACACAATGCTGGTAAGAGTTCGAATCAAGGTTTATCTTCACTAATATCTGGGCCTTTCCCCCCTTTAGTGACATCAGCTCTCACCCGTTCCTTGGCTGTTCCAACGACGACACTGCTGGCCAGCCTGTTGTCGAACACGTCGTCCGTCTTGAGCTGGCCGGCTGCTCCAGGTAAGGGAGGGAAGCTGGAGAGGCCCAGCTCAAAGCTTGGGGACGGGGGTTTGGGAGGTGGAGGCGGCGACTGAGGTGTCACTCTCTACATGGTGTCAAAACAAAAACCATCGGTCAGCACAAAGTTTGGATGAAGGGAAAGAATGACAAATAAATGCTTGTTGGATGATTTGAAAAAAATACAGTAATGGGCACTAATACAAGGGATATCGCTCTAACATTTACTTTATATCTGCCCAACAATAAACTGAGAAGCTAATCAAATTAAAAATGCATCTACATTAGAATGGGTGAAATCAAAGAGTACTTACTGTAAACTTTTCGTCCCTCTTTTTCCTAGAAGCAGAAACATTTTTCCTTTAAGACAGAGAACACTTCAATTTACAAACATCAGTTTAAACTAAAACACAATGACTGAATCTAACACATGGTTCAAAGGGAAATCAAGCTCTTTTGAAATAAAGCCTGCACTTGACAGCAACACATTATGTTTTTTATTATAATTAACATAACTTTACACTAAGGGTGCTATTTTATGCTGAAACTCTCATTGTTTTTTAAACTTAAATATTGAGATCATAGTTATCAACTAAGATTTCTTACTTGATTATACGATGTAAAGATCACTTGCATTTCTCAAACTCATAGTAGCAACAGTTACATTTATGTGGTTAATTTAAAAAATTGAGATTTAGGGAAAAGTACTGATGAATACAGTTGACTATCACAAATATTAATTTCTTTTTCAGATGTTTTTTTAGGCCAAAACTGTAAATGAAGCTGAGATCCAATCAATCACCCCACTTGTTTTTGAGATGTTTAGTTTGCTTTGGGAAAATATTTTATGATAAATACCTCTTAATGGGCACGGTCATTATCATTATAAATCAGCAGATGTCATGTAGAACTTTTAAAATCCTCCTTGAATCACTTGCTGTAAATTGGCACATGTCTGAATCTTTTGTTTCCAAGCCTGGTTAAGATCTTCATGAAGCCACAGCAGTGCCGTACCTTCCTCTCCCCATACCCAGGGAGTAGTCTGTGGTAGTGGGCTCTGTCACTCGCCCCGTGCCCACCGTGTCCCTGCGCGGAAAGGCTGCGGTGGAAGGTAACCTGGTTCTGGGCTGGCTGGTGGGGAGTCGCATCGGCGGACTGCTGCGAACGCCGTTGAGCCTTTCACTGGGGAAGCTGGGAAAGAGTCCTGGGTTGTCGAGGAGCCCGGTGCTGCGGTCCGCTGTCGGGACTGTCGGCCTCAAGTGAGGTTTACTGTGATTCCTGCATAAGCAGAGACACAGTTACAACCGTTAGACTGAAATCAAACTGGAAAAAGGACATTAGCCTGAATACCAGAGCACAAACCAGGAGACTGCAACATACACCAAGGTGTAGAGCAGAATTTAGCCAGAAGGTGGCATCTATTAGAGGTGCACATTTATGGAACAGATTACCAGCACAGATCAGAGACAGTGACAACTATTTAACATTTAAAAAGAAAGATAAACATTGGTTGAAAACAAACCAGTCATGTTATCATACATATTGTACATTTCCTCCTTCACTGCTGCTGTTGAGAGCTTTGAATTTTCCTGTTTTTAGACAGATTGTGAGTTATTTGTTGTGATCACATTGCGTCCATCTTTTTTGTTAATACGGTGTATTTTCCATGGTTGCAGCTGCTCTTCGGTATTTTTGTTGTTCTAAATGTTGTACAGTGTCCTTGGGTGTCATCAAAGGCGCTTTAAAAATAAAATGTATTGAAAGGTTGGGAGCCCTGTTTATTTAAAAAACTTGACTTATCATCTTAAGTGTTAATATGGCTCTAGTACTTCTTTTACTGTCAATCTGAGATTGTTTTAAGAAAATTGGGAATCAAAAAGTGAACAAATTAGCAATGTACAATATTGGATTTTTAATGACACCAAATATTTCTGAACTTACTATCATCCATACAGAGATTTTGATGATTACAAAATATTAAAGCTTTGAAAATGTAATTGTTGTTTTATATCTGGAAGTTTAATTGTGTGAGGAACAGATGTAAAATAAGAAAAACCAAATGGAACTCTTGAAGAAGCTAAACCCTTCATTTTTTCAATGAAGCCATGCAGTGATGATCAGGTGAAGCTTTTCCTATATTTATGTGTTTTACATATTTATATGTATGGTCCATCTATCAGCTGTAAATATCAGCAAAAACATCATCATTGGTCGATACCGATACTTAGCTTTTTGGGTCAATACTGCTATAATACTGTGCAGCTTTAGGTGAAACTGAACATTTGGTGACCCGAGTGAGGACACTGGTTTTTCTCAATTTCTGTCACTGATTAAAATATGCGGTACAAACCTGTTTCTGGGTGAGTAGTGTCTGACTGTGAGCGGTGATGACGCTGGTTTGAAGCTGTGCGATGTAGTAAATCCATTGATGAACTGGTTGTTGTGAAATGGTGCAACCTGGTGAGCAGTAAACAGATTCAGCAGCTGGATTAATTGGGGAGAAGGGCAAAATTAGCAAAGAGAGACTAGTTTGTAATAAAGTGACATACTGTCATGCTTACAGTATTGTGAAATTTTATATCATCCCCCCAGTATCATTACATTCTTGACGATGCAGCCTTCAAGCAAAGTGAAACCGCCACAAAAGCTTTGATTGTGACTTTCTGATAATCATGCAGATTGAGTTCTTACTGTTGGGGTCTTTAAGTTGCGTCTTACCAGCGCTGGGTCGATGAAGCTGTGCGTGGCAGACCAGGCTTGCGGCGTGATGAGGCTGTATAAGGGAAACTGCTGCTGCGGGCTGTAAACCTGCGGGATGTAGTAAGACGTGTAGCGCTGCTGAGCGTACGGGTTCACCTCCACTGGCCGGTATCCATTCTTTGGCATGAAAGTGTTGATAGCGATTGCCTTCGCCTTTATCCTCGCCTGAACAAAAAGATAGAACAGTAGGACAAAACTAGCACCAGACTGCAGAAAATACACATTAAACATTTTCTCATTTTTGACACTTGACCTCATGTAACTAATTTAATGCCTGAACTCAGACGGAACAAACTTGCCAAGTTCAAATCTACGACATCTGAGAGAGGCCCAAAACAGGACAGCCCAATCAGTCCTTTAAACCAGGAAGAAGTGGGATAGAAAGTATTCTCCTCGTTAAAGTTTCTGTTCTGATGCAGCTAAAATAATGACATGAACAAGCAGCAGCTGAAAGCCAGGATGACGTCCTCTCTGCTGTTAATGATTTTAATGCATTAATGGAAAAACTTTAAAATGATGTCACTTAACCTGCATATGAACCTCTTTAGAGAAAATCTGTGATTTACAAGTTCCCTGCTTAAAACTCTTGATGTGCGTTGCTGTTTGACTCTGATTAATTATGCAAGAGGAGAGATATCTCTGTGCTGCTCTGTTTGAAGACACATAAGCTGAAGAATATGACGTCTGATCAAAAGGATCTGCAGAAAAGAGGTTTCTCATAGGTCGAGTCACGTGAAAGCTGAAGGGCTGTGAGGTAAAAAGTTTGAGATTTTGACCTTATGTTCTGAATATTCCTGATGTTTAAACAATTTGAGTTATTAAGCAGTAAAATTCTCATATTTGACTACTTGTAAGATTATGTTGTGTCTAATCTGCCTTTGTTTGATAGAGCAGAGAGACAGTGAATACAGTTGGAAGGGGAGGAAAGTGGGCCCAGGACAGATTTGAACCTACACGAGTCACAGAGTAATGCACATGGAGTGTCCACTAAGGTGTCAGCAACTCTTACTTAGTGTTTTTAGATTCAAACAGAGGTCATATGTGTTTTGAAACTTCATGATTTTGGTGAATATTTCATACAAAACTGATAGGTCAGCTTTCTTTGATCTGAACAACAATAGATTTATTATGAAGTTTTATTGAAAAGTGATCATATATATGCAACTCACCTTAATAGGCTTCCCTTGGAAGGTCTTGACCTCCTCACGGAGATACTGATATGCCTTTATAATGAGAGACAAAAAAGAGAGCGTGAGGTATCTGGATTTTGAGACACTGAAATGAATGACATCAACACAGAGGATTAAAATAACATTTTAATCAGTGCATTGTGATGCAAATGTAGATGAAAATGCATCGATGCAGAGACAGTCAATAATCATTTAATCTTACAGAGGCTGCTGCCAGACTGCAGCATCAGTTTTGTTTCTGAGGAAGAAAATACAAGTAGAGGGACGGGAGACCTTTGAAATGTATTTGGTTGACAAAGAAAATACATTCTTGCTGTAGTAGATCTCAAAAGCCAATTCATAAAATGAGTTCATATTAACTTTACTGCTTGTATAGACATATAGAGAGGAGGACCCTCTTAAAAACAGGATGACCTCAAAAACTTAATTCTGCAGAGTCAAATATGATGGGGACAGATTAAGGGGCCATTTACATGGCGCCGAAAACGATCAAATCCGATATGTTTTCATTGCGTTTTGGCCTTGCGTCTACATGGAAACCTGTTGAAAACGGAAACTTTTCAAAACGAGCTCCAGAGTGGAAAGATTTGCTCCGCTCTCCATTCAGCTCCGTGTAAACATGTATCAGAGCGTTTCAGGGTGAAACGCCGGCGTCACTGCATGCGCAGTACTTTTTCAGATGAAGGCTGAGCGCGTATACCAGGAACTAGAACAGCTTCGGCCCTCCGCCGAGTAACGTGTGAGCGTCTTACCATGCTCAGTTAGTTATCCAGTCAAAACCACCCAGACAGATTTGTTGTCCAGAAAAGAAACTCCCGCGTCTCTGTGCGTCTATTCGCCATCGTTGTTTGTGTAAGTTTTTCTTCTTCGTTCGTGTGTTGTAGCAGCACTGCCCCTCTGCAGACCTACAGTGCCATCTACTGAACCAGCATGCATACTACAGCGGGTTAACTCGTCTCCGAGCGTCGTCATCTGAACGCAGAAGAATTCTAAAACACAAAGGAAAAATCTTTGCGTCTTTAAGTCAGGAGTTTCCATCTGAACGTAGCCTTAAAGTCTAGGCTTATTTGTTTGTCGCAATCATATATTTAATTTTAGTCCCTTTGTCTCTGCCAAATTTAAGTGATTTCACAATAAGATTTTAAGACTTTCTACGGCCTTAAATGATAAAGACACAATTTAAGCATTATCTAAACTTTTTAAGGCTCTGTAGGAACCAAATGATAAAAAATAACCTCTCTGTCAAAGTCAACTTTAAACAATATCAACAAAAGCAGAAAGCCTGACAATCATGGTGCCCTTCTGCAACTCCACTTAGTTCAGTTAAATCTGTCTTTGTGTGTGATTACTTGTCCTTCCACTATCAAATGTAAGCAAAAAGTACAAAAATAACTGATCCATAACTTCTCATGTTCTTGCTGATGTGCATACCAGTCCAATCTTTAATAACAAACTGACATGGGCTTATGTCTGTCCTTCAAACAAAATCGTACATTTAACATAGAAACAGAAAAACACGGTTAATTTGCAATTTGTTTGGCTCCTGTCTTTGTGTGATGTTGATACAGTTGAAGGGAAAAACAATGGGCCTCTGTTTTTACGTTGAAACGGCCCGTGTGGTCTTCATTTTCAGCTTAAGTTGCTCTGCTGTGTACGGAATAGCTGGTGGCTGCTTTGCTAAAGAACCAATCAGCGCTGAACTGATGCATGCGCAGTGGCGAGTGTCTACACATCCACAAGGAGGTCAGGCGACCAGACACGCTCCCTTCATGAGGGCACTGTGCTACGGATGTTTGCCTGGCTGTGCACATTCCAACATTTTTGGAGATGCTAGTGAATACCAAGATGGAGAATTTTAAAGAGCTACTGCTATCATAGGTTAGAAAATAGTACCACCTGTGCGACCTGTGGTGGGGGAGACATGCCTGCCCTCACAAGTTTTTTTATTCTGCCCTTTGACTCTTCTCTCATGATTTGGTGACAGCACAGATAATTTCCACTAGTATCAAAAATTTTCCATGTTGTAAACAAAGTAGCTTCTTCAAAAACTACCATTAAACAATGCTACAGGCAGGACTTTTGGAGACACTGCAGCCTACATTAAAGCAAATAAAGACTGATTAAATCTATATTCAGCAGAGACAAATGTGATGAGGGCAGATTTATGATCTGGATGTCCATGTGTATAAACAAATATATGTAATTGTATATTTGCATATGTGTATCTATAAAGTGAAGAGATTGTCTTCAGCCTGCTCTATTGTAAAGTGCCTTGAGATAACACTTGTTATGAACTATACAAATAAAGATTGATTGATACAGTTTGGAGGAATATTGGCTTGCAGCTAAAACAAGCAGCAGTATAAAAACACAAGAGTGTTTCCTTGTTACGATTCATGTTTGTACATTCTTGTATGCAGAGAGAATTACCAAGCCTTCCTTGGAAAGAGAGACATTTGCTTCAGAGTGTACAAAATCCTGCACAGACCAAAGGCCGTTGCACACTTGACCCTTTTTTCTTAGTCTATAATTGTTGGATGTTGAAAACACACTGATGTTTGTGTGTTGTTATGTCGAACAGTTAATGGTTCAATTTTCTCTGTATTTTTGCTTCATATTCTGAGGTATTTTTTCTATCCAGAGTGGTGGCTAAACCTGTCACGATAACAAATTTTGCTGGATGATAATTGTCCCAAAAATTATTGCAGATAAACAATATTATTGTCAATGTTATTTTGAAACATAATTTTTTTCATTAATGTAATTATATGTCATAATAAAGTGAGTACACCATGTCAAAAGCAGTGAACTTTAATTTCTCAATAGTATTAAACTGTAATTGGAAGGTTAAGAGCTTTTAAATAAAATAAATTAAACAATATAATAAATTAAACAAACAAAAAAAGAGGGAAAAAACAATGAAAATGAAATGGACTGTCTTTTTGGGAAAAACTGCTTATAAAAAAATAATTATAATAATCAAAAACAACCAAAAATAGACCCTGCCTCTGTAAAGACAGAAAAAACAAACTCCAAAAAAAACACACAACATTGAAAACAATAAATAAAATGTAGTTTATACTGTTCAGGAATTGTTTGTGTCATGTACTTTATCCCAGTCAATTAGTACTGTGCGTCAAACGTTTGAAACATTTCCTGAACTGCTGATTGTTCAAACGTATTGAGGGCTGCATTTCTTTATGTAATGTAGTGAACGACACTTTCTGTGAGCGCGAACCATTTTGCTCCGTTTTATTTATATTTATATTTACAATTTATATTTACAAACGCATCAGTAAGCGCTGACTGTCATGACGAAGGCTCCGCTGCACCTCCCCTTCTTCTTCTTCGTCGCCACTACTTTCAAACAAATTCAACATATTGGCTGGTCGGTTTTCACGAGTTCACACCTTGTTTATTCTGTATAAAACCAAAATATTCCCAGACTTGGGCTGTGGCATTCGACTCAGAAACCATCGCTTTCAGGCCATCATTCATATTAGTGTTTGTTTCCTTGTTACTCCTCACGACGCTCACTTCAGCTCTCTCTCTGTGTATGCGTGAGTGGCCCCGCCTCCCCCTCAAAGATTGAATGAACGACAGATGCATCACTAACCCTAACCCCGCTCATTCCGCTATAGAACCAATGCGCCCAGACATGGAGAAAGATGGACATAGTGAGCCATCTTCTCATCCAGCCTGCTTGATAGAAAGAGAGGAGGAAAACAAACACGCATGTGCGTCAATTAATCGAGGAAGGCAAACTTACCGAGGACGTTTTTATGTATCGTTCAGTTCATTGATTGATTGATTATTGCGACAGGCCTAGTGCTGGGCATGACAAGTTGTAGCTGCAGCCTCTCTTGTCTTCCCTCCTCACATGTTTTGTCCATTTTGTGGATTTTGGTAATGAAACAAAAGATACACAAGGAAAATGACTGAACTAAAACAGCTTATTCTCTCTTAAACTAGTTTTTTTCATGGCCCAGTGTGGCATACAGAAAAGGCTCAGTGAAGAGAGACCAGGTGTTTTCTGGTTCCATTTAAGGAGTGAAAGAAAAACACACTCGTCCTGAAAAATGAACACATGCACAAATGCTGCAAGACCAAGTTTTACCGTTGACCTAAAACATTAACTGGAAATGCATCACAGGGTGTTTTGTGTGTCAACGACTTACCTGCTGTGCATCTGCTTCTGATTCAAAGGTGATGAACCAGTTGTCATTGTAGGCAAATTCACAGTTGATAAACTTGGGTAAGTTGTCCCCTTTAAAAAGAGCTTCGACCTCCTGAAAAGCAAAACAGGAAATGATGTCAATGCCAGTAATAATTCATACTGAAACACAATGAAAGCAACTTTTTCTTCAATCAATAAAGCACCAGCATATTTAATTTGAAGCTTATCAGTCATATATTAAGACAACGTCGTGAACTATCACTTCATTTGACCTAAAACACAAATTGAATTTTGACCAATTTACATCCAAAACACTTCATACTTAGTAGTCAGACATGTTTTAAATGTGCTATGATGTGTAAGTTAGAAAAAGATCCAAAAATGTTTTGAATGTTTACAACTGACTTAAGCTAGAACTCTGGGCTTGTCATAAATAAAAACACATGCCTTATATGTATACGGGGTGTGAATCTTCTGATTGGTTTTGATTAAATCTGATCCAAAGCTGGAGGTCAGGATTGCACTTTATGGCTATTTTTGATTCATATCAATTCAGGGTTTACAATTTATTCCTTTTTTCTTAAAAGAGGTACTTATTCTTGTATTTTTGTCTTATGTAGTATACTAGGAGGCTAAACAAAATAATTTGAGACAAAAATCCACAGTGAAATGTGTGTAAACACCCAGCTCATGTATTTTTAATGTTAGTGTCAGCTTATTACAATAATACAGGGACTCTGAGGACAACATGAAACAAAACAAAACATAAAAACCCTATATTAAGTAAATAAATAAATATAAGGCTGGAAAGATGAAGCTCACACCGGGAACAACACAATCCCTGCTCAGTATGCAGAGACAAAGCATAAAGACGCTGTACAAAACAAAGTGGAAGTGACTTTACATGAAACAAAATGTCTAAAAGAAAGCCAAGATCAGGGGTGGGAAACATGTGGTCCACATGCAGCCCTCCTACTCACTCTGTGTCCTGCACATTTAAAATATCTTACAATTACAACCACTAAGATGAAAAATATCTGCCGTTAAGTGTTTAGATGGATATACCACTACGACACAATGTGCATGGGACAAATGAATCACAACTTGAAAATGTTTCTATGATGGTCTTTAAAAACTGGTTTGTTTCTTATTTTTTTATGGGAGATATGTAGATTTCATTTGCTGAAATTGATTCTGTGAAGGTCTTCTATGAAGCACTAAAGGCTAGTCAAATGAACTGAATTTTGCATCTGTTACTCTGGCCATATTACTTCTATAAAATAGATTTGTACTCTCAGCGGGATTTTCTGGCAGAATAATGGTAAAATGACTAAACTAATAAACAGTATAAACAAGTTTACTGCATGGAAAAGTACCTCTGCCTGTGCTGAATTTTGTGTTAACTCACTGATCAAGCTTTACAGCTCAGTTTTGATCTTAAAATTATAATAAAAATTGTGCTAAATGTTAGTATTGTGTTACTCAAGACCACATTTTGAAGGTCTTGGTCTTGTTTCGAACTCAAGAGCATTTTTCTACTTTGTCTTGTCTCGGTCTCGGACAGGCTAGACTCGATATTTTCTGTCAAGACTGGTCAAGACCAGCACTGATCTGCTGTTCTTCAACTTCATTAATGTGAATAAGGAGGAATACTTGGTAAAACAACAAAAAGCTTCAATTCATGTGTTATTTCCCCCTGTGATGACTGAGGGACACCCCCCTTAACTGTTAGACCTTGTCATGGTTTTTAAAATTGATTTTGATGGTCTTGGTCTTTCTTGGTCTCAGCTTGTCTAGGTTTTGGTCTCGACTCCCAAAAGTCTTGGTCTTGTCTTGGTGCATTCTGGTCTTGGGCAAGTCTTGGTCTCGGACAGTGTGGTCTTGTGCACAACACTACTAAAAGTTGTTAGATGGCAGGTATTTTGATTCACTTTATTGTAACATCTCTGACCCCTGAAACTGAGAAAAGCATTAATGTGGCACTCTTAATAACCGAGGTCGCCCATCCCTGGCCAAGAGAGTTTTTGTTGGATGTGATGAAAATAAGACTGGCGCCCATCTACCAACGCATCACTCCTATAGCTGTATTTGTTGATTCACGCTGGGAGACTTGAATATTAATAAACATCCACTTACCTCTATGGGTGTGCTCTCAGGAACCTCTCTGAGAATAACGATGCAGCGGTTTTGATTGGGTCGCACCTTCTCCCCCTTCTCATCCACTTGGACCAGCGGTAGAGCTGAAAATTTACAAATGAAAGATGCAGAAGTTAGCAGCGGCTTTCAAAAGGACACAAAACAGCTGCATTTTCAATTCATCAATATATCACTGAAGTTATTTAAGCGAGAATTAAATATTGGAAAAGGAAATAGAAAGGCAATCTCTTGTTTTTTCTGCAGAAAACTTGCAGCAAAAGTAAACAGTCAGGTTTTGAGTTCAGCATTTTTCCTCAAAACACTTTTCAGAGAAGCGTTTATTCTTCTTAATAGACCAAACATTCAACAGTTGATAACAAATCAAATGTGGATCATGTATTAACAATGACTGCCCTTCGAAAGTAGGATTTTCCTAATTCTTTTAGCTAAGCAATTTTTCATGTTACATCAAGCATGTGCTCGACTATAAGTTCCTGTTTACTTGGCACATATTTCTGATTACACACATAGAGGAACATTTAAATATAAAACATATTCAGCATTTGGGTTCTTTATTTTCTCACATTTAGACTAGAGCAGTGCATCTTCCCTTGTCTCACGATTCGGCTTCATTACGATTATTAAGTTAACAATTAAATCTGATTTGATATCACAATGCGACACAGTGAGTAGGATCCTTGGTTTTCCATATTACTACACAAGGATACGTTTTAGATAAAAAAAATACAAGCAGTAAGATGATTATAAACTCCACCTCCAGCTTTAGAAATCAAGTGAAGAAAAATGTTTCATTGTAAACAAAATAAATACATTTCATAGGTCTAACCTTCCTGAACATGTTTTCTACTGCCTCAGAAATAAAACTTGCACTGCAGATTACACAATAACTGCATCTCTATCATCTTCATTGAGGTCTGCATAATGATACATTGCTTAAAAAACATCTTTGACACCCCTAATCAAGACAGTATGAAATTATAAAAGTCAAAAACTGATTTTAAGGGGGTGCTGGTTTGGCGGAGTGGTTAGCACCCCATGTACATGCTTCTGCCGGTCCAGGTTCGAATCCCGCCTGTGACCAGTTTGCAGAGTGTCTTCCCCTACTCTCTCACCCCCTTTCACAAGCCTATCCACTGTCTCTCTACTATCATTAAAGGCACAAAATGCCCAAAAAATACATTTAAAAAAAACAAAACAAACTGATTTTAAGTTTCAATTCCCTCATACAAAAAGAGCAGCAAAAAGAAAGACCCTAATTTGATTTGCTTTTATATCTGATGTTCATGGATCTTCTTGGGCTTATTTACTCTTGATCTTATGATCAGCAAAATTGTTCATAAATGTCCAAATGTTGATCTTAACCCTCTAAATCTATAAAAAAAATCCATTTCAATGAGGCAAAAACTTGATCACGAATACTCCAAAGTTTGCATACCCCATCTCATCACATTTTTAATAAAATAAAATCTTAAAACTCTACACATCACGAACTAGGACATCTTTAAACCCAACTGGGATTTATTTAAGTAGTAAATTAGGGGTGTATATAAATCAAACACAAGCAGGTAAGATTTTGTTGGATGCACTTAAACAACCTCTCAGGGGAAATCAACTCAAAGCACCAGCTGATAAAAATTCTGTGTGTTGGGTTTTGTCTTGTCCAGTTTTCTTCACATCAAACCCCTTTTCTTACTTTAACATCACAGTTAAGGATAAATATGTTGAGGTCAGATAAGACATGACAATTTAAAATACACTGACTTAAAATGAATATGTGTACTATAATGTGTCTTCCTTGAACAATAAAAGTCAGACCTGGCTTATCGATAGGAAGTTAGAAGTAGGGGTGTCCCGGTCCGATATCAGCAAAAAAACAAATATCAAATTATATCTGCCTGAATCCAAAATTGCCGAAACAAGCAGTCGATTCCAATTTATTTTTTTTATTAATTCAATTAAGTTGTAGAATATGCTTATGTTTAAGTTAAACACAGTGCTTATTTTGTAATTTAAAAATATATGTTTTGACTATATTGGATTTCTTGAGGTTACTTTCAAGGTCTTCTTATTTATTTTTTATTTACTTTATTTAATCATACTATATTCTTATGTTTCAAGTTAAAATCTATTGAACCTATTTGTTCATAAAAAATAAGTCAGTTTTTCTCATACCTACTCTTGCTGACTACTGTTCTCTGTTTATGGTAGTACTGGTCTGTAAGCCTTTTCTTACAGACCCATACTAAAAATTAATAAATGTATGTAAGATTCCTGCGGATATCATATCGGATTGATATCGGTATCGGCAAATACTCAAGGCAGCAATATCGGTATCATATCGGAGGTGAAAAAGTTGTATCAGGACACCCCTAGTTAGAAGTAAGTTAAGATTTTGTCAGTGTTAAATGATACAGCCTTGTAGAATCTTGCATAAGACGTTTAACCTGTGCGAGTGATCATAAGAGTCATTTTGTTGGCAGCTCAGCCTATGAGCTCCCTTTAGAAAGCAATGTTTGTTATGACGTTGTGCTGTAACGGCTTTTGTGACTGAGCCCACTTCAAAATGCTTAACAGTGAAGAAACAATCCAAAAAAAATCTGAAACTTTCCAGAGTTTTTTTTAAACTAAATGGAATAAGGCATCCCCACTGTGCGTTCTTCATACTCACATCGTAAAATGTCCACAATCAGCTCCACATCTGTGCTGAGCTTTTTGACATGGTCCAGGTTGGCCACTGTCACAATTGGCACATATTGGTCGCTGTCCATCTGGGAAATGAGGTACATGTCACTGGCCAGATTCTCCCTGCAAGACAAAGGAGAGGGCAGACTTTGTTATGACACATTCAGGGGGCAGCTTGGATGTTAGACTAATGCCAAACAGAAAATCTTCCATCTGCCTCCTATGATTTCTTCTGTCTAATAAGAAATGGGGACCAATGAGAGCTAATAGCGCTCAACGTGAGCAATATTTTTGAATATGATCAAACCTGGGTTATTGCCTGGAGACTGAGCTATGAGATGGAGGAAACATTTGTCAAACTCTGGAAACAATATCCCTGCAGAAGGACTGTCATGACAGCTCAAGAAATGCTGATGGGAAATGCTAGTATTTGGCATCAAGGTAAGATTTCAGCGTTAGTATAGTTTCGTAGTAAAGATTTCTTTATAATCAGTGGCTAGTGGCAGTTGAATCAACTTTATCACACAAAAGTCAATTTTAAAAATAAGTTTTAAGACAGGCCAAAGGCTGGTAATGTTAGCACTGTAAACTATAGCAACACCAACCAAACAAGTGAAGAGTATTCCAAGAAACATTATTTTCATTGAACAAAAACTTAAACTCATTGAAATCTAATGATTTCAATTTAAAACACCACATGTTGGTGACCATCTGCGATTAGACTGTGATGTCCTTGATATGTTCAGCATGCAGAACAAAGTAGAAGGAATTGATTGACGTAAAGACAAACGATAACAAATCCCTGTAGGAAAATGTTATTGATAGATAATGGACTTGTTTTTGAGTGCCATCCCTACTGATGACAGACATGGAGTCTGGCAAATTAAGGCTGCTTTCCAAGGTTAATAGTTGACTTGGCAAAGCAAATATTTCTTTACTAGGTGCTACAAGTTCATAAGAGGAAAAAAAAAACTTTGTTATTCCTGTCCAACAAGCAGCTAGACTGCCACAAACACCAGAGAGGCATTCAGCAGCATGAAATGAGGCTTTTATTTGGACCACACCTAATGCCCACAGAGAGAGAGGGAGAGAGAGAGAGAGAGAGAGAGAGAGAGAGAGAGGGAGAGAGAGAGGGGAAGAGAAAGAGACAGACAGAAGTGAAGAGAGAGACGAAAGAGTGAGAGATAGAGACAGACAGAAAGAGAGAGAGAGAGAATGGAGGAGAGAGAGATGCCTGATAACTAACAAAACAATGCATAGTCCCACTCTCCATAGAGCAAAACAAAAAGGGGTGGAAGTTTTTCACAGGTCTGACATTTTAGAGGAGAGGAAAGATCATGTCCACTGTGCTCAGGAATTTTCTTGGTTGGTGTTTAATACAAGAAGTTAATGAATATGTGTTGTCAAGGACTTCTGCTTTTGCTGCCTTGGTAAGGAAATCACTTCCTTTTGATTTTTACTGAACTTAATCATAAGTTGAAATCAAGAAGGAAGCACACTTATCAGGGGCAGTCAGCAGGAACAGAATCATAGAGGTCAGGAAGATGTGCCGTGGTCAATATCATTGTTTTATCTTAAGGAGGGAAGTCAGACTGAAGTCATGTCCTAAAGTCAGGTGGATTTTAGCCCAGCTGTGTGTTGTTTATTGTGCAGTTTACACAAACAATCGGCAGATCACAGTCTGGCCTGAGTCTGACCAGCAGCTCCTGATCAGTCAGATGGATTTCTGACACGTTTGATACTCTGGTCAATCGATTCACTCAGACAGCGGGGGCAACGAGGTGATCCTTTACTGTGATGACAGACTGTAAGAATGTCTGAGTGATTTGATTTCAATAAAATAAACACACACTACACTATGATCCTCATCATTAAGAAACCTGTTGTTATATAAAGCTGTCACGTAGATTAATTCATTTTCTACCTGACTTGCAGCTTGTTAAAAAAGAACAAAACAAGCACCTCATCATGGTGAAACATCATATAAAAGGTTATCAGACAAAACTCACCTGGAGAGACAAAATTCCAGCGTCTTCTTCAGGTGTTCCCTCAAGCCCTCCTGAGGATTCTCTTGTTGGGAATCACTACCTGTTGAGGCCCAAACAGAAATTTTACACTTAACTTGTGATTTAACTGTAACAAACTTCTGACTTTGTATGCAAATGATTTATTTAAGCAAGTAAAAAAAAGATGAAAATGTTACTGAGTTCAGAGATGGGTGGATCAAAGGGATCAAACACGTAAAAATGGTTTTTAGTACAAGAAAAATGGACAATGGTCATAAATGTAGCAGGTTTGATGGGAAAATGATTGCTGGTATAATCTCCTTGTGATTTGGAATTTTACAGATCGTCAAAACAGACTAACATTAGGGCTTTCCTGCTGATCAAATATAAAAAACGATGCATTGTTTAGAAAAAGAAATGCTAGGGCCGACTTCAAACTCTACATCAGTCAGTAGCACAACCATCAGTAAGCAGCCCACCTGTGCGCCCTGGTTGCCCAGGCTCGGAGTACTCTGTGTAGCCGGGCTCAGGGCTCTCCAAGGTGACGGAGGCCACGGGAGCTGGCTCTGCCAGCATTACTGAGACCGGTGGAGGCTCATCTGGGTCGTTTAGGAGAGGCTCCTTGCAAGCCTTGTCTTCACTGGCTTCATAGCCTGTGACAGTCAACAAGGGGAGGTATGTTATTGATCGTGTTCTGGTGGAAAACTAACCATCTGAAAAAGAAAAGCAAACATGCCTCTAACTTTACCTCAAGATAAGAATATAGTACTTTAGAAAAAACTCCTGAAGCTGTCCAAGGCCGAGTATACACTGTTCAAACTAGGGCTGGGTATCGATTCAGATTTTCTGGATCGATTCGATATGATATTACAAGGTCTCAAATCGATTCGATTCATGATTCAATTCGATATTTATTCAGTCTGGGATATCTTAGTTAAAATAGTGCTGTAAATTTAAAAAGTGACCGTTTGACCTGGTACATCATTAAAAATTGTTTTAACATGAAGAACTAAACCCAAAGCAGTTACATTAATCATATTTTAATGATATGCATTAATGCATATTCTGCATATTACTTGTTTTTTTCCAACTCGTATTTTCCTTTGTACTTGTTAAATCTAAAATACTGTACATCCAAACATCAGTTTTTAAACGTGCCAGTGGTGCCCATGTAGCGCTTCCACCATGTTTGTTTGCAGTAACATCTCATGAGATCTCGTTCAGTAGAAAGCAACGCTAAACTGCTTCTCTGCACATCCAAAGAAGAAAAAACTACCAAAGTTAAAAGATCTATCTTTGGATTTTAGGGATTGATTATGAACCCGTTAAAGGAAAATCGATTTAGATCGATTTTTTTAACCCAGCCCTAGTACAAACTGAGCTGATATTTGATAACATTTCCCTGACAGGTCTGAGTTATCGGTCATAACACTGAGTACTCCTGCTGTTAATTTAGCTTGTTTCTACACTCAAGGGGTTCCTCACCGGACCTGTGCTGTGGCAGGTAGCTTCTGGAAGCACCATGGCTTCTCTCTGCATGGTGCAAACAGGTTACTACGATGGTTCCCACACAATCAGAGTACTGATCATCCAGAAAGATTAATTAGCAAATTTCATTTTGATTCATTGAATTAGTAAATTATCACCATTTACAAGATGATCGTCACAAGTATGTCTCTCCCATAAATGAAAAGTGCAATGCCTCACTATCCTCAACTCCTGCACTCTTGGATGATGGCTCTCACACCATCTATATATTTTTGTTGTTAATATGTTCTAAATACATGAATTAAATAAAAAATCTCATCAGACCAGCTTGGAGTAGATAGCAGTTACACACTTTCACTGTCATTGAAAAGCTGTGTAAAAATTAAATAATATGGAGACACAGCTTGGAATCCTCATAAAAGGTAAAAATGTCTAATTGCAGGATATTAGTGTTGCAAAATGAAAGAATGACACTCTAAGTGACCATCCCAGAATATATACTCCTTAAAGCTAAAGACAAACATGAATGGTCGTCTATAGAGGAGCAGAAGCAGTGCTTATAATGATTCACTTACTTACAACGATCATTAAATGATTAGTTGAATAACTGATTGTTTATTGCTCATCCAGCCATAAAAGACTGGTTAATTGCCAGTTTGAATGTGTTGATGGCCAATGACGGACCAAATCTGGTTAAGCTGTGCTTTACGCCCTTGCCACTGGATGTGTGTTATGGCATGAAGAGTAACCTTGTTAACTGGTAACTTTCAGCTGAGTAAGCTGTGGTTGCAGTTACATGTTTAAGACAAAAGGTTTCCAAACAAATGACTCTTTGTTTAGATTTCCACTAACGCTATATCTATTTCTTAACTTTAAATCATACTGTAAGGGCATTTAATGTGTTGAATATCTTTAGAAATTAAGAAAACCCCATGAAGTCTGCTGAAAGTCAGTACTTGACAAGATTAGTTTCCAAACTGCTAACCTAGTCATAACATTTGTCCTTATGACATAAAAACCCAACATGTCTCAGTTTTGTATTTCATTGATTTGACTGCACAGTACAAAAATGACGTGCTCATCAGTTTGTATACTATGATAGGATTTTTTTTTGTTGTTTTAAGAGATTATTGTTTTTTATCTTTGCTGGAGAGGAAGAAATAACATGGAAAAAGCTGGAAAGGGGGAGACAGATTAGTGGAAGACATGAAGCAGAGAGGCTGCAGCCCAGACTTGAACTTTCTGTACATGGAGTCAGCTGCAAACAGCACGATAAAAGGAATTCTGATTTACCAAAAAAACTAAGATACGTTAGCTTTGTATGCTGGGGAGGGGTGAGTGAGGAGGACACATGGCCAGCACCGAGGAAAGGAGGTTTCCTCTCCTGTTGGTAAAAGCCCTTAATGTGAATAACCAGACTATATTAAGTCTCCGGTCCTCACAGACGTAGGAGATGATATAAACCTGGACGTCAATCACAGCCAAACATGCACTAATCAATAACTTCTGTTTCGCCACTGTATCCTTGTTGCCTCTGCGTTGGCCGGGCACATAAAAGTGAGTGATTACCGTCATTTGTGAGGAGAGGATGGGGGCTGTGGTGGGAATATTCATAGCCGACTCTAAACTGAGTATGAATGATTTAAGAGGCATCCAGCATGACGTAAAAGAGTGACGTGAGAGGATGGGATGGCAGAGAGGTGACATAAAAGGTGTGTAAATAAAGACTGAGTGACATCAGTAAGTCAACATAAATGACTGCTGATGGATTATGACAAACATCTCCTGTATGTTTGCAGACACTGAGAAAAAGGTTACAGTGTAATTATGCTGTTTAACTGCCTGAAATCAATCTGGGTAAAATGATGCTTCTCTGTTCTGATTTGGCAAATGAAAAGACACATATCCACACAACAAAAACATGCAGCTTTAAAGAAACCATCTCGTCCACACGTCAGCGAGGAATATGGGGTCAATGTGGTGACATCATTTTCAAACTTGAAGGAGACATAAGGTGACTATAAGCAGAGCTGCAGAGATGAGATGAAACTGCAACTCATCCAAAAAAGAGAGGGGGTAGGCTGAATCTATAATTCACAATTTCCTTTGGGCATTTTTAAATTGATCTTGCTTTTAATACTTGTTGCTTTTAGAAAACAAGGGTCCTGTTTGGATGACTTGCAAGATGAAAAAATAACAGATGAAAAGAGTATTGGGTGTGTTACATCTGCTGACCTTCTGGGCCGGGGTCGGCCAAACTATCGCAGCCTTCCTTCCATGGCTGCAGGGCAGCAGTCGTGGTGTCAGCACTTCCGCTGGGGTCCAGGCTAAACATGTGGTTGGCCCATGCTTTCGCATTGGGGTTGAGGTCTGAAACCTTGGCGGATTCCTGTGGACAGAACACAGCAGTTTGGTTAGTGTTGGATAAACAGTGTGTTAAGCTGTTTGTAAAGGCGAACAACTCTGACATCCAGAGGGAGTGTCAAGTAAGAAAAACTGCTGTTAATTATGCAAATCAATTTTGACTTTTTTTGTCAAGAACTTTGCTGGAAATTTTAAATTGTGAAAACAGCTTTAGAAACTATTTTCAGTGATTGACTCAAATGTTTCTACTTGACAAATATCTGGCTACCTTTCCTTAAAATTACACTGAGAGGTACAAGACTGGAGGCATTTACAAGGAATGAATTAGTCTGTAAAAAAAATAATGGGACATATCATCTGTTATTATGTTTTTCACCATTGCGAGGTAGGGATGGGAATCAAGTTCTGGATCCAACTGAGAAGAAGTTCAAACGACTCTGAGACATCAATATGTGCCTTTGTGCTGTAACTATTCCCTAAAAAATCAGTAATACCAGCAGTGAAACCATAAAGTTATATGTTTCTTAAGCTTTGCAAAATTGCCCATTTTATTTCAATGATGCATTTAACAAAAGTAAACTGAATATGCCTTAAGTGGCTGAATGTTGGCTGTAAACTTGTTGCTGAAATAGTGAAACATGTATTTTAGGAGATGGGAGTGTTTACATGAACACTCAGTCTGAGGTTTTTATTTTCTTCAGAGACAGACTGAAGTTAATGCTAATGTCTCCATGAGAAGCGAACGAGACCATCAGAAAAAAACAGATTCCACTAGATTAGTTTGGCACAAAAATCAACCTCCACAGAACAGCAGGGTTTGCCGGACTTCTTGTCTGTCATCATTTTGCTAAGCCCTTCTGACAGGTCAAAATCTGATCAGGCTCATCAGTATTCTTTTAAAAAGACGAAGAGGCAGTTGCTAAAACTGTTTTTTAGCTTTGATGACAAAGAGAAGTGACCTGTAATGAAAAAGATAGTGATATAAATATTGAACAAAATATTTGCTCAATCCACCTTCCAGGGGTCTTAGAAAGACTCTTTCCTGGATTTTTTCTCTGTGATGCTGCCCAGATGGACTTGAAATATATGCTATGGGTATGAGAAACAGTCCATCGGGTGTGTTAAGTTATTACAAGTGCTTTAGTATAATTTTAAATGAGAATATATGGAATAGGAGATAGAAATGATTACTTCAAATCAGCAAAAAAATGTTTAAAACAGTAATAATAAATGAACAGGTAAGGAAAATGATTTTATTGATATCAGTTCAATTATCAACTTTGCATATCAATCTGATTTTTCATCCATTTCATCATTGATTCCTATTGATTTTCTGTTTGATTTACACCAGTTTTTAGAGGTGTCAATGTTAAATGTCAAACAAACACCAACCCTGATGTCCAAAACCATGTAGCATAGATGTATGCTCCCACATGTTGCTTTCTTTTCCATCCACTAAACATTGTGCACAAAAGATCTTTTGTCAAAAATTAAGCCAAAACCAACCAAGTCTGACCCCATCTGTCGATTTACATAGCATTCAAAACAAAGTGGAAGGAATTGACAGGAAAAAACACTAATGTTATTGATTCCTTGAGTGAGTTCTTATCTATTCTCTACTGGAGCTGATTTTTGATTTCCATCCCTACAAATGAGCAGTGTGTAAATAACAGATGTACAATATGCCTACAGCAGACACAAAAATGAACAGAATTGAAGTTGTCTTGAACAGTTGCTCGGAGTTTGGGTGTAGTCGAGACTGAGCTCAAAAGGTTTTCAGTTTTCAAAATCTTAATTTTCCAAATATGATTCATTAAAAGAATGTATTAACTGTCCTGTCCAAGTGTTAAACATAAAGCTAGCAAACTCATATGTACAATCTCGCCCATCCTTTAGAGTTGCTGAACAATTTATCTGATGTCTCTAGGCAGAGGCAGGCTAACACTACCCACTGACTCACAGTGTCTGAGTTAAGCTAATTAGCGGTGGGGGAGCTCTGCTCATTTTTTCCTTGTCACTGCATGCACAGTTGAAAGAATCGTGTCTATCTGCTTGTCACAGACTCAGAGTGAGGCAAGACACAAAAGGAATAAAAATTGGAGCTCTTCAAACACACAACAATGATCTGTAATTCAATATCATATCTATCATATATCGTATCTATTTTATAATTTCTGTTAAAACATAAAAATCTCAAATGCATGTGTTCATCACGAAGCTTTATTTGTCCAACTAAACTATTCTACAATCCAACACGTTTTCAGTCTTGGGAACCAGAAAGTAGGGGTGAACTATTTATCGATTTCTTAACAAAATCACAATTTCAGACAACACAGACATGTGATTTCTAAATCTGCAAATGTTTGAACCACTCCTGACTGACCCAGGATCTGTTGTGCCAATTATTTTACACATTTTTTTTTACAAGTTTGCAGGAAATGTGCATTTACTGAAGTGCTGGTAACCAGGTCAACAATACAAAGCCTTTGTTTAGGAGTAGAAGTTGGAGTGTCCCTTAAATTATAACAGATCATTTATCATCAATATTAGATGATGAATAATTTGTTATGTGCTTTGATAACTGATTTCCTTACTGTTGTCTATGCTGTAAACTTGGTGAATATTGCACTGAAGCTTGATTTGAAGAAAATGAAATTGTGAAATAGCAATATCTTCCAGAAAAAAATGCAATTACATGTTTTCTTAAAGTCGTTTGGCCCTACCAGAATTTGCTGAATGCTAACTCCAACATTTTTTGACTCACTCCTGCACCATCATATTACACAGTAGATTAGTCAAACGATCAGGACAGACCGGGCCCACCAGGGGAAAAGGGACCTCAAGCTGCACAAATTCTAAGATAGTGTGTCAGATAGAGAGAGAGAATACAGGTGGATCGAGTGTTCTCAGTAACAACCAGGTTTTTTGAGCATTTGCGATTATAAACCTGCTCTCGATGTCATCTAAAAGAAACATATGACCCTGATTTAAGGCAGACAATGAGCTTTTTTAATCCTTTAATAGGTACTCATCAATCATGCAGAGGACTGCCTTGCTTTCCATCAAGACTCCTCAGACTAACTCGCTCTTACATTAACCCAACAGCAGAGACAGCGCTGCAAGCTGACAGGGACTGGCTCCCATAAAAGTCCTAAGCCTGCTGGATATACTTACCGGATCAAAGCAGCAGTTCAATACGCATGTCTCGCAGGCTAACAGACTGTAACCCAGAGCCGTGGTCAGAGCAAGAGTTTCATTGAGGTCCTGAGGAAGGGCAGGCCAAGCGCTTCCTGGCACTGGAGGTATAAGGCTCCACTGCATCCAATCCATGATTTAACACCCACAAACAGAGTCTAAGTATCTTCACAGGCAGGCAGAGGATGATCCCCGACAAACATTTTATGCCTCAAACCATTCCCCGGGCTCTTTAAAATGAAGACGCACACCGCAGCACCTTTCCAAGTCATCTCCATCAAATCACGACCACTGCCACGCTCCGTCTGGCCCCTTCCGATATGATCCGAGCTGCTGGCTTGATTCAACAAATCTGATGACAGCACTGAGGCTCTGCTTCCCTGGTGGGCTAGGCTGACGTTGCAGGAGCTGACTGGCTGTCTTGCTCCTGTTTAAGCAGCCGTGTCTGCTCTTGTGTTGTCGCTGTTGCACTGAGTCATTCTCCGGCGCAACAGTGGAGCTGGAGAGGGTGTGTGAAGAGTTGAACACCTGAGCTCCAACAAAGCACGCTCTGGTGATCCACGTGCTCCATCGACCCTGAGGCGTCACTTAAATTAAATCAGTCCTCCTGAGCTTTGGTTTTAACGGATCATTCTGCTAACGAGCTGTGTGTCTGAGGAAGACTAAAGGCTGGGAAAAAAGGGTTTTAATTCAAGAAGTGTCAACTTGAGTTACATGTACTTAGAAAAACAAATGATGGCAGATAAAAGGAGGGGCGGGGACAGAGAGCTGTCAGCCTCACTTGATTCCAGACAAGCAGCAGGAGACACTGTTTCTGGGTTGTATTTCACAAACGCTGCACCAGGAGCTCAGTCAGGATGTGTCTGGCCAGACACACACCCTCGCCTCTGCTAATAAAGCAGCCCTGCGCAAACGTAAAACTCCCACTCCTGTCCGAGCCGGCTGCCATAGAAACTGTTGCTGACATCACCGGATGTGTACGTTCTGGGGACCGGCTGACCTTTCAGATTTTTAAAATGTTCCTTTCCTTCAACAGGGGGAGGAAAAGGTTAGCTCCCTCCCCTGATCGAGAATGTATTTTTGGGAGGAGACAAGAGGATGTGATTCATCACAAAGCATGGACGGAGAAGAGTTATTGTCAGTGTCATCGGAGGGCAGCCGGCGTAGCGTTGAGTTTATTGGTCTGCCTCTGTGATGGAGGCGAGCTTTGCAGGGGCAGACAGAAGCACAGAGGCAGCAGTCATGCAGGAGGAGTCCTTCAAGGGAGAGGACAAAAACAGCTGAATTTGGACTTGCCTGTCTGCAGACCTGGGGTTCGTCTTCCCTTCTTGAGTTGCAGGAGACACTGACAGACGAGCTCTGAGGAGTACAGTGCATCAAAGAGTGACAGTAAAATGCTTCCTCCAGTTCATTTCTAAAACGTCACACTGAGGCAGGGACCAGAATCCATCTGCTGGTGACAGGAATTGACTGAATTTCATTCTGTTAGGACATGATTATTGACCAATCAGTTTTGTAAATTATGTGTTATTCTGTCCAATTCCAGATTTACACACTCAAGCCACAACTTTCAGTGACACGAACACTAATCCAACACCCACACACACAGACAGAGACGCTAATATGCTTGCAGTCTGGATGTGCACAGTGCAGTGTGCCCAGTATTCTGTGGTGAAATTAAGTGAAAGGAAAACTAGAGATATTGATACCAAAACTATTATTAATTCTTTATTAATTTATCAGGGATTACCAAGGTGATTCCTCTGTCCTTGGTGTTGTTGAACTCATCATCAGCTCTCACTGTTCTCTGCCTACAGGACTGATATTAGAGCAGTTATACGACTGATATAAATTTTAGTTGCTGTCATCATGCTTCATGAAGTTCTGTTAAAACTAAATGTTTGATTTTATAAATCAGCACAAATTAAGAGCATGTGTGGGAGCTCACATCAAAAGAGATCAACAGTTTGTCAAATGTAGGGATGGGTCTATTATATGGTGTCACATAGGGCTGCAATCACAATTGTTTTGATTGATATTGATCCCAATCATTAACTCACTGACTTTATATCATTAGTGCAAAAGTTTTACATCATTAGATAAATAAGTCATATTAAATTAAAATGCAGCTAAAGATGCAAAATGATTTCAGCAAATTATTTTGCTTTGTCTTATGAGCTGCTTAAAATCTCTAGTAGCAAGAGGGTTGCCTGTTCAATCCTCGTGTTAATCAGGACCTTCTGTTTGCATGATCTCCCAGTGCATGCGTGGGTTCTCTCTGGGCACTCCGGCTTCCATCCACAGACCAAAAACATGCTCATTAGGTCAACTGTTGACTCTAAGTAGTCCTTAGTGTGTGAGTGAATGGTTGTCTGTCTCTCTCTGTCACCCTGCGATCAACAGGAGACTGGTTGAGGGTGTGTACCGCCTCTCGCCGAATGTCAGCCCCACAAACCCGGACAGATAAATGGAATTGATAATGGATGGATTATTAGGACTTTCCTTTTTTTTTTTAAAAAGAAAAAGTGAATCTACAACATTAGCCAACAAACGAAATAAAAACACTTATTTTGTCATATCTGTAAAGAGGTGATTTGGACTGTTTAAAGGTTTTCATGAATTTATCTAAAAAAAAAAAACATTAAAACATGGTGATATACTGGCACAAGAAAATCTGCTGGTAAAAAAGGCAGACTGGAAGGAGGACAGGAAGATATTTAATCAAACATCACCTTTATTTTACTTACTTTTTAAAATAGTTTAATAGCATGAAGAATCACCCTAGTAATTCAAAGCGTATGTTTTGTAGTGAAGTGAGTTTCAAGCAGACAAAGGACATGCATTAAACTCTGTGAGTCACGTAAAAACACAGTCAGTCGCATTATTAAATAACACGGACTGGGTTTACTTGCTGTCGAATGTTAGAGCTCTGGATGTATTGGAGACATGGAGCAAACCAGGTCTGACTGAGCCCCGGCACACACAGCCTGAAACTCACTCGAAGCAAGCAAACTGGCTTTCTGTCTTTACGTGAACCAAGTGAAGCTCATGTGTTGTCCATTATGCAAGAAGTGATGTGTTTTGTCCACCGTTCACCAGAAATATGAGCGTATTTTTTCAGCATGCTTGCTAAGGCTCAATCCAGCAAAGCTGATGAGACTCTCTGCGGGGGAGGGACGGAGCGCCTGCTTCATACAACAGAGGCACTGTGATCATCTAATGACAGTTACTCTGTTTTGGTGTTCCTGGGAGACCATCATCATGATCAAAAATGAAAACACTACCCTGCACTAGTATCCCAGTAAACTGTAAAATTTAATTGTTCATGGACTTGAACAGTGTGTGTGTTTTTCATGTTTGAAAAATCTCATTGGAGCTCTGTTCTTGGTGCTGCACAACCTGCGAGTTAAAACGAATGTCCAAGCTTCATCTGCCATCTTAGCTGCAGGCTGCACTACATTAGCTTTTATGCTACTGAGGGACACAGAAGTTAGGCATTCATAACGTTTACATGAGAACTTTAATTCCCATTTAATTCAGAATAAAACTTAAATCTTATTTTAAAAGATTAAAAATGACCATGTGAACACCTAATTTTGAATGATAATGATAATTGCCCAAAAAAATTAATTCTGAAGTAAGTGGCTGGTTTATTCTGATTTTAAATCCGAATTAAACAATTCCTCAATCATGTTCATTCCGCTTTCTATTAATTCCAGTTGTCTTGAACATGGTTTTCCCCTTATCCTGCAGCAATGAGGCACAGGATGCTGGCTGGAACAGGATGGCTACCCAAAGCAAGCGTGGGACTCTACGCAAGCTGAGACAGTTTATTTAATTAGAGCTTTAGAAGTAATAAAAGTGTGGATTGAAGCAAGCATTCAAATGTGGACCTTAATAAAGCTGTACAGTCCAAGTTCTCAACTGCCAGGCCCTGAATGAAGGCAAATAAACATGTTTCCCATGTCAACCTTGATTCTGAATTATTATTTCCATGAAAGCACGCAGGAGAAAACTTTAATTCCAAATTATTTAATTCTGAATAATTCCAAATTAAAAAAACATCATGTAACTGTGGCCCCTGTGTAAAAAAAAGAGTGAATCAATGGCAATGCTGTTGCAGCAAAAAACATGCTAGCTTGATACAAAAACCTGGTAATGCATGTGATTCTTTAGCATTGGTTAGATCTGGCATATCCTATGTACAGAAGACGCGTAATCAAATGGCACCCTGGGTTACATTTTTACCTGTGGCTCTTTCCCTGCATATCATTCTCACTCTCTTCTACCCCTGATAATGACATTATCAACTGCCTTTTCTATGAAAGGGAACAAAAACACTCCCAATATTCAAAATGTCTTGAGTATCAAGTTTCATGTTGCTCTTGTTCTCTAAAATAAAAATGCCTTAATAAAACTGTGAATGCCTCTTCACTGAACTGCAGCTT
Organism: Scarus forsteni; assembly: GCA_036419115.1. Lineage (NCBI taxonomy): Eukaryota > Metazoa > Chordata > Actinopteri > Labriformes > Labridae > Scarus > Scarus forsteni. The sequence goes on along the minus strand of JAZDUH010000157.1, from coordinate 12,647,137 downwards.
GGCTGTTAAAATAACACTTCTGAATCAGATCAGTAGCACAGTTGGAGTTCTGCTTTCTTACCCCGCTCTTGTGTTAAACAGATTTGATTTAATAGATAAAGCTGCAAATAGGTCAAGTTCAATGTCTGGTCTTTTTCTGGCACATATGTGCAAAGCATATGGTTGATCACTCTGTTTCTGTGTGTGCGTGTTTGTGAATAAAGAATGAGCTGGAAAACACAAGGGTTTAGCAGCACCACATGGCTGTGTTACTACCCTATTTGCTGTCATAACATTAGATGTTTCATGGTCAAGCCCTACTACAATCCCTCTAAGCCAAGACACCGAGGACTAGGGCAGCTTGATTGTGACGAAAATCATAGTCGTGATTATTTTTGAGCCGTATTCAGATCACAATTACAAAACATTACTATTTACTGTTTTCACAATATGCAGCAAATGCTGCCAATAGAGCTATAAATAAATGATATGCAAATACCAACATATGATGATAGATAGGAAAAACATGAAACAAGCCAATCACTTAGTCAATCTTTATTTGTAAAGTGTCAGTCCATTACAAGTGTCTTTTCAAGGCACTTAAAAACAGAAGAGGCTGAAGTCATACTCTTTATTTTAAGGATATACATATATGCATGTAAACAAATGCATATAATAAATATATTTGTATATACATATACATACATGCAGAGATGTATTCCACCATGCAGAGACGAATGTCTTGAAATCACATTTGTCTCTGCTGAATATAGACTTAAACTATCAATCTTTATCTATTTAGCACCTTATTTGCTGAATTTACTTTTATTAAAGGTGAGCCCCCTGAGATGTGGCATCTCATTCTCAAGAGGGAACTCCTGTCTATATGGTTTGAAGACAGTTGCTATGGATGTATAATCAGCACAACCATAGATTGATATTAAAATCAATATCTTGAATGAATATAAACTAATAATAAAACAATAAAAAATATGTTGATTAATACAGCATGCTGCGTTGCCATTAAAATGATGGTCTAAAAGTATGAATTTATGTTAAATGGTGTTAGTTCTGTGAATGGTTGATGCAGGATAGATCACTTGGAGTCGAGCAGATCATTCATGCTTGTGCAAGCACCATGGACTAAGCTTTTACTCCTGCCTTCTGCAGGTTGTATTTCTACTCTAACCTGAAATCACACAGACACTGGATGATGTACGTGTAGCATCACATTGTCTGAAATTCTAATTTTGACCACCTCTGTCTCCTGTCTGCCATGTTTACATCTGCTTTCTGTGTTGTCCTCTGATTAGAGCCTGTTGCCCTTCTGTTGTAAAGCATGCAAGACAAAGTGAAAGGCACTGAGGGTAACTGCTGAGGGACAGATGACGGACTCCTTCAAGAGTTGGTAAATGTTTAAGATTGTTGGATTTTGCTCAGACGCTCTGTCAACCTGAACTGTTTATATTTAACCCTGGAATCAAAGTAATGGTTTCCTGACCGTTTCCCCTCGATGTTACAGAGCTACAGCCTGGAGCACAAGCCCACTGGACTTGAAAAAAGGTAGGGGGCGTTTGTCCGGTCTTTTAGTGGCAATCTTTTCTCCAATCTTGAGTGTGTGTAAAGTGACGGTGGAAAAAGACAGCAGGCTCTTTCCACTTCCTAAATTTGGAGCAATAAGGAAACAGAACAGTTCTTTATTGCCTCGGGGCCATCCGCTTACTTTTTACCCATGTCCTTGTCATACTTTCCTATTCGAAGAGGTCCATTCAACCCATTAGGGAACATGAAGACAAAGACCTGTGCATGTTTTTCAATAGATTTAGGTTCACTTTCCCGCCACACTCACTGAACTTCTTTCCCTATTTTGATGTCATTGTCTTTTAACATGCTGATGAGTTGAGACTTTCTTGAAATACAAAAAAAAAAACTAGTTTCATCTCCAAAGCAAAGAAAATAGCTTTTAAACCTGCACTGTGAAAGAGGGCGTCCAACCTACACTTTTTTCTTCCTAGGGAATTATGCAGGAGCCAAACACTACCAAAAGTAAAGTAGACAATGGATTTTACCAGCCTTGTGTTGTGCAAAAGTGAAGCTTGAAGTACGCAAACATAACAATTAAACAATATCTCTAAAACAGGCACATAAAAACCACAGTGGTGTACAGATAAACCAATCTGCAGCTTGTGTTTGGAGATTGCACCAAGTGTATTCTGCAAACACAAGCAAAACACAAACACTTTTATTTGGAAATGCTTTATTTGCTTCATGTTTTAGTTTGAAATTGTCAATTTCATTCAGTGAAACACTTTAAATGCTCTGAAAAAAAATTAAATGGAAGTTTAAAATTCTCTAAGTATGTATCAATATTTATATTACTAATATTAATTATACTAATAATATTTGTAGCGACTCCAAAACCTGTCTTATCACTTGAGAGGAAAGTTAAGGCTCCTGTCTTGTCTGACGCACTGCCGTCTTGTCCACAGAGACGCACTGAGGCACGGGATCCACGGGACTCATGAAGCAGTGATTTGCACTCACACACACACACTGAAGGAATCCAGGCACAGCAAGTAGCAAACAATCAAAGGCAAAACGCTGCGGTCAACAAAAATTACGGCTACCCTGCTCCCCTCTCTCCATCTGACTGCAGGTAAGCACACCTCTAAATCTACCCAGCATTCACCACCTGTGTCCTGTGACCCAAACTTCCGCTAGTTACCATAGCAACCAGAAACACCATGTGACACATATACACTGCATTATGGCTCCTACAATATTATTAATAATTTACAGTCTACACTGTATTTTGAGAACATGAAGGGAAAACTCGATCCATGTAACTTTTGTGTCACTTGGAAGTTTTGCTTTTTTCAGAGGTGGAAAAACACAGGGCTTATATTTTTAGGTTATATCGCCCACCCCTAGTGCAGATCTTAATCGTTGGTGAATTAAATCATAGATCTGGACCCACTCATCCTGTAAATGAGACATTCACACTCCATTTCTCCACACCCGGTCAAATTTTCTACTCAATCAGCCATTTATGTCACCTCAACCTGTGAGGACAGAGTGAAGCAACGACTGCAACAAGATATTATTTGGTACGTGTGATGGATGATGACAGGAGGAGCACGAAACCTTCAGCTCAGACTGAACGCAGGTCCTGATGAAACCTTTCTAAAAATACTCTCAAAATAATCTTTACAACAACTCAGCTGGATGTTTCAGCTCTATGGCTGTGAGGAAAAAGATAATAACTTGGCTTTAATTTTGATATCGTCTAATTACATTCAGACACACCTTTTACAGTTGAACAGACCGTGCGACATTTAATTTGCTGTGTGTGTTTAACACTTTCAGTCACAGACAAATAAGTCCAGAGACTGAGCGGGCGGATATCTACAGCACTTTATTCTGAAGATTAATTATTTGTTGGTGACACTACAGGCACAGTGTAGAGGCTCTTTACACAAAATAATCACGTATGGTTGTTTGTCCACACCTTAAGTGTTTAAAGGCTTTAGCAGGGGTCTCCAGCTTTTTTCCAGGTGTGTATTACAGTGAACTTCTTAAGGTCAAATCCCCCCATGGCTGAAACCTAAACTTACCATGTACTATTAAACAAAATCTAAGGGGACATTTTATTGTTTTTTTCAGCTTGTTTTTTCCCTTCCCATCAATCACCATCATCATTTCAAGGGCACAGGCCAGAAAAGCAGCTAAAAACCTGATTGTAGCTTTGGGAGACATGTAATTATGTGATCATTGGCTTGGCCCAATTTTTTGTGTCACACTTTTAAATGTCTCCCATCTATAAAAATGTTTCTGATGTGATTGTTATGTGAATTACGAAAGGTGTAATTCTGCATTTTTCTAGATTCATCTTCCACCATCAACCTTAAAATAAAAATTCTAAGCCATTCTCAGATGACTGCGCACAGTTTGACGGTCAACACCTGTGATTTACTGGCCACCTAACCTTGAATTAAGAGGAAAACACACTAATAAAAAGTGTAGACAAAATGCCGGGGCTCTTCTCTTTGGAGGTAATACTATGTCTGGCTCTTGAGAGCAGGAGGAACAGTATTATGTGTTTGAACTTTTCATAAAGCGTCAGCTGCTCTGAAACCTGACAGCTCTGACCTCGACAGAACTTTACCAGATACCGTTTAACGCTGTCAGCAGTACTGTTTTCCTCCATAACTCTGTTCTGTAACATAGAGTAAACCAGACTGTGAATAAAAAAGATGAAACATGGGTTTGATCCTTCTAGATTTTTTAACTGATTTAACTCCTGCTAATACCTTTTCTTCCATTTAATTTTTTTTTTTTTTTTTTTTTACAGATTTTATGTATCTAGCATTATGTTGGTCCATGGTCTCATTTTATGTTGCACAGTTCTTGTATTGTCTGGGTTCACTTCATAAATTTCACTTTATATTGTCCATTATGTCTTTTGTGTTTGTATTTAAGTGTTCACTGATTTAAACTGAGCTCCTTGTTTTTTTATTTCCTTTTGTGCTTAAGATCTTGTGCTCTGTCTTTTGTATGCTTCTGCCTGTTTATCAGAGCACCTTGTAAACCTCTGTTTTCAAAAATGCTGTACAAATAAAGTTATTATTTGAAAATATGTCTCTCAATGGGTGTAATTCTTATAGCCAATCACATTGAAATTGTGTGATCTGCAGCTCAAAATTAGCGGCTCTTGTTCAGATGTATAAAGTGTTGTTTGCAGTGAAGTTTTATAACACAGTGCAATGTGACTGCCAGCCAGGAAATGTTAACTACATTATGGTGTGTATTTTTAATAAAGTTAAACAGAAATGTAGCGCCTTTGACTGTCAGCGTGGTAATTGTTGATGCTGTTGCTGCTGTGGGTCAGTCTCCCTCCTCCACTGAACACAGAACTTCATAGTAAAGTCTCACTCTCTTTTGTTAAATATACGTCTTCATTGACAGAACATGTTTTGAAACTGACAGGGTAAAATCTATTTAGGTGACTAAACAGTCATATTAGATAATGAAACGTTTGATTCAGACAAAATAAACTGGTTTTTTTTGGAAAGTGGTGGTGTGAAAGCTCTCAGGAACTCAAAGAACCAGACTCTGGTCTACCTGAGAACAGGGGTTCTTGGTCCCCTTTCAAGTGGACCACAGTTGGGTTAATGAATGTGAAAACCATGTGACCAGACAAAGACCAAACAAGACATTTGAACAAAGCTAACGTAGCATTCACTGACCATATAAGGCTCAGTGTGGCTGATGTTAGCATTGCAAGAACCATTTACCTTCAGTCCTTTAAACAGGTCGACATCTAAGATTCTGTGCAGAATACGATTACCCACTAAACCAGCCAGTATGAAAGTGCCCCCAGATGCAGCCTAAATGAAACTGATGGGGAGCACGCAAAATCAAACATACGCAGCAGAAGTCAGTGTTCATAATATAGTGGATAAACAATTCATATCCTAACCTCAGTGATACATTTTATGCACACTGTCTTTAGGAACCAGAGAAACCTGTTCAGCTCAACACTGCTTCTTCTCAAGTCCTGGACTAACAGACTGAAAAACTCCTTAGTCCCTCACGCCATCAGACTGTACAACTCCTCACTAAGGAGAGTACAGGAAGACAGAAAAAGGGGAGGAGCAGTAGCCATATTTTTATTTTTATCTTATAGGTATTTGTTATTTAGATTATTCCTATTTTTTATATCTGCAAATTGTTTTGACCTTTAACTTTTGACATTGTGTTCTTTTTTGCCTGTGGACTATTCAGTGCTAATGGAATCTCAATTCCACTGAAAGAGTCTTTCCAAGAGATTAATAAAGTTCTATCTAATCTCTTCTAATATTATCTTTTCTCATCTAACATAATTTAAGGGAAAAAAATTCCATGTTACACTGTATCTATTTTTCTATTTATTTTAAAGTGCAATGTATTTATTAGGGCTGAACGATTTATCATTATCGTATCTATATCGAAATATGACCACTAAAGAGATTAATATCAAAAAAGCAACAATGTAAATGATATAGATTTCTTATATGAAATACTGTCCATATGGTTCAGCCCTCGTATAAATGGATGAATGTGATTTGCTGTGGAGAAACGCCTTCTCATTCTGGTGATATCTTGGTCTTAACAATAAAGTTGAATTTGACTTGAATATAAAAAGTGTAGGAACAGCATTATTTAAAGAGTTGAGTGGTGCATTCTAGCACGAAGAAGTTAATACGAAACAGCATCACTAAGTGCACAACGATTACACCAGAGGAAGAAAGCTGCAGAGTTTTGGCTCCATGAAATTTAGTGGTTTTATAGGAGAGCAGATGATCTACAGCACTTAGATGATGTGCTGTAGAAATCACACTTTAATGTCCAGATGCACATCTGAGTTTGTTTTACTCCCCTTACCATGAGATAAACATCTACCCCTACTGCGGTTGTTCTTAACGCATCCAGTCAAATCTCTCTTTTACGGTTTTGTGTCGGTCACACACGATGATGTCATCAGGCCTCCCACTCAGCTCAGTGAACTCAGGCATTCAGACATGAGCTCACTCAGACTTTAGGTGGATAAAATACTAGGGGGATTCTACAAAGGTAAAGTCAAAGTGAAAACTCTGCTGTCTACGTTCACATGTATGGCTAACCCGTAGGGCTGGGATGATACACTTTTCTCCCGATTCGATTTTTATGATTTTTTAGGTGTTGATTCGATTTAAATTGCAATTCTACAATATTGGCGATGATTGTGAATTGCTTATTCAGCAATATATTTTAACCAGCTGTTTATACTCTCTCTTCAAAGGCCTGGATTGCATTTACAAGTGGCTTATTAACACAGACTAAACTGAAGCATTTAATTTTGGAAAAAAAATCAATTTTTGAACAAAAAATCTATTAAAAAATCGTCAAACAAAAAATCCTAATACTTATGTGAATCGATGTTTTTCTCCCACCCCTACTAACCTGGGTAAAGTCCAGATAATTTCAGTGTGTTTTTGCAAATGTGAATGGGGTTTTAAGCACAGGCAAGTAATTGAAACCACTCATGATAAGAAATGGGAATCCATAACCAATTCAAGAAAAGAATCAGAAGAATTTTTATTGTTGCTTCACAAAGCCCTGCCCTCTACTTTGTTCTGGATGTCGAGGCAGTCAGCATGCTCGACAACAAAAAAGTTAAAGAAATAAACAAGGAAGACGGGAGAGAGAGGCTGTCACAAGAGATGATCAATTTACGACTTCCTGGAGCATTTCTCTGTACAGAGCAGCATTGAATATCAGAAGAGCATATTTGTTAACGTTGTTGGCTCTTGCCTCACAAAAAAAACTAAGGAATTGTTTTTCAACTGGCAGCATCAAAATGGCACTGATATCAATAAACCTTATTAACTTTCACCACTACTCATGACAGGCTTCAATGCAACTCTGAGCAGCTACTGATATTTTAGAATGAGTGTCAAATCCAAACTTCAGCTTCACGACATAAAAGATGTGTCACTATTATTTAAACACTGGCTATTCATGCTTCAATAAGGACCCATATGTAACATAAGTGATCAAAACAAACACTCCCAGCTCACAAAAAATGGGAAATAGAAAACAGGTCATGGATTATTAAATTACAAGATTTGCTTCTCCACCCCCTTGTCTCTATTTACACGGTGCTTTTCTATTATACAAAATCAGCAAGAGAAATCAACACCAGCCAAAGGCAGGCAGAGGCTGGTAGGATGTTTGCTAGAAATCAGCTGGGTTGGCATAGAGCAGACAAATTGGAAAAGTTTAAAAAAAGGTGTGAATCTTTGATCAACAGAAAAAAGTAAATTTAGTATCAATGATATGATGAATGAGTCCATCGTTGCCCTCTACACATTTGAGTGGAGCTCCAAAATCATTTTTAGATGTTCAACAACTCAATCAAGTTTTATCATCACAGCTTAAATGACACAACTGTTTCCTGCAGCATCTGGGTTGGTTAGTTAGCCACCAGACATGTGCAAAAGAACATTTACTTCATGCTGTAATGTCTAAATAGTTGTAAATATGCTGAAACAAACAATACAAACACATGACCTCTACGTCTTCAATACATTTTAGTGTGCATTTAGTTTTTTACAGATTGTGGCGACGCATGAATCCATTTGAATAAAAAATCAAATCAAAACTGAATTGAATTTCAACCCACTAAAATTGTCAACCCTTCTTGGCTACATAACTAACCTGACTAGTAAGCCATCTAACAAGCTAAAATAGTAGGGGATAGTGAAGTGGCTGCATGTGGAAATCTCAATTGGTTGCACCAAGTCCTTGTAAGTTTAGATGACAGAGACAAGACAACGTAGATGGCAGCCCCCGGGTGTAGACAGTTATTAAAGGATAAGTTTGGTTCCTGCAGCTTTCACATTGTTTATAGAATGAAGTAGAACAATATACTCATCCAGAAGGCTTTCCTGATCCAAACAGTGCTTCGGGAGATATTTAGTAGGAGTGGGAGAAAAGATCGATACACCAAAGTATCGCGATTTTTTGTCTGCCGATTTTAAAATCGATATTTTTATTCAAAAATCGATATCCCCCCCCCCCCCCACACACACACACACGCACACTCACACTCTATAGGCGCTAAAGTCGCCAAACTGAGGCAAGCGACATTGCTGGATAAAATAGGCCATAGCTGTTAAAATAGTGCTGAGTAGATTTACTACTTTTCACCAGCAGATAGTGGACAGGAGACAGATTTCTATTCAAAGTTTTGGTGTATATTTATTTTAAAACACACACACCGGACCGAGGGACGCGAGTGTGGCTGCAGAGGCTGTGGAGCGGGGCAGAGAGAGAGACACAGAGTGATAGAGACTGAGTGAGAGTACTCGCGATGCCGAGAGTACTTTGTCAAGTACTGTCTGACTCTGAATCTGAGGAATATTTACTCTCTGAGGATGACGGTCAGTCGTCCAGTGAGAACCAAACTGGCAGCGAGTGTGCGCAGTGGGAGCAGCTCCGCGCGCCATTACAGTCCCGGAGCAGTACATACCGAGAGCTTTTCCTCTCCATGGCCGGCGACTGCCGAAGAGGGTACATGGTCTGGGATGCAGGGAAGCTCAAAAAACCGCGAAAAGTGACGGTGTTAGCGGAGAATGAGACCGCAGAGCTCTGGTCAGACGAGAGAGAAGCCGGGGGTAAACAGTGCAGGCAGCAGAGGCGTTCATGCTCGGCCCGTAAATTACAGCGATGACGATGGCTGGGAAAACTAACCACTTTGAAACTATAGCCTTTTTAAATCTTGATAGCAAAATTGAATATTTCTTGAAAAAACTCTGTTGCCTGAAGGGATAATAAGCAACTTTTTATATGCAATCCAGGCTTTTGAAGAGAGGGGGCATAAACAGCTGGTTAATATATATTGCTGAATAAGTCCTAAAAACAGACTCACATGTGATGTGTATTTTCCTGATATAGTCTGTTGGCATCATCATTGTTCATCTTTTTCACTGGTTTTAAAAAAGCTAACTAAAGATTGCAAAAATCGGCAGTATCGTAGAATCGCAATTTAAATCGTATCGGCACCTAAAAAATCGCAATAAATCATATCGGGAGAAGAGTGAATCGTCCCAGCCCTAATATTTAGATCCAAAATCGAGCGGCGGACATCCGTATAATGGTAGCACATAGGGCATACAGTGCCGCTCCTAAAACTGCATTAATCGTCCAAAAACTCATTAGTTTCCCCAATATTCCATAATGGTCCGTTCGGGCTACTCCTCCACAACAGCCTGTGTCACTCCAGACATGTTGTGTGACTGTGCTGACCTCTGAACTGAAGAAGAGCGCTTGCTCCGCACATGCGTCATGTCCTCTGAGTTTTTCTACCTTTCATTTCTGTATTTTCCAGATGGTGAGAAGAAGCAGTAGGTTTACACAATTCTCCATCATGTTGTGAAAATGTGCCCCCCCCCCCTTATTTACCCCACAGTAATAAATTAGTAATGTGTCTACTTTTTCATTTTCAGTTAACAAAACTTTTTTCAGATTTTAGTCTTTTTAGAAACAACTCAGCACAAGAAACATAAAGACTACCTCATTACAAAAGCTTTTTAATGTTTGGTCAAATAGTGTGGTATAACAAACTGGTCTGAGTATTTTAGAAAATGCTGAATTATTAGGGCTTTCACGTACAATTATCTGAAGGGTTTACAAAAGATGGTCTCAAAAGAGAAAATATCCAGTGAGGGAGTTATTTGGGTGAAACTGCCTCACTGATGCAAGTCAGAGAAGAATGTCTGGAGTTGTTTAAGACAATAGAAAGGGCAATAGTGATTTAAAATATCACTTGGTACATCTAAGAAATGCATGTCCAATTTTAAAGCAAATGGAATACAGCAGCAGAGGGTGACATCAGGTGTCACTCCTGTCAGCCAAGAAAAGAAAACTCAGTTTACATTTCATATGGGCACTGGACAAAAGAAGATGGGAAAATGGTTCTTGGTAGGATGAATCAATTTCTGCTGCAACATTCAGATGGTAGAGTTAGAGTTTGACATTGATAACATGAGAGCCTGGATCATTCCTGCCTTGTGTCAAAAACTATATCATTTCACTCTCTCTCTCACCAGTTTCTGACTATATCCATCATCTAATCACAAAGAAAAGAATTACAGAGCCTAAAAATACCTCTTTAAGAAAAGGTTTTGTATCCTTTTGCTGATGTTTGCATTATATCTGCCACACTTTGATCATTGCTGAAAGGTTTATAAAATTAGAAGAGAAATAAAACAAAGAAATATTAAGTATTGTGAGACTTCTCTGTGGAACTGCTCTATAAGTTACAGATTCCTAGTAAACAGGAATTCCTAGTAACAGAAGCTTTGTACCATAGGCCATCTCCAATCATAACAAAGCAACCAAATGACTGTGTCTCCTGTGATGTAATTATGTGTGCTCTATGTTTCTATGTGTGTTATAGGTTTCCTAAATGTATGTCTTCTTGTTTGACAGACTGTGAAAACAACATAACATCTTAAATAAAACTACTTTATTCAAACATATGTCCGCCCAAATGGTCTTGAAATGGGTGAACTTTTATGATATTTGTTTCAATTAAAAAGAAAAACAGATTTCAAAAGAGTATCCAGACTTTGGGCCCTCCTACAAGTTTCTCTTCAGCATCCAGATAAAAGAAGATGTGGATCATAAATGCCGAACATTGAAAAACTTGCATCTGTGTTTGTAAAACTCACCAAATGAGCGTTCTCTTTTGCCTCTTGAACTTGCTGCACCTGTGGTTCAGCTACAACTTTCGTGTCCTGGTCAGAAGTCATGAGCCGTCTGCTTCTTGGCTCCTCAGGGAGAAGTCTCTGTGTCACCAAGTAAGCTACAGGGGAGCAGAAGGGACAAACAAGTTAGACTCACCACTGGATGTTGATTATTACATAACCATGGCATAATATCAGTTGTTACAGGTGTGCAATGGAAAAGGCAAAAGGGCTTTGTCCGATAGTGACTTTATAAGAGCCTGGAGAGGAGCGGTGAAGTTTAAAAACATCAAAATGAGTGTGCTTCTTTATATCAAAACCAAATAAGACTTTAAAATGTCCGTTTAAATTCATAATAAAACACTTTACAGCAAGCTCCGAGGCTGAATTTAAATTAGCTTTCCACAAGCAACAGGTCTAGTTAACTTTTTTTATGTGCAAAAGAAACATTAAGTTGACTGCAAACTTAACTACTGATGAATTATAAGACAGTTTTTGAAAGCATATAGCAGTAGGGCCTCATAAAACCCACCATCACAACTCGCTGACAGAATTACAGAATTAGCCTCCTGAGACCCAAGCTTTTGTCTGGTTTGCATTTTGTATTTCTCTTGCTATTTGGGATGAGTAAGACCTCATAAGTATAAATCACTGAACTTGGTTTTTGAATTAGAAGTGGTTTTTGCAAAAAATGATGTCCTCATATGTGGACAGTGGGCTTATAATATTTTTTTTATTATTATTGCTTTTTAGGCCCAGAAGGTCCCAATTAGTGTACATACAAAATTTTAGCTTCCTACAATGAGTCGTTCTCTCAAAAATCAATGTCCTCGTATGTGTACAATAGGTCTGTCTAACTTTATGATACAAAAAGACAAAACTGGTCAAAAAAAAGGATGGAACATTTTGTTTCAAAATGCAAACATTGGTGTTTACATGAACAGTGTAAACAGCTTTTTTATTCAAAGCCCCAAAATGGCTAAACAAAACAAGAACAGTGCAAATATGCCAAGTATTACACTTTTTTTAGCATCAACAGTCTAAACAGGTTTTTTATCCAAAGCCCAAATATGGCTTCAAGAGCTGCTGTAGAAGCATTTTGCCGTTTTCAGTGAAATGGGTGTAATGTTGTGGTATTACCACAGGATGGCAGGGGCAGTGTCCTTAAATGTGATTAATAGGTCAAAGTTAAAAAAATGAAATATTATGGATCTGAGAGGCAGAAATGTAATGTCCTCATATGAGGACGCAGGGTCTCAGGAGGTTACCCATTAAAAGGAGAATTCAATATAAAAACAGGATATCATGGAAAGGCTGCCATTTTACATAAAAGCTTTTTTTTCTGCATAAAAAGAAATGAATCTCTCAGAAGAATGCTCTGAGGGGGTCACTAAGGCTGGGGACAGAGCTTGCTTTACTTCCCCTCCTCCTCCTCCTCCTCTCAATATAAACATGAAGACAATAACAGATTTTATAGGGCCCAATTTCTTCAAAATTTCATTGGCTTAGACCAAAATAGAGATACACAATCATAAACTGAGACCATCTAAAATCATAAAAAAACTATCAATGTCTTTCAATGCTATGTTGACACATTATCAGAACAATAAAGGTTGTTCAATAAGCAAATGTCATAACAAATCTGCAAGAGTCAAGCCAAGAGCAGGGGCAGAAAACAGACTCAGGTACAAGTATTTCCTGATTTCACCTGAATATGTATTTTAATCATATCTCACTTTTGAAGCTTCGTGACATATGTACGTTTTGAAGACCCCAGTGATTCTTTAAAGGATTAGTTCAGGTTTTCACCTCCGCAAAGAAGGTTATATTTTTGCCAGCGTATGTTAGATATTGGTGGTGATCAAGAAAATCATTTTTTTCTCAATAACCATCTAACTAATAATGATATCAACACGATTCCAAGTTCTAGGTGTGGATTTTTTTAGGGTCAAGGAATCACATTATGATGGTAACTTTATCATGAAGCAATTGTTAACAGATATAAAAGCAAATTAAGAGGTACCTTGGCAGAGGTTTGCACTCTGAGTGCTTTGTAGTTTGTGTAGGCGCCCATTTCACTAGTAACTATGATTGCCAATTAAGGAACCTGCAAGCTTTGTCCCTGAGGGGAAGGCATCTGGGGCGGACATCTAGCTTGTAAGCATCTTAATTACCCCTCTTCTGGGTTAAACTACAGAAAGACCCAGCGTTTAATTTTTCCTTGACCTTTATGGCCACCAAATCTGTAGTTTAGCTTCACAAGAGCTCCTTCCTTTTCAAGACTCCCTTCCCTATGTGGGCACTGCCTGCTTGGAATGGTCTGCAGATCCATTCTATGTTAATTGGTAAGTTCAGCACTGCTTAGATGGCACCATGTTGCCAACAACTCTGTATTCATCCCAGTATCTACACGCTGCGAAAGGCTTGAACTGACATGAAACTATGGTAGGATATCACTTTGGTAGGTCTATTTGAGTTGAGGAAACAAAACCTTCAGGCAACTGCCGGCACCGCACAAAGAGGGAGAGGGACTGATCTTAGCGCCGCTGAATGTTTGCCTTGTTCATCAAAGTGATCCATCATGTGAAGGAGAAATGTTAAATAAACTAATGGCAATTTTAAAACAGGAAAAACAGAACATGTCCTCTTTGATGTGACAGAATTTGCACTTATTGTCAGTTCACTTTGTTACTTTCTTTGTGGATAACCCAGTGAAAATTACCTATTAAGCCCTAGATTTTCACAACAAACTGTTCTTTGTGTTTTAACCTTGTAATTTAACCTGTTTAAAGCCAGCAAATCTGTACTTAATATCTCATCGCCTGTCAGTTGCTTTAACCCTACATAATCCCCTGTTTGTGTTGAGCAAGATCTGCAAAGACTTTTCTAATCACTCATTTTTGTAGAGGATAAATGAATGTGGAGCAAGTTGTCAGCATCACTTTATCTCAATGGCAGCAGATTCAGTGGGAAGAGTCTCCCCAGCCGATCACTGCTACCGAATCTGACCTCAATGCTGCACATTTCTAGAGATAAAATAGGGAGGAGCACCCCACGAGTCCAAACATCTCTGGAAACACCTTCTTTTCTGTCCCGCTGGAGCCATTTGTAAAGCACTGATAATCCACCCCAACAATCGGGTGCCTGTCTGTGACACGGGCCCTCGCTGTGTTTGCATACAAAGCAGAAAAAGAATGGCATGGCTGTAAAGCTGGCGACCTTTGATCCACATACTCATTCCTATACACACGGTGCATGTGTGTGTGTTTTGCCACAGCAATGAATGGGGCTAAACACAAGTCTCCATCAATACTCTACAGCCTTCAAAACAGCTGTTGTGTGATATACTTTGGTGAACAGTAAGCTTGACACCTGTTGCATTTAACGCCTGTGATTTAAAAGCACATTTCCTCAGTCACACCACAGCAAACAATAAAAATTCCAGGCTGCAAAGACACGTAGAATAAACAGAGATCAGAGATTTCAGAGATTTTTTGAACACTTGGAACAGGCAGACCTAACTCACATGATGGTATTTAGCAGCTGTTGATATACATAAGGGCTGCCATGTTGGACTCAGTATTTCTATCTGTTCCAGCATGATGGAAGTCCACTTTAACTGTAAATGGACATTCAAATTGAAAATATGCAACTCTGCAGCACATTAGGGCACCTGAAGCAGTGAACTGACCCATCCAACAGAGGGCACTTCCAGCACAACCCGATCTTGCATAGCTCTCTTGATCTCAGCATCAAGATTTACAGCTTGAAAAAAATGGAGGCAGGCAAAGCCACTCCATGTAAGCACTTTGGGCTCCACACCACTGATGGAAAAATAAAAAAAAACAAACCAGAGAATGTGTCAATAACATGCCGATTAGCAACTATACTTTTCATCTACTACAGATCAGTGGGCCTTTTTGTTAGCATTCCACCCAAGTGTGGCAGCGGTGGAGGACTGCTCAGCCCAGTCTCACGTCCTTGGTTCTTTCCTCCCCCAAAAGAAGTGTTTTCAGCTTGAAAGCCTTTTAATTTTCTCGTGTTTCCTGGTTTGCCCCGTCTTAGCCTCATTTTGTAAATTCACCTTGTTACCTCTTCCAAGAAGGGTATGTTATTGCCGGTGTCTGCTTTTTTGTTTGTATGTCTGTTTGTTTGTTTCTCTGTTAGCAACAAAATTAAAAAAGTTAAGGATGGATTTCGATGAAATTTTCAGGAAATGTCCCGATTGAAACAAGGAATAAATGATTCGATTTTTGGGAGTGATCCAGATCAGTGCATCACTGCCGTGACAAAGAATGAGATTTTTGTGAATAACTACTCAACTAAAATAGATATCATTATGAATCCAATTGCTAATGGTATGTTTTCATGGTCAAGGAATCTAAAAATTTAGATGAAATAAAGGTAGGAATAATGTTTGTGGTAAAAATCACAATATGGGGGAGGACTGTGGCTCTGGTGGAGTCTGGACTCTCCGAGTGCTTTTCGAGTTTCTCTTTAAAAGAATAAAAAAATAACTGTTTTAACTTGACTTATTATGTTGCTTACCTTTTTCCTGAAACTGAGGTTGTGTTTGTAGCATAAATATAAACATAATACATTATTATCACTCAAGAGATGACAAATGGTTGTCATAATTTTGTCAAAAACCACATGCAAGGGTTTTTATTTTTTTGTGTTTCCAGCCTTATGGATGGTTTGAGGATCTTTTGTGGTTTTTAGAACAATGTTGGGTGTCTGATGCTGGATTGTGTGCTTTTTGAGTTTTAAGTTTTCCTCACATTCCTTGAAAATGTCTCTTCTGTGAGCCCCTTGTCTGAGGCACTCTGTCTCTTTCTACTTTTGTTCTGTGTTTAGGTTTATTCTGCAGTTAGTGTGTATTTGTGAGGGTTCCTTAATCTAACATTTGCTTTATGTTGGTTAATTCATTTTGAGCTTGAGCTCTTGAGCTTTGTCTTCTGTATGTTCCTGTATGTTTGCAAAGCCCTAAGTAAACCCATGCTTTTAAAGTACTGTACAAATGAAGTTATTATTATTGTATGTGCTACAAGTACTACTTGTCCACCACACAAGATAGTTTTGAAAAATCATAGTACAGTCACTTCACAAGTCATGGTATTTTTATGTTGTGGGGCAAAGTGTAGTCACAAGACTTCATACAGGGTTTACAACGCAGCCAGACTCGTACGCTGTGACAAGGCCGACCCTGATCACAGTACATGTCATTTCCTCTCTGATGATGCAGTGACTCAATCAAAGCGTCTAGACGAAGCCTGAACCAAAACACACACCTCGCTCCATCCTCCATCCTGATCTTGCTCCTTTCGCTGCCTTGCTTCCACCCTGCCAGATCATGAGAAGTGATTTATGACCCAAAGCTTCTCTGTTGGTCCAAAATAAGCCTGATGGAAGTGTGTGTGTGTGTGTGTGTGTGTGTGCATGTCTGTGGAGGAGTTTATTTTTAGTCAATGGGGGAAGATGGTGACCAGGCATCTTGTGTTGAACCTGAATTTACCTCCATCCGACCAACAGGCTGCTGCACTGATGGTGTAATACTGCTCATTTCTAAGAGCTTCATCATTTTCTTGAACCTACCAGATTAATTTAACACCTTACTAATAACGAAAGTAACATCCCCCAAATGAGAAAACAATAACTCTGAAATTTTAATTAATTTTCAAGAAGAAGCCCTTTTTGTTAAGCATTTGTGCTAAATTTTGTCATGCATTTTTTTCACTTTTTACTCAAATATCAATTTAGAGGTGTTCTCCCAGAAGGAGGGAAGGCAGCTGCCTGGTAGAGGTGTACATTTCTAGCTAATTAAGCTCTGTTTCCAATCTGACAGCGGTGCTTTGTATCTGGTGATCCACTTGACACCATGTATGAATGCAATTAGCTGGCTAAATGGTTATTGTTGGTTAACAAAACAGCCTGCACCTGATTTACAAGTACATTAAACCAACTCTTCATATTCTCTACATAGACCTGAAATCCCAGTCAAACACTCAGTCTTGACTAATGTGACCATTGGCCACTAGTATCCATTGTAGATATTATTTATGACTTGTGCCTTGGTGCCAAAATGATCTCCACTTAGGGCTGGGTGATATATCGCATTTTTTTTTAATTATTAAAATTTTTCAACAAGATATTCAATATTGTTATTGATGCCTTTAAATGGCATGAAGCTCACAACCATTTCCACCAAATCTCATGACCCTGTGTTCGGCCGTCCCTGAAAGGGGGCAAATTTTTGAAACATAAAAGCCTACCAACAACAGTCCCCTGAGCAGTAGTAATACGGAGGAAAAAAAAAAAGACAGGAGTAATGCTAAATGGTAAAATGAAAAACGGTGGCTTGATGATTCATGTTCAAGATCTCAGACGAGTAGCAGAATAATGTTTTGTTTTTGTTTTTTTACAGAGAATGCCAAAACAGGTGGCAAGAAAAGCTTGGGCACAACAAATCTTTTTCACAAGTTACAAGGTTTTACAGCTCTCTATATCAAAATAATCTCACTAACCTTCATTAATCTGCATTAAACATGTTTATATATGTATAAATAGAATATAGCCTTACAGTTAAAATATCAAGATGTACATTTTGGTCCATATTCCAGCACTATAACTAAACAGGATGAAATCAAAAGATATTTACTGTAAAATATTATGGAATGACTGAACAACAGGAGCAGTTTTGCATCGAACAGCTAGATTTCGCTTTATTTTGATCCAAAAAATGGAGAACAAGTTGTAGGTAGGCTGTATCAGCATACACCAAACAGGGCTTATATTATGACCACTGACAGGTGAAGTGAGTTACACTGATCATCTCTCCATCAGGTTAGTGGGTGGGATATATCAGCCAGTGAACACTTAGTCCTCAAAGCTGATGTTAGTAGCAGGAAAGATGGGCAAGCATAAGGATGTGCATGAAGCCAATACTGTGATAGTTAGACAACTGGGTTAAAGCTTCCCCAAAACTGCAGTTCCTGGTCTGTAGTGGTCAGTATCTATCAAATGTCAAGGAAAGAACAGTGGTGAACTAGGGACTGGGTCATAAGTGGCCAAGGTAAACCAATTACAATACAGACAGCATTGAAGTTTGTGGGTTTGTAAAGCTGCAGAGCAGTCAGGGTGGCAGGTGGTCACACTGTAACGTCTGATAGGTGTATAGCTAAAGTAATCAAAGCAGCAAATAACCACAATGAACAAATATATGGATAAGAAACTGAAAAGGGAACTGAAGGCCAGCTGTGGTACCACTGCCAACATTAGAATTAGCCACGATTTTCTACATATACCAACTAAGCATTGTTTACCCCCTAATCACCCACTCCCTAAGTGCTCAGTCTGCCCCAGTTTTCTGGGTGTTTTCTTAACTTTAAAACTATTTGTAATAATACATTTTCACCTGCATTTAGAGCTGGTAGATATGGCTTAACAATAAAATCCCTGATTTTTTTTCCTAATGCTCGATTTATATTTTTAATCAATTTTTACCCCTCTCAAGAAGGAAAAACCTCCCAGTGACACAAAATAAAAAGAATCCAAGTTTTGCCTGTATGCTATCAAAATGTTTCCCCAAACCTTTCCCTCTTAAAGTTAAAGTTAAACACTGAAGGGTGAGTTATTTTCACAGTACATAAACACTCTAAAACTTTCTGATCAATATTTAATCTCATACAAAAAAACAAAAAAAACCTTAGCATGTGTATGTGCAAAACCTGACAGGGCAATATTTATATTTTTAAACATTGCAGCAAGTTACAACTGGAGTAAGTCAAGAAAAAAATCCTTTATTTTAATTTCTAAATCTTGTGCAGTCAATTTCACCCTTCACTGGCACTGTAACCCTGTGGTTGACTTTTTGCTGCCTTACCACTGTATTTAAAATTATGAAAGTCCAAAAATTGCCTTTTTTCCTTATTTACCTCTCTAAATAATGCTTGTAACATCTTTTTGTATCCAACTGGTGGTGCAGTACATGAATATAACTCTTTGATAACTGAAAAGAACTGAAGTGAATCATTTGCTCTTTAGAAATCCTAACATCGTCATAAGAAAAACCCTTGTCACATACTTCCAGATCCTCTTACAACCAACCTGTGATTCCTCACTAAACTGGGTCAACTGCTGAATAACTAAATTCTGCTTTCTGTGATGTTCTCAAATGAAAAAACATGAAGAAAAAAAACATTTTGTTGCAGAAAAGTAAGGAATCCATTCATACCCAGGTTAACCCTTAACCGGTAAGAAAACTAGCTGGTTGACCATCATATCTGATTCCTGATTAGGTAGTTAGAAAAATAAAACCTGAAATGTTGCGAAATGAAGAGAAAGGACAGTAATTTTACCAACAAATAGTTTGTTGCAAATGTATTTCTTAGTTTGAAAGGCAAAGGATAATCCATATATTGCCCAGCCTTAACGGCACTGAGCCTGATTTGAAAGTATATGACTGGGAAGATCCCTAGACGACACAAATAGAAACTCAAAACATTTAAAATCTGCTGTACGATCTGTGAACAAATTGTCACCACCTACTTTCTGCTTGTCTCTGAAAAATGTCAAGCACTCCAGGAAAGTGATAAGGCATTTCCCTGCAGGCAGTTCAAACAGGATATGAGAATTAATTAGGGATGGATATGAGAATTCTAGTCCTAAAGTATTGGTTTGTGATGCCCTTACTGGAGTAACATGACAGGCACTTTGAAGTGGCAGCCGAGGGCATTAACATGAACTCAGGGAACA
This sequence comes from Scarus forsteni, assembly GCA_036419115.1. NCBI lineage: Eukaryota > Metazoa > Chordata > Actinopteri > Labriformes > Labridae > Scarus > Scarus forsteni. The sequence continues at coordinate 12,627,134 of JAZDUH010000157.1, read as the reverse complement.
GGATGTGGTCAAGCTGGGAAATTATTCCTCTGGCTTTTTGGACCACCTGTCTGTGCCATCAGGAACACGAGCTTCTTTGCTGAACTCCGCTGATTACAGAGCAAACTGTAACAATACTGTAGAGGTTATTTAAGCTCTTACAGACAGACCATTACATCAGCAATTAAAGAAAATGATATGATCATTTAATGAGGGACTAATATAAAAAAATAACTTCATTTATACTGCACCTTTAAAACAGATGTTGACAAAGTGCTTTAACAAACAAAATACAGGCAGAAAAAAGAAGCAGAAAACAGGGTACAATAAATCAATTTTCAGGTCAAACAAAGACCAAAAGAGTAAGATGAAAAGGCACAGACAGTCATGACAATAAAGAAACAAAGGTAAAGAAAATGGTAAACTGGTGAGCTGAAAAAAGGAGCTGAAGTATGATGGGAATATAGTAAATTAGTACAGTTTAATATGTCAACACATACATATGAATAACATTAGTAAATAAAGTATTTTCTTTTATTTATAATATAAGGTGATAAGACAATAAAAAAATGATAGATTTAAACATTACAGATTAACTAATGACGGTTAATTGCTGATGACATCATATAAGGAAGAAGGAAAAGAAGAGGGTAAATAGAGAAAGAATAAACAGAAATGGGATTAAAACATTGAGAAACCAGCAAAAACAGCAGGGATTAAAATAGTTTAAAAAGTGATTGCAAAGTAAGTCCAGTCATTTCAGTAGTTAATACATAATACACACTGATTTTGATCAGCTCTGCCTCTGTCAGGAAATAATGAACCCAAAAATAGGCTATGCCAGAGAGTTCTTTCACTCAAGGTGGAAGGACAATTACAGTGCTTTCCCATTTGTGGCATCTCTTCAACTGGGCTTGACTGCACAGTTTGGATACTACCTGCTCTGTTTCCACAGCAATATAGACTGTATTAGTGTCTCTTCAAGGGGGGCTGGACTGTGCAAAACTCATCAAAACAAAGGATTCACATCCGTGTGTAAATCATTCATTTGCGAGTGATTCTTAAATGGAAATTGCCCGCAAATTTGTAAAATAATGTGTAAAATAGTTGACAGAACGGGTCTGGGTAAGTCAGGGGTGCTGCGAAAACTGCAGCTTAGGAGATCACATGATTGCATTGTCTGAAATTGCAATTTCAATCTGAAAACGGTAAATCTTTTTTTCTACCTCATTGGAATATTGGTGCCTCGAGATGAGCAGCGCAATGCTCTTTATCAGGGATGTTTCAATCCCAATCTGAAGTATTTGATCAGGGCTGCTATCAGCATTTTTAATCAATCGGTGATGAGAGTTTACACTGATCATGTCAGCATGATTGTTTCATCAATTGAGCACCGTTTATGGCAGGCTATAATTGCACCAGCGATGTAGCAAGGAGCAGAAGCAGCTCTATTGCTAACATGTTAATGGGATGTGAATACTTTAATTAAGACAGCAAAAACAGTTCAAAACCATTTACAGTACAAAACTAAAGTTCTGTGGAAGTAGTGTAAGAGCTGCTTTTAATACAACCAAATTGAGGCAACATTTAGAAATAAAACATGAAACAGAACAGTAAGAGGGGAATCACAGAAGTAACTAGAAAAGCACTCAGAGAGCGCAGACCTCTGCCAAGCAGGATCAGAATTAAATTAACATTGGTGCTAAAGACACTGACCCTATATTAACCTGTAAAATTAAAAAGTGAATCCATTAGGAAATGGCAAGGACAAGATTTTTTTTTAAATTCTGCTCAATGAAAACCTGTGGGACTTTTTGAAATTTTGGGAATTTTTTTGCATCTAGACAAATGCAAACTACCACCAAAATCAAATTATTTTGAATTTGGGCCAGTACCAACATCTTCTGAAAATTTCAGTTAAGTCCATCCAATAGTTTTTGAATTATCTTGCTTACAAACAAATATAACCAGGCAAAAACATAACTTTCTTGGCGGAGGTAACGATTTTTGGTCCTTACAGAGAAGGATAAATATCCTAAAGACAGCTTTAAGGCCAAAAAGATTACAGGAGAGGTGGTTGAATTCATCACTAAGAGCAACCAGACCACCTTTGTGGAGGAATATGGAAGTTTCTGTCATCTTTTGAAGCTGACTCATGTTATGCCCTCTCCACACTACAGTGCAGACACTGCTTTACCAAAGCAATGTTAATGACAACAAAGAGGTCACCTAAAATATGATGTGACTGCTGTGAGTTTCATCATGGACATTCAAAGCTCTGTTGTTTGTCCCATGTCATCACTAAGACTCACCACCCACTGGAGTGATTCCTTCACTTTTGAGTTAAAGCCTGTTGTACTGCATGCATGCCCGTTTTTTTCAGGTCTCGTACAGCAAAGCATGTCAAATAGGCCATCGAAAAGATGCTGAGTACTTCGGAAAAAAACAAACAAAAAACCGTACATGTCGTCCTGTATGACAACGCACGAAATTTAAAAAAAGGCAGAGGACAATATGAAGTTCAAAGTGAAGGTACATGGAGGCTGCTGTCACAACACAGCATCACAGAGTCACAGTTACTTGCTTAAAAAGCTGATTTTTGTTTTCAGCTGATATGAACATTTTGCCAATATTAACAGCAGTTATTCAAATCAAGCATGTATATCCCATATACTGACTAAAATATTGGCAGAAGGTACAAATGCAGCACAATGGTTTACCTCACCTCCACTCAATGTCCACTTAAAAAATCTAAGTTATAATTTTTCTAACAATAAAACGTTTTTGTTACTTTACGTTTGTTCATGATGCATATTGACCGGTGTCATGCAGGGACAGGTCTTGCAAGTTAAACAGAGTCTTTGTGCTCTTGAAAAGTATCACTATGGATGTTGCCATCAGTAATAATGAGTTCAAAATAAAACGGGCAAAAAATCCAATATTACGCATGCCTACAAGAAAGATTTGAATCCTTAACAGTAGATCTACTACCAACTGGAAGATATTTAAAGTGTTACCAGTCATTCATCAGTCTGAGTATAATAAACTAAATCTAGTTGGACTTAGTTTGATGGAGTTAAACAGGGGCAGATTGCTGCTTTTTAAATAATCAGGTTGACAAACAAAGCATTAACAAATAAAACTAAAAAAAAAAACACCATGGGGTTTTGGTCTGGTGATAAGCAACCAGGAACATCCCATATATATGCTCCTGCCGGCCAAAATCAAATCCAACCTGTGGCCTGTTGGCAGCAGAGTGTCCTCCCCTCCTCTCTCTCTCCCTTTTCATGTCCAGTGTCTCTCTCTTATCAATTAAGGTACAGAATGCCTCAAAAATTACTCATTCCTGAATTGTTTTCTGTCACAGAATCACTGACAGAATCACAGAATTTGACATTAAAAGCAGAAATCAATATAAACTTGTAATATCACGGATAATAAGGCCGATATTTGTAGTAAAAAAGAACAGATGTCTTGAGAAAATGATCTGAGGGGGTCATTAAGGCTGGGGACAATGCATGCTTCACTCCCCCCTCCTCAATAATAATACAAACATATCGAAGCGATCGCCTGAGACACTGGCTAAATTGGCAAAGAAGTTACAAAACTCCCAGCTTACTCCAAAGTACAAGGCGGAGCAGTTTTCAAAAGATTATTCAGTGTCAGATGATCAAGGGTTCTGCAGATTTTGTCAACATACGGCTGACTGGACCCGTAAACATACTTTTGAGGACCTCCTGAAGAGTGAGAGATTATATTTAATTACTTTATACAGTGTCTCAGTGATACATATGTTTAAAACACTAAAAACTGAATTCTAAAAGAATTGAAACAGAAAAAATTTGACATAGGGACAGTTAAAATGAATTTTGGAAAAAAAATGAACAGATTTTATAGGGGCCCAGTCAGGGATAGCTTTGGTTACCATGAGGGCCACAATAGTGTTGTTCATATTATGGCATTAATCCGATGCACCCATCTAAACAATTGCAGTCACTTATCAAACAAAAAGAACAAAGAGTAATTCATTAAAGAATTAAACATTCAGACTCATAAACATAGTAATACTTAATTTAATGAGCTTATGTCATCTACATTGTAATTGCTCATATGGAGTTGTCACTGGTTCTTCACATTAATTTCCTTTAAAATATATTTTGTACTGCTTCTGAAAGTTTGACAAAAACAGTTAAAGCTTATTTATATTTCCTAGTAATATCTGTCATATTTTCCACTTGTATGTATAATTTTTTCATATTTAGAATTGGCTGGCAGGTCACACTAAAGGGGCAGGAGAGCTGCTGGTTACCCACCCTTGGTTTTGCTAAATCTAAACAACAGACCAGTAGGGCTGCCACGATTAGTCGACTAATCGTTGACTAGTCGACTATCAAAATAGTTGGCGACTAATTCAGTAGTCGACTAGTCGTTTGGTTTTTTTAGGTGTGTTTTCTCACAAAACTGCCGCTGTACCTCTGCTGTCTAGTCTGCCTATCTGTCCTGTTTTCTGGTTATCACACCTGCAGGAATCAACCCAACACACCCCGAAACACACTCATGCATGTGGCTTATGAACAACTACGCAGGCACCAAAGTTGCCAGGTCTGCTCATAATAAGCGATTTGGGCCACCAGCTGCATACTGGTGCAGTACGCTGCAGTTCATGCATGAAGTGACTAGTCGACTAATCGCAAAAGTAGTCGTTGACTAGTCGACTATCAAAATAGTCGTTTGTGGCAGCCCTACAGACCAGGACTTTGTTCAGACAGATACTCAGAGCTGATCAGGGCTGATCGGGCTTTTCTACACAGACACCAAAGTTCTGGAATGACCTTCCTACTGAAATGTGATTTGTAGACTCTCTCCTTTTTTATAACCTTGCAATGCAGATGGACCTGCCTGATAGTCAGAAATCATGCAGATCCACCTTGCCAAACTCCAACCTCCTATGACTTCACAGCCAAAAGCCGGACGGCTCAATCAGGAAAGAGAGGCGGAAACTGAAGACGTGACGACAGCAGGAAGTGACTGCATGTTTGAAAACAATGGTGGATTCTGAAGCAGTCTCCTTGAATGCAGCAATATCTGTGGTTTTATCAGAAATTGACTCAATTTCTTCTTTAAAAGAGGGGAACAGAACTGAGGGGCTAAGAAACTGGGAGAGAACACCGAAATCCTCTGCAGACGAGGCCAGTTAGTCTATGGTAGTCATGGTTACTCACTGATACCTGGTGAAATTTGCTCTCCTCAGAAGTTTGCTGGGAGAACTTGGTGGGGATCGTTGTTGATGAGGTTCATATCACATATCAGTGTAAATGATACATCTGTGTGGTATATTTAACGTAAGACAATTGTCTAAGGACTCACATGTAGTTTAGGCTAACGGGTAACAACAGTGTTGATCTGCTATGTCATACTGTGGCTTGATAAGATTGGTCTGTGATGAGTATGACTGCTGTTGTGTTTGAAGGTTCTGCCTCTGAAAACATTTTCTATGAGCTCTTCTCCAGATGGACCAGTGAAATATTTCCACGGCAAATATATAGAACCATTCATCTGGGGTTTCCTCTTTTTAGTCCTTTCTTAAAACTCTCTTTTATGATGAGGCTTTTAACCACGTTAACTCTTTCATTGTTTTGATACCTGCCCTAGCCAAGAATCAACACACTGACTCCAGACAGGGCAGAACTCAGCTACCAGGCTTTAAGCAGATTTAGGATATATGACCAAATTTCTGGTTTAAAAGTCCTTCATGGCCTTGGTCCTGGCTCCATGTGAGTGACCTTTTAGTATCACATGAGCTAACTAATACATGAGATCCACAGGCAGAAGTTTTCTGGTCGATCCTCACAGCAGACTAAAAACCAAAGGGGACAGAACATTTTCAGTGAGGTCCAAACTGTGGAGTGATGGTTTTACAGAGGAGATCAGGAGAGCTGAATCAGTGATGTCTTTTAAATCTTCTCTGAACACAGACGTCTATTGGTGAGCCTCTTTTATTTGAGTTTATTTTTACTATTTTTATTTATTTCATATGGTTTTAATTCTCAGAGTTCCTTTAAAACTTCTTCTGTAAGGCTTTTAGATTTTCATGTGCCTGTAACTTATTAATCTGCCTTTTTTGTATATTGCGTAGCATTACATTTTGTTTCAATTATTGCTGTCCTTGCAAAGCACTGTGAAACTTGATTTTGAAAAGTACGATATCAATAAAGATTATAACTTTTATAATGTTGATTCTTATGTATGCATCTGTGTCACATGTTTTTTTTATTTTAACTATGCATCTTTATATTTTAATTACATTTGTATTGTATGTGTACTCTTAAAAATCACTTTGCAACTTTAAGAAAAGTGCAGTACAGACAAATAATAATAATCAAGGTTATTATTAAGTAGATATATGAGATGTTAGATTTTTGCCTATATCCAATATGTTGATATTTATAAACTCATTATCACAGATATAGCTATTTTTTGTCAAGAACTGACTTGTTGCATTCAACATGATGGTCAATTTGTGTAAGTTACAGATGTACAACAAGAAAAACAACACTTAGTTAAAAAAAAAAACTCTTAATTTAAAACAAGGTGGAGGATTATGGTACATTTGTTTATATTTGCAATATATAGCTGATATATTAGCTGTAAAAAATCTCAATGTCTAACTTAGGTTTTATTTTTGGAACTTGCTGCAGGCCAACAAGAATCGATCAATCAATCAATATTTATTTTCATAGCAGGTGTCATCTCAAGAATCCTTACAATAGAGTAGGCTGTAGCCATATTCTTCGTTTTATTCCATCTAGGCAGAGACAAGGGGACTAAAAACACAAATTTATAGTGACAAAGACATGGACACCCAGACCATACATTTGTCCTCATCATATGTGTCTTATGAATACAATTTACTAACTGTAAGCCTCTTTTGGACAAGCATCCTGTTTTAACAGAGTCTTCATGTCTATATGATTGAAAAGGTATTTATTATGGAGCTTTAATCTATAACAATCATGGATAGAGAGACACTTATCATTAATTGATGAACTATTAACATTAATTATCTATAATAGGTATAATCCAGAGAGGAATGATGTTGATTAATATAGCAGCATCTACCTAAACTGCCATTAAAATGTGTTAAACTGGTCTAAAACTATACATCTATGTTAAATTATGTATTTTCTGGTTGATGCAGGATAAAGCACATGGAGTCGAGCAGGTCCACAGCAGCAGGTCATCCATGATTGTTTGTCAAGGCCACACTATTATTTGGATACCCCTGATCTCACTTATGGGAGAAAAATGATGAAAATAAAGACACTATTGAAAAAATAATAGAAGATGTTAACAGAATCCCGGGGCACTGTCTGTTCTGTACAAATACGCGGGCACACAAGTGCCAATCTGACTCTGAAACTAAAATTAAAGACGCAATGCAGGCGTATTTAGCAGCTGACACAGCCGAGCAGGACTGCGGCTCACATGCCATGCCCATGCCAAGGGCTGCACAGGGACACTCCTCCGTCCCCGAGCCCGGAAACATGGATGTGGACGACTTCAGACGACAAATGAGCCCAGAGTTACGCCTCACCGCTGCAAGGCACAACAACATCACAGAGTCCAGAAGTTAACCAGCACCACAAAGTAGCAGCCATGTCTGGTTAGCTGGCTTGCAGCAACATCCAATGAAAGATGGCGACCTCCGGCGTGATTTCGCGGATTCCCCAACCCCCCCAATCGTTTTGAATCGGGCTAATGTTTGGCTGATGGGCGAGCTAACATCACGTAGCATCGTCGGGCGAAGAAACCGCAGTGTCCTTTATGTGTTTGCTGTAAAGTTTGAGGATAAAGAGTCTTACTCACCTGTCACGGCGATGCAAACACTCTGGTGGTGGAGGCAGCTGCTGGTAGTGATGGACTGAGGCCTTGAAGTAGCTTCCAGGCTAAATACGCAGGGTATTAGCTAGCAGCCGTTGACGAGCACGCTAGCTAGTAACAACCGGCTCACACCTCAAAAACTCCAGGTAGATTCCCTTCAGATAGCAGGGGGGGTAGTCACAACCAGGGTCAGCACAACGCCCCCAAAACAGCCTGCGAAAATGGTCTCCCCCCCTTCAGACCAACCAGCACTGCAAGCTAGTTAGCAGGAGTTGGCTAGGTGGCCAGCTAGCTAGCTCGCCGATCAACTTTGTGCTCGGTAAATCTGGCGCCCGGAATTTTACGCGAAGCAGATTCCTCACGGTGAACGGCGGGCTCCAGAGGAAGGGGGAGGCGGAAAAAGCGACCTAAGGGGCCTGATATCGAGGGATAAGCGTAGCTCGATGCGAAGCTTCCGATCGATCAGACAGTCGTTAGGGGCTAAGGATGAGAGAGAGGATTTTGGAATGGAGAAGTGGCCGTTTCCTTTCCCTTTCGTGTGCAGCGCGAAGATCGTCTATGCGCGGAAGATGGAGCCCACAGAGGACAATCAGGGGCACAACACACTGAAGGAGGGTTTTCACAGTGGGGTCACCAACATGCAGATCTTGATATACTTGAGTAGATCTTTAAGACTAGATGCTTCATCCTTTACCTGACACACAGGGAGACCTTTTTGCTTATCCATGACATATCTGGTGAATCCAGCTGCTATACAGGATAAACTGGGTCTGACTCATTTCTCTCCATCTCAATAGTTTTTAGTATTAGAAAGATCTAATGAACTAAATTGTGTTTTATGCTAACATTGTTCCAGTCCTTAGAGTTCTGTTTTTTATTATGCTGCATAAATTGTAAAGTGCTAATGTGATTCTAAACACAGAAAAGTTTTAATCCCTGTCCTTTATCACATTTATGGATTGAAGATTGCATCTTTGGTTGTGAAGTTAGATGATAATGATTCAAATTTTAAGTTTTGTTTACAGTTTTCAGTGGATTTAGGCAAGTAGATCTTACCATCTCAATTGGCATAATAATTAATCTTCAGTTGAAGCCACTGATGCCAAATTGGAACCAGTGACCAATTTGACAGCACTTTTTAATTCAGTTTTAATCATAGTTTTCTGCCTAAAATATCTTTTAGTTGTAGTCATAATATAGTAATCTATTTTTTTAATTTTAGTCTAGTTTTAGTTGACGAAATTTCAGAACATTTTGAATGATTAAATCTACTGTAAATTTAGTCGGCTAAAATGTCAAGTGTTTTTTTTGTGTGTGTTTCCTTGAATTTCTGGTCATGTTTTACACTTGGATAGAATGGAACATATAATAACCATTTAATGAATGCTAGTTATTTTGAATTTATAAATTAACAGACAATAAATTAACTTTTGTGTGAAATGCAGTGACCCAGAATTGTCAACAAACAGTCTCTCTTAACTCATCCAACCTTTTCACAAAACCAAAGTAGCTAGGATTGGATATCATCCTAACTTCTGCCTACTTCGAAATGACCAAATTAAGTCTGATTGGATTAAGTCTTGGTCAAATATTGATGTCTAGTTTTAATTTGTTGATGAAAATCCCAGTTCATTTAGTTTAAATTTTTGTCCATGTGCACTTGTTTTCTTGTTTTTATCAGGGGAAGAAGGGTTGTTGGCAAAACTTAAGATGGAAATAATTAGTCAACAAACTTAACACTGGAGGGAACTGCAGTGAACATGTTTAGAGAGAGCAGAAGTGTCAGAATAGTCAAACAGAAACCAGAGATTACAGAGGAGTTGAAGGTTATTACGGAAACAACTGCTTTTGAAAATATAATTGCAAGATTGAGTGATACTTAAAAAAATACAATCAGACATATAAAGCATTGATGGACTTAATTAGATATTTAAGCCCATCAGAGAAGTGAGAGAAATGGTCAGATGAAACACATTTGCTTTGATAAAGAAAAAAGGTTTAGGGGGATATGGAATATTCATGGAATAAGCATGAAGATGTACCTCTTAATATATATAGATATGTCTTGGTGCATATGTACGGGCACTTGTATCCAGGAGCTGCCTCTAGGTTTTTGTGCATGTTTTATCCTCTGAGGGAGTCTCCCCAAGGGATTAATGAAGTCCAAAAGAAAAGTTGGAGCGACTTAAAGGCCTCATGATACTCAGGGGCCCTAAAAATATGAAAGAAACATCTATAACTGGAAAAGCACTCGGAGAGCGCAGACCTCCGCCAGCGCCACAGTCCTCACCCATATTGTGATTTTGACCATACATATTAGTTCTACCTTTATTTCATCTAAATATTTAGATTCCTTGACCATGAAAACATACCGTTATCAATTGGATTCATAATGATATCTGTTTTAGTTCAGTAGTTATTCACGAAAATCACATTTTTCATCATGGCGGCCAGACGCTGATCTGGATCAACACTAGAATCGAATCAGTTCTTCCTTCCTTTTCCCATGCTGAACATTTCCTGAAAATTTGATCAAAATCCATCCAAAAGTTTTTGAGTTATTTTGTTCACAGACAGACAGACAAACAAACTCTCCCTAAAACATAACCTCCTTGGCGGAGGTAATAAGTTAATGCGTATAAATTTATCTTTACCAAATAAAACTTTTGCTCAGCTTTCATGTTAAAGGTAAGAAAAAAATAGATTAAAGACAAGTTTTGATGGAAAAAGACTTCAAACTGTTGAGAGAAGGTATATGGATTGGAAATGATACAAGAAGCTGCAATGGCCATAAAAAGGATGAAACATCATGACAGGAAACTGCATTGCTTTAATGAAAGAAAAATATCACCATTTTAGGGATGAAATGTCAAGAAAAACAAAATAAATAAAAAGAATGTTGAATAGAAAGTTTAAATTTTGAAGAAGAAATGCCTTCTTGTTGAGAAATAGGTCATGATATCAATAAAGCAGTTGAAATATAGACAGAAAATGATTACAAAGTCATTAACAGAGACAATATTATGAATACAAATCTGAATGTTTAGAAATAAGGTTGATATGTCAAGGGAGAAATTAGAAATTTCAAGAATTAAGCCATTTGGGAAGTCAAGAGAAAGGCCAAATGGTTCAGGAAAGACATCAAAATGCAGAGATGAATAGAAATGTTGCAAAAAATGAAATGTTTTTAAAGAGACTTTAAAACCAAGCAACAGAACCTGACATTTTACAACGCAGTTTAAATGTCCTTCACTGAAATATGTCTATGACCTGTCAACTAACCTTTCTTTATAAGAAAAATCTGTCCTTCCTCACTATTGCCTAACTCAACTTTTAGAAAATCTGTTCATTTGAAGAAATTCCTCCATTGGTGGCATAAGAAGATAAGCCGCCTCCAGCAGATGGGAAACACTAATTGAGACAGATGTCTGTCACCCACAGTCTGTTAGGGTGGAAAGCTGAGAAATGAATGAATTTGAAGTTGACGTCATTCACCTTTTCATGAGCATTTGCTTTAAAACAGGCTGTTCTGTGCATGGCTGAAATGAGTTTGTAATTGTACCCAAAATCTATTATCTGAGGGGACTTTTTTGATGAGAACTTTAGAAAATGTTCCGAAGAAAGCTGGAACCATCTTAAACTTATTAAAAGTAAGGTTTTTAGCTTTAAAACAGTAGAGTTAGGTGGTAATTAATGGAAACCAACAAGAATGATTCTACATTTTTTCTTCGATCAGGGACTAAAAATGCAACTAAAGTTTGGCAAAATTTAAAAAAATAAAATAATGATGGAAAAGACGCATATTTATTCTATAGTGGTTCCATTAGTTGCTATTTAACTCCAGAGTATGATAAATAGTTGTTTTATTGAGTGACGGGTTTGTTGATAAAACGAATCAGAGTATCTGTCACCCACTCAGAGTGAGCCCTCTTCGTCTTCTCCATATCTGTGGTGCAGCACTGAACCCCGAGCTGTCACACAGAGCCCGAGGCCCCGCCCCTCTCACGCTGCTCCCTCCCTCCCTCTCTCAGCGGAACGCCCTGATTGGTCGAGACCAGCTGCGGGCGCACGCGGATCCACTCGTGATCGTCGGGAGTGGGTGTGGTCCGAGGACACAGACGACCGCTGATTGGCTGCTGGTTTATCAGCGCGGATCACAACAAATATGGAGTGGAGGTGTTTCCGGGTTGGGAGGTGACTTTAGTGACTGAACACACACACACAAAACAATACAGATCAAAACAATAAAACCAGCCAGTCAATCAAGTTTGATAATCAGTATCTTCTAATCCATCTCAGAGTGTATAGATAGGTTGAATTAAAATTAAAATAACACATTAAAAACTGAATAACACATTAAGAGACTGAAAAGGCATGTTCTGTACATACAAAGACAACCCTGTAGCTTAAAGTTAAACAGAAAATACAGATTCAAAATAAAAAAAACAAGTTAAAAAAGAATTATCATTCCATGTTTTCAATTTATATCCAAAAACGAGTTTTAATCTTTTGATAAGTAATTTTTATGATGTTTATAACCATTAATCACCTTATTTTTAAAAATGCAATTAAATGTATAAAGTGAAAAAATATATAAATTTACACAGTGACTACAAAAGTTTATCCCTTTAACTGATTCATGTCTTCTGAATCATTGTTGCAAGATCTTAATCAAGTAAGGAACCATGATGATGAAAACAAGCCCAAACAAACAAACTCCAGTTGTTTGGATTGAATGACAGGAATTTTTGGAATAACTCAATAACTGTGCAGACTTTTGTCTTCATTCCTTGTCATTTAGAGCAAAGACACATTCCCTTTATAATCATAGCCTGTCCTCAGGCCTTCAAAATCCCAAGGCCTCTCCCTGTCTGGGGCTCGTGCTGGGCCCTTTCCTTTCCTACTTCCAAAATACATTTTGAATGATTCCCTGACTAAAGCTGCGTTCACACAGATCATTACTCGGCAACCGAGACCACACCTCCCACCCAAGTGGAGTTGTGTTCCAATTAATACCTTGTTGCTCAATGACGTCGAACCCGCTTGAGTTTCACTGTGATCATATCATATCATACAATAGGATGTATTAGCTGACATTATTCCAACTGTATCCTTTTCATTTACCTACCAACCACAAAACACTGCAGCTGATGGCCCCGCAGCAGCATTGTCTGTCAGCTGCACCTTGAGTAGGAAGTTCTCTGCAGTTCCTTCTAGGTGGAACTAATGTACTCACTAATATTCCCACATGGGTATGGACTCTGTGAACCAGAATAAAAACAGCCTGTCACATGGACCATCACACATGCTTGACAGTAATGTGGTTACACTATATCCAAGTGTAACCACATGGCTCATTGGATCAAGCCATATCTACTTTAAGCAGAAGCTCATTGGTTCACTTCTCTTTTGTCCCAGTTAGTTATCTGGGTTTGAACACAACACTACAGTTGATCTTGCTCCACCTCCAGGAGTCATGACTGGCTACAGGCCCTTGATCCCAAAAGGGTTGGTTGCCCAGGGTACATTTTTGGGTCTGGTGGGGAGGAGGGGTGCTGTTAAAAAGTATCTGGCTTTTAATCTAAAACTATACCCTCAGATTCCACTAAGCCAGGTGGAACCGCATGGCTCAGAGGAATAAGCCAGTAGGTCTGTGAGCAGGAGGTCAGGGGATGGAGTGTCCTGGGTGTGTCATCTTACTGAGATGCTTGGGGTAAACAATCAGCCAATAAGGAAGCCAGAGCTGACTCTGAGAGCAGTGATGGTACTGCAAAGGGGACTGTGCGTATATCTATCGAATAAGTCATTCAAAATCAGCTTTTCTTTTTTTAACATATTTTTTGGGCATCTTTACGCATTTATTGATAGGAGAAAGACAGTGGACAGGCTCGTGAAGTGGGGCGAGAGAGCAGGGGAAGACACTCTGGAAACTGGCCACAGGCTTGAAGCACGTACATGCAATGTGCCTGGCTGCCAACCACTCTGCCAAACCAGCACCCCAAAATTGGCTTTTCTTCTAAAACCCATTTGATGAAAACACAAAATAATTTAATTACTCACAGAAAGAAGGTTATTAGTTCAACCATCGTGTCAGTCAGGGCCTTCCTGGGTGGTTCTCTTCGGGCACTCTGGTTTCCTCCCACAAACCAATAAACACGCTCGTTAGGTTAACTGGTGACTCAAAATTGACCTTAGGTGTGGGCATAAATGTTTGCCTGTTGAAATGTTTTTGGTTTCATGGAATATTTTGTTTGGTCAAGTATTTGTTTAGTCTTATATTCATTTACTTTTCCCATTTCTTCATCTGATTATCTGCATAACTCTTGGGGTTCTGCACAAAATAGTCACACGACTTGATAAATGATTTCTTCCTGAATTCTCCATTTGCTCTCTTAAATCTATGGTAATCCTGCATTCACAAAATGCATTCATCTATTCACATATGAAACGTAAGTATTCAGTGTTAACTTGTGAACAGAGATGTGTTTTGTTTCTGCAGTACCGGTGTTCGGCCGCAGGGGGCGCTGTGAAGAAACCCCTCTGAACTTCCTTCAGCGTCTCTTCCGGTGGTGCTGCCTGAACGTGGGTCGCTCCTTTCCCCGTGCCGTCAGCAGACCTCAACGTGTCGCGACAAAATGGCACTTTATAATTTTAAGAAGATTATGGTGGTTCCCACCGCTAAGGTGAGTTTGATTTCCATACCCTGACGTCCGAATCGTTTGTCTTTATGGTCGCGTCAAAGTTCAGTGAGATGAGACAGAGGAGGATTTTAACACCGTGATAATGTGCTGAGAGAAAACACGTGCTGAGCTGCTGTGAGAGGAGAACGGACTGTTATAGGTCAGGAAGTTTGGTTATTTAGCTTAAGCTCTGTTACTTTGAGGAATACTTAGGAAACACATGAGAGCATAGTTTGTGTTTGTGACAAATGTTCCGCTGGTACATGTTGAAGCGTCTAATCAAAGCAGCCTATCCATTTAACCACAGCGCCATCAAGATCCTTGAGCTCGGTAACAACATTAATGTCTCTAAAGGAAAAGTTTGTACTGTTTGGCTCATATTTTCAATGCCGAATTGATGGCAGACTCTTAAATCGGTTGAGAATGTGGCAAATCTCCTGTCAAATCATGTTGAAGCCTCTTGTCAAAACAGCCTGTTCAATACACTACAGCGCCATTAGGATTCAACACCAGACTAACAACATTAATGTCTCTAAAGAAGAGGTTTGAGCTGTTTGGTCCCAAACTGTAATGCCGAACTTATGTAAGACCATATCTGTTTGTGGATTTAACATAAACATTGTTAGAAGAAGCCTAATTTAGTTGAAGGAGATGCCTGTATATAGAAAGCATGGATTTGTTATTGGAATCCGTCCATTTAACTTAAAGGAGACATATCATGCTGATGCATGATTTAATACTTGCATATAATATAATACATTTGAAAACAAGACCTTATACCCCTGTAATTTTCAAAAAATGAGATATTGTATTTTTTCTGATATCCTAGAACGAGATTTGATGCCTCTGAAAATAGGTCATTGTGAGATGTCCACGAGATTTAAATCGTCGTGACGACACGAGGTACCTTTCGTTTTATTGGAGTAATCTGACAAAACACTTCCTCCTCTGTGATGTCCGTCAGCCACAAATCCGTCACCGAGGAACACATCCACCAGCAGCAGTATATAGCTCCCTAGCTCACTCTCACTCATTACCAGCTCTGGCCTGTAGGGGGACTCAATACGTGGTCGCTGCTTTGAGCCTGCCGGAAAATACAGTAGAAGAAGAAGGACAAGCTGGCTCTACCCTGATAGAACTGACCAATCAGAGCACAAAGGGCTGTGACGTTGCGAGGTTACTGTAGGTCATCCTGAGATCTGAGTGTTTCAACAAGAGCTTGATAATGGCCTAAAATGAGGATTTTGAGAACGCAATTGTGGGGCAATGAAGGAACTAAATGACTTGTACTGAGGGCAGAAATGCTTTACAGGCATCCTAGTCTGGCATAGTGAAAAGGAGAAATAAGCATGATATGTCTCCTTTAAGTGTCACTATGTTAGCTATAAGCAATCAGCCCACAAACAGTTGTAGTTGTACAGTAATTTGTATAATGACCAAGTTTGGGAAACTTTGGACACCAAGAGAATCAGAATCTGTTCATTGTCATTTTAATAAGTACAAGGAAATTAAAGTGCCATTCATTCAGTGCATAATTCTGATACAGAACTTGTATTAACTTTCAAGTATATTTGCACATACAAGGAATTTGACTTGGTAAATTGGCACAAAAACATTCAACATATAATTAGAAAAAAAAGAAAAGTCCAGAGGAATGAAATAATGTATTCAAGTAGTAGAAAACAGTGCAAAATTATATTTGGTGTATATAAATATATACTGGACCCCAAGTACAGGACTGCAGGGGTGTAAAATTAATGACCAAGAAGTATTCTTACACCAAGAAATAATTTAACAAACACTACTTTACTACATTACTTTGTGCGCAATTTTTATTTCCCTTGAATGCATCCAAGCCAGGCTCAGCTATGTTTTTTGCAAGTAAAGTATTAACTGGCTTTTAAAGTGCATTTATTATTCCTTTTTTTTGACTAATGCACAATACTCAAGCAATCAATTAAAGCCTGTGACAACTCTTTCGCAGGTTTTTTTTTTTTTTCATTTCTTTTGGTTTTTAATGCTGTTACCTGCAGATTTGTCAGGTTTTCTTCATGAATATTTATAATGATGATAATATTATATTTTATTGTGTTTAAAGCTGACTGACAGGCTGTATAAACGGAGTGGGAGGGCTGCATGTGACCCCTAAGCTACCAGTTTCCCATCCCTAAATGGTTTCATATTAAAGATGCAGTGATGTCTTAAAATGTGTTTAATTTAACCTCAGATTATAGCAAACGAAACAGAAGTTATTTAACGAAATCATTGCTGGACAGAAATGTAACTTGAAATCAAACACGATGATGTCCATGATCTTTCATCCATGAGTAAAACCAAGAGTTTAATTTTGTTCAGTGAAAAGAAAACAACCCAATGAGTGACTGAACTATTATGAAGGATGGGCATAGTAAGTATCTCTGCCTTTAATTCTTGCATTTCCTCCTCTGCAGGATTTCATAGACATCACTTTATCCAAAACTCAAAGGAAGACGCCCACGGTAATACACAAGCATTACCAGATTCACAGGATCCGACATTTCTACATGCGGAAAGTGAAGTTCACTCAGCAGAATTACCACGACCGCCTCACTCAGATCCTCACCGACTTCCCAAAGCTGGACGTAAGTCGAAACTCTCTTGTGTATCATCAACATCCCTGTAAAGCTCTTGTAAACCAACACATATATTAGACCATTTAACAGATTCTTCTGCTTACATTTTGTTAAAATGATTGTTTTTTTTTTCTCTAAAGGATGTCCATCCATTTTATGCTGATCTGATGAACGTGTTGTATGACAAGGATCACTACAAGCTTGCTTTGGGGCAGATAAACATCGCCAAGAATCTGATTGATAAGTAAGTTATTCTTTGGTCTTTGGTGATTCTTTGAAATTAATTTTGGTTTGTGTTCTTTGCTTGTGTAGTTTCAGGTTTCAAGTTTCACTGCGGAGGTCTTTTGTGCGGTTGTTCAAAGAGTAGAAAAGTGATTTTTCTTACCTGGCAATAGGGCTGGGAAATATGGGCTAAACTTTTCACATAACTTGATTTAGGATTTTAATCGATTTCTTCCCTCTCAAGGAACAAAACCTCCAATTGAGAAAAAAATAAGAGAATCAAGTTTTGCTTTTATGTTATAAAAGGCTGTTTTTTCATAAAATGTTTTTAACGTAGTCTGAATGTAGGCGAGTTTGTCAACATGAACACTGAATTCTGAACTACTATTGCAGGACATTAACATGGTACTCTCTGATCAGTGTTTAATATCATTCAAAACAAACACAAGCCTAAATGTGCTTTTGCAATTCCTGACTCGACCTAACACAATGAAAACTGTTAATTTCACTATTTGTGTTTTAAAACACTGTAACAACTTAAAATAAGAGTAAATGTAAGTCAAGATAAAAAGGTATTGGTTTTAGCCTTTAGATGTTCTACAGAAAGTTTTTGGAATTCTTCAGTGTAGTTGATATATTACTCAGCCTTTCCTGTAAAAATAGTCCTGTCTTGTACCAGTTTCAGGACCGAATGAATCCTGCACATATTTAGTTATTTAATCATTTGTTTTTAATGAATTTGTGCTCTCTGCTTGACTGGTTCACCTACACATGCTCCTCCTAAATCTGTTCATAACTGTTTACTTACAGCCCCTCAATCAAAAATGATTAGACTTAGAACTGCAAAAAATAGTGCTGATATTGCTTGTTTTGATATATCTTAAATTCTATTAATTGGCCAAACCATCAGAAACTTTTACCTTCTCCTGTTTAATCATAATGATACAACTGCTTAGTAACACCAGTGACTTCAGAAAACTATTTCAGCTGTTACAACAGGTGAATAATTCATTAATCCTTTTGTTTTTTTAACCTCCCAGTGTTGCCAAAGATTATGTACGACTCATGAAGTATGGAGATTCTCTGTATCGGTGTAAACAGCTGAAGAGAGCTGCTCTGGGTCGAATGTGCACCATCCTGAAAAGACAGAAGTCCAGTCTGGAGTATCTCGAACAAGGTAGAGCATGGGCTGATTTCTGATTGAATTTAAAAATCATATAAAAAAAGCTGATATTTTACTTTATTCTTGTATTCATGCTCCGTTTTTGCTTTTCCTAGAAGTTAATATCAGTCGTTTTCCTATTACTGGCTTTTGCATACATGTAAGTAACTGGTACTGACCCTAAATGTCTTCTCCAACAGTACGCCAACATCTTTCCCGTTTGCCCACCATCGATCCAAACACAAGGACGCTGCTCCTGTGTGGTTACCCCAACGTTGGCAAATCAAGCTTCATCAATAAGGTAAATCAGCTTTGAGCAAAATACTGTGAGCTTGAGCTAAGCCCCTCCCACCAATAACACATCACACTGCCTTCTAACTTGAAAAAGGTTTATTGATGACGTGAGACAAATGTTGTTTCTCATCAGGTGACGAGAGCCGATGTGGACGTGCAGCCCTATGCCTTCACCACCAAGTCTCTGTTTGTGGGTCACATGGACTACAGATACCTGCGCTGGCAGGTACGATGATGCAGCTTCTTGTTTCACTACACATCCTCTGTTCTCTTGCTCAGTTTAGTCGGGCTTTGTGTACAGCGTGAGAAGGCCATTTAACAGAACTATCCTGAGAATAGGAGCAGAGGAAACATGTATTAACTGACAAGAGGGATGTAAAATAGTTCAGACTCCCAGAGATGTTTGACCAAAGATTTGCTGATCAGATTTTTCTTTGGGATACTCGTATTAGTCATCCCAAGGTCAAAGAGTTCAAATCAACACCACATTACCAAAATTGTTTGATCATCTGCCTTCCCACATGAATGAAGTTGAGTGACATCCCATTTTTAATCCATTGGGTGGAATATGTTGGCCCGGCCAGTGCAGCTATAACAGCTTCTATTCTTTGGGAAGGCTTTGCACAAAGTTTAGGAGTGTTTATGGGTATTTTATGCAAGAAGTGCATTTTTGATGTCAAGCACTGATGTTTGACGAGAAAGCCTGGCTCGCAATTTCCAGTCTAATTCATCACAAATGTGATCTATCGGGCTGAGGTCAGGAGTCTGTGCAGGCCAGTCAGATTCTTCACACCTAACTGGCTCATCTGTGTCTTTATGGACCTGCTTTGTGCACTGGTGGGCAATCATATTGGGACAGAAAGCGGATGTCTCCGAACTGTTCCCACAAAGTTGGAGCATGAAATTGTCCCAAATATCTTGGTGTGCTCTGAGGCATTAACAGTTTCTTTCACTGGAACTAAGGGACCCAGGCCTTACTCCTGAAGAACACCTCCACCAAGTTTTACACTTTGGAGTCAGACAAGTACTGCTCTCCTGGCATCAGCCAAACCCAAACTCGTCCATCAGATTGCCAGACAGAGAAGCATGATTGGTCACTCCAGAGTGAGAGATTTACATCGCTGCATCCAACGCTTTGCATTGCACTTGGTGATGTGAGGCTTGGATGCAGCTGCTCGGCCATGGAAACCCATTCATGCAGCTCCCTACACACTGTTCTTGAGCTAATCTGAAGACCAAGTGAAGTTTGGAGGTCTGTCGCTGTTGACTGCAGAACATTGGCAACCTTTGTGCAAAATGGACCTCAGCATCTGCTGACCTTGTTCTGCGATTTTACATGGCCTGCCACCTGGTAGCTGTGTTGCTAATCACTTCCACTTTGTTATGATACCACAGACAGTGACTGGAATATTTAGTAGTGAGGATATATAAGTTCCTCAACGTAACTGTGCACAGAGTGATCTTGGTCTTTTGGCTAAATTATACTGAATATATGATTCTGTACAGTAAGACACTAAGTTTGCAATTTTGGTTTAAACCTACATCAGAAGACCACTGCTCTTTCTATTTGGGGAAAAAATGTACTTCTGATTTCGAGACTAAAATAAGGCAGCCCTTTTTATAAAAAAGTACGAAATTTCACTCAAACAAAACTTACACATGTTGCCAAAAGTATTGTCTCACCCATCCAAATGGCTGAATTCAGGTGTGACAATAACTTCAGGTGTAAAAATCCAAGCTCCTCGACCTGCAGACTGATTTCATAGACATTTGTGAAAGGATGAGTCGTTGAGCTCAGTGAATTCCAACCTGGTTTCAACCTGTGCAGTAAGTACAGTAGTAGAAGACAGTTTGTTTGCTGTGAGTCGGTTCAAATTAAAAGTGAAATTCGCCTTCAGTTTGACTTGGTGTTAGGAGCGATTATTTTCTCCTCATGATCAGCACAGAGGAGTATTAAGGCCACCCTCACCTCATATTAGTTTATAATACTTGTCTCCTCCTTACTCTCATGATGACTCTACATGTTTTTTTGTTTAGGTGGTTGACACCCCCGGGATCCTGGACCACCCTCTGGAGGAGAGGAACACCATTGAGATGCAGGCCATCACAGCACTGGCTCACCTCAGAGCGGCTGTCCTGTACGTCATGGACGTGTCAGAGCAGTGCGGTCACACCCTGCAGGAGCAGCTGGTGCTCTTCAATAACATCCGACCGCTGTTCGCCAACAAGGTCAGACTCGCACACCTCTGACACACTGTCGGAGATTAAGGATTAAGCAAAAAACAGCCCTTTGTCTTAACCCATCACTGTACTTCCTTTGTTAATCTCACAGAGACATACCAGGAGGAGGTAGCTCAAATTTTCCATATGAAAAGAAATGAGGCCTTACAGAGGACAGAGTTATTGATTACCTTTTTGAGAGCTATTGTTAATGTTGTTCAGAAGGCACTAAAGATTAAAACACCTGTTTCTGTTTTGTGGCTCTGCTCTGAGAATATTCAAAAACTAAAAGTTTAAAGTGCATCACTGTGCCTCTTATGTAAAGGTAATTATAAGTCCCTTGAGACATAATGTAAAAGTACAAACGTGTCTGACTGTATACTGACACCAAACCCTTTATAAAGTTAATCAGTCAAATTTTATTTATGTAGCATGCTTATTACAAATTTAATTGCAGTTCAGTGTGCTTTACTTTGAAGTAGAAAATGATTGAAAAAATGAAAATAAAATAATGATAATTATCATGGATTTTTCTTACAACTAATCAGCAAATAAACGCTCAGCAAAGGCCTATCCACTAAGCATTATTCCACTTTGCACACCATCCATTCATCCATTATCTATACCACTCATCCCATTCAGGGTCGTGGGGCTGAAGCCTATCCAAGCTGACATTGGGCGAGAGGCGGGGGACACCCTGAACCGGTCACCAGCCAATCACTGGGCCACATAGAGAGACTGGCAACCATTTATGCTCAGACACAAACCTGAGGGCAATTTGGAGTTACTTATAAAAATATGGAGCATGCTGTGTGATCTCTGTGAGGTGCTGGAGTGCCCGAAGAGACACCTACACATACACAGGGTGAACATGCAGACTCTACACAGAAAGGCCCTGACAGACAAGGGGCTTGAACCAGCAGCCTTCTTGCTGCGAGGCACATGCACTACCTGCTGCGCCACCATGCTTCCCTATTTCACACCACAATAGCCAAAATAAAAGAAACAATAGAATGAAGCAAGAGATAAAAATATACAAGAGTGAACTGAATGGAAAAGGCAAAGCAATACAACTAAGAATCAACAAAATAAAGCCAAAAATACATTTAAAATATGTTTGATAGTCTCTTAGTCCAAAAAAATCTGACTTTTTAACGTTACCAAAAACTTCTTAGATTAGAATTTTCAAAGCATGTGAGCTCCCTTTTTTTCCTCTCCTTGTGGTATGTTTCTGACAGCAGACCCCTTAAAGCTGTCAAGACTTGTTTTTGTGTCGTCTTCTAACAACTACAATGGCATTCTAAGATAAAACTGGAAATACATCCTTTGTAACTTCATTGAAAATCCAAAGTGTAGAAGTTATGTGTGACACCTCTTGGGAACAAATTATGGAAGTTGTTTGTGTTTTGCTCTTGCAGCCTCTCATTATTGTTGCCAACAAATGTGACGTGAAGAAGATCAGCGAGCTTTCTGAGGATTGCCAGGTAAATGTTTGACATGGAACCAGATTACTGTTTCAGTAACCTGGATGCTGGAGTCAGACTTCACAATCTTTTTATGTTCCGTTGGTCACTGTGTTGACGATTGAGTTTTTATTATCACACTGAGTTTTTGCAAAGACTGGAAATCATAAAGGGTCACTAACTACAAGCCTTAAACTATTTTTTTTGCAAGATTATTTCTTTGCCTCCATTGATAGGAGTGAAAGGAGGTGAAAGGGGGTAGGGGGACAGGCTCAGCAAACTGTCAACAAGCTCAAGTAGAAACTGAGCCAGAAGAAGCACATGAATGCCTGGTTAATTAATAAAAGAATAATAATACATCAAGTTTTTATAGTGCTTTTCTAAAAGAGTCAGACGCTTTACAGAGGATAACAAAATTAGTCCCACTCCACCAAACCAGCACCCCCACCTACAACTAGATTTTATTAATTCAAGACATACAGAAGACCACAAACATATTATACACCATAAACTTAAATGTGTTTGTTTTTCCTTTTAAATGTGAGGAATGAAAGGCTAGCTCAGTGCTAATTGCAAACAGCAGCGTGTTTTCTGTTTCCTTTGCTTTCCAAGCTTTTCTTTGTCATGGTTGGATTACTGAGCAACAACTTGATCTTCTTATGCTTTACTGTTTGGTTTGGATGCATCTGTGCCTGTTGTGCATGCAGATTGCTCTCATTGGATTACGTCTCTGACAAGATGGAACAAACTGTAGATGGCAGGACAAAAATCAAACATGCCAGACAGGATTATTAGGACTCATGCATTTGGCTTTGTTTGTGTATTCTAAACTCTGGATGATAAGTCTCACAGTGTGGATCTGAAATCTGTCGGTGCAAAGGCATTGTCTTTGACTTTTGTGCTCCTTCTGTCAGAAAATCTTTGCAGATCTATCTGCTGAGGGAATCTCTGTGATCGAGACCAGCACGCTGACCGAGGAGGGCGTCATGCAAGTCAAAACTGAGGTGAGGAGAATCAGGCTTAGTCTGCTACCTTTTGAGTTTAAAGGGTTGTATTTTTGTATGTTGTGCTTTGGCTGACAGCCCTTTGTTTCCTCAGGCCTGTGATCGACTCCTTGCTGATCGAGTTGAGACTAAGATGAGGGGCAAGAAAGTCCACGATGTTCTCAACCGACTCCACCTGGCCATGCCCGTCAAGAGAGACGAAAAGGTTAACGTCCTCAAACTCAGGCAGAAGTCAGCTGTGCTGCCAAGTTTTTCTCAGAGGATAATGTTTCTTTATTTGTTTCTCTCAGGTGAGGCCTCCATTCATCCCAGAGGGAGCCCTGATGCGTAAGAAAGCGATGGAGGTGGACACACCCAAACGGAAACTGGTATGTTTCTTTGCTTCAGGTCCAAAAGCTACCTTACACTGATCAGGTATAACACTAAGCAGGGGGAAGCCGACATTTCCTGAGTTATGACTCCGTGAACTGTGACGTGGAACAAAATGTCTCTTATCAAGAAGCGAACTGACTGAGAAACAAGAAAGCAGGCGTAAATAAAAACAAGCATGGCCGACCTGAAACACAAAGTTCAGTGGACCTCAAAAACGGAGCACCAGCTCACGCACAATCAAAACGGTTCATTGCCTGATTTCTTATCTTCATGTATGGGGTCTCTAACAGAATTAAGAAAGATTTAGGCCCCATCCACACAAAGACAAAACGCTAAACAGTTTCCAAAACGATCGTCATAAAGACGAAGGCGTCTCAGAAGATGTGTGCGTCTATATGAATGCACTCGATACGCATCGAAACGCTGTAAAACACATGCCAGACCTCTAGGGCCGCTGTAATGATATGACGGAAACAAGCGAAAATGGATGAAAAAACAGTGGGCATGCGCACTTGCGTCAAAAGTTGTAAACAGAGATTGTGATAAAGTGATCATAAAGTGGCGTAATGTGTCCTTGATAAATGTTTGTTCACCTCGGTGGTGATTGAGAAGAGGACATTTTGTTGCAACAGGGATAGTAGGGTCACTAGCTTCATCAGCACATATGCTACACGTACGCCGCCATTGTTGTTGTTGTCGTTGCCGTGTGTGCTACATGCGTATCAATGAAGATATGAAACTATGACGTAAGCACATCTGAAAACTTGCGGAGAGCCAGTAATCACGGAGCTGCATACACGGCATTTCAAAATCTTTCCACTCTGAAACCTGGTTAAAAGAAAAGAGTGTTTTCAGACCCCCAAAACGCCGAATCTGCATATCGTCGAATCTGATATGCAGATTCGGCAAAAAGCGTATGCGTTTAGACCTCGGTTTGGCTTCGTGTGGATGGGGCCTTAGAAAATCCTGATGAGTAGATCCCGCTTTATGGGCACTAACAGGTGAAGTGAATGGCACTGATCAGCTCTTCATCATGGCCCCTGTGAGAGGGTGCAAGTGAAAATGGTCCTCAAAGTCTATGCTTTATTCTAAAAAAAATCGACTAATTTCAGGAGCTCAGAAGACTTTATTGTGTCTTTGTCTTCCTTTTTGTTAGTTGTTTAATCGGTCTATATACAAAAGTCATCTTTGAAAACACTTGTGCAAAAAATAGTGCTGAAAAACGTGTTGTTTATTATCATTATGTTTTATCCTGCAGGAGAGAGATCTGGAGCTGGAGCTTGGTGACGACTATGTTCTGGACCTTCAGAGTAAGAACTGTTGTCATTAATCTGAATTAACAGAGAGTTTAGGCTTTAATGTACAGTACTGATGCTATTGTGTTGTTTTTTTTTTTAGAATATTGGGATCTGATGAATGAGGATGACAAGCAAGATAAGATCCCTGAGGTGTGGGAGGGTCACAACATCGCAGATTACATCGATCCTGGCATCATGAAGGTTTGTGCTTATACTTCATATAT
This sequence comes from Scarus forsteni, assembly GCA_036419115.1. NCBI lineage: Eukaryota > Metazoa > Chordata > Actinopteri > Labriformes > Labridae > Scarus > Scarus forsteni. Next base: position 12,601,723 of record JAZDUH010000157.1, on the reverse strand, counting down.
AAATTTATGTGATTTATTACAAAATAACCACTGTTAGCAACAGACACTAGAGGTCTGGAGTGGGGGTAGGGTGCAAGGCTGTGCCAGTTTCAAGGTATTAAAGTCAGCGTTGTTGCTGTGCTTTAAAAATGGTTAAATTATTATTGGATTTTTGTCTTAATCATACCATATTTATATAATGATGTTGTGATAACTTTTAATAATTTCTGATTAAAAAAAAAGCACATCTCTTTACATCTCGCTTCTGAATAATTTTACCCCATTTTTATTTTTTTGTTTGATTAAATCATATATTTAAGCCTGGATTGTTGAATCATTCTTATGAAACATTATTTTATCATTTATCTTAGTCTATTAATTTTAATGCTGTTAATAGCCGCCTTGTATTTAGTTTTATTTCAAACTTTTATCTCCAGTGTTTTCTCATTTTGTACTAAAAGTCTTTGATTTCCAATTTGCTCTCTGTTTGTGTTGAGCACTTCGTGCTGCTGACGTATGAGCAGAGCTGTACAAATGAAGTTTGATTGAGTGATTGAAGAAGTGTTACAATATACTGTAGAGCATTTTTTTTGTTTTCTTCACTTTTGCTTAGGATGATCTCATTGAGAAATTTTAGAGCATTTACACTTTTTTTTGTTTAAATGTGTTTACATTTTTTGTTTGTTTGGTCTCCCACAGAAACTGCAGGAGCTGGAGAGGGAGGAAGAGCTGAAAGAGCGAGCTGGGGAGTACGACTCGGACGACGAGAGCGAGGATGAAGAGATGCAGGAGATCCGCGTCCTGGCCAAACAGATCAGGGACAAGAAGCAGCTGCTGGTCATGGAGTCCAGAGAGAAGGACGTACACGGACCCCGCATGCCCAGGACCGCAGCCAAGGTGTGAAGAGCCAGGCCACTTTTATTTGTCAATTTGCTTGATAAAAATATGTTATGTGTTTGTACAGCGCTTAAGTTACATGTTGGTCTCTGCAGGTTGAAAGAAAGAAGCTGGAGAAGGAGATGGGTGATCTTGGTCTGGACATGAATGACAAAGACGAGGTAAAACCTTCCACAAACTAATGCAAAAAGATTTTAAAGGAATTTAATAATTTAAGTCTGTTTTAATTCTTTTGATAGAGCGTCCTGTTTTTTCTTTTTATCTCCATCAAGGAGGTAGTGTTTTTGCCAGCAGTTCTCTGTTAGCAAGATCATTAAAAAAGTTATGAACGTATTTTGATCCGATTTTTAGGGAATATTTGGCATGACACAAAGAAGAAGTTAATGCATTTTGTGGCGACTTGTATCTGGATGCAGATCCAAACGTTTTTATTACAGATTTGTTAGCATTGCATGATAAGGCAAATGGTGTCAGAATGCCTTGGTTGATGGTTTTTGTTAAAAACTGTTGCAGAAAATGTCTGAAAACTATTTACAGAGTACTCAACACAGAGCTGTAATATAGTGATTAGCCTATACTCTGAAATTTGTACTGGAAAGGAGTGATGATAAAGTCTTCCAGTCTTGTTGAAAGTTTTTGAAAAGATGACACTCCCTTTATTTCTGATTTTTTTAAAAATTGAATCAGCTGAAATGGATTTAATTGCAAGGTCAACAAGTTAAACCTTTAAAGTCTTTATGGGAACCTTGTTTACTCTGAAGTTTCTCTCTCTCTTTCAGAGTCACTATGCACAACAAGCCAGAAGGTCCCGAAGTGTCGCTAAGAAGCGCAAGCGTGAAGCATCAGCCCCTCCCACCTCCAAAACACGCAGCCAGAGCGCCTCCCGCCCACCACGAGATCAGTCTGGTATACGGGATGTTAAGGTAAATTCAAAAGGAGTCAATAGTTGCAAGAAAACCTCTCCCAGTATTCATTTTTGCCCTGTCCCAGCTTCTTTTGGAATGTGTTGCAGACATTAAATTCAAAATATGTGAGTATTTGTGTAAAAATTCAAATGTTTATCAGTTTTAACATTTAATATCATGTCTTTGTTGTGTATTTAATTGAATAGAGGCTTAAAAGGATTTGCAATTTGTTTTTTTTTTTAAGATTCTCTGTTGTAATTTTTAAAATAACAGATACATACAAATACAAAAACAGACAAGAGCAAACACAACTGAAAAACTGTACAAACAACCAGCAGAAATTCCAACATAAAATTGCTGTAATTGTTATATTTTGTCACATTCAGCCATCCCTCTTTCAGAAAATTTTGCTAACGGAGTTCATTACTCAACCAAAACCTCAAGAGTCCCTCTGAGAAGATGAAATGGTGTTTTGAGTGGCAGGAAGGACATTCGATTTTGTACCACAACAAAACAGTAGAAGAAGATATTACCATGGTAGAAGATAACCTAACATAACACAGCGGGCTAACGCTACCCATTAACTCCCAGTGTTTGAGCTAAGCTAATTAGCGGTGGGTGAGCTCTGCCTGTTAGTTTCTTGTTGCTGCACACACAGTCAAAAGAATGCTGTCCATTTGCTTGTGTTGGACTCGGGAGTGAGGCAAGACATGAAAACAAAGAAATGTTGGCGTGTCCCTTTAAGATTACATTCCTCATGAATTCAGGAGCCCTAGTTAAGGACCATAAATCTGACGAAAACTCACACCTGCTCTTTCATCACTTTTACCTCAGATGGCAAAGAAGGCTAAGAAGATGATGAAGAACTCCCAGAAGGGCATGAACCGCCAAGGCAAGAAGGGCGAGGCCGACAGACACGTGTTCGACCTCAAACCCAAACATCTCCTGGCTGGGAAGAGGAAGTCTGGCTCCACGGACCGCAGATAAAACAGATTTTTTTCTGGACTGATAAGAAAAAAATGGACATTTATCCTATGAAAGAAAGGAATCTTTGAGGAGAAAGTATGTGTAACTTTATAATTAACATTTCTCTCACAGTAAAAAGACAGTGCGACATAAATCTCCTTAAGAGTTGAACTCTGGTAGTTAAATATGTTTATGACAAGGGGCGTCATCTTTGAGGAGTCAGAAATTTATAAAGTGCTTTACTACCCAATCCATTTAAATGATTTATAGACATAGTAAAGCTAAAGCTCATGATTAGTAAAGCTCTACAAAACTGAGAAAGCTCACAAACCAGTTATGTGTTTAATAATGTCTTATTCATTAGCTGCTTTGGCCAAGAGTAAATGTGCATACTTGTTAATGAATGACATGCAACTATCCAGTTTTCAAACTAATGTCAACAAGTTTTTAGACTTGGTAGCAGCAGAAAAGTGCATTCTTGCCTTTCAATCTGTGTCTCATGAAATTCTTGGTGTTCTTTGGATAAAGTGATGTTTATGAAGCTTCCTTAAGTCTCCCTTTGAAATGTTCATTTACAAGGGAGAGAAATAAATATACACTTAAACTAAATCAGTCTGCCATGTTGTCTCAGATTTTCTCCTTTTTTGAAATTCACCTCTATTATGAGTCTTTTCAGCAAAAAAAGAGTGCTCATTGTTCTTTGCAGCATGTTTTCTTTTTCCTGTCATGCTTATTTTTACCTCTTGTATTATTCCTAGAGTTTCTTTCAAATCTGAAGCTGAAACTGACCAACATGGTCAACTAAAAAAAAACATCCATCTTCCATTATCAACACAGCTTTATCCTTTTCAGGACTGCAGGGGCTTGGGGCCTCTCCCAGCAGTCAGGGACGTACCCTGGGTGTAACCTGGAGTGACCAGTGACTAAGTTATTAACAGGTTTTGATTTGTTTTTGTAAGGATTTCTTAACATTGTGCGATGAGACGCATTGGGTTGGAAACGCCGTGGTGGTCTAATTTCAGCTTCATTCACCCAATATTATTTTCAATCGAACTGTACATCTTCACTTTGAAATATTTTTTATTCAATTACTTTATTTCAGAAAGGAGTTTTGTGACCATTTGTTACAATGTGGCACAGGCCATGATCCATGCCAGCCCTCTTTTTGATTTAAACGTGATAATAAGGATGAACGATGTTGGTGATTTGCTGTTATGTGTTATGCTGTTACTTTGAGACACATCCTAGAAAGCTTTCGTTATTCCAATGGAAATTTGGTCCCCAGTGTTCTGATCCTTGTTGCTGTGTGCCGAGGTGGGAACATGACTGATGGGAAAACCAGGCAGGCTGGTAAAGAAGACTGGCTCTGTGCTTGGCAGAAGTTTGGACAAACTTGGGACTGTGGTGGAGGGATGTATGCACAGCACAATGAAGGCCATTCTGGACAACAGTAACCATCTACTCTGCAACATCCTGGAGGAACAGAGAAGCAACAGCAGTGGAAGATCCATCTCACTGCTGCTATGTGACTGAGAGGTTCAGGAGATCATTTGTGATCACAGCCACAGACTAAAGTCTATCTAAATATGCATCTGCTTTATAATCTTTCAATCCTTCTATATATCCTTCTATCTTTCTATCCTTCTACCCTTCCTTTTATCTGTCCTTTCTATCCTTCCTTCGATCTATCCATCTGTTCATCTATCTTCTACCTATCTGTACGTCCTGTCATTCTTTCAATCTATCCTATCTTTCACTTCTGTCCTCCCTTCTATCTGTATCTATCCTTCCTTCTATTCTTTCTTATGTGTTTCTTCCTATCCTTCTGCCCATGATTCCTTCTATTCTTCCCTCCTAATATCCTTCAATTTGGCCTTCCCTTTATCTATCCCTTTATTGATATCAATATATCTATGTGTCCCTCCTTCTATCCTTCCGTCAGTCCTATCTATCATTTTATCTATTCCTCTATCCGTCCTTTCTTCTATTCTTTTGCCTATCCTTCCTTCTATCTGTCCTTCCCTCTATCTATGCTTCTGTCCATCCTTCTATGTTTCCTTCCTTCTGTCTGCGTATATCTGTGTATCATAGTGTACATCCCTACTTGATCACTCAAGAGGCAGCCTTAAAAGTGCAAATATATTACAAAATTCATTGTTAAAGAGTGTTAATTCTGAATGTTAAACCTCATAAACCGATTGGATTTTACTTTTTAAAATAGGCTTTTATTTTGAAAGGTCCGGGCCGGAATTGGCTTCGTTATCTTCTCACGTAGCGGAGCTCTTCAACTGTCAACACGGATTCTGGACAAACCCACCGCCCTCCTCAGACACTGAAGAAAATGCGACAAAGGACGACACTCTCCGAACCATCCCGGACTAAAACGAATTCGTTGTAGAGTTTTTGGTGAGTTTAATCTTTTTTTAGGAGGCTATCCCTCCGTTAGCGCATTAGCATGCTCGGCAGAGACAGCTAATGGGGATAACGGTAGCTTCTCTTAGCTCGTCGAGCTGAAACAAGGCTAACATTGTCTAAACTTCTGATTATGTTTTCGTCCACATGCATCACATCAAGTGTATTAATTTATTGTCATGTTAAGATGTCATCCACGATAACCGATTCTCCGTCATATCGAGCTTAAGTGCGCTTTCTCCGTTGCCCTCACATCATCAGGTCACAGTGACAGTACAAGTGACGGGATTTACGGTGTTATGGTGTGAAGGGTGACCGTTCTAACGGGGGACTTTCATCCGCTCGCGCCGTGGCTGTCGTTGTTTTAACCGAAAGCCTTTAGCGTCCGGAGAAATACCTCTGCAGCCCGTTTACTCTGCTGTTACTTTGTTATGTCAGAAATGTCCGTAACAGCAATCACACTCCTGAGGTGTTCGTTTGGACACAGGGTCGTCAATATTTATTGTAACCATGACAACCACAGACGGCTGCGAGTCGCTGGTCAACACGGTCACCCTTCAAACCACAACACCATCACTTTCGGCATTTTTTTTACGGATATGTACTGCAGATACAGATAATCAATATTTTTGTGACACATGTCAGATTGACATGTTCCTGCCAGGATAACAGTCTATTAGTCTTTGAAATAGATGTAAAGCAAGAAAAATATCAGTTTATAGTTTATTAAACTATTATTTTGATTTTTAAGAGCGGACAGTTTAAAAGAAAAACGTCAGTTCTCGTAAGGTAAAAAAATATCGGTATCTGCAATAATGACTTTAAAAATAACAGCTTATCGGATATCAGCAGAAATCTAGTATTGTGTACCACAAACATAAACTAAATGATGTAATTGTACCATTGCAAGCATTACATTGGCTTAATGACTAAATATATAGATAGTTGGTAGGTATCAAATAGGAATGCACAGTGTTCTTGGCAATATCTGGTTTGCAGAAATTTCTAAGGTCATTATTAGTGCTGTGTTACTCTAGACCGGTCTCCGGTGAAGCAACAAAAAGCACCAGTTCATGTGTCATTTCCCCCTGTGATGGCTGCAGCCTTCCTGGTGTTGTGGTTGGGGGACAGACCCCTTAACTGTTCAACCTCAACCTTGTCATGGTTTTTAAAATTGATTTTGATTATCTTGGTCTCGACTCCCAAGAGTCTTGGTCTTGTCTTGGTCTCGGTGCATTTTGGTCTCAGGCAAGTCTTGGTCTAGGATAGAGTGGTCTGAGCACAACACTCTTTATTCTTGCCAAAACTGATGATAACAATAGCCAGATATTTTAAAGGCTCAAAGCCTCTGTTGTTCTCTAACTGACTTTTCCAGTCAGGGTGACAGTCTGTTTGTGTTACAAACAAATGTGTTGTGAGCAAAAGATTATTTTATTCTTTGGTAAATATTTTTTTAGATTTATAAAAGTAGAAATTCAGTGATGATGAGGTAAACGCTTATAGTACATTTTAGGGATGCACAGTATCGGTCTGACATTGGTATCAGCAGATAATAGCTTAAAGGAGACATATCATGCTGATGCATGATTTAATACTTACATATAATATAATAAATTTGAAAACAAGACCTTACACCCCCCTTAATTTTCAAAAAATCAGATATTGTATTTTTTCTGATATCCTAGAACAAGATTTGATGCCTCTGAAAATAGGTCATTGCGAGATGCCCGTGAGATTTCAAATGTCGTGACATCATGAGGTTCCTTTCTTTTTATTGGAGCAATCTGATAAAACACTTCCTCCTCTGTGATGTCCGTTAGCCACAAAACCATCACCGAGGAACACATCCGTCCAGCAGGGGTTTATAGTTCCCTAGCTCACGATCACTCATTACCAGCCCTGGCCTGTAGGGGGACTCAATACATGCTCGCTGCTTTGAGGCTGCCGGAAAATACAGTAGAAGAAGAAGGACAGGCTGGCTCAACCCCCGATAGAACTGACCAATCAGAGCACAAATAAAAGGGCTGTGATGTTGCGAGGTAACTGTAGGTCATCCTGAGGTCCGAGCGTTTCAACGAGAGCTTGATAATGGCCGAAAATGAGGACTTTGAGAACGCAATTGTGGGGCAATGAAGGAACTAAATGACTTGTACTGAGGGCAGAAATGCTTTACAGGCATCCTAGTCTGGCATAGTGAAAAGGAGAAACAAGCATGATATGTCCCCTTTAAAAAGTAAAAACACTGGGTCTGCAGGTCTGAAAAATTCTGTTGATATTTATGGCCAATATATCAGCCATACATTTCAACCATATATATCCCCTGTATCAGCTGGGATATCGGCGAAATGTATCAAAAAACCAAAATGCTTCACCATATTTTCACTTAAAGTCTACATCATAAGATGTCAACCGTATCATTTTTATAAAATGACATGATGTTTTGCTTGTTTCACAGCTGTTTCCACTGAAAAATAAAATGTCACAGACTAAGGAAAAAGTCCATCTTATTTAGGTGAAAACTGTATACTTAATCCAAAAGATGTCAGTATCAATGCTTTTTGGCAATAATGAGTTCAGAAGTAAAGACAGGGAGGGGTAACTTTGGTAACCAAAAGGGTCACATTGGAAGTATCATCATCTTCAGAGGAACAAATTATTGCAGTTTTATTATTGAAATGACTCATAAACATTAACATTAAAACAAATGTGTATTTAAACTCAAATGTAAGCACTAATATGTAGGCAAATAAGTTTAATACAAAATCCAAGCTTGTTTCAGCCAATTTTTGATGGTAGTAACTCAGCATTAACCTCCGTTCTAAGGTATACTTTACAGACAATCTAATATTTTTAAAAACAAGTACATGTAGGGCCATTTCACAAAATGGTTTTTCCAGGATTTCCTCTCGTGCAAACATTTCTTTAATTGTTTGAAGAGGCTGGTGGGCCGCATTAAGGGTGTAGGAGGGCCGCAGGTGGCCCTTGGGTCCCCAGTTGCCTACCTCTGATCTGTGAGGAGCCCATCAAAGTCACCTTTTTAATTAGTTTATTAACAGAATGTTCAATGTCTGCTGAGTCGGTCATTAATTTTTCTTTGTACTGAAGCTTGAATTATTTTTGCTCAGCTTTCATTCACACGGAGAAGCTAACAAATAAATCACAGCCAACTATAACACAATCGCCTTGTGTTTCCTAATCAGTGTTGTGTTGTTGCCAGCCCCTCTCCTCAGCAGATTATTTATTCAGGGCTTTCTCTTTCCTCCTGATTTTGTCCTTTCAGACTCCGGTTGCTTTAGATTGAGAGAGAGGGATGCCGGTTGAGAGTGGGAGCAGCGCTGCGGCCCGTCAGGCCAAGCAGAAGAGGAAGTCCCACAGCCTGTCGATCCGCAGGACCAACAGCACAGAGCAGGACCGCTCCGGCCTGCAGAGGGACATGCTGGAGGGACAGGTGAAGACTTGCTATTTAACTTTGAATAAATGTTTGGAAGTCATGCAGAGAATGGGATTCAGTTGTCAAGATTTCAAGCCAATGGACACCTTTATGTTCAGCTGTTTTGGCAGCACCCTAATACACTCTTGTTGTAAATCTAAGCAAATTATGCTTTAGTGCACTCGTTTTAAAGCCTCACATTATCACTTTTATGTTTACTGGATGATAACCATACAGTTGTTTTAACAGATTGTCTTGAAACATGCACCAACATCTGAGTTTTGCTCAAGTGAATAAACCAGCAATTCTTCAGCTTTCTCTGGAAAAGACAGCCGTCTGCAGCTCAGTTTGACCAATCTCATTAGGGACTGAGTAAGCCTGAAGTGTTTTGTAAACACAGCTACAATGATCTAATTATCTGGAAAGATAGTTGACGTTGGAAAAGAGAATAACAGCCACATAATCAAGGATGACCACTCAACACTTATGTGGCCGTTATATCTACAGACTGTTTGATTTGTTCTAATTTAAGTTAAAAAAAAGAAAAGTTTTCTCTCGGATTCTTCCATGTTCATACTGCAGTTTTGTGAAGTGAGCTAAAGTGCTCTAGGGCTGTCACTTTTCCCAAAAATCAAACTTTATCAGTTTTTGAGCGTACACACTAATAACCCAAGATATTCAATGTTATCGGACTTTTTACCTCGATGAATCTTGCAATCTTGTCTTTTTTTGTCATGCCTTTGGCAGGGGGATAGCCTTGTGCAGCAGATGGAGCTTGACAAGATGGATCTACCTGATTATAGACATTAAATTAGCCAGATCCATTGTTGTAGCTTCAGTCTACAACAGTTGTGCTCGACCCAGAACCAGATAGCCCGATTACAGTCCTTTGGAGCAGGCAGGGTTGAGAGATGAGCGAGATGACAGCAGGAAATGACAGCAGATTTTGACACATATCTTTATCAAATGAAAAAACAATCATCATCTCATAAACCTCGACATAGTAATATTTTCGCTCAACTTCCGACATATTTTGACCTGAGTTTGTTTTATTTAGTGGCTTATGTTCTGTAATCAAGTAATGCCCGCCCTCTGGATGATCTGATTGGCACACAATGAATGTTGATTAACTGAATGATCGTCCAATCAACTGAAGGTTTTGCCTCTGAAAGGTTCTGCCCTCTCAAACACTTTCCATGGGCTCTCTCCTGGTAGGATTCATTACATATTTTGAACAGTCTACCTGGTCCATCACTCAATGACAGCAGCAAGACTGACTGGACGATTGGTAGGGCTGGGTATTTCCAGCAACCTCACGATATGATACGTATCCTGATACTAAGGCCACGATACGATACGTATCCCAATACATGTAAATTATTAACATTGACTATGCTTTAAACAAAATTCTTGACAAGTTAATTTTTTTCTTTTAAGAAGAAAAAGAATAAGGATGAGTTTTAAGTGGTTCTAAAACTTGAGAGACATACATACAGATCTTCAAAGATGGTAGACCTAAGTTCATATTTAGAACATATGCTTCATTATATAGCTTGTCCTCTACCTTGAACTGTGCCACTGTTAACCTTAGCCAAAGTGTATTGACAACAACTGTCAAAATATTTAGGCCGTATCGATTCTGTAGAATCCGTATCGATACACTTATCCCGTGATGATATTTTGCCATATTGATATCTTGAGCACAGGCCTAACGGTTGGGTTATGTGAGCATACTGTGTTGGATCGGTTGGTTCACTGCTCTGGGCCCCCAAATGTGCTGCAGAACTGATTATGGAGTATAAAGTGGCAGCCCCAGTGTAGGCACATATTGAGCGCCTCAATACAAAACATACTTGAACTTGTAAACAAATACTAAAAGTTACAGTGGTCAGAAAAGTCTTCCTTTTGGCCGCAGGAAATCTTGAGCAGAAACAGACTCATGTTGAACAGCCATCCACCAAAGCTGTGTTGGGGTGAGAGTGGATAGATAGACAGGCAGAAAGACAGAGAGGTGGGCAGAGACAAACAACTCATATTAAAATTCTATGATAATAAATTTAAGAATGCCCTTTCAGTTTTTCACATTTGCCCACACCATTAGGCAGTAGTCATGGAGTTTCTTGTATTTTGGTCTAAGGAAATGTTTATAATTAGGTTTGGTGCAGAGTTTAATCCCCTCCTCATGACCGTTTGTTTTTCGCTCTGGTCCTTTTGGTTCCAGTCCTCTGATAATCTGGAATCGCTCATGAGAGTGGAGGTAAGTCTCAGGTGTGAAGCCCTCAGTGTCTCAGACTGTAGTCATACTCTGAAGTGATGTTAGAGCTAGCTTTAGATGTGTGGGTTTGATTAGTGCGTAGATGACCTAATGTTCTATGATCCTGTAGGTAATTATTTTTATTAGAGTCATCTTTCCTCGGGCTGCCCTGACCTATTGATGAGTGGCTGATATCCAACTGTTCATGTTTTGTTTGAACAACTAGAAAAGTCCTGGAAAATAATGTCTAGAGAAGAGTGGGAACCCTGTTAACATTAAACCCATCATGTTCTTAGCTTTGTAAACTGTTTAGCCTAGCTGATTAGCTTTTTATGACAGCAGCAGGAGGAGCAGACAAGTGAACAAGTGAGCATGAATTCAATCCACAGGCTGATCTGTAACTACAGTCAATAATTGACTGATCATATGTTTTAAAACAAATATCATTGACACTGATCAGTGATCAATCAGTGCACCTTTTATCTTATCTAAATGAAATGTAATATGATTCATATATTTAAAACTTAGACAACACTTGAGGGTTTTTGTTTAAATGTATATGTTTAAATTTGTTTTAAAATTGGTGCTGCTACATCAGCACATACGTGAAGAATTGAATAAGGTTTGTAACTTAAAGCTTTGTATAAAAATGGACCCAGATTTTGGTTCTTGAGAGTAAAACAAGCCAAGGCACAGCTTTGTCAGGGGAGAAGCTCCATGCGTTATAATTGAATGTTGTGCTTGATGATGAAAAAATGAGCCGTCTTCTCACTTGACCATATTTAAAGACCTAAAGGTTTGATATTTTGCTTCTTCTCAACAAGTTAAATTTGTGGGGATGCATGATATCAATATCGGCCTGTATTAGCCTAAAAAGCTAAGTGTTGGTATCAGTTGAAATAGAAATATTTGCAGATATTTACAGCTGATATATCGGCTGAAAGTTCTGCAAATTATATGTACAATATTGATGCATCTTGTCATCACTGCATGGATACATATAAAATCAAGAGTTTTATTTTTTCAAAAGTTGAATGCTGTTTTTCTTGTTTCGTGTCTGTTCCTTGCAAAAATATACTGCAACACTGAAGAATCAAGTCCACTTTTGTTGAGTACAGAGCTTGTGCTCTTGACCAGATATATTGGAATCGGTACTGACAATAATAAATAAAATAAAACGGATATCAGCAAAAATCTGGTATCGTGCATCCCTATAAATGTGTTCCCAAATACTACTCCACCCAGATTTTGCTTCACCTCTGAAGAAACTTTTGGCTCTCATGTACCTCTCCTTTTTCCTCCTTTTACTCCGGGTGTGTGTCTCTGTGTCTGTCAGAAAGCTGCACCTAACAAATGACGAATGAATCTCAGATCAGGAATTTAATTCAAAACCCAACTAGGAGCCACTGTTTGATTAAAGGTTAATTACTGTATAAACAAACTGTTTGCATTATTTAATGTGCACATTATTAATAAAAATATTGCAAGGTCAGTTTTCTCCAGTATCTTTCAGGCCAGTTTGGAAGTGCGTATAAGACCATGGTTAATGTAAAGTGCTTTATCACAGACCATCCCCCATCCTGCAGCCTTAGCTTATGCACAAACCTTCCTGCTGCAAAAATCAGCCTTTCAATGCTCACATCACACTTGACTGAATCCTTTAAGAATGAAGCTGAAAGAGGCAGAAGAAGTGAGACAGAGAAGTCTGTGCTGCAGCAGATATGGTGATTTTATTATGTTTTTATGAAGCTTTTGTTAAAGGCGAAGACCCTGACTTGGAATTTAAGGTTCAGTTTCTCATTATGCACGTTGTCAGGACAATTAAAACTAATCTCCTCTTGCATAAGTTTGTATTTTCTTGTCATTAAGCACTGAAAGGTCACATTTATGGTACTGTTTGTCTTCACTGTGGAGGTGTTTGTTACTTTTCACTTCCTTTTAGCCTGAAACACGAGTTTTCACTCATTTCCTTCCTCAAGGCTATTGTTGTGTCAATAGTCTTCTGCTCTGTTGCAAGACTATGCTCTATTAGTGAAGCCTTTTGTTTGAAGGTTAAAGGTCCGGACCAGCTCTTATATCCATGAAATATGATGTGAGGAAATTATGTTTTAGTTCAGACATTGAATTCTTTGAATTATAGAAGTTTTGTTACAGAGAGATCTGATGGACAGAAAAAGTGCCTCTCAAATTTTAATTTCCTTTTACTGAGAGCTGACAAGCCTAATAACTAAAAAAAATAGGCCAATGATAGGAGAGACACCCTTTTTTACTTAAATTAATTTAGTTTCCCACCATGTGTAAAACCCTCTTTTAAGGCCCCACCCCACGTAATGTAGCTGTTTGTGGTCCCCTTCATATTTATGATTTCACCCCTTCAGAGGTGATGATCTTGCCAGAGTGACATTATTGTGATTTTGTCTAAGTTAATGCTGTGAAAGTAACGACACATCAAAAGCTGCCCTTAGTTTGTTTCAGGAGTGTGGATTTCAAATGGTACCAGTTTTTTTCTGGTGTCAATAGGAGAATTAAAACGGTTTATGATTATGAAATTGTATAGAGGTGGAAATAAAGATTGTATTATGCACACAAATAGTGGTGTAAGACATTTTTTATACACCTATTTATTGCTATAATTTGTGGCCCAGCACTATTTCAATAGTTTTGTGTAATATTGTGCCATTTTATTAGTCAGTAATTTAAAGACATTTGAAGATTTGTTTTGCTTTACATTTTGTTTCGTGTGCAGCAGCAAGTTAGCAGTAAATATTCTGTCCAATGAATCTCTCTCCTTATATATTCATTGTTATTATTATGCATTATATCTATATGGAAATTACTACCCTTGTATTATCTGTATCTTATCACCATATTCTTGCACATTGACATCCCTACATACAAACAAACCAAATACAAACACCTGATTTGTTACATTTTCTGTACTATTTTGTCTAATTTTTACTCTGTTGGGTCAAGGAATGCATGATGTTGGAATTTTTCAGATATTCGATATATTGATATTTCCATGCTTGTTATCACTGATACTGATATTTTGTGCAATGAGCTTGAAGCGTCAACTTTCCTATAATTGACCTGTTCCTTTCATGGTTGCATTTATGTTAGAAACACATTTGACATTAAAAAAATGAAATTTGATTCTGTAATAAATTGTGTTTGTATTATAAAAGTGAACTTTTAGTGATGATGAGGGAACCATCATGGTACAATTGTACGTTTTGCCAGTTTTACAGCCAATATATTAGATACATTTGACATGTTTTTGTTTTTAATATCTGGAAAAATGTCATTATTTTCTATTTCTAATTTTGACATCTTCATGGGTTTAATTTACATTATTTGAGAGTCAACTGAGGAGAGAACCTAGTTGTCTGGAAAAATAAGAAATATAACATGGTTTCTTTTTACTCACTTAAATATATTTTGACACTGACTTATTTAAAAACAAAATATACCATTGACTTACTTGTATTTTTTTTGGAAAATGTAATATTTAGCGTAAAAAATCAGATTTTTTTTCCAAATTGAGTTTATATCTAAAGTACAATGTTTACTTGCCTTTTTTGCTCTTGATATTCTCATTTGTAAATATTTGTGTTCCAGACTATTTCATAAAAGAATATCACCATTTTGAAATCCATGTCACGGCTTTTTGTGTTTTTTTTTGGGTGTAATATTTTCTAAAGTTTTCAGAAGAAAAAAAATGGTAGGACACGTGGTTGTAGTTGTGCTGGAACAAAAGGAACACTTAACAACAGAGTATCAAAAGTGTATTTCATTGGTTTATTCTCAGTAAATGAACATTATTAAAATCTGGCAATGAAAGCGTCTTAAGGGTTGATGTCTTTGATTGAGGCAACGCCACAGTCTCAACTCTCAAATTTGTAGACTAAACAGTCTTGAGCTCCAGTCTCGTCACACACTTCATTTCTTCACTTCATTCTTCATTACTAACCCCAAACACTGGCTCACATTCTCCCTTTTCTCTCCCACAGGACTCCAAACTGCCTCTAACTCTGAGGAGTAATCTGCTGGACCTGTTCAGTCAGATCGAGAGGGAGTTTGAAAACCTCTACATAGAAAACTTGGAATGTAAGTTGACTCATAGGACCAAGTTATGATTTTTCTTTAATGCCAAAGCTTGGAGCTTGTTGTTACAAGTCAAGGAAGAGGAACTTAGGCAGTATTTGTGAAAAAGGAATTTCCTTTTTCTGAGGTTACGTCATAGTTAAAAAAGCTCATGCTACATACAGTTTGGTTATGAAGAATTTATTTATCTTTACTCTCCAAATATGCAGCATTATTATTTCAAACCAGTTATCCTGCAGGGCTGAAACTAGACTGTGATTAATGTCTCCATTGTAAAAACCAAAAGCTGTTTTAATATGGCACTTCTGTATAATCACTTGCTATGTTATAAAGGCTGCATTTTACATCTTCAATGCCTGTGCAGTTATCTTATTATTTTGATATTTTTCCCTAACTCTCTTCATATTTGTCTGTTAGTACGCAGAGAAATTGAGACACTGAATGATCGTTTGACTGCAGACGGGCAGACGTTTGAAGGTGCAGATTTGGCCAAAGGAGCACTGAAAACGAAAGGTGAGATGATGTTAACAGAACTTTCACAAAGTGATTGGAGAAATAATTGTTAATTTGACTGCTTAATCCGATTTTTCTCAATTAAGTTAATGTCCCCCTTTACTATTTCTAACAGCGAGTCACAGCACCAGCCAGCTGTCACAGAAGCTAAAGACGACCTACAAGGCTTCAACAAGCAAGGTGAATATTCTCTTGAGTTTTTGACAGGAGTATAAAAAACACATGATTTTTGAAGTATTTGAAATCAAGACCAAAGTATTACTGCATGAACATGCGCTTTTTTCAACCACATACAATCTTTAAAAATGTTTTTATATTTGTCAAACGTTATTTTGATATGTCACCAGAGAAAGCACCAGTGAAGGTGCTGGTGGGTTGGTGAGGTGTCTTGCTCCATCAGCCCCAATCAGAGTAAACTCTCCTTCCATAAACACCTCTCTAATCATAAGTCAAGTGCCACCAAACACCAGACCATTGGTTGGAGGTGCATCTATATTGAAAATTCAAAAACTTTCTTCAGAGAGGGCTGAGACGTGGAGGGACAAGACGCACCCTCTCTCTCTTTATGCCCTTGCTAAGTGAAGCATTTCATGGCCTTTTCTGCTTTCGTATATTTTAATTTTGGGCCAAATTTCATACATTTAATGCAGGCTTACAATAAGGTATCTGGGTGAGGAATGATGGTATGAGCTGAAGATTTTCCAGTGAATAACCCATGCTACCCTCACTTTAATGTCTGTGATTGGTGGAGTCCATGCTTACCTGCAGTTATCATTCTCTAAGTAGCTTTTAGGATTTAAATGTGTAAGCTTGTTTTAAGAAAATCATAGGATGCATCCAGTCACTCTGGGACTACACTATCCATAGTCCTAGAGTGTCACAGCAACTTCTCTGATTTGTCCAGTCCTTACACATATATCATCAAATATTAGCAAATTATATCAATCAAGTGTTAAAGCCGAGTTCTGATCAGTCTCTAACTCAGAGAATTTAATTGGGTACATAACAATATTTTATTTAGCTTAATTTAAGAAAATTATTTTCAATTTTGGGCAAACAGACTCCACTTTACTCTATTTACATTTGAGTTTGCAGTGACAGCTCTAATTTGTCATGTCCTTACCTCAAAGGACTCTATTTACCTAAAAAGTTGATTATCTACTACAGAGACTTCATACGTGAATAACAGTGTATGGACCCAGAGAAGATCCAAGTGAGTTTTTCATTACAGTTGTTTTAGAAAAACAAGTTTACTTGTAATTTTGGGTTCAGTTACCTTCAATGCTAGAAGGTCACAGCAATGTCCCTGATTGATCGAGTACACTGTTGCCAAATTTAGTCTAAAACTGGGTGTAACTAGAGGGGCTCTTGGGGCTAACAGCTTTTGGCAGCACAACAGTACAGTAATATCTCCAGATATTAGCAGATAATAATAATCAATTGTTATAGCTGTGTTCTGACATGTGGAAAGAACTCATTTTTTTAACTCAATAACTAGAATTCTCTTGGGGCTAACAGCTGTTAGCAGTACACATTATCTGTCTCCAGGTGTTAGCAAATAGTAATAATTTGCTGTTATATTTGAGTTCTGACCTGTAGAGAGAAGTCATTTTGCATATTTTTAACTCAATAACTAGAATTCAGAATACCTGTACTAAATGTCACGTTTTGGGCCATAATAGATCAACAGTACCACAAAATTTTCATTTTGCCCAGGTCAATTTTTACGGACGAATTTGTGTGTTTTGTTGCACTTTAATCAACCAAAGAAATGTGTCACAGCTTTAAGACAATTTCTCAGACATTAGAGTTGAAATGTTATTATTTGGCAATTATTGTTACAAGAGCTGTGCATTTATACTTGAATACAAGGCAGGGCTCTGTTAGACCAAAGTAGGGCCTTAATTATTCTTTAACCTCCTGAAATGCTCTCTTAAGTTTAAGGGGGCTTTTGTGTGGCCACCTTAGATCTGAAGTGCTGCAGGAAACACTGGAAACATTTGGCTTTAGGATTTTCAATTTCATGCCTATCCTGGCTCCAGTTTTCCAGCTCATCAGTGAACAAGGTCAAACTTTTGAGTGTTAAATGGAGGACCTGCTGTCTTTTTTTTGTTTCACCTTTTTACTCGTAGCCACGTTCAAACTCTTGCCACGCCAGAGTCGCTGGATCCCGCAACTTCAGCGTAACCAGTTGGGAGTTGTGGGGTGGAGACTCATGGGTAACTTGTTGATTTCTCCCTCTTGTGTGCCAATATGCATGAACAGCCGAGCGAGGGGGAAGACACTCCCTCCCCAAGAGACATGGTCATTCAAATGTAGGGCTCTGAGCTTTTCTATCAGTTTCTGTGTGAGATAAAACCTCTTAATGTCTCACTGACAGGCATTTTCAGTTGCACCATTTTTGGTTTTGGTTTACGTGTTGGCTTTTACATAATGGTACACGATGGAGACATCTTAACATGATTCAGCTTTTACCTCGAGATGCTTCGGTGCTTGGATAAATAAAATACTGAAGCTGCTTTAGATCTTTTGTTTTTTAGCCTAAAACTGCTTGCCACATCACATTTTCCTGCCATGGTGAATCAAGACATGACTGTTGAGTAACATCCATTGTCTATGAAGATTTATAGGTCAAAGATTAATACATGCCAATAGTGATTATTTGTAGGGATGGGAATCAAAAACCAATTCCAGTTAATAGTCATTAGTCTTTTTGCCAATCAGTTTCCCTGTCAATTCTACTTTTTCTGCATGCTTTAAAAATGAAAGACGTCACACTCTCATCAGTGAGGCAAATTTATGGTTTAGTTTTCGATGATAAGACACGTTTTGCACAACTTTCAGTGGATCGAAACACCACCAACTTGCAGTATCATTCATTTATAATGCAGCATGACTTTGAAATTCAACATGCTTGATGTTGTTGCCACAGGAAACTAATGTGGGTCAACGTTTGTCCACACAGAAGATCAGGGAATTGTGAAAGAATTGGATCAGAAGAATGATCAACAGCATTGGCATCAATAATATCTTAGCAATTCCCATCCTGAATTATCTGTGAATACTAATATTATACATGTAAGTTTGAGTATACCTGCTGTCTGACAATGCTGATGAAAGGGTTCCCGCAAAGGATGCTCTGATCATATTTGTTTATTTCTGGGTCACCAGCCTAAAGGTCTTGATAATCAAGACATTTCTGTAAGATCTTTAAAGGAGACATATCATGCTTGTTTCTCCTTTTCACTATGCCAGACTAGGATGCCTGTAAAGCATTTCTGCCCTCAGTACAAGTCATTAAGTTCCTTCATTGCCCCTCAATTGCATTCTCAAAATCCTCATTTTAGGCCATTATCAAGCTCTTGTTGAAACACACGGATCTCAGGATGACCTAAAGTTACCTCGCAACGTCACAGCCCTTTGTGCTCTGATTGGTCAATTCTATCGGGGGTAGAGACAGCTTGTTCTTCTTCTTCTACTGTATTTTCCGGCAGGTTCAAAGCAGCGAGCGCGTATTGAGTTCCCCTACAGGCCAGAGCTGGTAATGAGAGAATGTCAGCTAGGGAGCTATATACTGCTGCTGGTGAATGTGTTCCTCGGTGTCGGTTTTGTGGCTAAAGGACATCACGGAGGAGGAAGTGTTTTATCAGATTATTCCAATAAAAAGAAAGGTACCTTGTGTCGTCACGACGATTTAAATCTCGCGGACATCTCGCAATCACCTATTTTCAGAGGCATCAAATCTCGTTGTAGGATATCAGAAAAAATACGATATCTAATTTTTTGAAAATTAGGGGGTGTAAGGTCTTGTTTTCAAATTTATTATATTATATGTAAGTATTAAATCATGCATCAGCATGATATGTCTCCTTTAACGCTGCATTGGGTCAGAATCTGAAACACTGGACTGATTTATATATCCATGGTAAGTGTGGCTCAGGTAAATCCAAGTATTTGCAGGTTTGATTTGACAAAACTGAATTACCTTCATCACATTAGATATATTCTTAAAGTAATCACATGCTCTACTCAAACAATTCACTTGTTGTCAGTGCTGACTCAAAAATTTATAAAATGAAAATGACAGAAGCATCAGCACTCGCAATAAAGTCTTTAATTAAAGTTTATACAGCTGCTATAAGTTGTTACCACATTAGATAGATATCATCACAATAGTCAGACTGTTAAAAATGTGTTTTATAGTATATATACACATAGAAATTGTTCCAGTCTGAAACTTATAAAGTTCTGAGGGTTTTTTTTGGTAATATGTTGGGCAGGCTAATTAAAAATACAACTTTAATCATTTTAAAAAGGTTTTGAAAAGTAAATAAGGCATCTACTAAGTTAAATGTGGGTAACTATAAATAATTTCTGTTGAAAAATAATAATCAGTTTTAAATTTTTACTAAGCTTGGGTGAGTAGATCTTGCTTCTCCAGTTATTACCAAAGATGATCTTATTTCTATTTTAACAAAATGTTTATGGCCGCTGATTTGTTAGTTTATTTGTGCTGCAGGCTTCAATAACAAATATCAGCACTCATAATGTGATATTCTGGCTTTTGTCTTGTTTAGCTGTTGGTGGCCTATTTAGGTTTGAAGTGTCATGAAACATCCTAAAGGAGGCAGCATAACCTAATAAAAGAGACAGAAGACTCCTTTGGTTGTATTTGTTTTAGCCAATATCACTCAAAGATGAGTAGGGTTGGTTATTTGCAGCAAAAACAAACAAAAAACATGATCAGAGCATTCCTTGTCCAACGCTGATCCACGTGACAACTGGACAGGTTTAGGTTCGAGTTGGAAGCCTGTTGGAAAAGGATAACCTCTTCATCTGTCTAAACCAGTCCTGTTGCCACTTGGATAAGCACCCCTTACTCCCCTAAAATGAGCAAAATCTTGATGTGACCATGGCAGGCTGCATACTGAGCTTCAGACCGTAGAGCATTAACTGCTGAAGGCTTAGCCAGTCGAGTAAAGCTCTTGCTGTGGCATTTTGCCTTTCCTCAAAGCTCCAGGGGCCAGATGCTTCATCTTTATTTTAACATGCTATCAATCAAATGTTTTCTGAATTTAGCCTCAGACTGCTCCTAAAGAAGTGCTACTGAGCAGTTTTAGGGTTCAATGCCTTGCTCAAGGGTTTAGTTTGTCAGGTTCAGCGGCTGTTTTCAGAACAAAAAGCTAGTCAGACCTTTCGAAATGCCCAGGAAGGTCAGCTGCTCTTTCCTCTTACAAAAATACAGTCAGTCTGTCAGACACGGTGGTGCAGTTTTAGAGATTTATTGAGCACTTTTTTAGAGGAACAGCCTTGTCTTCAAAACATAGCTGTCCCCCTGTTAAATACAGTCCTTGTTCCTGCCAATGGGTCTTTTTGTAAATAAAGTTTTCAGGGACACTGAGCAATGTGTCTTTAAAGTTTCCTTGTTCACTAAATAACTTACTGAGAAACACTCTGGAATAAAAACCTTCCAACAATGGAGTAAAAACAATTAAACTTTTACTTATTTTCACAAGTTTGGTTATTGAGTTTGGCAACAAAAAGAAAATGCACACACATTTGCAAAGAAAGTAAATCAGATGTCAAACTGGCAGACAAAACTCAGACACCAACTACAATGCAACAGAACAAAGAGCCTGGCCAGAAAAAAAACTCTTTAATAAGGGATATGGGAACATGGGAGGATAAAGGAAAGCTTACACACTTTGAAACACGTGCAAAAATTAAGATTCTCATGTGTATGCACTGATACATATGCAGATATATATACATAAAAATACATTATCATGTATAATAAGAGTGTTTGCTAAAAAAAAAAAACAGAGAGTAAACGATGAAGATAAATCAAATCTTGATATAACATGTTAAGGAAATAATACAATCATTGTATAGTTCAAGTAAACAAGTTAAGGATAAATTATAGCAATGTGAAAATATGTGAATAACGAAAAACAAATAACAATAATACGAGCAAGGGTTAAAAGCAAATGAATAAAGAACTTTTACTTTGTGAGATAATGCAAGAATTTATGTATGTCAGTATGTATATTTCAGGTCAAAACATCTTGACAGATGTAGTGGGATCCACAGCATCTGACAAGACGTCACGCACAGTCTGTGTGTCAACTCAAATCATCAGGCAGAACTCAAAACTCCTGCTGCCTCTGAGAAAATACATGAATAGTCATTTAAAGTCGGCAGAGTGAAATACTTCTCTTCCATAAGCTGAAGAATAAAGGTTCATTTCACCACTTACCAAAGATATGACTGAGTTTAATGAAAGTGCACATTGAACTTCTTCAGGCATGGGGGCCTGGTTTGTTGGAGTGAGAAGCAAACAGGCACAGCCCGTAAGCAAGCTTCTGCCGGCCCAGGTTTTAGCCCGTGGCCACTGTGCAGAGTGTCCTCCCCTTCTCTGTCTCACATCCCCACAGGCCTTTTCACTGTCAATAAAGGCACAAAATGCCCTTCAAATAATCTTTAAAAAAGAAAAAAATCTTCTTAAGGCCTTCTTAAGCAGCTCTGCAACCAAAGTTTAGGTCCTCTGGATTTGTTTTCATTTTAGCCTTATTGTAATATAAAACTTGTGACTGTTAGAAGTAAGGTAGTGTTAGTGTCCTCTTTTATATCCTGCAAGTAATCTTGCAAGACGAATATGTAACATGGATGTCAAATCTGAGGCACAGAGAACTAATTAAAAACAAATTATATAGTTTCCCCAAGTCGCACACAGTCTGAAGAATCAACCTATTGTGCTGCAAACTTCTGGCCTGAACTGGGCTTCTGACAGAAATCATCACTTCATGAATTTTACTTTCCACTGCTTCTAGCTAACAACCACCAGCCATTGGTTTCCATCAAGCTCAGTAATTTCTTACCATCATCATCATCACAACTTCAGAGTCAATTTTATGTGATCCAATGTCTATAATTTTCCTGTGATATGTCATCTGATAGAAATATTGATGGTTTTTCCTTAAGTTAATGTTTATTTCTCTCTTGAATGATGCTGTTTTTATGCTCTCTTGCTGCCTTGTAGTTGGAACTTGTTTAGTGGTCTCTTTCCAAAGCGAACCAACAGTCCAGTTTGTATCATCCCCATCTTTAATGTAAACACTTTACCAAACTTTAAATCCGACTGATTAAAAATTACTGATCAATTCCCTTCGTCCCAGTATAACGTACTATTTTTGCCCCTTTACCCCCTTTTTAAAGCTTTGGACATTGCAGTTATACCTTTGAGTAATCCTGTTTTAATGAAGTAATACTCTGTACTGATACGTAAGGGTCTTTGCACACTGATGTTGTTTTCTTTCTGTTGATGCTTTTATTTGATCCACAATCTGATTAAATCTGTCATGAACACAATCCTTATACAGTGGTCCTGATGAGTTTCTATTCATCAGTAATTTGAGGCAAAAATTGAGTTGTCTTCATGCAGGATTGATGATTGTTAGGTTAGTTCACCCCTGTTAAAAAGAGAAAATTCAGTCCATTTACCCCTGACAAAGCCATTTAAATGTGCCATGTCATCGGTTACAGGAAGAGACAATACAGAATAATAGTAACACAAGATATGTGCCAACAGAAAGTAGCTTAAATTAGATTTAATGGTGTCCACAAATATGAAGATTTATGAAGATATGTGCAAGCAGTACATCAGCTAAACATATGAGCCTTACATTCGTCCTATATCTGCTGTGAATGTTTGAAACGTTATTATCTCTTATTGTCTACATTTAAAAATCAGCAGAATTCTTCATAAGAGAGGGGAGATTTTGTTTTTCTTGTTTAATAAATAGAGAAGGTGAAAGGAAGAGGTCAGTTTCATGTTAAAACATGTTAGCCTTGACATAAATATAACAGAGTTGGTTTAAGTAACAGCAGTAATGGGTTTTGAAGTACAGTATCTACATATGTTGATATTGGCAACAATTCAATATTGTGCATCTTGAGGTATGATAATCCACCATGCTAGAGAAACCTGTCAAAGGTAGAAAACAGTCTTTGAGTATTTGAGATGCATTATATTAAATTCTTGCCATTATCCGATATGCCACTATTTGAAAACTCTTTAGCTTCAATTAGTTTCTTTCTCTGTGAAAATTCTTTAGTAAATGATTCTTTTGATAAATAGTGGTGAACATTCAGCAACTATGGTACATTTGTATCATCTGCCAATATTACAGCCAAAATGTGTGTTATTTATGGCAAATATGTCTGGCTAAAATATCTAAATAATATCTAAATATTTCCATATTCATCCTTTTTAGGTAATACTTACTATTGACAGTATATTTTTGATAATATCGTGCACCCCTACTTTTAATTTTAGCCTGTATTGCTATTTGTTAGCATAACACACCATAATCACTGATCAACATAAATATACAGTCATGGAAAAAATTATTAGACCACCCTTGTTTTCTTCAATTTCTTGTTCATTCTAATATCTGGTACCACTAAACGTATAATACAATGAACACAACAAAAAATGCAGCTGGTCACATAATAGTTTATGTCCTATTTGACATTCTTAAGCTTAATTGATTCCCAGGGTATATAAGAGGCCATTTCATGTCACAAGCAGCACTGCACATGCAAAGGCCTAGAGTGGTTTCCTGCTTACATTCAAGCCGTAGCACAACTCAGAAGTTGTCAGCTCTCACATAATGCCTAAAACAAAAGAATTATGTGAAGCCACAAAGGCAGCCATCTTGGCACTGCTGGAAATTGGCATGAGTGAGAGACAGGTAGCGAAAAAACTGAAGATCTCCAAGACAGCCGTTCATTACAACAAAAAAAACAAGCTGAACATGGCACTACCAAATTGCTACCTGGCCGTGGCAGGAAACGTCTTTTCTACCCCACGAGATGACCGTGCACTCATCCGCTCCTGTGTCAGGAATCGCTGCCAGACCTCCAGGGACCTTAAAATGAGTGGGCACTGTCGAGAAATGTGACTTGTTCAGCAAGGACAGTTCGAAACCGACTTGTTGAAGCTGGTTTGAAGTCACACAGAGCACGCAAGAAGCCCTTCATCAATGAAAGGCAGAGGAAGGCCCGGTTACTTTTGCTCGAGACCACAAGGATTGGACTGTTGATGATTGGGCTAAGGTTCTTCAGTGATGAATCCAATTTTGAATTGATGCCCACTCCAGCCAACTTACTGGTTAGGAGGAAGCCTGGAGAAGCTTACAACCCAGACTGTCTTGCCCCTACAGTAAAACATGGGGGTGGATCAGTCATGATCTGGGGTTGTTTCAGTCTGAGGAACAGGGCAAATGCAATTGTGTGAAGGCCGAATGAACCAGGTCATGTACAGGACTACCCTTGAAAACAGTCTTCTTCCATCAGCTGGAAAACTCTTTCCTGCCTCAATGACTGGATTTTCCAACAAGATAATGCCCCTTGCCACACGGCAAGGTCAGTTAAAGCCTGGATGGAGAACCACAACATTCAAGCACCATGCCTTGGCCTGCTCAATCACCAGATCTTAATCCAATTGAAAACCTGTGGAAAATCATCAAACTCAAAATGGAGAACCACAAGCCCAAAAACAAAGAAAATTTGTTTGAATTTGTCCAACAGGAATGGGCTGCTGTGACAGCAGAACAATGTCAGAAGCTGGTGGAGAGCATGCCAAGACGCATGGCTGCAGTCATCAAAAACAATGGTTATGCAATCAAGTATTAACTCTTGTGTGTATCATGTGTTTAAAGCAAACAGAAAAGAAAACATGGAATGCTTAAAAGTAGTGTTTTTGGCGGTACAATGCCATAGCTATTGATGTAAGAATTTAAGTAATTTTGGTTATTATCAAGAAAACCATGGAAAATGAATAGTTCTTAGTTCTTAAATTAAACTCTCATGAGCTATTTTTGTTGTTATCATTATAATTGTCCAAACAAATGTACCTTTAGTTGAGCCAGGCATTAAAATTAACAAGAAATTGAAGAAAACAAGGGTGGTCTAATAATTTTTTCCATGACTGTATATACAGAACTTATTTCACTCGCCAAGTTGAGCATCAGCCCATGGAAAGTGTTCGGGAATGGGAAGAGCCTTTCAAAAGCATATCATGCTGTGATTGGATGATCATTCTGTCAATCACGTTCTTTACGGGTCAGTCAGATAGTGTTGTAGGTGGGCACGAATGCCGCGGTTTTAAGTACAAAACGTTAGCAACATTGTTTAACATTTCATAAACATTTCATTTAATGATGAAATGTTTCCAGATCTGAAAAAAACTGCCGCTTAAACTGTTAGTATCTGTGCTAATCTCTGAACAAGCAGTCACTTCCTGCTGTCATCTCTCTTTTAGCTCCCACCTCTTCGCTGATTAAATGACCCTGATTTGGCTGTGCTGCTTTGGGTTGAGCCTGTCGTAGATTGGAGCTGGACAAGATGGATCCGTCTGATTACAAACATGAATCAGGAGGATCCAGCTGCTCTGCAAATGTGGCTTTATATGACTTTGAGCACAATTTTCCATTATGCCCCATGATTAGATGGGAATTGCACAATGTTGAAAATGAGATTTTGAAGTGAAGGAGAGAAAGAAATTGGATCTGCCGTCATGGCTATCATCACAGGTGCAGCAATTTGGACAAAAGCAGAAATAAGCAGAAATCCTGACAAGCAAAAGCTTAGGGGTTAGTGTACAAACATGAATGCCATATTGTGACATTGTTTTGCTGATTGAATATGCATCGATTGGGGATGGATTGATCTGACTCAGTGTGCAAAGGCCTCGTGTGTTAACGTTTCTTTCAGATCTGGATTAATGGTGTTTGTTTAAAGCATGTGGAGCATCTGATTGGTTGGATAAACAGAAACTCCAGCCAGTGTATGCTCTGACTAGCTTGAAATAGATACCAGGAAAGATTATTTGGTTAAAAACGCAGCGTTGATATTAATAATGCTGAAAGCTTCTTAGCCCCCACGTACTACAAGGACCCTGCTGAGCAGCTTCTCTATCCCGCTGACCTGCTTCCTACCCCGATGTAAACAGGGTTCCTACACATCCCTACAAAATGTCACAAAAATAGAATCTGATTATTTGTAAGCATTATATGTGCCTGGAAGAAAAGTGTTGAAAATACAGGCAACGCTCATGTTTGATTGCATTTAACAAAAACTTGATGTAAAAGAGTATCCTATAGGTTTATCTGTGAGGAGTGGCGGCCTGCCAGCCGTAAATAAAGGTCACACAACATACAGACATTGTCAGACAAAATGTGTTTTTCAGGTTAAAATGTCTTTTTCACTGGCAGAGGAACTTGTACACTTGATTTCCTCTCTCTTCTGGTGGGTGGATGTTCCTGTTTCAGGCCCTGAGTGCACATAAATTCTGTTTAATCCATAAATATTGTATTTTGTGCCTCAGTTTTGAAGAGGTGGAAGGTTGCATTGGGGCAGTAGGCCACAACTTCATGAATTTTAGGAGAAACGTGATAAAAAAAGTTGATGTAGTCATGCTGTGAACCACTAATATTCCTCCTGGCCAGCAGAGAGAAACAAACAGACTTAAAGGGGAATTTAAATGACTTGACGACCTCTGTTAATCCTTAATGTTTTTAGATGTGTCCTGTGGTAGTGTAGCTTAAATTATTCAAAACAAAGCAAAGAACAAGTTTGTTTTTTCTTTGACAAACAAAGAACCTAAAAGGTGCCATGAGAGAAGGGATTTGTGTGGGAGCCCTGTTAGGTTTAGAAAGTGGTATTCATTTCCTGCTCCATTAACTTGGTTTTAATGTCGGTGCCAGATTGTCTCGAGCTTCAAAGCGACCACGTCTAGAGCCGTGTGCCAGCTGGTCAGAGAGTATGTCGGACACAGAGACGGCATCTGGGACCTCAGTGTCACCAGGTCACAGCCTGTGGTGCTCGGCACTGCGTCTGCAGGTATTCCTCCCTATTTTCTTTTTGCATTTTGTCCTCGATACAAGTCAGTTTTTCTGTTGAAATGTTAAACTTTCATCTAATCTGATTCCTAATTTATGTATCTGTCTGAATCTTTTAAATTCAGGATCAGGCTGTCGATTGTTTAATTTCTTCATCCATTTGTTTCTTAAATTAAAGCTCTTTGGGTTTCCTCTAAACTCAGTGAAGAAGCTCAAATAGGCAGTAATTTTCAAGAGAAACTGGTTGATTTCGATTTGAGAATCTTCATATTCCAGCAGGCCTTTTACACATGCAGTGTGAAGAGACTCTTGATTGATTCATTTTCTTTCCCTCCCTCGTGTCTCAACAGATCACACTGCGATGCTGTGGAGCATTGAGACCGGGAAGTGCCTCCTTAAATATCTGGGCCACCAAGGATCTGGTACAGTTTGTTTTGCCATGTTCAGTTAGTTTATCAGAAAAGATTGACTGTTATGAGCTATGTTTTGTGAGAAAATATATTTATCTCTTTCTCTCTAATATGCTGAATCCAAATGAAAGTCTTGATGTCTAGGCCTTAAAAACATTGACTGCACCTTTTAATGAAAATCTCTGTTTTGTGGTATATTTAGTTTTCAAACTATTCAAATGTCAAGTCAAAATGTGTTTGTATAGCAACTTTACAAACAATATTTGTTGGATAACCACAAAGAGACAAGCAACTTGGGAAAACATCAAAGAGAACCATCATAAGGCATAAAATAAAACAAACAGAAATGACCAAACGTGACAAGAAAGCACAAAGACTAAGGGCAAACTGTTACAACCTTCTGAGGAGTAACAAAAGGACTAGAAACATAGAAGAACGCCACACAAAAAGGGAAAAAGAATAAAAAAGAAAAACAATAGAATAAACCAAAAGGGTCTGGAGTTGTCAGCAACAATAAACAAAACCAGGAGTAATGACCAGGCCAACCCATAAGGGCCTCTCGTACCTGACACTCCACCCATAAACTGTTCAACTGAAAACCAGCTAAACCAATGAATAACCACACAACCAAGAAAACTGGATCACACCAACCTCCAGAATAAACAAAAAAAATCAAAACCCAGTAACCTTATGCTGCTGGGGAACAAAAGGATGAAAAATATCCATCAACTGAAGAAAACAGGAACGAACAAGGAGCAAGCGGATTCCTAATCGTCATGTCTGGGTGTGTGCTGCCCATCACCAGGATGCTTTCAAACAAGGAATCTCAGAACAGATCAGAGTACACTTAACACTAAAGTCTGGCTAATTTTATAATTCTGAATTAAAAGATACTGCCCTTTGCATTATACCTGTGTCCTCTAATTGATGTGATCAAATTAATGTGAACAAAAATGCTCCTGGAGTAGAAGAGTAAAACATGACCATTTCCAATTTGTACGAAGCATTTCAAGTAGTTTGATACTAGCAGAATAGCAGAAATGATGCTTTATTTTTCTTGTATGAAAATATACTTCATCAGTCTAATATCTGGATAAATTTCCCAGCCCTTGGTGCTTTTCAGAGCTACAACTCCAGCAGAAATGTCATTCATCATGAAACTTAAAATATCTTGTCTCTGCCCCCACAGTCAACTCCATCAAGTTCCACCCAACAGAACAAATGGCTCTAACAGGTAATGATTCTATGTCTAAAATATCCGCAAAACTGTTCAGCTTCAACTGTGGCAGATGAAAACTTCTAACAGCAGAGTTAATAAAGTCACGATGGATTGTATAAGAATGTAGCAGAGAATCAAAGTGTTCATAAGTATAATAAATTTAGCCTTGAATCAGATTTCTGCAGGCAGTGACTGTTAGAGGTTATTTAGTTGAGAACTTTAACCACAGTAAGATATGTGAACACAAATTAAGATTGTCTTTTCCTTTCTCTCTGAACTTGAAACCACTCAGATGTTTCTAAATGTGGCATTTTAAAGGAATGTTTTTACTGATTCTTTTCTTTTTAATGTTGTTTTCGCTGCCCCTCTTTCATCCTCAGCCTCTGGAGATCAGACAGCTCACATCTGGAGGTACATGGTGCAGCTGCCGACTCCTCAGCCAGTAGCTGATACCACTGTAAGTATCATTAGCCTCTAATGTTCTCACTCATTATGGTTTGAAGAAGTATTTTTCATAAACGTATTTCGGTCAGCAACAGACCCCCTGTGAAGACGACGTAGACTTCTCAGATAAAGATGAGGCAGACGGCGAGGTCGAGGGTCCAAATGACTGCCCCTCTGTTCGAGTGGCGACCACGACTCTGCGCAGCCATCAGGGAGTGGTAATCGCTGCTGACTGGCTGGTTGGAGGCAAACAGGTGGTGACGGCATCGTGGGACCGAGCTGCCAACCTGTATGATGTGGAGACCTCAGAGCTGGTGCACTCACTCACAGGTATGATGAAGGAAATTTTAAATACTGTCTTCAATCTTCAAAAGCTGACGTCTAAGTATACAGAAATGAAGTGATGGAAAGTATTTGACCTGGAATGTCAGTGAGGTGTTGTTGATCTGAAATAAAAACTGAATAAAGCTGTAGTGCTTGAATGCATGGATTAAAAGACTAACTCCTAGGGGTTGTGAGCCAAAACAGTAACAAAAGATGACATGAAGAGAGAAACATGTTACAACAGATTAAAGCAGAAAGTGCAGCAGCAAGTAAGAGGCATAAAACATCAGTGGGATACAGGAGCAGGGCTGCAGGAGCAATGCCCTCCACCTTGTTTAGCAGTCTCTGATGGAAGAGTTTCACCACATCATGGCAGCTGCCACAAAGCCACTCCTACACTGTGTGGTTTCAAGCAGACATTTATTAGAAGAAGTGGAATGTCAGCCAACTTTACAACTTTAGCCATGTCCTAATTACATGCTGTCCACACTGCATACATTAAAATATAATCCCTTAGCCTGTGTTTCCCTTTGTAAACTCTCTAAGGCTCAAAAATACTATTCTATGAACAAAGAAAGTTTCTCCCTCGCTTTAGAAAGTGAAAGTAAATCATTTCACTCACAACAATAGATTGATGCTTTGCTATTTCTATTATGTTTTGTTGGCTAAGGAAACAAAGATACTCTCTCTTGCACCTCCTCAAACTCCTCCAAAGAGAAAAGACATTGAAGCAAAAACATGGGAATTATGACACTCACATATGCTGAGACTCGTGCGCATTGGTCGTGTGGCATGACTTATTCATGCTACACAACCAATGTGTGAAATCTGTATGCACACACTATGTAATCAAAAGGTCTGAATGCTCAGGGAACTCAACCACAAGAGTGTAATGGGCATCTTCCTAATGTAGCACGTAGTAATAATAATGATAGGTACCTCCCGCATGTTATGTGATCACTGCCGTCTGTTTTTTTTGTTAGTTGGTCAGGTAGTTTGTTTGTTTCTCTGTTAGCAAGATAACTCAAAAAGTTATGGACGGATTTTAATGAAATTTTCAGGAGATGTCCAGGTTGGGACAAGGAACAAATGATTCGATTTTGGGAGTGATCCAGATCACCATCTGGATCCGCCATGACGAAAAATGTGATTTTCGTGAATAACTACTGAACTGAAATAGATATCATTATGAATCCAGTTGCTAATGACATGTTTTCATGATCAAGGAGTCTAAATATTTACATGAAATAAAGGTAGGACTAATATTTATGGTGAAGATCACAATATGACTGAGGACTGTGGCACTGGCTGAGGTTTGCGTCTCCGAGTGCTTTTGTAGTTTTATTTATGTAGCACCTTTAAAAACAGTTGTTTACAGAGTGCTTTTACAGACAAAGGCAGAACTCTGGGTACAATAAATCAACAATAAGGCAAAACAGAGAGACCCTGAGTGTTGTGTAAACTGAAGCAGTAAAAGGAGATAAAATGATAAAATGGAGACAACTGATGTACTGTAAGCATATACTACATTAGCACAGGCTAAAATGTCAACATGTACATATCAGTAACATTAGAAAAGGAGGTATTTTGTTATATATAGTGATTAGGAGACTATAAATAGATGTAATATATGATAAATATTTGACTCCATTAACAGAAGAACTTTAACACCACCACATCTAACAAATCACTCAAAAACCCATAAAAATATAGCCACTTTTGTGTTAAAATAAAATGTCTGTGTTTCCAGGGCATGACCAGGAGCTCACCCACTGCTGCACACACCCCACCCAGCGACTGGTGGTCACCTCATCCAGAGACACCACCTTCAGACTGTGGGACTTCAGAGACCCGTCCATCCACTCCGTCAACGTGTTCCAGGGACACACAGAGTCGGTGTTATAAAAAACAATCTGTCATGGGTTAGAGAACAAAAACTGTGTTGTTTTCCAAACTGAACCTTCATTATTTTAAAGTGTTTTGTCTCTCATCCTCTGCAGCACAGTGACGTCCGCTGTGTTCACGGTCGGAGACAATGTGGTGTCTGGGAGCGATGATCGAACCGTCAAAGTGTGGGACCTGAAGAACATGAGGTCACCCATTGCAACCATCCGCACCGACTCTGCTGTTAACAGGTTTGAGAGACATAGACAAAACTTTTACTTAAAATCAGGATTTGTTTATTTGTTAGGTTGAAAATTAAGATCTAGGCTCATTTATTTCCACCATGTTTACACTAGCCAGCATACAATAAAAACATATAAGAGACAGAGTTATAGGAAACAACACACAACTAATTCAAGTCTGTCCTTAATTCATCACCAACCAAACCTTCCATCCAAGCTCAGAGCTTTTACCTCCTTACACTCCTGTTATACACTTCTACTTCTTACAGAGAACTATTTAAAACAAAGGTATAAAGACATGTGACCTGATTTTGTTTTTTTAAAGGTTATTCTCAGCAAAAGTAAGAATTTTGTGATTTGGTCTGGAAACATATTCATCGATAGAAGGGCGTTTTTTTTTTTTTTTACTCTAAAGAAGACATTTGTCCGCAGAGTATGCAGTGACAATTAGACGTCCAATTTCCAAGGCACCGATTTTGCGAGACATGTAAATAACATATTCTGGAGCTCGTTTGCTTTTTTTTAAAGTCTTTTAATTGTTGTAAACAACTGTGAAGTATTTTTGCACACTTCAAAGACTTACGTTGTCAGAAGTGAAAGTTTTGAGCGTTGAATCTCGATCTCTTTGTTGCTTTTTTACACCTTCTCTTGTTTTGTCCAGGATCAGCGTGTCAGTGAACCAGAAGATCATCGCTCTTCCTCATGACAATCGGCAGGTCCGGCTGTTTGACATGTCTGGGGTGCGACTGGCTCGCCTCCCACGAAGCAACAGACAGGTGGGTCAACAAAACATGGCAGAAGCTGGCAATACCAAAAGAATGACACAGTTGCACATAATGGACTTCATCACTGTACAAACCATCTCACGGAAAGTCAGTTAAAATAAACTCTTTTTTTCTTTTGGAGACTTTAAAGGTCGTATGTTCTGATATTTGACAATTTACAGCATGTCTTTAGTGTCTATTTATCAAAGATTTGATTTAAGTTGAATAAAAACTCGAAAAGTTTAGTTCTTTAGAGGATCAGATGCAGCTCTTTTTCCCTCCCCTTTGGAAAAGCTCAGATCTGAGGGGGCTACAGGATGCTATGATCATGCATTTTGCACTGATGAGCTGCCCACAGTGTGCCTGATGGGAGGTGGGGAGGAGAGGTTACATGTCGCTCAGTGAATTTCAAAGCAGGCATAGCATCTGCCTGTGAGGAAAAAAAACACTGACTATCTTTCTGTCTGGTATGGCCACTTGAACTGTAGACTGTAGAATAAACTTGATAAGGTGTTTCAATGGCTGGAAAAATAGTAGGGATATCATTAAACCTCGCCTTAACTTTTTACTGGCAGAAAAAAATGAGGAAAGTGAGGAATACCAAAGCAGATAGCATCGTCCTCTTTCTGACCAGTTTCAGCCTGTGAGCTCAGGGAGGTGCTACGGAGTCCCTCTGACGACTAAAAATGTTGTCAGAGTTATTTATAATACTTATCCTTAACCTCACTAAATGATTAGGTCCGAACCAGTGTGATCTGTTTTTATTGTTTTAGTGTGAATACATGGCTGTGCTGTCTGTTTCAATGGTGCATGACTGTTTTATGTTTATATTTATATCTGGAGAGCCAAAGGCAAATTTCCACCCACAATAAAAACCTTTTCTATTCTATTCTACACCAACGCACAACAAGGAGGAGCCTGTATAGCTATGACATCATAAACCCCAGGAAGTAAAAACAATCAGCATTTAATCTTTTAATGTTTTTGGACATTTTTTCTGTGAATGAAGAGTTTAGTAAAAGTATCATGTTCTTCTGCTCCCTTAGCCCCTTCCAACAAAGTTAAGGCACCGAAAATTGTTGTTTTTTTTGTCAGGACATGGCCCCCTAAAAACTGACATCAGCTCATATACCATTTATTTTTTCCCAGTGTGTTTGAAATGTATATTATGGTGTGTTTCCACAAAGCAGTTTGGTTTGGTTTGTTTTTCAACTGTCAAATGTTGGGAAAGGTATATTGTAGTCTGTTGATTTGTCAAAAGATTCTTCCGCCTTCATTTAAAGTCCTACGCATCATTTGTAGGATGCTTTCCATTGCTGTTCTTTATTAACTCAGTTGTTTTGGTGATGTCACCTAATTACATGATTAACACAGCCATCATCTTCCAGCTTGCACCATTGCCCTCAACTATAGCTGACTGTGGAAAACAAGTGTGATCAGGGCTTGCTTTAACAAACCATACGAAACTGTTCTCAAGAAAACCAGACCACTTAGTAGAAATGCACCTTTACATTATTATACAAAGATAAAATTATCTGGTTTATAGTTTAACCAAAGTTAAGATCATCTTATCGAAGTCTTTTAGTCAGCAGCTGTCTGACATTTGTAATTCAACCATCAGCTGCAGTGATGGCGGTCGCCACAAGATGTCAGAGCCCACAAATCAGCCACAGGATTGTTTACATGCCACACAAGTATTGATGCTACTCAGTCCCAAATGAAACAGGATTTATTGTAAGCAAAAGTGGATTAATTATGCTGCACTTCAGCTCATTTTGCCCTCCTTGGTGCCTCTTTCCAGGGTCACCGCCGTATGGTGTGCTGCTCCGCCTGGTGTGAGGACAACACCTCCTGCAACCTCTTCACCTGCGGCTTTGACCGCCAGGCCATTGGCTGGAACATCAACATCCCGGCCCTGCTGCAGGAGAAATGACCTCCACCTCGTCCGACCGACACCTTACAGTGAAACTCCACCAGAGGTCACTCACATCCTGCAGCCTTATTAAGTGGCTTTAAAGACCTCAGATAGTTGTATGCTTTTAGTCTGTCATGTTTTAACAAGTTTTTCTGACAAGTGAAAAGTTGAAATCACAGATGTTGAATAGTGGTCTTTAGAGTCCACAGGAGGCCAGAATCAGACACTTTAAACTCACTGAGGTCTGAAATTCTCCTCGATAAGAAGATGAAACATTGGACCTAAACTCATTTCCACTCACATCCTCCTCACTCTCATGGCTTCAAACACATTTACTTCAAAATGAAAGTCATTGTCATTCAAACAAAAAGAAATCACAAAGCTGTGAGGCAGAAAAAAAGCACAGTAGGATAGCACAGGATGTTCTTCGTCTTTTTGTTAAAATTGAAAAAGCACAACACGTTTTGCAAAAGCAGATGCACGAAAAGGAAGTTGATGACGATGGTTAGACATCCTAATGCTACAAACTCACAGCTTTTAGGTCTTTATCTGTAAGGCGTCTGATTAATTTTTGTTTTTTATTTTATTTTATAATGGCTGAAAAAATGGAAGCGTTGCAATAAATCCAGTCCTTGATCAGTTTTTGAGGAGCTGATGTGAGATCTGACAAGTTTTAAAATCCTTTTGCAAATTAAATTCTTAAATTATCCTCTTTAAGTCAGAAGTATTTTAATAATTTCAGAAGAATTTGTTTCCTATTAAATGTCATGATGAAGTTTCCTGTTTTGCACTTATAACTTTGAGCTAAACAACCATAACTCATGTAAAACTAGAAAACCTGCACATGGAGCTCACTGAAAAGGTGGAAAGTTCCACTCATCATCATAACAGAGGTGCACTGTTCTCTGTTTGCAGATATCAAGAGATCTTAAAGGTGCTCAGAACATTTACATGAAAAAAGTCCATTTACTGTATTACATTGATGAAATGTCAACATATTAGCAGTTATTTTTTTAACAGAGGGTTTCTTGCTCTGTTTTAAAAAATAATCCTGAGCATGAAGTTTTCAGAAACATGCTCTTCCACAGTGATACATACATGGTCTGCCATGAAAATTTATTTTCAGATATATCCCACCAAATTAGAGTCCAACGCATGATACAGGGAAGGCAACTTTATTTATAGTGTATCATTCTTACATGCAGCAACTCATGCTGCTTTACAGCAATTCATGGTGCTTTACAGAGTGAAAACGAATCCATCAAGAGCACTGAAGACCAACAATTAGCAGAAGGAGGACAACAAAATGCTGTATATTGGGGAATCTCAAGGTTAAATATTAATGTAAATTTAATCATAAAAGCAGAAGATATTAAAAGAGAAGTAAAACAAGGAGAAGCTGAGCTTATGAGAAGGCAGTGGTCAATAAATATGTTTTACGAGTTATGGTTTCATTTTGTCAAGCTCAGCTTCAGAACGGTACAGAGCAACCTGTTCCAAGCATTGGAAACTTTTAACTTGTCTGGTTGTGAAGTTTTGACCAGAGCTGGGTTTAAGTCTTCTTACTTTGTTTCTTGAATTCAGCAGCTGCAGTCACAATTTCAATTTCTAATCCAGTCCCATCAAACCTTTAGAGCCCTGAAATGTATCAAATTAATGCAGTGATTTCTTGTGTCAGAGCACTTAAAGATGGTGGTTAATATTAGGCATCATCGTATTATAGTTAGTTTATGTATCCATGTTGCATAGAGTATAACTCATTTTGATTTCCTCATTAAATCTGACTTCATTAAAAGAATCAAACTTGCCTATGAAGCAGCTGATGAAGGCGGCTGCCCTTGCTCTGCAGGTGACCCTGATCCTGACATGATTGTAAAAACAGCAGCTTCTTTTCTAGTCGATCGCAGTGCCCTTTAGTCGTTAGTGTTTGAGCGCTGTTGTGGGGTTTCTGTCAGTGTCATATCCGTATGGTACTTAAAAAAAAAGAGTGAAATCTCAAAGGAGTGTCTTGATGTGTTTGCTGTCAGCTGCTTTGCTTTGACACTGCCACTAAAACACTCAGCCAAAGCTGCATCACAGTGAATGTTAGGATGTGTGTTTGTGTACCTGTGTGTGTGTTTGTGTGAGATGATTTCACAGTGTAAAAGAACAAATCATGAGTGTGTGCTTATGTGTGATGTTACAAACTGATGTCTGTTTCATGTAATAAGCAGTTTTTTTGACTTGAGTACCACTGTTGTCGTTTTAGGCGTGTTTTCAACGAGCCTCACAAGTTGCTGCAGCAACCCGATGAACAAGCACAGTTAATTTTCAACTGAGTGTTACAAGTTTAGCTTTAGATTCGTAGGGCGATTTGCTGGTTTGTTACAGGTTTTCTTTGAACTGCATTTACACGGTTTTCACAGTTTTTTGGCTTAAAAACAATGTACCCATGGTTTGTTTTGTGTGTATTCGTTAACACTTTGCAGCTGCCTTTTTTGCTGCTGTTTTCATTCTTTACAATAGCAGAGCCTTTAAAGGGATATGCCAACTTTTATTGTTTTCATGTCTTGCCTCACTCACAAGTCTGTGACAAGGAGATAGACACCATTCTTTCAACTGTGTGTTCAATAGCAAGGAAGAGGCGCGCAGAACTCAACCACCGCTGATTAACTTAGCTCAAACACTGAGGG
The DNA here is from genome assembly GCA_036419115.1 of Scarus forsteni. Taxonomy (NCBI): domain Eukaryota; kingdom Metazoa; phylum Chordata; class Actinopteri; order Labriformes; family Labridae; genus Scarus; species Scarus forsteni. Next base: position 12,564,486 of record JAZDUH010000157.1, on the reverse strand, counting down.
TCAATGGGTAGTGTTAGCCTGCCTCTGCCTACCATCAACAGACGAACTCTTCATCAGCTTTAAACAGTCCTGTGTTCTTGTTGTGACTTGTTTTTTGACCCCATTATTTTACATTTTCTCCTTCTATCATTGTATTATCTTCTACTCCTAAACAGAGGCTTGGTGTTGTTGACTTACTTCAGCGGTGGCTTTCACTAGAGATGTGAAGTTCATGAATGAGTCCAATCTTTTGAACAGCTCTTTATGTGAAGATGAGAACTGATTGATCCGTTAATTTTTGTAGGCTATTTGCATTAAAGAATGGCTTTGAAGTATCCCTTTAAAGTACCCTGTGCTCCCAATTTAGACTATATTTTGCTTTAACCAAACTGAGTTTTATCTTTAAACTAAAGTGATCCCAGTGGTTAAAAAATGCAAATGTAAAGTGTTGACTCTTTCCTGTTTTTAAACCATAACATTTGTATCATATAAATTGTAATATATAAAGAAAGTGGCCAGTTGGCAAAATAGTGTTGTGTTCTTCAGCTTGTTCAGCAGCCATTTTATTTTGTTACCTGAGGGGTGTACCATGAAGCGAGTGTTTTCAGTTACTTGGTGAATTTTGGTTAAATTGTCCATTTGTTCTTTCTTTTAATTAATGAATCAATTAGTTCTTAAGCCAGTCCTGTCGGGAAGATAATCCAGAACTTTGGTCCAGAAATGTTGACTTAAGCTGTTAAGTAGGTTTCAGTGCAGATGTGGAAAGAATAAGTTATCTTTGTTACCTCTGCCAAGGAGGTTATGTTTTTGTATATATGTGTTTGTTAGTTTGTTAGCAAGAATACACAAAAACTGCTGGATAGATTTTCCTGAAATTTTCAGGAGATGTTGGTATCGACCCAGCTTGAAAATGGTTCGATTTTGGTGGTTATCCAGATGACGACCTTTCAGAATGATCGTTTTTGCTCAAAGCACATAAATGTTGAATTGACTTTTAAACACTTTCTCATTAGAAAAATAGGGAATTCATGTATATCTGACTGCTTGTCTCCATTGTTAAAACAATGACTGCATGCAGTCATGTAAAATATTTGAGGTAATTAATTTTCACCCCTTAATCATTTAGGAGGGATGCTCCAGTCTCCTTAATGAAATATTAAATTCTAACTTAAGGCTCAACAGACCAAAGTAAACCTTTTATCTCGCTTTGTGGTGCACCCTTCAATCCTGTGTTTGATTTGTTTTAAATTTATGAAAATTTAGTTTATTGCTTGATAATAAACCACTTTGTTTTACAAGCTAAAGGCTTCACATTCACATTAAAGTGAGTTTAAACTTTTAAGTAAACCAGGGGTAATGATTGTAGTTTTACTTCCTGATTTGTTACTGTCGAATTTAAGAGGCTCTGCAATATGTTACCTAACAATCAAGCTTTCCCAACTTTGCAATATTGTGCGTTTTTGTATATTTTAAAATTAGTTTTATTTATACAAGTTATTTATATTATATGCTCAAGTTCTTTAAATACCCTCCACCCCCGACCAGAAGAGTATTTTAGTAAAAACTGGAGCAGAGATGATTGATTTACTTAACCCTGGATCCATTTTATAAAAAGGTCACTCCAATTATTAAAAAACTGTATTTTTGTGGTGTTGTTTTGAACTCCACTTTTCTCCATTTCTGTTTTACCGTCTTTGTAGAAACTTTGAAAAGTCTCACTGCACTTTGTTTCCTACCAGCACTGAGCCACTCTGCTACCATGTCCATAATCCGCCTGTTTTAACCAAATGTTCTTCACACTTTTTCTTCACCAGGAACTCTGATCACATCGTCTCAAACCCAGCGTTGTGAAGCCGTGTTAAGTGTGGCTCTTTAACAGTGTTGTTTGTGATCAAAGTGTTGGCTGTACAGCGACAAAACGCCACAGAAAATAAACAAAGAGAACCTGTTGGTGGAGTCGACAGCAATTTTGTTGGTAATAGCTGTGTGATACAGAACAAGCAGTTCTGCTTGTTGAATCAAAATAAACCATTCCTGCTGTTGGAGTATGTTCTGCTTGAGTGTTTTTTCTGTCTTATAGTTTTGTCTGGAAAAGGTTTAAAGAAGTCAGCTGTTCAGTGCCCAACAACAGACCCTGTTGGGCATTGGACTGCAAGTTCACAACAAGCTGGAGTCCTTTTTGTGAAAGAGGTTTAATAAACTATCACAGTAACCCTGAAGTTAGAGGAGGGTTAATGTTTTTATGTTTTTATTGATAGAGAGAGGGACAGTGGATAGGCTTGTGAAAGGGGATGACGGGAAGGACTCTCTGCTAACTGGCCACAGGCTGGATTCAAACCCGGCTGGCAGAAGCATGCATATGGGTCATACCTGGTTGCTTAGCACTCCACCAAACCAACACCCTATGTTGTCTGTTTATGCGAATCCATATGTCAGCAATGTTAGCCATTACTCAACTGTGAGACAAGGTATATGAAAGTCAACCCCAGAAAGATTATCAACAAAATAAATTAATTTAAATAAAAAAAAAACTTCAATTCATAGCATGTTAATTATACCATAATACATTTTTATTTTCTGAACTATTGTTTTTCAATTTGACACCCAAAGCATTGTTCAAGAAAAAGACTGGCCCTTGCACAGGTGTGGCTGATAATCCCTGCCTTACTGAATAATATTGTTTTTTAATGAAGTGCCGCCTGAGGGATTAAAGGTCACAGGCATACAATGCTCACCTGTGAAATGTTCCAAACAGGTCTTTTTTGAGCATTCTCCAACTTTTACCAGCCTTTCATTGCCCCTGTCCCAGCCTTTTTAGAGAGTGTTACAGGTATCAAATTCAAAATATGTGAGTATTTGATGAAAAACGGTTGAGTTTATCAGTTTGAACATTGAATATCCTGTCTTTGTGGTGTATTCAATTGAGTATAGGTCAGAAATCATTTTAAAATTTTTACATCGTTTTAATGATATCTTAAACAACATCCCAATTCATTGAAATTCTGGTTAGTATTTCACTCTAATATAAAACACTGCACAAACAAAAAATAACATAAATAAGATTCTTTATTCTGAAGTGATAGAAATACTTACAATCAGTATAGCCAAGATCCCTTTTTGCATATCTTTTCGTAAAAGTGTTCACAGCATTCAACACCAGTGGCTTCCAGAGAATTCCTTTACAATCTTATTTCAGTAAACCTTTTCATGAACAAACATCAGTGATAACTGACAGGGAAACAACTATTATCAGGAAATAAGACTCAAATATTTCTGAGGTAAAGGGGGAGTACAGATTTAACGAAACATGAAACATGAGCTTCGACATTACCTTGTAATACATTTAAACTCCCTCTAGGTGGCAGCATGTGTCTTCATCTCTGCTATAACAATGGTCAGATGAGGATAAAAAAAATGACAGGTTATATAAGTTAGATCATTTTTAATAAATCTATAATAAAACAAAAAAAACCCTCAAAATATTGTTAAAATAAACATGAAAACATAGATGTACATAAATAAAGCTATTACCTTTAACCAGGAGTAAGGTAACAAAGAGTCATGTTAATAGTAAAACAAGTTTTGCTTCACATTAAATGGGTAAGAAGGATGTAGGTACTTTTTTATGTATTCTTAAGAACGTAAAGAAGTAGGGTGTAGGTGTCCTCCAACATCATGCATGTGTGACAGTCCTCTATTGGTGGGGAAGGTAAGTATGTGTGTCTGTGTGTGTATGTGTGCTAGGAGAGAGTGTTTGTGAGGACTTGACTCTGGTTTTGCCCTCTCTGAGGACAGCATTGAAGAGAGGAAATTTTGGATTTGATTCGCTTCTGAAGAACATTTCTGATAGTGCAAGTCTCTAACAAGTATAAGAAGTGGAGTGAACAATGGGCTGAATGGGCTAGTGTTGGTTATCTTTTGGTGATTTATGCTATTTAAAGTCACTAAAGACTGTTAATACTTATTTCGGACTACAGTCTAGTCAAGTATCGGTTTTGTGGCTTTTCAATAGTCATGCCATGTTTATTCAGACTCTCCCTTCATTCACAGGTGAAGCACAAAATATCGTTTGAATGGCACAATATGTAAAAGTCGACTGCCGGGGGCTCTCAAGTGAACAAAACAACCGCAGATGAGTAACTCAGCCAACCCCACAATTTCACTGCTTACCGTTCTTTAAAAAGTCACTCCATGAAGTGTGTATGGTAAACAGAAAACCACTGTTTCAGTTTTGTGGAGAAGAAAAAAATAGAAAAACATTCACTAAATGACTTTCTGGTTTGAGCTCATGAATATGCAAAGCATTTTGGTCACACCACGGAGAATCAGGAAAGTCCAATACAAAGGCATTTTTACCTGAGAAATTAATCTGTGAAACAAACAGGTTTGCTTTGTATTAAATGCACCTCATGGAGTGACGTTTCTGTTGACCAGTGTCCTCAATTGTGAAATAGAAGTGCCACTGAAAGCGGACAAAGGAGATAGTGGCTCCCCATTCAACTTGTGGACGTCTATTAATGGGGGTCAGGGAAGAAGTTTGGGTGACAGAGCAGACAACAGGCAGAGAGTAAAGGTGGTCCATCACGGGTAAGCAGCACGAAATATGAACGAGATTTGAAACAGAACTGCAGCAACTCCTGCTCACTTGACTTACACACTTTACTTTGTGTTTTCATGTCAACAATAAACAGTCGCCACTATCTGGCCTGTGTTATCTGTAAAAATGAAAATGTCTTTGTCTTTAAATAGTTATGGAAATATTTCAGGAACTGTTGGCTCCCTACAACAAATATAGAATCGGTCAATTTGGCTAAAAAAAAGTTTTTTGAAGTTTTGTGTATAAAATGACAAATTTTAGATATTTTATGTTCAGGGAAATTTGGCTTTAACTTCAAAACAAAAACAGATCATTTCATACTAGATCTGAACTGGCAACAATTTGGAAGTTCAACACCCAAGTAAAACAATTTCTATGAAGCTGAATTGGAAAAAACACTGTGCATGAAATGTTGAAATTAATACACTATATTGACCTCTGGAGTTTATTTTTTACCTAACTAAAGGAAAAAAAAACTGAGTTAGCCCTTGTCTGACATTCATGAATACAGACCCCAATATAGATCCTGATTACAGTGTTACTAAAAATAATTAATATGTAAACAGAGATTAACAGATTTAAATAAAAACCTTTAAATGAACATGGCAGAGACAGGTCAGGATGGAGGAAAATAGCTGAAAAGAGATTTGAAGTTTTAGTGTCAATGGAACCAACAACAAAACAATCCAGATTTACTTCAGGTGAATGAGCAGCTGGACTTGTGTTGATTTAAAGTTTTAAGATGGGCTCCTGCTCAGCTGCTGCACTTTGCACCTCTTGTACCACACAAGCTATTGCTCAAGTTTATTTACTTCCATCAGGTTTTGTCTGCAATTGTACAACAGAACTTTTCATCTTAATCAAGCACAAATCCACTAGTATGAATTTTGACCATATTCATGGCTTCAACCTATGTTTTACTCTAACGCAGTAGACTCAAGTCTAACCCTTTAACCCTATGGACATTCTTTCCATGCACTGATGTTAAAGTTGCAAAGTTCTGGGGGTTTTCTAGGCCAAGTTCCCAACCCTCCACTCTGCAAAGCGCTGGTGAACTGCTGCATCGCCCTTTGGTAATGTCCAGCAGCCATCTTGGAACCATGATATGATCCTGACGTAGCTTCAGCACTCAATGTGTGTCCATGTACCTTAACAAACAGACAAAGGTGTTATCAGAAGTGAGAGAAGCTCAGAATATATAGTACAAGGTACACAATGCTAAGGTCCATGTCTTGCAAAATAAATTGAATTAAAATAAAATAAAAAGAAATTTCTTGAAATATTATTAGAAGGGGCTTGAGGAGCAGAGGAACATGAAACCTCTTACTATGCTCTCATTTCACAACAGAGGAATGAGAAAATTCCCCTCAAAAGGCTCTGCTTTACTTCCTGGTGTTTATGATGTAATAGCTATACCTCCTCCACCTACATGTGTGTTTTCTGCTCAGTTCAGGCAGACTCCATGACTGTTTTGAAAGTCTGCTCGGCAGTCAGTAACTCCTTCCCCTCCTCCATCAGGCATCATTTAGGCAGCCAATCAGCTCAGAGCTCCTTATTATCTCCTGCTCTCTCAGATCTCAGGATTTCCAAAGGGGAGGACAATAGAGCTACATATGATCCTCTACAGAGACAACATATTCCACTTTTTCTTCAGCTTAAAAGAAAATCCCTGATTAACTGGCACCTAACAAACAGCTGAAATATATAATTAAATTAAAAAAGACTTAAAAAAGGATGAATAACTTAAAGTAAAAGTTATTGAAAGGCAGAATGAAATAGGTCTTGTGTTTGCCAATAGGAAATATATGGCTTCATCATTCTGCATTTCAGAAACTTTATGTTTGCTTTTATTTCCATGTTGCTTTTCAGCTCCTCCTGAAAAAACTACTGTCTAAAGTTTTCCCTTCACCCATGGTGTGGTGCATTTCTAACTTGTGAATTAAGAGGCAGTCTGAGATGTAGGTCTCCTTGGCACATTAAGTCCACCCGTCACAGTGAATTTAACTCTGCAAACTGGAGTTCTTCTATTTTTTTTCTTTGTTGCAGGGCAAAGACTTCTTTGGGGTTTGTGAAAGATGAGAAACTTCTCCCAGTCAGAGTCCTTCAAAGCAGGAAGAGGCAGAGCTACGAGTAAAACAACAGCAGGAAGAGACTGCGCTTACAGGGATTAGCATAGACGCTAACAGCTTCAGTAGCAGTTTTATCAGATTGTGACCACATTTATTTATTAAATAAAAAACAAATACCAAAACTACAAATTTCTCTATAGAAAGGATATTTTCACTTCTCTTCTTACATGTTTTGGTACGTTTTTTTTCCTCAATAAATTGGCTCACATTTTTGACTATAAACCTCAGCAGTAGCACCTGCCTACTACAAAATCTGAATGGCCCTTATTAAATATGACAGATGGAATGTTTGCCTGGTCATCTGCCATATATGCTTTTGAAAGGTTCTGCCCATCCCCAAACAATTTCTGGTTAAGTTGAACGGTTCATCTGGGAAGTCAGGTTAGTCACCTCTTCCTTGTGATATTTCGAGAAGTGTTTCTTACATCAGTCCTGTTGTTTTTGTGCATAATATCTCTTTCAACCATCACCAAATTATAAAGCAAAATTGTCTATGTTCGACTCTTTAGCACACGTTTAAATCTCCTGTATTTTTCACTATCGAGGCTATGGTGATTCCCAGGTGTTGATAAATCCTGAAGACCATCCCTCAATATCTTTGCCATTAATTAGTCAGTGTGTAAGACGTGAACTTTTATTAATGTTTGGTAAAGTGCTTTATTTATTAATCCAACAGCATCCAGTTCCATCATCTCATCTGAAGGAGAGTTCATAAACCATTGAAGAAGCCCTGATGGTAATAGCCTCAGCAATTTTTCATGTACTGACAGAGTGAGTTGAATCCCTGTCCTGCCTGAGTCTCCTACAGACTTAAAGTCTCAGAGTCCCCGACTCACCTGCTGCTGCAACCTCTGCCATTGAGCATACACAGAGCGCCTGCAGAGCCGTGATGGTGTCCCTGTATCCCTCCTTCGTCCTGTGGAGGTGCTGACCTCCTCTACGCCTCCATCACCGCAGCTCCAGTTCACGCTGATGTTTGGTGCTTTTCCTACCGGCCGGATTTCGCTGCTGCCCAGACCTGTGCAGAGGACGAAGAACCAAAGGGAGGGGTTGAGAAACAACAGCACTTACAGCGAGTTTTAAACGAGCGGTCCAGTTCAGTTTGGCTCGAGACAGTTATGAGATGGACTACCTGGCGTTTTCTTGGCAGAATGTGGTTTGTGAACTTGTACAGCTCACATGTTGCCCATTCTTTCAAAAAACCACCAACTATTGCTCTAGTGGCACAGTGCTAAAGGCAGGCAACTAGTAACCTGACACCCAGATGGACTGTTTCACATATCTGTAGGATATATTTCAAGTCTATCTGGGCAACATCCCATAGAAAGTGAAGTGCAGAGCCTCTTAAGAAAAACTGTGCAGGTTTTAAACACATGCTCTGTCTGTAACATTTATTACAGGTCAGACAGAAGCTTGCAGTTGCTTCTGAATGACGGGTTCTGATTATGAGCGATTGTTTCAGAAGTTTGGAAAATGGATCTGCCCGATGATGGACATGGAGTTGGGGGAATATAACAGGATTAGGTGACTCTGGGTCACTGTGTTAGAAAAGAAAGAGGCCATTCTTCCTGTTGAAGCTGTTGTGCTGTTTCATCCCTGAAACTACTATTTTAAGACCTAACTTAAACCTGGGCTTCCTGACCCTTGTATCTTTAAGTCCTCACCCAGTTGAATCTGAAGAGACTCAAGGACCTCCTTGAAACTACGTAAAAAATGATATATTGCTATTCAAAATAACTTAAAGCTGCTATGAGGAGAATTTATCGCCGGCGTAATGCTGCGTTCCTGTAACCTCGGAAATGGGAGTGACATCATCTCTCACTGATCGGCGTTCCAGTTGATGTCAGAAAAAAACATGCCGATCTACCAGGCTATTGTTAGCTGTTGTTAGCTGTTGTTAGCACGCCCTGTGTTGTTGTATGAAGAATGTGGTTATCACTATGGCAGCATTTTTGTAAATATAAATCTAGCAATACTATGTATACAGCTGATCTAGAGCGACACACCCCAGTCAGAAGTCCAAATAAATGGATTATTACAGGAGATAAATAACTGTTCACACTGGGGGCATCCATCTTCGATTGACACCTCGGGGTGGCGAGGTTTCACAGAGTTCCCAGTAGGAAATTCTGACTTCGGGGGACGTTCCAGTTTTAGTTTCCCAATCGGAACCCAGAAATTCCTACTTCTGACTACACTTGAATGCACCAGAGACGTGAAGCCAAATGTGTTTGTTTGTTGTGGTAAATGCAGCATGGATCTTTGTCGGAACTCTGCATTGCTTTACAAGTTCTTTTTCAACAACTTACAGGATGCAAAGCGACGAGGTAATGTATCTCTTTCTAGTTACGTAGCGGTAGTTTTTGATGTGTGACGACAAGCAATGCGGGGAAAAGTTATTATCGTAGTTGTAGCTGGCTATATATCGCTACTTACAGCCCGGCGCTCTCAGACGCGTAATATAAATAATAAAATAATATAAATTTGCTCTAGTTTTAATTGTCTGGTTCCCCGAAGTTGAGTATCCAGGCCAGTCCAGCCCTGTACGACCCGACCAGGAGGCTAAGGAATAGCATTTATACCTATACCTATTTAGATGCTATAAAAATCATCTTAAAGTGTGTATTTCCATCTGGCATATATCTAAAAGTAAGACTTTTTTGTAATAACTTAGAAACTCCTCACAGTCTCTTTAAAATTCAAATTTTTAACATGGATAGAATCAAGTTAAAATGGACATTCTTGTGCAGTAACGTTCATAGAACATATGTCTCTACTATCATTGATTTAAATAATAAATATGTAAACTAAATTTTCACAACCCCAAAGATGACAGAGCCTCAATGAGGGTCCAGACCCCTGGTTGGGACCCAAGGACTTAAACCTACACCCAAGCAGCAGCTGCTGTCGTCTGTATGGAAATGGCAGATGCTTGACCGAGGCGAGGCGACGAGACATCACTCGACTCAGGTGACCAGTGTGGCCGAGTGTCCCAACCGTCAGGCTGTGAAGGTAAACTGGCTCCACCATGTGAGAGAGCAGTGCTCCTTGGAGGCCCAAAACGCTCCATCTATTGAGACAAATTATCTTTAGTGGGAATATGCCAGGCCACACAAGCACACACGTAATGTTGGTTCATGGTTTTCTTTACTGCTCTGTCAGACCAAAGGGAAAAAGGAACCATTTTGTTTTGCCGTTTGTGTTTGCTCTGCACGAAGTACTGGATTGTTAGCCAAAATCCACCCAGCAGGAACTCTTTCAATTTTGCTTCTGACCCAACAAACAAGTCAACAAACTGGTCATATATAGACATACACAATTTGTGCAAACACTGCATTGGGCAGCATTAAAACTCACTTTGCCATCTTGTCAGTACAGGACATAGTGACGTAGGGTTTGCTAAAACCTTCCCTCTTCTGATTCATCCGTCGTGCTGAAATGGGCAGTGTCCCCTCGCCTCCCTCCACCTTCACCCTGAGGTGACAGTGAAATCTGCGGCTGCGAACTGTCAAGAGGAGAGAAACAATGGATCATATATATATATAAAGGCAGAATGGATGGATGATTGGATGAATGGATTATTTGATGGGTGGATGCAAAAATAACTACAGTTTTATTTCATGGAAAGATGGCTGAATTGATAGTGAACAAATAGACAAAGTTAAGCTTTCAAAGATGGACTGATTGATTCTTTTTCTTAAAATGTATTTTTTGGGCAAGAGAGTAGGGAAAGACACTCTCCAAACTGGTCACAGGTTGGATTTGAACCTGGACCAGCAGAAGCATGTACATGAGGTGCCTGGTTGCTAACCACTCTGCCAAACCAGCACCCTGACTGATTGATTCTTTAAAGGAGACATATCATGCTTGTTTCTCCTTTTCACTATGCCAGACTAGGATGCCTGTAAAGCATTTCTGCCCTCAGTACAAGTCATTTAGTTCCTTCATTGCCCCACAATAGGGTTCTCAAAATCCTCATTTTAGGCCATTATCAAGCTCTCGTTGAAACGCTCGGATCTCAGGCTGACCTACAGTTACCTCGCAACGTCACAGCCCTTTGTGCTCTGATTGGTCAGCTCTATTGGGGGTAGAGCCAGCTTGTCCTTCTTCTTCTATTGTATTTTCCGGCAGGCTCAAAGCAGGAACCGCGTACTGAGTCCCCCTACAGGCCAGAGCTGGTAATGAGTGAATGTGAGCTAGGGAGCTATATACTGCTGCTGGTGGATGTGTTCCTGACTGATGGTTGTGGGGCTGACGGACATCACAGAGGAGGAAGTGTTTTATCAGATTACTCCAATAAAAAGAAAGGTACCTCATGTTGTCACGATGATTTAAATCTCGCGGTCATCTCGCAATGACCTATTTTCAGAGGCATCAAATCTTGTTCTAGGATATCAGAAAAAATACAATATTTCATTTTTTGAAAATTAAGGGGGTGTAAGATCTTGTTTTCAAATTTATTATATCATATGTAAGTATTAAATCATGCATCAGCATGATATGTCTCCTTTAAAGATCCACGTACAAAAGGACGGATGGACAAATGTTTGAGTCAAAAGATTGAAAGGAAGGACATTATTGGGACAGAAATTGGATGAACTGCAGAATAATTAATGGACAATGGAATGACTGGGTAAATGGATGGATGGACAGGCCACTGATGGATGGAGAAAAAAAACAAAAGGAGATATGGATTAAACAATGGAAAGATGACCTAACGGACGAATGATAGGCATTATGAAAATGGACTAATACAGGTAAAAAAAATGGATGGAGGGAAAAAAATAGATGAAAACTTAAGTATTTATGGATGGATAGGAAGATGGTTTATTAAATGGAGACAAGAATATCTACAGTTGCATTTGATCAATGAATGGATGGATCAATGTGGTGTCCGATAGATGGAAAAAATATTTTAAAAAATGACAGGATTGATGGCTGATATGCAGATGGATGGTTTAAAATATGCATTTTCAAGTGGATGGATTGATAGCTGATAAATGAATTAAAATAATGAATGAACTGATGAATATAACTGATTCATGATTGAAAAATGGAAAGAAGGATGTATAAATTGATATATGGACCTCTGATGGATGGGGTAAAAATTGTTACAAAAATAAGATGGATGAGTTCACAGGTGAACAGAATTATAGTTTAAAAATGGACTAATTTAGGAATATAATCCATGGATTGTTGTGTAGGCAGATAGCTTCCCGATGAAGGTTTGAAGTTCAAACATTTATTGTTTAAAATTTTCATTAAGATTATGTTGTTTATGGTTGATTTCTTCTACGAGTATGACATTGCCACATGCAATAAGGTTGCTGCTGAATGACCTGATTATTAAAGGTATTCTAATCATAAAAAAAGTCAATCTTGGCTCAAAAAAGCTACATTTGAGTGTTTTGATCTAGTGCTAGGGTAGAGATACATATCACAAAAATGACATAAATTTTCTCCATCATTATCTCACATGCAGCCGTGGCTTCATACGGGCAGTTGAGTCGAGCATCTCCACATGGTGACGAGCTGACATACATGTGGAAGAGGAGGCCGTCCTGTAATCTGAAGCTGCTGTGTCCTTCGTCACTGCTGACTTTATTTGGTATGAAGATGGACTGTTCCCCACAGGCTGCTGGCTTACTTCAGAAAGAAGAGAAAACAGAGTCCAGTATGATGATATCATGCACTAGTGGAGACAGGACAATAAAGTTAAATGCTGGATGTTATTGTTGATGTCCAACTGAAAAAGAGCAGAGTGTGATGTCTCATGACCAATGTGGGGTTCAGGTTTGTACCAGAGTATCAACTCCAGCTGAGCGCAGAGGAATCGAACCAGCGCCCTCCTGCAGACAGCTTCAGCGTGGCAGTCTCTAAGCTCACAGCCGTGTTCAGTCCCAACGTCTGATGAGTCCAAACACTTTGTCCCTGTGGCCAGAGACACGACCTGGGCTGATCTGAGGTCAAACCCTGACAAAAACACAAACAAACAAAGACACAAGTGTCGAAGAACCAGATGAGTGGGAGGTTACAGTGACAGCTCAGGATTCTGTTGACAAGATGAGTAAATGATGGCCACTCTGATGGAACAAGACATTTAACACGCTGCAGCTATAACATTTGTCTCTCAGAACAAGAAAACAGACATTTCCTCTCCTTCGGCCGTGACAAGCAGAATGCTAACAGGCTGAGACGGGCTAATGAAAAGTGCATGATGGAGCAATCACTCCGACGTCTCAAAAACCGGCTTTTGTGCTGCAATCTGGCCTCATCAAAGATTCACGGAGCGGCGAGGATGACTGTCTCTCCTCTGGATCTGCAGGGTGATTTGAGGTAACGTGTTATTTCAGATTGCTGTGATACACTTTACTTTTTTTTCAGAGGGACTAAAGTGCTCCTAAACATGTCTGGTTGCTGTAAATCAAGAGCTGCAGAATATTTTCATCCACTCTTTCTGTGTTTATGCTGACTTCAACCATGGCCGGGGGCATAACGTTTTCAGGCGGCACAATGGTCCATCTGTCTGTCAAGGCTGCTCTCTGTTTGCAAAGCCTCAGAATCAGTTTGAGAATTTTCTCCAAACTTTGGACTGATGTCCACTCTGACTCAAGGATCAACATAATGGTTTTTAGAGTTCATAGGGTAAAGTCAGGATCATTAGACCTCAATGTGCCACTTGCTTGTGAATAAGCATATTTTTACAAATGTCCAGACTAACTCAAGGAAGAACTAGGTAGATTTTTGGAGTCAGAGACTTAATACCAAAGACATTATTATTATTATCTATTCAGTTATCTACAGATATTTTATTGTAATAACAGTATTTATATTGTACTTTTTCAGATTTTTTTGTATTTAATTGTAATTTATTAACCCTTTAACTGTCAGCTCAGCTGTTTGGTAGAGGTCATCAGTAACTAAAAGGATATTTAATGTTTTTCAAAAACAGAGCAAATCAAATCATTGTTTGATTCCATTAACATTTCAGGAAACAGAGAAAACTACAAACAAACCAAAATACCTAATTTATTGGTGTGGGATTTAAACCAACACTATGTAGTTTTTCAAACATAATATAGTCCTTAGATATTCATCGTCATGGTCCACCACTTTACAATGAGTTGAATGACACCTCTTTCGTGTTCTGAAGTGGTCTGTATCGCTTTCACTAGCGCTATGTAACTTCGGGGTGGATGGTGGGAACCCTGCCACACTAAAAACTACAAGTTTGGACTGCTTTATGGCATAGGCTACGTCACTTCCACCGATTCCCGATTTGTTTAAAACACGGAAGTGTCGGCGAAAGCCAAACGCAGAGCTGTAGTCATGGCGGAGGCAGCAAAGAACGCAAGAAAAAGAAAAGTTTATTTTGATGATACAAAACAAAGAAAGCGAGAGAAAAACAAGCTGAATGCTCGGACCAGAATAAACATCGGTTCGGTTTATTTCACACTCGCTGGCGTGAAATAAAAGATGAGGAGGGACGTTCGACCGATGCTGACTTGGCCCTGTTATTGCTGGACTTGTAAGTACTTGTTGATTGTTTACCATCCGTTTACAGTATTCGTGAGAACGTACCAGTATGTAGTTTTGTTTAGACCTATTTCAAGTGTGTGATATCACCAGCTCGTGGTTGTCTTTACTTTTATTCACTTTATCGCTTCAACAGGACGGGCTATCCATCCTGCAAACAGCCGCTGAAGACAGAAGAATACTTTTGAGCGAAGTCCTGGCTTCTGTGATTCGCCTACAAAACAAAATGCACGCGACCGGCAGATCTGTATCCTTACGGCAGTATGCGCGCGCTAGGGCTCATGGGTAGTTGAGTTCTCGTTCCGGTCAGGCGAGAATCTTCCGTAGTGCTGCTTTAAGGTTTAAAAAGCATATAGTTGATGACATAAAAACGCACAAATTTTGGGACAATATTAGCAAAGGCAGAAGTGTTTGTAAATAAAATAGAAATAAAAATTACTTAAAATATATGATACTGAGTTTGACAAACACACAAAAAATATTTTCGATGAATTACAGATTTTATAAATATAAATCATCATACCAGTAAGTGGTTAAGTATTTAAAATGATAATTATGGGAACCATAATAACAACTTTAAGCTTTTGAACCTTTAAATCTTACACAAGAAAATATAAGTTCTTTGGTTTATTTGGAGTTTTTTTTCTACTTCCTAAAAAATTGACAGAAACAATCACTTGTCACTTTTTTTTAACTTAATTTTTATTACAATTTTTCTTCATCAGTACAATACATTGTATACATTTCAATACAATTCAATGAATTTCTTTTCCATTTTTAGATTTTCAGTTTTTTTTTTTTCTCCTTTTTTTTCTCTAGCTGTATTTGTATTCATTACATATCTCCATGTGCACACTATGATGGTAATGAAAGAAAGAGAATAAATAAATAAAATAAAAAACAACAACAACAATAATAATAAACAATAATAACGGTCACATAGAAATAAAGATTATGTCCACTCAAAATTATGACATCACAGGCCCATATCATTGTCAGCATCAGGATGACAACATTTTGCATACAATACAGGAGTATAGAACAAGATTATTGCATGTATCATTACTGTACCCATTATTGCAGCAATAGAGGAATCATAGGTTTCCATCTTTTAGTAAAAGTTGCTCTTTGAAGCCTTAATGAAAAAGTGATCTGCTCCATTTGATAAATATCCCAAATCTTCTGAATCCATGTGTTATATGAGGGAGGTTCTGGTTTCAACCACCTGATGGTTATACACTTTAAGGCTGCAGTTAATAATGTATTCAAAAGGTATCCATCTGTCGTTCCACTCAGACCTTCAGGTATTACTCCCAGTACTGCCACTACAAAGTCTCTTGGAATGTTCACCTTAAAAACCTCCTTCAGGGCAGCGAAAACCTCCCTCCAAAACACATTTAACTTTGGACATAACCAAAATATGTGAGTGTGATTGGCAATATGTTCACCACAGTTTCTCCAACATGAACTATGGTGTTGTGGACCCATCTTGGAAACTATTACTGGTGTTCTAAAGTACCTAATTATTTTCCATTTGAATTCCCTCCATGTGTTAGAGTTTGTGACTGAATGTGCCCCAATACACACATCAAACCAGTCATCCTCGGATATGACAATGTTGGCCTCTGTCTACCATTTCTCTCTTATTTGTGAGCTATTTATATTCATGGATAAGAATTTTGTCACTTTTTTAACAATAATTTTTCCTTAATTTATTGACCTCTGCAAAAACAGTTGAGCTGGGAGTTAAATGGTTTAGCATGTTAACTAGGTCACAAGTTATCTTATAAATTAAAGACAATCGTAAAAAATAATGCCATTTGATTTCTTTTGTAAACGCATGAATTTTGTAGATGGAGAATGGTGCCATATAAAATCCTGGCTAGGATGCCACATTGGGGACTGGCTCTGCTAATGTGTCCTTCACTTCAGTTTCATTTTATTTTATTTTTAATAATCCAGATCCCATATGAATTCACCATGACTACACACTTCTCAACATTTAGTTTAAGTGACTGTGGCAAGAAAAAAATGGTATTCATGCGAGAGGTCTCGAGCCTAAACCAATATACAGAGAATACTTTTACCAGTTTTATTACCACAAAAATCATCCATCTCTTCTTGACTCAGTGATGTGCTCCCTATCGCTGTATATTTAATACTCTTGTGGAGATCTTAATTACCATTTGGTTTAATTAGAACTATAAATACAGAAGAGAAGTTTGTCACTGATTACGAATTCTTGTATCAACTGGGAGACTTATAAGGTCAAAATCTTCAAATACAGCCACTGTCCTGCTAGTATTGTTTTATGGTTTCAGACTTAAACAAATAAAAACAGACACTGAGGCAGAGGCAGAGACAGGAGCAGCTTTTATCCACAGCTGCCTCTTAGTAATGTAATGATGCAGTGATGGCTGTGCTAACATTAAAAGCGAGCAGGGTATAAAGTTCCTCTCTTCTTTAAACTTTTAGTGGCTCTCCAGAGAAAACAGCTGTGGCACTAACACAGTGTACTAACAGAGAGCAAGTGTCCCAACTATCTCATCACATTCAGTTAGGATGAAGTGACAGCAGCACTCTGCGGAGTCACCTCCATCTCTGCTCCCCTCACAGCTCCTCCCTGGTTCACTTTCTCTTCCAGCCAAGACAAACAGAACCCCTTAAATTTAGACCCTTTCATCACAAGAAACCCAAAATATGCAATGGACTCTATTTTTAAACACTACTTTTGCCAGTTTGAACAGTTTCTCTTGCACTACCTTTAAGTCACGCGTCTGCTTTAACTCTTTGAAGCCCATATTCTGCTTTTCGAGTTTTAGATTATGGTTCAAAAACTGTAAAAACTTGATTAGTTTGAAGAAAACATCATAATGGACAAAATGTGCATGGCTTATGAACTTTTTGTCACCACAGAGTTTATCATCAGCAATAATCCCAATACCAGTGAACAGTCCCATCGTCTTTATGTTGAGGGACAAGCTTCAGGTTAATTTCTGTGTTGGCATTTCAGAAATACTTCTGTATTATGTTTCAAACTGGTTTAAGTCTCAGTAATTATTCAATAATTCCTGTTTTCCCTTTTGGGGTTGTGTGGGGCTGTAGTCTCTCTCAGTGGACATGAGAGCAGGCAATTGCCAAACCTAATGATTGTAGAGACTAGTGTTGTGCACTAGGAGAAGTTGGAAGTGGCCCAACTTTAAATGTGATTCAAAGGTGATGACATTTTGGTGGTAACCAAACTCAATAACCACCATGAGCAAACAATTGTTTTTGCTCAATAACTGTCTAACTTTTAATGATATCAACGTGATTCTGAGGCTAGGTGTAGGTTTTCAGGGTCAGTAATCATATTATGTTGGGAAGTATCTTGGAACTATTGCTTATAGATGAAACACAAGCTACACTTGTGAAAGTTTGTGCTCTCCGAGTGCTTTCTTTTTTATGTCTGGAGTTCTGGAGTTCTGTGCTCCTGCTCATGTGGATGTGTTTTCTCTCTGCCTCTTGGTTCAGAGATTGGGCGTGTCCGTGCAATCTCACACCTGATCTTCATTCACTACTTAATCCCTGCTTTGACTGTTCTCCAGTGCCACATGATTCTCTCATCTCCTTGTGATATTGTTGATTTTTGGATGATTGTGTGTTTGTGTCATGTTCCAGCACTCACCTCGGGTCATTACGATTCCTGCCAATGATTTGTTACGGGCCAACGAGGAAGAGGGACAACTGTTCGCCAGCTCAGAGTACTTTTCTCTCACCAGTTGGAAGATTGACTCTGCAAAAAACTGCAGGAAACAAGAGTCAAGGAAAGTTTTGAAAGGGGCAAAGAGACAGTGTGGTCCATCAGGTAAAATGTCTTTTTCTTACTGCTGTCACATTGTGGGAGATCCAAGCAAGAACTACGCTGAAGTAATTCAGTCCGTCATCCTTGAAAAGTCTCTGGTGTGTGTTTTTGTGTATTAAACAAGATGGATTCAAGTTGAGTGAAAAATATAACACAAAATATGCAGCTCTTTGTCCCTCCTCTTTGGCAACATTTAGATCTGAGGGGTTAAGGGGGCTGTGAAAATGAGCTCTGTGCTAATTGGCTGTCCAAATGACGCCTGATGGAAGGGGGAGGAGGGGTTATAGGTGGCAGAGCAGACTTTCAGAACAGTCATGGCATTTGCCTGTGATGAGCAGAAAACACTGGAGGCTATATAGCTATGACATCATAATCCCAGGAAGTAAAAAAAGTTTTTAAGGGGGCGTTTATGTGAAAGTATGCAGTCCTCGATGGTTCCTTACAAGTAAAATCTTTAAAGATAACTCTAATCTCCTGTTATCCTTCTTCACTGGCGCCAATCGTCAGAAATGGATAAGGGAAAAAAAATTCTGACAAAATCTGGGACACTCAGAAAAATATTCAAGGATTTCAGGTTTTTAATTGTCAGTTGTATGTACGTGATGTCTTTGTACAAGACTGAGTTTGAATGAAGACAATATGAGGTAGATTACAGCTTGTTGTAAGTATACTCAGCACAGTGAGTCTGCAAAAATGTGGTAAAGTACAAAAAATTATGATGGTAACAGCAGTAATAGAGCAGTAGAATTTAAATATTGCATAGAGAGTTTTAAAAACTAATAAGGTCATGAAGACTTTCTAAAGTCATCCTGTCCAAGATTTAAGTCAACTCCAACCCATGGTGAAAATGTTGAGTTTGAAGTCTTCATACCATTAACCACCTAAAACTCCCAAACATATAACCGTGTCATGACCTCTGTGTGTAACAGTCTGTATCTTTAATGTCTTCACTTTTTATGAGACGCCCTTTTCGTAAGAGCAGGTGTTTCTTTGAAGTGAGACCCCCTCGCTCGGTGCGTTCAGGATGGCAGAGGCACAAGGTCATGTGTAATGAGTGTGTTAAACAATTATCTGTCGGATTATTATGCTCTCCACACCGCCTTCTCGCTCCACCTCGATCTCCTTGGTCTGCTGCTGCTCCTCCTTCATCCCTAATGTGCTGTAATAATGTTCATTACAGCGTCACGCCGGCTGACAGCAAGTTCACACTGAAGAGGGGGATGATTGGTTTGGGGAGGCTTTTAAAACAAAACAGACAAAACAGAGGATGGGGGGGGGGGGTAAAAACCAAAAAATGTCCTGTTGACAGAAAGTCACACATAGCATATTGTTTCCTAAAAGTTGCAGCAGATCTGTCGGCTCACTAAGGGGCTAAAAGTGTGCCAAGAAAATATTTGCCGTATCATAACTCCCCCAGTCTGAAGCGTTAATACAAGGCAGTATTGATCAAGGCTTACATTTTCTTGCACCAAATTTTGACCCCACCTGTATTTGGCAACATAAACCTTTTAAATAAGTAGATTAATGGTTTCCCCATACAGACTGTACCTCTTGATAAGCCTTGGCCATTATCTCTTTGTTTTACCAGCTGAGGCCTACGTAAAAGTAGCTCAAAGCAGTTCTCTAATATTCTGTTCCATAAATTAAAGATACAGTTGCATTTGGGCTAACCTGACATGCCAGATGGACAGCAGCTTGTGATTGGACGATCGTTCTGCCCATCACAGTCATCACAGACCAATCCATATCAAGCAGCGCTGACGTAGCATACGTAGCGGCTAAATGTAGTGGCTAATTATTTACAAGGGCGAACAACAGTTAATGGCTATTAGCAGTAGCGGCTAACGGCCAGTGGCCATTAGCTTAATTACCTTGAGACTATCGTTTCACATTAAATTATACCACACAGATGCATCGTTTAATACTTTATGTGACATGAACCTTATCGAAGACAATCCCTACAAAGTATGCTTATGAGGAGAGCATATTTCGCCAAGTATCACTAAGTAACAATAATGACCACAGGCTAACCGGCATTAACTGCCGTTATTTTCAAACACTTCCTGTTAAGTCGCTACCTGTTGTTGTCACGTCTGCAGCACATGCTGCTCCCGCCTCTCTTCCCTGATTGGGCTGTTAAGCATTTAGCAAAGTGAAACTGTTGGACAATGAAGGCTGGCAAGACGGATATGCATGATTTCAAAATCAGACAGGTCCATCTGCTCTGCAAGGCTACATTTAACCTGCATCAGTCGGCACTTTCATATTGACTGGAGTGATGTGTAAACCAATATTATTCAGATTTGTAGACATCGTCCCATTAAGAGGACCAGAGGCTGGCAGCAATGCTAACGTTAGCCATACTCTTGATGTTGTCAGTGAAAGCTACATACTCATGCTCTCTGCTGTGATATTTGACCAGATCCAAGCCACATTTCACCCCATTTTGTTTTGCTTGCCTTGTTTGGTTTGGATAGCTTTCACCTCCACCTGTGAGTGCAGAAAGCTTACTGAGAAATGGTTTTCTGCTCCTTTGTACTGCATGTGATGTTGTGGACCTCCATTGCCAGATTACTTACAGTGCAATGTATTGCAAATATGGTTCAAATAGTGAGTCAAATAGAATCTCACTCTGTTGAAAATCCTAAAACATTAAATAGCTTTGACTTTTTCATTATGTTGATTCAATTAATCCATTCAATTGATTTAATTAAAATTATGTTTAAATAAATTTACCTAGTCAAAATTTGTGGTTAAAAACACTTTTATTAACTTTCTGAACCTCCAAACCGGCTCCCCAGGAAACTTGAAATGTTTCTACTATGAGAGGGCCCCATGACCAGCTGGCTGCCCCAGAGGAAGTTAACGAAAGTCCTGGTTTAGGATACTGCATCTAGAAAAGGGTAGATTTATTTTGACCAAAATTTTTCAGGACATATTCAGAAACCCTCCCCAGGACATCATAAAACATCTCTATGTTTGCAGAAAAAACTTTATTTTAATTTGCATTTTTTCAGTGTTTCATATATTCTCTAAAACTTCCATGAGACAAAACCGTGTTTCCAAAACACACAACAGGTAAAGTTATTGCAGACATTTCCTAGAGACATAATGAATTTGTTTGAATGCTACACACCAGCTTACAGGACACCATAGGACTCCTCAGCCTCAGGACATGACGGCCATACTGATGTGTGCCACACGTCATTTGGCAGCACCTCAGCCTCATTTATCCAGACCATTTAGAAGAACCGAGAGAGCTGAAGGGGTGAAGAGGGACTTTGAAGTCACTGCCTGGCTGCACTGATGTCTCAGGATGTGTGTCTTAATCATCAAGAATTTACTGATTCTTAGAAACATGAGTTTAAAATGGAGACAATATGTTTTTTTATTCATGAAACTCTTTGTCTGCAGAGCAAAAGCAAGCACTGCAAACTATTATTTAATATAAATACCTCCATGAGCATGTATCTGCATTAAGTGGCATGAGACAAAAGTCTTGATGTATAATAATTCACAAGGTAAAGACTCAGGTAAAGGACACATGAATGAAACTTAAGGGAATGTAGAAGTAGGCATGTAGAGCCAGACATATTCAAGCAAATGTGCAAAATGTCTCCAAATTTCCTTCAAGTTCGTACAGCGTGTGTCCTCACACGTTACAAGCGTATTTAAAGTACATAGCGAAGCAAAGCCCTGGAAGCTTAAAACTTGAGATTATGGTGATAGTATGAAAACCTCAACCCCACATGGTGATTATGAGTAAAAAGATAACAGGATTAGAACACATTGGGCCTGCCTGATGCTGACTGGCTTACTGCATCAATATCATTTCCACATTTCTACTGTGTTCTGGAAAAACCCAGAAACTTGAGTGCTTGTTTTCCTGTTTTAGATCAGTATACTTGGTAGAGATGAATATGGGTTGAAGTGAAATAGACGTGCTTTATTTCCAACAAATCAGTGCAGAGCTACACTGCTGGCATGTGCCACAGACATATCAGGGAGTATGGAAACCGACTAAGTGTGTGGCATATGCAGAAGGCAGACAATGTAGATATTGGATTAGAGCCACCATTTTACCTTATGAGCACAACTTTGGTCTGCAGGAGCCAAAGCACTCCTCACATGCACAGGGAGAACACCAAAACTCTGCACAGGAAGGCCCTGAGCAATAGTTATTTACACCTTCCTGGCATGATCTGACAATGCTTGCCACTTCCCCACTATGCAGCCCCATTCATTACTAGTAATAGAGGGACCGGCCTACTCACCTGAGGTAGCTGATTTCTGGTTCTGCCTCCCTGGAGACCCATAATCCTCCTCTCTACTCCCAGACTAATGTTGAAAATGTCCTGGAGGGCGGCTGCTGCTGCCTTTGCTTTGGCCTGCCTTTTACTGTGACCACACCCTTCAAAAACTTTCCCCTCCACCCTTAAAACCATGACAAAGCTCCTCAGTGGCTTTCCATTGACTCTCTCTGTCAGGCAGATGTACCGCAGTCCTGGACACAGCTGGTTTAGCAGCACCACAGGGCTCAGGCGGTCTAAGAGGGAGGTACTCAAACCCCGTCTTGTTGGATTTTTCGAGGAGATTAAATCCAGAGTGAGTTGCACCAGTCTTCTCTGGTTGAAAATGTTGCAGGGGAAGTTGTTTTCTTGCATTGATGGCTCCAACTCCTTATGTAATGTCTCAGGGATGTCCAGTTTATCAGCTGTAAAATCCACATCAGCGCTGGGAAAGTTCCCCATGATGGCTTGAACCTGGGGGGCGTTTGGGAACTGGATGAAGGACTGTAAAGCCAGCTCTGCAGCCCTCATCCTGGCCTGCTTTTTGGTTCGTCCAGTGCCCTCAAAATGGAAACCATTGACCTCCACACCCACAGAAAACACCGGGGCATGCAGTGGGCCAGTCTTTGACTTAATTTCAAACTGTAAACCAGGTCGTAACTCATTCAGCTGCACCAGGGCGTTCTTCTGAGTGATGGACCACGTTGCTTTTTTACACATCCAGTGGTTCTGGTTTATCAATCCGTCTCTTCCTTCCCCCAGAGGCAGCTTCCTTTTTAGAGATCTTGATGCGCACATGGGGAAAGGTGAGCAAAACTTTGATGGATGGTATCTGAGTAAAGAGTCACAATCCAGTCGTGCATCAGCGTGGTTCTCCTTTACCTCCAAACTGCTTGGACCTGCAAGTGAATCAAGGAGCAAAAATGTGAGCATAAAAAGAGTTTCCTTTTGAGCCCTTTAGTAAACCTTTATGAAGGTGGCCATTTAATGCAATGTGGTAATGAGATGTAAGCCACATGCAACTATGACTCAGGCTGCTCTGTGAGTTTTTTAACCAAATTTCATGTTACCAACCATTAGGAATAATAACAGGCACATTTACAACGATATTTCTTAAAGGTAAATTGCAACTTTTTTTTTGTTTTTATGTCTTGCCTCACTCCTGGGTCCACGACAAGCAGATAGACACCATCCCTTAGACTCTGCGTGCAGTAATAAGGAAGAGACGGGCAGAGCTTGCCCACTGCTTATTCACTTAGCTCAAACACTGGAAGTAAATGGGTTGTGTTAGCCTGCCTCTGCTTACAGTCATTAGATAAACTTTTCAGCAAATCAAAACGGTCCTGTGTGCTTGTTGTGACTCATTTATTTTACCGAGCCAACCACTATGGACGTCCTTGTAAGTAGGTCAACAAGCCAGTGCATGTCTGTGGTGTATGGGCATGTGCCCTGGGTTCTAGTTTTGAATGTATTTCTTTTGAAAATTACATAAAGTGCTAATCTCTGTCTAAAACTAGATAATGTAACATAACTAGTAATAAAAAATGAGTCACAACAAGCACACAGGACTGGTTAGAGCTGCTGAGAGCAAGAGCTCAGCAAGAGTTTATCTGCTGACTTTAGGCAGAGGTAGGCTAACACTACCCACTTACACCCAGTGTTTGTGCTAAGCGAATTTGTGGTGGTCGAGCTCTGACCAGCTCTGCCTTATTACTGAACACACAGTTGAAAGGATGGTGTGTAACTGCTTGTCATGGACCCGGAAGTGAGACACATAAACAAAAAAAATGTGGCTCATCTCTTAAGTTTGTATCAAAATATGCAAATATTTGAAGACAATTTTTCAACAACTGATATGAAAAGAACAATGTCACATTAAAGCCACAATAAATAATGAAAATATCTTCAGTTCTTAGCAAGTATGCAAACACAGATCAAGTTTACTTACAGGGAAAGTGACAGCCCTACTGTAGTCATACTTAGGGACTTGCATTCATCCATAGCAACCCAAATGTTTTGTCACAGGGCTTGAAGCCCAGGCCATCTTCATGGTGTGTTATGATTTGATTAAATGCATGTCAGTCTGTGTGTTTAGCCTTCTGCATCTTTTCAGGACGACACAGATCCACTGCATGGGCTTGATGCAGAAATATAAGTCAGGCTTTACATGTATGTTGCATTCAAAATGACATGCTCTACACCATTTACAAATGAACACTTAATGAACTGCAGCTTTCTTTCTGACCTGGCCTCAATATTTCCGCTCCACACCCAACATGAAGATGATTCACCACTATGTGTCACAGTAAATCTGTCTCTATGGCCTGATAAAAACTTAGGTCTTGACAGTAATATATATTTTAAAAAGGCTCACCTGAAGTCTCTGCATCCCCGGCTGATGAAGTTGTGGGATTACAGAGTTTTTTGTTGCTGATTAGGGTTGGCATCACACTGCTTTGTCCTAGGAAACAATATCAGAAATGTAAGATATCTCCAAGCCTGTTCTTAACATTCATTACAGTTTCTTATCCAAGACACCTCATGTTTGACGATTTCTTTTTTTTTTTACAGGATAAGTGGAAAAGTTATAAATTGACTCTGATTACAGTTTCAAGAAATGCTGTTCATTGCACAACGAAAAGGTAATTTTATTTTGGTGGTGATGCAAATAAAAATGCTGAATTTTCTAAAGATTTTTTTAACACTGCAAGATATGGCAGTTTCGTACATTTTGGCGAATAACTCAATAAGTTGTTGACAGATCTTGATGAGCGTTTCAGGGAATGGTGGTCATGGCACAAGGAAGCAGTGATACAATTTTATGATGTGATTCAAATCCAGATATTTTTTCAAAGATTTGTTAACATTGCGAGATAGAGCAGTTTTCAACATTTTTAACTATAACTCGCCCGACAGTGTTGGAAATGCCTCAGCAGAGGTTTGTTCTCTTGGAGCACCTCTAGTTAGACATGTTAAGCACAAGGGAAAGGTTACAGTGACCTCAAACTTGTGAACAGACTTCTCTGGTGCTGGTTTGGCAGAGTGGTAAGCAACCAGGAACGACCCATATATATGCTGCCGGCCTGGGTGACAAGTTTGCAGAGTTTCCTCCCTGCTCTCTCTCCCCTCTCACAAGCCTATCTACCATCTCTTCTATGAATAAAGGCACAAAAATGTCCCAAGAAAAAGAATGCACTGAGGGAGTTTTGTCAGTTTTGCTAGAAACCCTGCACTTGAACTCAGGGCCGTTCATAGCTGGGCCCCTAAAAAGCCTGTAGCATGGGCCCTCTGGAGATTAAACTTAATATCAACATCTTGGTAAGTTAGTGGCATAGGTTCAAATCTGACCTCCTAAACTGCATGTCATTCCTCACCCTTTCTCTCCAATTTCCAACTGTGCCCACTGTTCTGTCCTTCAGATAAGGCATTAAAAGCCCCAAATAATAAAGAATTCAGAAATATAAGGTATCTTCAGTAATAGTTGTGTGTGCTGTGTCCAGTCAGCTGTGAGCTAAAAAGAAAAACAAAAAAATGCTTGTTGCAGGTCAGCAGCACTGTGCTGTATGGTCCCGTCCACAATGATAATAACGCAGAAATTAACTTTCTATATTCAAAAGCAGGTGTGGCAGCACATTTTTTATTGCTTTGATAAGTAAGTATAAGAGTTTTTTTGTAAAAGAAAATCATTGCTTAATCACAGAATACACCTTACCTTTACTACCATCTATAGCCCCGTTTCCACCAGAGGGTTCATTGTGGTTCGTCTCAGTGCGGCTCACTTTTTGCGGCGTTTCCGTAGCCTAAAACTGGGACTGAACCCCTTTTAACGAACTCTACCGTCCTTCTTTTTGTGACCCTTCTGTTGGGGTGCCAAGCATACCCATTCAACCCCAGAAGGTGGAGCTAGAAACACTGTGGTCCATTAACTGGTCGAAGGAGTAGCCACCTCCCGTGCAACAGTGGTAATAAAGAACAACACATAACCCCGCCATGTCTAAATCTCCACTCAGCTTGTGAAGATAACTCTCGCACACAGTCTTCTCTGAAACAAAGCTTGGTTGCGCTTCGTAACAAAAAGCCAAATGCTGATCAAAAAAAAGAAAGAAGAGTTGCTGGATGTCTTCCATCGTTGCTCTTTGTTAACCGGGTCACATTTTCTTCTTTGTTGTATTTAATTGCCGGGTACACTGCTATGACGTCGTGCTATTGGCACCAGGCTTAGACGCCATGCCATGTAGGGTTCGGTTGGCTGTGGAAATGCAAACAGGATCAGGCTTTACTGATCCTGCCTGAGCCAAACCTTGCTGATCCATACCGCATCACTTGGTTAAAATGGGGCTTAAGGCCCATTTCTCTGGGCCCCAGAAGGCTTTCCCTCCCCCTCCCCCCTTAAGGGCACCCTTTAAGTTGAACTGAAACATTTAGAGTTCAAAGGCCACTGCAATGGCATATATTCTTGACTAAAATTGTGGTGATATTTTATTCTAACATGGCACTATACGCAAACAAACATGAACTGTCCTGGCTGTAGTATCATCACTCACTACGAAAATATAACAATGCATTAAATCCAACTTGTAATAAGTAATTTGTTTTTTGTCCCAAAACACCTTCAGTTCAATTTCAGGCCTCTCATCGTGCCGCCAACTTTGCAGATCACTTTATCTTCCATGTGCTGTGATTTGGGGATTTAGCTTCAGGAAACACCTGCAGCTCCGAGCCTGCAATACATCAACTGCTTATTCTTATACCCGCCCCTCCCAAAAAAACAGTGACCCCATTTATCCCGTGCAAATTTATCAGCTGCCCTGCCACCTATGAACAGCCCCTTTTGGGGTATTTACGGAAAAACATCCCACTTAAAACGGCATAAAAAAGAAGCATAGGCTGCATTTATCAGGGAAATTAGTGCCGTGGTGTGTCTTTATTCGTTTTTAAAGGAGAACTTTGCTTACTTAAAGAGACACTTTTATTCTCTTTGCTAGAGGGCCCTTTTTCAGATTGAAGGATACTTTCATTTAAATTCTCATAAACAAAAGCAGAATTAGTGATTATATCAGAATTTCCAAAAAACAAATCTCACTGATTGATGCTTGTTTGGGCCAGTTCTACCCATGCGGAGCACAGATTCTGGAGGGCACAGCGAAGCAAACCATGAGTCATTAGAATAATGGAGAGTGCACTCTAAACTATTCTGTGTTAACCTTGCTGTTATATCAGGCGTGCTATGCCATTAATGTTGGGTTTATATGAGCAAGCACTCCGAGATGATGGGATGTGAAGTAATGATGTGAGTCTGGATCCTCTGAGGGCAGCGACAGGTGGAGGTCGGAGATGTTTTAATGATCTGTATCATCACAGCTAATGGAGCCGTTTATTTGAGGATAAAGAAAGATGATAACTGTGTTTGTCTTTGCGTTACATTATCCAAACCTGCACTGCACTCTCTGTCACATAAACATGCTCTCACACTCCATTTATGTGAGGAATAGACACCAAACTTGATTAAATTAAAGGTTAAACTGGTTAAAACATGACATATAAGGTGCATAAACTACCTGTGATCTTCTTTAGAAGAGAATGTGTACATCAGCTTAGAGATGAAATGACTCTTTTGCAAAAGTTGTATAAAAGGCTCTGTGTCACGTTGTCAAATTCTCTGTTGAGCCAGACAGAAACAGACCAAACTGTTCCCCAAGCTAAGTTTTGTTCTTCACCATGGTTACAAGGTGTCTGCAAAAGCAACCAAAGATGTCTGCATCATCATCCAGGAGGGTTTTTTAGTCCAGTTTCATAAACCACAGGTATCCAAACTATTTTCACTAAAGGACAAATACAAGAAAAAAATACATAGATGACTTGGCAGACTAGATAGATAGATAGATAGATAGATAGATACTAAGTTCTACTGCTTTCAACTAAAATTAGCAGGTCAAAGCGGCTTTTTTTCAACATGGATTAACCTGCTAACAATCAGCGGACCTGGGTCTAATCGGCAGCAAATCAGCTGCATTTTTTCCTCTGGTTCGCCAATCTGATGTCATCATGCTGATTACATCACACAAGATGAAACACCCCCATGTTAACAACAGAAAGGAGCATGAAAGCTGTGGACACATTGGTCAACCGTTTACCGTACTTTGTACTTTTGTACTTCGTTAAAAATGTTCAAATTCGGGGCAGACTGAACAACATTCAAGCGCTGATGATACGAAGGTGGATGGAATTTGTTGCTGGGATGGCAAAGAGTCACTTAAGTCACAGACAGTGGGGACTGGCATGATATTATGCAGTGGGCACGTTAAGCCAACATAATGATGTAAATTAGCTGGTCGACCCTGGTGTGATGTTCCCTCTGAAGCCGACCAGAGGCGAGCCGATAAAAACCTGTGTCGAGACGTTACTGGGTTTAGACTGTTTTTTTGGCCAGTGGGAAAGGGGTAATAGACAGATAGATACATACATACATACAAACATATACACATAGGTATGTCTATATTCTGTGGCAACCACAGGAAACAGAAACAGTTATTTTGGCTGGAAGTTTCAGACACTTTGAACCTAATGCAGCACCTGGGATACTTTTTAAAGTGCAAAAACAAAGACAAAGGTCTTGCCAGAACATCGCTGGAGTGTTGTATACATGTTGAAATTTTTTTACCTTTACACCAGGCTCGGCTTAGTCATGCCTTCCACATGGACAGACATGAGGAGGACATCTTGGGGCATTGTCTTGAAAAAGTCTATATTATTGCAAGGCTCAACTGAAGTTAGTGAAAGAGTTTACTGGTTGAAAGACAGTTAAGGGGAGATAATCCGAACAGCTGCTAAATCAAGAAAGAACAAGACAAGAGGAGAGTGTGATATAATTGTAAGGAACAAGATGGATGAAGAGGTATGGGTTGCACAGGAAAATATATAAAAAAACATGTCTTTCATTTGTTTTTTAAATAAGGACTGCAGTAGATCCATAGAGCTATCTTGATGTCATCCGTATCCTGTCTGTGTCTGTTAAAATTTTGGGGATGTGTGCGACCACTTCTCTTCTGCTTATTTGTCATGTAGGACAGGTTTAAAAACTTACATAATTTAAGTCCAAGGCCATATTCATGACATCTCTATTAATTTTGTCAGCAGCTTTTGAGTTTATTATGAGTTACTTCTGCTTTAAATATTTTATTTCTAAAAGCCTTTCATGGACAATCCCTTCTCTGTTTGTGCTCTGATGGCTGTACTTGTATCAGAAAGTGGAGTGAAATAAAAAACTTTGGGAGTGCTGGTTTGGTGGAGTGGTTAAAAACCAGGCACGTCCCATATACATGCTTCTGCTGGACTGGGTTTGAATCCAGCCTGTGGTCAGTTTGCAGGGTGTCTTCCCCTACTCTCTCATTCCCTTTCACAAGCCTATCCACTGTCTCTCTCCTATGAATAAAGGCACAAATGCTCAAAAATACATTAAAAAATAACAAAATTCATGTATCACTGTGTGGTCGCTGGAAGCAAAAGACTGCAGAGAAATTACTGACGAGAGAGTCGAGTAGAAATGATCAGAGGGAGCTCGTGTGGCTTTTTAATTCTCAGTGTTTGTGTTTATTAAACCATAAAAGCGACATTTCTCTCCTCAGCTGCTGTCGGTGGAGCTTATTTAATAGATTAATGAAGTTAAGCGTGGCAGTGTGAGAAGAAGCACTTGCTCGCTGTTTGGTGTGAGTGTGTGGCCTGACAGCTGTGGATAATCTCATTTGCTAAGCATAATTAATGATGAGCAGTTTCATTTACTTGTGATGTGGACCATTTTTCCTCAAGGGCAAAGAAATTTGAAACTCTGTAAAATTATTTTTGCTCCAGTGTTGTAATAATATCTCTCTGATATCTGTAATAGGAGATGTTTGGTTTGTTATGGATATCTTTATATGGTTTTCTTTCACTGTTTACTTTTTTATAGAGATGGAAAAAAGGACCTGAAATTTTCATCAATGTAAGTTTTGTCTTTCTCTTCTGTGACAGTATCACATTGTGGTGTTAAAAGAAAAAAGTCATTGGTGAAATACTTGGGTGATGTCTGCAAAAGATGCTTCAAAACACAGGAGTCGAAACCTTATCACCAAGGGCCACCAAGGCTGCCACTGGATGGACCCCTGGCCAAAATGAAAGCGACCCTCTGGGCAGCAGAGAGGTGATGCTGACGGCTATTGTGTATATCACTGTATTTTAGCTCACATTCTTTACTTCTAGGAAAAGTACCAGAAGAGATTCATGAGACAGACTCCCATTTATTTTTAATTCTAAGAGCAGCAATAATGAAGCAAAATACAAGACACTGGTTGAAAAATGACAGTTTAGTAAGAGCAAAATGGAAGGACCTTGTAAATGAAATATATGAAATGGAAAGAATGACAATGAAAATCAGAAATCAACTCCATGTTTTTGAAAGAAGGTGGAAAAAATGGGAGAGATTCAAAATGCCCAGCACGTCAAATGATAGATAGTGACGGACAAAGATGTCTCTGCTTTCTAAATGCACGGGTTGGGCCTGGTTGAATTGGGCATTTGTTTTTTTTAATTTATCTACTTATTTATTTATTTATTTATTTGTTGATGAGAGTGTCGGCTGACTGGTTATGGGTTTTTATTCAAGAGCGCTTGTTCTTGTTTGATTGCTGTCTGGCTTCTGTCAGGGGAAGACGTGGGGTTGTGGATGAAGGCTATAATGAGGATAGTTAGTCAACAAAATTATCATTGCTCAAAAACGACGCTGGCCCCAGTGTTAAGATCTATTTTGTGATTCAACAAAGGACCATGTTATCTTCCAGGAGGTCACAGTGCATTAAATTTGGCTTGTTATTTGCTCTACCTGTGACTCCATCTGCTGGAGTTCTCCCTCTATTTGTCAGAAACAACATAAATGACCTTTCTTCATAACAATGTAGAAGCCCCAGGTGATTATAGATGCTGCTTCATGTTTGCAGCCCTCATCCAACCCTCACTGAAGAAGCCCTGGATGAGTCTGCGTGTACAGTCAGAGTTAATATATTGTCAAAATGAACCTGTTTAATATTGATCATCAAATGATTACAAATACACCACAGGCCTGTTGTGGGTCTAATTTTAATTTATCATTATTTTTTGTGTTATTTTTGTTTGTTTGATTAAAGTTATTATTATTATTGTTTATTTTTATTTTGTTCTATTTTTTTTCTTTGTTGTTTCATATATTCTGTAAAACGAAAGTGGATATACTGTCTGTAAGATGTTTGTTTGAAAAAGGAAAATAAAATCAATAATTACAAAAAAATAAAAGAAAAAAGTCATTGGTGAAATACTTGGGTCATGTCTGCAAAAGATGCTTTAAAACACAGGAGTCTAAACCTTATCACCAAGAGCCACCAAGGCTGCCACTGGATGGACCCCTGGCCAAAATGAAAGTGACCCTCTGGGCAGCAGAGAGGTGATGCTGACGGCTATTCCTCACTTTACAACTCAGACTAGACTGATCTGCTGTTGTTGGTCATTATGTCACACCACACGAGATTTTCATGTCTGACAGGTCCTGAAACAGTCCATAAATGGTGTACTCTGACCCTGGCATCGATTAATCCCAATCCATAGCCCGACATGCACCTTCTTGAAGATGTAACTACATGAACAACACCGACCATGAGCCCTGTCTGATTCACAGCAACAAGTGACTGCCAGTTTTTTAGTATGTCTCTGCCATCTTTTACCTGCGTAGCCCTTCATCTTAGCCCTATGGTGAATTGGGACACCTCTTCACGAGACATGAACATGCAACAGTACAATTGGGATGGACCGTAAGAGTTGTAGATAATGGATGGAGGGTGAGCGATCAAATGGATTCAATGGCGTCTCCATCCTGCAAATTGCTCTTTGAATTTCTGCAACATACAGAATATTCCACCCAGGTATTTAGTGGAGAAACATTTATTTGAGATAACTGACGGCTGGTCAAGAAAAATATGAAATCTCATTTGGCCATTAAAATAAAAAAAGAATGAAATAAAAAAACATCCTGAAGCTTGGTTTGGGTCCTTGGTTTGGTAAGATATAGTTTTGATAATGTTTGAATGGATATTTAATTGATTTTTATACTCTGGGACAGCTTCACCAAGAACTAAAAATATCCAAAGTAAATAATAAAACAATAACAGGACCAAAAAAGTTCTGCATTTAAAACAATCAGAACCTCATTTTTGAAGCTGATTTAATGACAGTAAAGCAGCAGGTGAAGAAATTAAAGACTGAAAACGGGGCTGTTGGCGGCAGCTTTGGATTATCTCCGTCTTTGTTATTATCTCTCATTGCATTACTGTTGCACATCACCATATGTTTGGGGCTATAATTTCATCACTCATTTCCAAACAATGCTCATCAGTCTGTTGATTTGAAGGCAGATGATGAGCTTTAGATGGCTTTGTTGCTTTATATGATTGGATGAATTTCTGCACTGAACTAAATTTAGACATAAAAAATCTCTGCTCCCACTGCACCGACAAAAAAATGACAATTTGACATAAATGTCCATCGTGGTCCCAAATAAGGAAGATAATGGATAAATGGAAGGTTGGAAAAAATGAAAGAAATATAACAATATAAGAAAGTGAAAGCTTGTTTATAACCAATTAAAACACTGTCATCCTATTGAGTTATAAGCATTGTAAAGAATTTTTGTTTGGTTGAGCTGGAAACCAACAATATCAATACGTAAACATTTGGATGATGCATTTTAGCATTGATTAAATTAAAACAGAAAAGATATAGGCTGAATCTGTAGCTGATTACACCTAACCTTGAACATTCAAATTTTACATCAGCTCCCTTTACATTTTACATAATTGATGACCGCGAATGCTTAAAATTATGATTTAACAGTATTATTATTGCACATAACTTAATTTAAACATTGTGAATATTGTTCTGTTCTGCTATACATATGATTTCCAGCATTGTATGTTTCTTTTTAACGGGTCAGATAGTTAATTCTGTGTTTTTGTAGTTGGTTTGTATCAGGTACTTTCTAAAATTGCTTTTCTGTCACACTTTAAAGTCTTGGCTCGGGGTGCTGGTTTGGTGGAGTGGTTAGCAACCAGGCACCCCATGTACTTGCTTCTGCCGGTCCAGGTTCGAATCCCGCCTGTGACCAGTTTGCGGAGTGTCTTCCCCTACTCTCTCTCCCCCTTTCACAAGCCTATCCACTGTCTCCCTCCTATCAATAAAGGCACAAAATGGCCAAAAACATTAAAAAAAAAAAAAGTCTTGGCTCAGCTTCCTTAGAATCTTACTAGGGTTCAAAGGAGTATGAAAAACAACATCAGGTACTAGATATGCTCTGAAATGTAAAACCAAAACAAATGAGTAAAGAGAAGACTGAGCTAAAGGGGGGAGAGGGAGAAGTTCTGGTGCTGCTGACTTTTGTCTTGTGTACAGAAGTACTCTATCATGCATGGAGACATGTTAAACACACTAAAGGCATAAGCATAATATTGGCATAAGCATAATATTGGCAATTAAATGCCAAGCCGAAAAACTCAATGCATCATAACTGTCTATTGTAGCATACACTTTGTTGAAGTTAAACGCTCAGAGCTCTATCTTAGAGACAGAACATTCGCTAATGTCCATTTTCCTTTTGCTCATTCAGCTCATGTAGGGTTCAATACCAAGCCTGCACTGAAAGCACCACCACGAGCTGCAGAGGAGTCGAGTAAACCACTCTTTACCCACTGAGCATCCCTGCAATTAAGCCAAATGGCCACACAAACCATATTGCTAATGTTTTCATGAATCCAGAGCCCCAGAGAAGTCTAGAGATCACAGAATCCATCAGTGAAATTACACACAGACATGCCTCACTAAGTTTGACTGCACAGGGCAGCTCACTTATTCTAAATGCATCGAATATAGAAAAATATCCAAAATACACGACCCACCATCAGAAACCCACAAACACAGCGGTCACAGAGAGCAGCTGTTTGCTCCATGCTGGAGAATTATAATCCCCACTAAAAGCAGAACAATCAAATATTTTCAACAAATGACGGTTTGTTACACGAGACTGAGGCAGCGCAGCAGGGGGATTTAACAGCCACATGGTTGTTTGTTTTTACAGGAAAGAGTCCAACAACTACATTCTGTTATTGAGCAATTGCGGAATATCTTTTTGTTAGAGTGACAAGTTATCATGAAGCTTTAGGTTTTGTTTGACAAAGGAGATGGATTGTTTTTCATCCTACTTCCATTTTTACCTGAGTAAACAAGAAGAGCTTTCCTTTCTTACATAAACAAGGATTTAATTCATGTTGAATTATGTTCCAACTACAGGGCTGAGGTTC
This sequence comes from Scarus forsteni, assembly GCA_036419115.1. Lineage (NCBI taxonomy): Eukaryota > Metazoa > Chordata > Actinopteri > Labriformes > Labridae > Scarus > Scarus forsteni. The sequence continues at coordinate 12,529,762 of JAZDUH010000157.1, read as the reverse complement.
CAAAACTTTCTCTACTGTTCCCCAGTTTTAATCAGACACCAGGCAGACAGCTGAGGATATCTACAGGATATCAGTCTAATAAATATCATTATGTTATAAGCTAATCTAGGCAACAGCTCACTGAATGTGTATAGGAAAGGGCAGAACATTTTATCTGGAAGGTGATAGGATGATTATTCTGTCAATCTCATTAAGTAAGGGTCAGTTAGATGATGCAGTAGATGAGTACTGCTGCTAAAGCTACAGTATGTTCTAATGGGGCCAACCAGGGCAAACGGTCTACAACGGCTCGATGCAGTTCAATAAGAGGAAAACAACATCGAGAACAGAAAAGATTTAAATAAAGAAACACAATCAAAGGTCAGAGTGAAATACAAACACAGAAACAGGGTGCAAATGAAAATGACCCTCTGCAAGAGTAAGAGAAGCATTCAAAGAGCAGACCTCTGCCAAGCAGCTCAGTTCCAGCAGTGGCTTTTCCAAAACCCCTACAAAGGGTGCACTTCTGGATCACCAGATCCAGAACAGTGCCAGGATTCAGACCTAGCTCAGCACATATAGTTGGTTGATATCCTGTATGAATTAAGTTTTGGGAACACCACTTATTATTATGAGTTTATATGAGTTATTGAATGTTGTTCATGGGATTTTCCATTTTAAGGCTCAGTGTTTTTTGTGACCTTAAACCGGATCTGATCCAGCTGAAATTCACCTTGATGATAGAGACATGGACCCCATACTGTCCTGTAAAATTTAAAAGACATCTGTTCTAAAAAAAATTGGCAGAGATATGATGTTTAAGAATTCAGCTCAAATATTAACATGGGATTGTTTTTTACCTTTGGCAGTTTTTTTTTTTTTTGCATCCAGACAAATTTACTTATCACCACCAAAATCAAAGCATTTCTAAGTTTGGCCTATACCAACATATCATGAAATTTCCAGCAACATCCGTCCAGTAGTTTTTTTGGACAAGTAGATCAACAGAAGTGCCCCAGGCCTCAAGGGGGTGCTAAGGGAGGAAAATGGAGTGTCCAAAGTCGACACAGAAAGGCCCTGACTGTCACACAGAAGCTGTGTTTGAAATGGTTGCCTATCACAGATAAAGTGCACTATATAGTATGCTCACCATTTTGTGGAGTTGTTTGAATTGTCATTGGTTAATTTTATTCACTATATAGTGCGCTATCACATACCTGCAGTGCACAGCAATGCATCCTATGTTTTACTCCTGTATACCACAATGCAATAGCCTACAGTTGTGCTTTTCCAGAGGAGAAGAAGAAGAAGAGAAAGATGACTGCTGTGGCACAAATTGGTGCTGCTTCATTTATATGTAAAGGGTTGCTAACTTGTTACTTGTACGCTAACTACAACCAACCATTACTTTGCTAGCTTGCTCTATTTAGCTGTAGTAAGCTCATGGACTATTGTGGGCTGTCACAGATTGCAATTTACTGTAGAATTGTAGAAGACAAAATCAAACTTCCACACCACTGTTACCTCAAAAATTTAGTCAATACAGCCATTGTTATCCTCATGAATGATGCAATGATGTTTAGAAAATTTCTGTGTAGTGTCTGAAACCTTGTTTGGTCATTCCCTACATAGTTTACTATTTCATTAACACTTCATAGGTAATAGTGGGTGAATGAGTGAGTGAACTTTGAACACAGCAGGAGTAAAACCAGAAACTGTCTTGCTTCGAGGCACTCGCACTAACCAGCAATGCCCCACGTAGATCTTAAAATAGTGGGATTTAAGCAGCTTCACTGAGATGATGTTTTTAAAGCACTTATTTTCCAACAGCACATCGTCTGCAGAGCTGATGCAGAAAAGGCCATCGGGTCATTAATGAGAGTGGAATGGGCTTAGTGCACTTTGAATAACCATTGGACTTCATACAAAAGCCATCATACTGTAATCTGCAGCATTTCCTGGGGATTATCATGTGGAGAACAATGCCAGATTAATCCTAAAAGGCTGACCTGTTGACTCGATCACTGTAATTATGATTAAAAAGAGCTCAATCCACAATGAGGCATTTCATTTATGCACTTAGTGCAAAGTAAATAGAGATGAAGCGTATAGAAACTTTGTCAAACTTACATGAGCCTGGTGTAAAATCATGTGGTGTGTAGTGCAGATGTCTTTCCTGTTTTCTGCCTGGTGCTGTTGTCACTTTAAAGCACATTATTTAAATAGCAAACGATCATACAGATCATGTTTCCTCCTACTGCACAGATAATCATGATGAGCGTTCACAACGCCCCACACCAACCAAGTTATGTGACAAAGCTTAACAGTTTAAACCACACCAAAGTGGTTAATTGGGAAAGTAAATAATGTTTTCTCTAACAGGGATGAGAATCAAAACATATTTCTACCTGATGATAAAAATGCCCTCAAAGACTCAATTATATATAATAAGCTATTTGTCTTTTTGCATAACAATTCCCTTCTCAGTTTCTTCCACTTTGTTCTGGATGCTTACAAATCAAGTACGTCATGCTCTCATCAGAGGCAGTCCTGAAAACAAAGAACTCAATTAATTTGATTAATTTCCGCCAGAAAGATGCTCACTGCACCTCTTTCTGTGAGTGGAGACATCGGCAACTTGCTTAAGCATTTATCTCTGCAGAACAAAATATCAGGAGGATATTGTCGCAACTGAAAACCTGATGTAGGCCAACATTTTCCACAGAGAACATCAGCAGGAATCGAGAAGGAATTGTTCAAGAACTTGGATCAATAAGCAGTATTATTAATGTAATTGATATCACTTAAACCTTATATGGTTTCATTCCCCATTCCTCATTCCTTTTAATAACTGAAAAGTCCCTGTCTGTGTAGATTTCAGTAAGATTCAGATTTTTTTCTATTAAAACATAAATATATTACTAAATATTTTTGCTCCATAAAATGTTATTGCACCGTTGACTCAAACTCGTTCACAAAATGATAAACTTCTACGATTACAAGTTTATGTCTTTGTTAATGACAGGAAGTTAAGTTGTTAAAACAATCAATGCAGTAAATTTAGAAGATAATGTTCAAGAGTGTCAAACCTAATAATGCTTATATTTACTGGCATGTGCCCAGCTGTGTTAATGAAAAACAAAAAAGTTACTCTTCCTGCATTTTGTGTTCAAAAATAAAATTTGGTGACTTCCATAAAAAATGTGCACCATGTTCTTAAACTCAGGTATAAAAGGTTCACATTGAGAAAATACATCCTTTAAAAATACAGACCTGAAAGTGGTGAAAATATCTGATGCAGTAAAAGTAAAACATAAAGAAACAGAGTAATCTGATGGCACTTTTCTAATTAATTCTCTTTTGTGACTTAATGGTGTTGGTGTGACTTTTTCTTTGTGATGAGACTGCAGCAAAAGTAAAGATGCTCTGATTCTAATAATGCATAAATTTCCCTAATGACAGGGTAAAGTTCTTATTTATCATTAGGATTTGAATTGTTGATAAAAATGGAGAAGAGAAAGGAGACAGTAATATAATTATCTAACAGCTGTAATGTTTTTGGTGCATCCACTTTTGGATGCCCCAGAGCAGCTTTGAGCAACTTTTTTCATAATGGGACATAAAGGTGAAGACACAGTAAACCCATCACACCTGGATTAACTGAAAACAATCGTTCCCCTCTTAGAAACTTAACAAAATGCACCCCTCATCCACCAACCTTTGCTGCTGCACCTCCTCCTCCTCTTCCTCCTGGACTTTCCCCTCACATCTCGCTCTGACCTCTCCATGTTTCTGCCCAGAGTCCCGCTCACAGGAGCCATCCTGGAGGTTTCCTCCTCTGTTAGATGTTCCAGCAGTTTTCCCTCCGCTGCTCCTTCTCCCCTTCCTCCTGTGTGTGCTCAGAGAGGATCCAGAGTGCAGCTCTGCGGCGTGAAGCCCCTCACGGTGACTGACTTCTCCCCCCCTGCTGCCGGCTTTAGAGGCAGACGGCTGTTCAGACTGTGACATCATGAGGAGAGGAAGAGCTCTGCTTCGGGCTGGAAGGCAGACTCATTCAGTGAGGGAGTGCTTCTGCTCCTGATCAACTATGAGGGAGTCAGCAACACATCATGTTTGGGTTTTGTTTTAACAACAGATTGAGTGCTCATGAAACAGAGAAACCTCATCAGGAGGTGCAAGAAGTATCCTGCAGTGATGACAACTCAATAACAAAAAGCTATGACTCACAGAACACACTTGGTCAGAATTTACAACAGACTTCAAAAGTATGGGGCTGAACGATACTATCAGAGCATATTAGGTGGCAGATTATTCCCTAAAAAGCCGACTATCGAATGTGAAGATTGTTGCAGATATTTTGACCATACTTATCTCATATTGTTGCTGTTGGGCACAAAACCTCTGATCTACTTCTTTTCAAAAAAAGGAAAAAATAGATCACTCCAGTACTAAACTGGAAGTGCAAAAGGAGTACAATCCTTCACCAATACATTTCCAACATTATCACATGAGTTATTGTCAAAAATGTGGAAACCTTTTATCCTCTAAACAAACTAACAAACGAAGGTGGACAAAAACAGAACCACTGTGGTGCAGGTGATAAAGTCTCTTAATTAAATTGCACAAAACTCCTAATTTGACACACCCGATGAACCGTTCAGTATTTCACTAGTCTATCTAGGCAGGTGATTGGACAACAAATCTGACAGTCACATCCATCACAGGCCAAGTAAGTAGCTTTTCATTTAATAAAGAAATCTGGTCCATATTTACCTCCGCGAAGGAGGTTATGTTTTCATGAGAGTTTGTCTGTCTGTCTGTCTGTCTGTGAACAAAATAACTAAAAAAGGTATGGTTGGATTTTGACGAAATTTTCAGGAAAGGTTCAGCATGGGAAAAGGAAAAAGTGATTTAATTTTGGTGTTGATCCAGATCACCGTCTGGGAACTGTGCTGCTTGGCGGAGGTCTTCACTCTCTGAGTGCTTTTCTAGTTGACAAAAGTGATACTTAAGCTGTTAGAATCTATGCTAATCTCTGTATGGGCAGGCACTTCCTGCTGTTGTCTCCCTTGTTGCTCCCTCCTTGTTATGCTTTTAAAGTTGCACTGGGCCGCTAACAGTTGTCCCAGATTGGAGCTTGGTAAGTTGGATCTGCCTGATTACATACATTAAACTAGAAAAGCACTCGGAGAGCACAGACCTCCGCCTGGCCACAGTCCTCACCCATTTTGTGATTTTTCACCATAAATATTAGTCCTACCTTTATTTAATGTAAATATTTAGATTCCTTGACCATGAAAACATACCATTAGCAATTGGATTCATAATGATATCTTTTTTAGTTCAGTAGTTATTCATGAAAATCACATTTTTCACCATGGCGGCCAGACACCAAAATTGAATCAGTTCTTCCTTTTCCCATGCTGAACATTTCCTAAAAAATCCATTACATCCATTACTTTTTGAGTTATTTTGTTCACAGACAGACAGACAAACTCTCCTGAAAACATAACCTCCTTGGCGGAGGTAATCAGGTAAATCCAGCTGCAATGCAAGGCTATAAAACTCCAAACAACTTCTCAAATATGTTTTTGTGGTGGGCTGCATGTGTGAACACATTCCACCGAATAGCCAACTTTAACTGTACTCAGAAATATGCTGCACAATGGTTGTTCTCATGTCTGACAGTAAGAAGGTTGTTGGTTTGACTACCTGAGTCGGTTGAGTTATTTCTGTGTTGTGTTTTCATGTTCGTTTCAGGCATGTGTGGGTTTTGCTTGTTAGTTTGTTTGGTGACTCTGAATTGCTCCTAAGTGTGAGCGAGTGTCTGCATGAGTGGCTGTCTCTTTGTAAGAAATCAGGAAAATTCTCTGAGGTATGTAGGCTATCTTATACCTGCTTCAAACTCCAGAGAGACTTAACATGAAAACAAATGATAGCAGCAGCTGTGATGGCCGAGAGGTTAAGGCGTTGGACTCGAAATCCAATGGGGTTTCCCCGCGCAGGTTCGAATCCTGCTCACAGCGGACCATAACTATTCTGATACTCATAAGACATATATGCTAAGTAGGTACCTGGTCTACAGCCCTCATCATTCAAGGAGTCTTGACTTTGCATGTCCAGCTGGGAATTTTCAGGGCCCTTCAATGTCCTTCCACAGACCACAGAAACATGATCATTAGAAAATTAGTTCTAGTCGTCTACAGAAAATTCACTGACAGTGCTGCAGCAGTGTTTTGTGGTTGGTAGATGAGTGAAAAGGATACAGTTGGAATCATGCCAGCTTATACGTACATCTTATTATATGATATGATCACAGTGAAACTCGAGTGGACGTGATGTCACACAACCACAGCGACTGAGAGTAGGCATGGAGTAAGATTTGCTTGTTTTGTTCAGTCTTTTTGGACCACACTTTTTGTGATTTTCTGTCAGTGTGACAAAGGTTCGGGGAACATATTGGCACACACATGTGGCACATAGATTTATATGTTTTTTTCTCCTCCATTTAGCTGTTGATAACATGCGTGCAATAGTGTCAGTAGCTGTGATGGCCGAGAGGTTAAGGCGTTGGACTCGAAATCCAATGGGGTTTCCCCGCGCAGGTTCGAACCCTGCTCACAGCGAGTTGTCAAAATTCTAATGTCCTCAAAGAAACACATACAGAGCGTGTAGTACATGTGCCTCTCAACAAGCAAGTTTCTGGTCCAAAGTCCTTGGCACTTGGGGTGTCATAACTTTACATGTCCAGCCGGTTATCTTCAGGGCCCTTCAGTGTCCTTCCACAGACCAAAGAAACATGCTCATTAGTTCTAGTCCTTTACAGCAGTGTTTTGTGGTTGGTAGATGAGTGAAAAGGATACAGTTGGAATCATGCCAGCTTATACGTACATCTTATTATATGATGTAAGATATGATCACAGTGAAACTCGAGTGGACGTGATGTCACAGAACCACAGCAACTGACGATGGTGATCATAATGGGGTGTTTCAGGACAAGCACTTCAACAATCAGTGGGCGACATGATTATGGTGGCAAAGTTGTGTTTGGTGTGAGCAGACCTTAATCCCAAATGTCCCCCTACACCGGACCCCTTCACTGCTGAGTGTCACTCCAAATAAAGTCACACCTGTGGAGGGCGCTTCAATTGAAGGGAGAGGGTGTACATATCACACACCCTGTGTATGGCTGTTATGCTGCGGCATAGATTGTGACTGGCTAGGACAGGAGCTACATTATACTTCAAATCATTTTAAGTGATTACACATGCCTTTGAGTCCTATTACCATCTGTCATTTCCAACCAAACAAATGAATTAATGCTGACAATTGTGCTCGCCAGGACTGCACAATCAAATCAAACGTCAGCATGGAGTAAGATTTGCTTGTTTTGTTTAATGTTTTTAAACCACACATTTTGTGATTTTCTGTCAGTGTGACAAAAGTTCGGGGAACATATTCGACACATGTGGCACATAGATTTATATATGGTTTTTCTCCTCCATTTAGCTGTTGTTAACACATGTGCTTTTGTGTCAACAGCTGTGATGGCCGAGAGGTTAAGGCGTTGGACTCGAAATCCAATGGGGTTTCCCCACGCAGGTTCGAACCCTGCTCACAGCGGATCATGAACATTCAAGTGATCCTTAAAAGGCAGGTGCTGAAGTGGCTCAGCTGACTTGCTGTCTATACGTGAGTTGGTGATGCTTGGTTTGTTTACTTCTATAAAAAAAATCCCCAGACAACCAAGTATATCTGAACATCACATTCAACGAGGCGCCAATAAAACACTTGTTAAAGAATCAGTGAATCAGAAGTCCAAACGGAAGTATCATGAGAGGAATGGTGAACAACAACAAAAGCTTAATGTAGAAAAAATAATGTATTCATTAAAAGTCAGTCCATCTATACATTACCTATACTGCTTATCCCTTTTAATGGTCATTGTGGGGGTGGGAGCCTATCCCAGCTAGCATTTGGTGAGAGGCAGGGCCAGATTTGGACAGTTTTCCTTCATTTAATGAAAAAAGAACAACACTGCAAGCTTTGCCATAAAAAGGATATTTTTGCTCCTCTTCTGACAAGGGAAGTTTTTTTTAACAAAGTTGCTGATAATCTGGAGCACAGTGGTGCCCGCCTACAGATTTATCTGATCGGCTTGTAATTTATGTGATTGATGGTTGTCCAATCACCTGTCAGATATGTTTTTGTAAGGTTCTGCCCTCCCCAAACACTTTCTATGGGCTCTTTCCCTCTTGGACTTGCGCAATATATTGTCCATCTGGTGTGTAAGGTTTGAAAATGAGCTGTTCTTCATCCAACTTTCTGCCTTTTTTCTCTTGAAAAAACATTGTTTTCATCATCAATAATTATCCTTTAGACATTAGCACCTGCAACTGCTCTTTAAGTTTTAGTTTGAACCTTTCACTCAACTTTTGAACATCATGAAACCTATTTTGCATAATCGTACTCACCAATACCTCTAATTATCAGCATCTCATTAATCCCTGCCAATCACCCTCCTTAAACTGATAATTACTCGGCATCGCATCCACAAGAACATTTAAATGATCTGTTTTTTCACCCCAGAATCATTTTATATTTGCTATCATCACTTTTCATCAGAGTGCTTCTCCTCTCAGTCCCAGGCTGTGTTTTCATCCTCTTCGTTAGCACGTTCCTGCTGACTGACTTTCTCTTCAGAGGATTAGGACAGCGCTGTACCTCTTTGTTTATCTCCAAGTGTGAGCTGAAGGTGCTGAGCCTCGGGGATTCACATCTTTATGTCACTGTATCAGCTCGAAAAGCTCCACCGCTGCGCTCTCTGATGATTATCCACAGATTTGTAGCACGTGCTCTCAGTCATTATGTGCTGTTGGAGAATCAAAGCAGAGGGAAGAAGTGAGTTTGTTTTCTGAATTTATAGTCCAAGAGGTGAAAGTGAAGCAGACTTAATATTTCTGGGTGCATGTGGCTGATGTCACATCTCTGCTCTATATACATTTCACCCCAATAATGAGCTTCGACAGAAAGTTTAGGAAGAACCAGAATATGTCTACCTGTCACAACTGCTCAGTCTCAGAGAGATGACAATGCTTTATGAGTAATTCATCACAAAAAAATAAAGAGAAAAAAAAAGCAGAAGATAGGTATAAGAAATATAAAAATAGTTTGTTTGGATAATAAGGAAACAAAAAAGCAATACTATAGTAAAGTAGTAAACATATTAAGACTACATGGGCAATAATACACAGTGTAATTAAGATAGATATGTTACAGAATGATTTTCCCAACTATTTTGTGAAAGATAATAAAGACGTGGAAATATACAGTAGTAAATTAATTTGATAAATTCTTTAGAGGAGTGGCTCCTATTCTGGCAAATAAATCAATAAATAAATCCAAAATCAACAGAAAATGAGGCTATGGGCCAATCAGAGGTAATGTTAACAGTATTTTTCTTGGTAAAGCAGAGAAGGAAAACATACTGAAAACTGTAAAAAATGTGCAAGTAAAGAATCAACTGACTGAAAGCATTGACATGACACTGATAAAGAGTATAATAGAATTTGCTATTGAAGCAATTCTGTGTAAATGTAATCTGCCCTTTTCAACAGGAGTATTTCCTGATGAGATGAAAACTGTCAATGTGATTCCACTTCATAAGAGTGGAGATTAACATTGTTTCTCAACTTCAGACCAGTATTCTTGCTTCCACAATTTTCAAAAAACGTAGAAAAAATATTTGTTGCCAGGTTAGATGCATTTCTTGACAACTACAGTGTTTTAGCAGTGGGGTTGGATCGAGGGCAAATGGACTTAACGACATAAATATGCACAGAAATTGACCAGAAAAATCATTGCATGCATCTTTGTTGATCTTGACACCATAGATCTGACTATGCTTCTTTAAAACTGGGTAACTTTGGTATTAGAAAACTGGACTCAAAGAACAAGTTATTAAAAAGACAGGAAACACTTTGTTCAGATAAATAATATAAAATTTAATGCAAAAAGCATCACCTGTGGGGGTACCTCAGGGGTCAGTCCTAGAACCCAAAGTACTCTGTTTATATGCAATTGGTATGGTTCATTTTTATTAATTTCTTGATAGATTTTTTGTAGATACAGCCTGGAGAAAAATAAAAACAAGTACTGGATGTGGTCAAAATAGAATGATAAAATCAAAGAATGGTCTGATATTTATCAGTAATTATTGAATCTTAAAAATACATACTTTATGATTTTTAGTAATAAAGGGAAAAACCTAAATGCTCCAAAAAAAAAAAAAACCCAAAAAACAAAACAAAAAAGCAACCATTTGAATTTAACTACGCTTTCTGTGGTCAGAATAAAATTCTGTATGATGGTGAACAGTGAATCACTTAAAAGTTTGGCCAAATCAAATCAAAGAAAAACAACAGTAGAACTCAGGGGTAAGTTCTATAGTGAAAGTAAGAGCATTTCCAAGCGGTACGGTAGTGCAGCAGGAAGTGCACGTACCTCACAGCAAGAAGGCACCTGGTTGGATCCCGGTCGGTCAGGGCCTTTCTGTATGAAGTTTGCATGTTCTTCCCGTGCATGTGTGGGCGTGGATTAGGACTGAACAGCTGTGTAGCCTGAAGAAAACCAATAATCAGTAAGGTTAAGCAGAAAAAAAAGGCTTCAGTTTGCTAAGGAACATGGAGATTGGACTGTGGAGGACTGGAAGAAGGTCATGTGCTCTGATGAGTCCAGACTGACCCTGTTACAGAGTGATGGGAGCATCAGAAGAGAGGCAGACGAAGTGATGCACCCATCATGCCTAGTGCCTACTGTACGAGCCTGTGGGGGCAGTGCTGTGATCTGGGGCTGCTGAAGTTGGTCAGGTCAAGGTTCAGCAACATTATGGCCCAAAGACTGAGCTCAGCTGACTACCTGAATATACTGAAGGACCAGGTTAGTCCATCAGAAGATTTTTCTTCCCTAATGTCACGGGCATATTCAGAGAAGACAATGCCAGATGGTAAAAGAGAGATTCAGGAAGCATGAGGCATCACTTTCACACGTGGATTGGCCCCCATAGAGTCCAGACCTTAAATCCATTGAGGATTTTTTGGATGTGCAAATGGGCGGATCTACCAGGGTGGGGTGGCAAATGCCACCCTAAAATAAACCCTTGCCACCCCTACTGCCACCCCAACTGGCAGCAATGAACTGATAGAAAAATGTAACAGTTACAAGCGCGAAGTTCTGATCTCCGGCGACAGTGAATGCAGCATATATATGCAGCATATATATATGTGTGTATATATATATATGTATATATATATATATATATATATATATATACATATATATATATATGTATGTATATGTACATATATATATATATATATATATATATATATATATATATATATATATATAGTTTTTAGTATATATAGTTTTTCAGACTCATTTACCTCACTTTTAGCGGCCAAATTAACTTCTGTTGATATTTTTATTACAGTGAAATTTTTTTAGTTGTTACTCTTGCAGACAGAGAAAAGAATCAGAAGTTTGAAAGAAAAATTGTATGAATGTGGTTTGATGTTGAGTAGACCAACAAGACTGCCACACTGTTGTACATTTTGGGTATTATTTATTTATCAAGGTTTTAATTTTTCTTTTCCTTTTTCCTCTTCCTGCTATTCATGAATTCATATTTATGTGTTTGAATGGTTTATGTTTGACCTAAAAAATGAATTGTTATACTCTGTGGTAAAGGAAAATAAAAAAATTAAACACTATGTTCAAAAAAACAAAACAAAAAGGATTTGCAAATCCTTGTGGTCCTTTTTATTCATTTACATTTACACAGCGTCCCAACTTCATTAGAATTCAGGTTTGTATTTCCTATTGAAATAAAACTCTAGCAATGACACTTTAAAATACTAAACTATTCCTTGTTGAGTGGAAGTTAAACAGTCCGCTTCAACCTTTGGCCTCATGCTGCAGGAGAATGTTCTAGAAAAGGTTCTTCAGGGGGATCTGAGACTTTTCTGAACAGAAAATGATTTCTAAGACCATCATCTGCTCCTGCTGCCAAACAGATACACAAACTGTTGAGGTGAGATAAAGTGGATTTTAGACTTTAATGTCATGCAGATGGAACAGAAAGGCTATTACAGCGTCTGATGGAGAGCAGATCGAGTGTTCTGTATTTCAGCCTGTGGCTAACGTCCCACAGGGCAGAGAGAATAAACAGCCCTCCACAATGAGCTCAACATGACAACAAATAGGACACAGTGGCAGTCCTGCGAGCTCCTCAGGGCCAAACATTACACTGTACATTAGATCCATCTCAGTGTTCCTCTGTTGGAGCTGCAGCCTGCAGGAGCGCTCCTCGGCGAGGAGGATCTGACTGTGTGTTTGGGATAAATGAAGGTGTAGTGTCGAGTCATTCAGACGTTTGTGTCATATTACAGAATTATCATATTTATAGTTTTTCGTCTTTCTGTAGGTGTTTGCATCTGCTCCATTTTGCTTTGTTTTATTGGTGTGCTCTCCATAAGGGATGATGAAGGTGGCCCGAGGATCAAGAGAAAAAACTTATTAATCAATCGAGGGGCCCACTTTGCTTTTAATGTTGTTAGAAGGGAGTCTGAGAACATGACACTTTTACTAAAGTCTCAGTTCACAGAGAAATATGCTGTGTCTCTGTAAAGAAGATGCTTCTTAAACGCTTTGTACTTTACTTCCTGGGATTTATGATGTAAAAGCTATACAGTCTCCACCTACATATGCTCTTTTTTCACAGAGAGACCCCATTGTAACCCCTCCTCCCCCCTCCCATCGGATATAATTTGGGCAGCCTATCAGTGCAGAGCTCATCATCGACTTCCTGCCCTCTCAGATCTGAGCATTTCCAAAGGGGAGGGAAAAAACGCAATCCTCTACAGATGTAAATTTTTCAGTTTTATTTTCTTAAGCCTTAATCAAATTCTTGCTTTACAGGCTCCCAAGTTCAAATTGTAAACAGTCAAAAACACCAGAATAGGGAACTTAAAATATTTTGTTGAAAACAATGTCTTATGACATTTGAAAAAAAAAGTGTGTTTGTCAAAGTCAAATACACAGATTGAAACATAAAAATATTTAGTTAAAAAAGAAAATTTATATTTCGAGGACACATATCACGTTGGTTAGCAGCTGGTTCGTGCTCGTACCTCACAGGAATAAGGTTGCTGGTTCGACGCCCTGTGTTGGTCTATGTGAAGTTTGCATGTTCTCCCTGTGGATGCATGGGTTTTCTCTGGGTGCTCTGCTTTCCTCCCACACATCAAAATTTGCTTGTGAGGTTTCTTGGTGACTCCAAATCACCCTTTGGTTTTGAGTGTGTTTGTGAGTGGTAGTTTGTCTCGCTATGTCAGCCTTGTGATTTGCTGGCACCTGCTCCAAGGTGCACATTGGCCCAGTGTCAGATGGAGGATACGGGGATGGGTCTGTCATCTGTACTGCTTCATTCCTTTAGGGGTGTTAGGGAGCTGGAGCCTGGACTGGTCACCAGCAAATCACAGAGCTAACATAGAGAGACAGAAAACCACTTTGAGGAAATTTTCATCAAAGCTGCACTCCTGTTCTTAAATATGAGTGTGAGTGCTTCCTTGTGGAATGCAATATTTTGTGAATACTTTCAGTGGTTTAATAAAACTTTGTAATTATTTCCACTCCAACTTTAGAATGAACAGATGCTGTTTTCAATGCCACAAACTTTCATGATCACTTTTTGCTTTTAAAACCTGATGTATAAGAGGGATTATTATCAGACTTTGCACAAATGTCCAACATGATACGAGGAGAAACAGTCTCGATTTTGAAAGTCATAGACCAAGGTCGTTTCTGGTCATCATGTGGTGCATCACCTCTAATATGCTTCTTTTTATGACTGTCAAACTTTGAAAATCTCTCTTCTTGCACTAAAACATTTTTTCTGTTTTTTTTATTGGTCTTCTAAGCCTTTTTGTGACTTGACAGACATTTTTGTCCCATTTCCTCCTTTCATCTCTTCTCTCCTCCTTTTCTTTTTGTTTGTCTTTTATTATTTTTGACAGCAATGCAGTAAAGTCAGCCACCTCTGTCACGCCTGAATGAAGACATGAGGACTCTCATTATTCATGAAGCGACGATCACGCCGTGATTAGGTTGATTATATTTCATGAATATTAGAAAGTCAACTCACTGATTAAATACTGGAGATCATATCACTTCTTAAGATGGCTGACTGTACTCTGCTGCTCTGTTGTGCCTGATGCTGCAGTGTCAAAGAACTGAAATAAAGTTAATCAGGTTTATTATTGTCAGATTTAAAGGATAAGTTTGGTTTCTACAGCTTTTACATTGTTTATAGAATGAAGTAGAACAATATACTCACCCAGAAGGCTTCCCTGATCCAAACAGTGCTTCAGGAGATATTTAGATCCAAAATCGAGCAGCGGACATCCGTATAATGGTAGCACATAGGGCATACAGCGCCGCTCCTAAAACTGCATTTATCGTCCAAAAACTAATTTGTTTCTTCAATATTCCATCATGGTCTGCTCGCACTACTCCTCCATTACAGTCCGGGGTCGCTCCACCCTTGTTTTTCTGACTGTACTGACCTCTGAAACTTTCTTCACGCCTGCCACGCATGCGCAGTATGGCTCATTGTTTCAGGTGCGACCGCCGGCTACTCAACAACTTTCTTCTTCCAGTTTTGTGCAAAATGGACGAATATCTATCGGATGAAGATATTGTGGACAAGAACTTTGAATATGATGGGTGTCCTTACAGTTTCGAGCCAGAGATTACAGATGAGGAGCTCATCGAAAGGAGGAAGCCGTACTGCGCACGCGCAGCATGTGTGAAGAAAGTTTCCAGTTCAGAGGTCAGCAGTCAGAAAAACATGGGTGGAGCGACACCGGACTGTAATGGAGGAGTAGCGCGAGCGGACCATGATGGAATATTGAAGAAACAAATGAGTTTTTGGACGATTAATGCAGTTTTAGGAGCGGCGCTGTATGCCCTATGTGCTACCATTATACGGATGTCCGCCACTCGATTTTGGATCTAAATATCTCCCGAAGCACTGTTTGGATCAGGAAAGCCTTCTGGGTGAGTATATTGTTCTACTTCATTCTATAAACAATGTGAAAGCTGTAGAAACCGAACTTATCCTTTAATGAAGGTTTTTTATAAGCAGGGCTGCTGTTAAACTGGATGGTATTTCCATTAAGGTTAGCAATGATAAAAATTAGCAGTGCAAATAAACACTGACAAATAAATGGTTATACCTCCACACTGACAACAGCCAAGGGCCGAGGCTTTTTGTTTCAGAACACAGAAAATCTTAAAGGAATTTTCTGTAAACTTTGCTAACATTTTACGTCTGCCAAGGAGATTATGTTTTTGCCAATGTATGTTTTGTTGTAAGCAAGATTACAAAAAACTAGTGGACAGATTTTGCTGAAATTTTCAGTAGATGTTGGTAGTGGCCCAACTTGGTGGTGATCCAAATAACCAGAGTGAGTGAACTATCATTCTTACTCAATAACTGTCAAACTAATAATGATACCAACCACATTCTGATGCTAGCTGTGGGTTTTCAGGGTCAGTGAATCATATTATGATGGTAAATTTAACATGGAACTATTGCTTATAGATGCAACGGCAATATGTGAGCGACCTTGACGGAGGTTTGTGCTCTCTGAGTGCTTTCTCATGAGTTTGTTTTAACCTCTCATGAGTTCCTCTGTTTAGTTTACGATCATGTCATTTTTTTTGCCTTGTGTGTCAGTTTTTGCCCCAGTGACCCTTGTGTGTCTGTCTTTAGTGTTTACAGTTTAACCCTCGAGGCACTTTGACGGACCAAACATGTACATTCTGCTCATTAAATATATTTTTTGATTCTCAAAATGTCAGTCAGTTTGTGTGTGGTTAGGATTGTTTTTTAGTATTATTACATTTAAAATTTTGTGATTCAATATTGCAGGATGCTTTGAACAGGAGATTTGCTTATCTGCCGACTCTCTTTGGCCCCATTGACTCCCATTATAACCATATATTTTTGATATACTGTACTCATGATATATTATAACACTTTTACTTTGAATACCTAATAAATGTATACCTCTACCTCCGACATACAGGAGAGACAGCTTTTAAGTGTGATGACACGCCACACCATCAGAGGCAGCAGAGCTTCTTAACATGAAGTTGGCATGGTTTTCTTACCTTGCGAAGTGAATGGCAATAAATAAAGCTGAACACAATGAAAATCATTGTGTTGTGTTGGGATGTATTTAAAATAGTCGTGTTAAAAGTGGTTGAGAATTGAATCAAAGGCCAAATGGGTCTGTTATATATGTTTGCTTTTGTTTATGTTATTTTCTTGAGCAGAAGAAATCAGGGGTTCTTCTGACAAAAAGGGCATAAAAACAGAAAAAAATAAAAGCTTTATATTGCTGCTTAGGTGTGAAGTTAAAGGGTTAACTGCAGTGAAGTTATAAAGAAATATATTTGTGCCACGTTTTGGTACTTTATGACAGGGACTTTTTCGGGGTAAAAAGTGTAATTTTTTGTTAATAAATTGTCATTGCTTCAAAAATATACTTCACATTAATCCTTGTTATCGATCACTAACCTAAGTAAAGGGTGTAATTACCTTCTCCCAAATATTCCACTCTGCAGTTCTTCTACTCTGGAGTTCTTCTGACAAAAAGTGCATAAAAACATTTAAAAATATATTTAAAAATAATGAAAAACTGTATTTCTGTGGTTAGGTCTGTTGCATGATTGGCACACAGGGTAGTGCACATGCCTCACAGCCCTGCATCGGTTCAGGGTGTACTCTGCATTTCACAGATCGGCTCCAGCACCTCATGACCGTGAAAGGATAAGCGATGTAGATAATGGAGGTTTAAAGCTGTTGAAAAGATTTAATACAGTGAAAATGAAAACAATTCTAATATATATCACATTTTATTGCACTTTAATTAGAGTGACTGTTTTGGGTAAAAAGTGGGACATACTTTTTGAGGACCCTTTTTGTGTTCTGCTTTGTTTTAATGAAATCCTTGGTGTTTCCTGTTTTATTTTGTAGCCTTGTCTTCTGTGAGTCTTGCCTTTACTTCCTGTTTTGTCTGCCCAGGTTGTGTTCACCTGAGTAATTTGTCTCACCTGTGCCTTGTTATCAGTGGTACATCAGTGTGTGCAGCCTCTTCGTTCCTGTCCGTTCATCCTTTCTGTTTCCTGGAAGTTCTTGTGATGTCAAGAATTTTCTATGTGAAAGGTTTTATTTGAATTTTGTAAGAAGACTTTACTTGCATTTTAAGCTTATTGCATTGTAAACCTTTTTTGTTAGCATCAGCATTTGGGTCCAGCTTCTACACTGTAAACACAAACATTCATATTACTCAGAAATATTGGGTTGAACTAACTCACTTTTTGGTAACTTGTTATAAACACTCATTATAAACAAGTTGTTAGTAATTCTTGATGAAGAAATTAATTTACTCAGTTGTCTTGAGTTAACATGTTTTAAACAAATTAAGTATTTAGAACTTGTGGATTTTTTGGTAGTGAAATGCTGTATATTCCATTGGAACTTTACATTTCTTATTGTTTTTCTGTTACTACAAAAACATTAATTGATAACCAATATATCCTTATATAACAGCATAACAGTTTTTAAAAATCTAATTTAACTTTATACATTTTATAATATTTAAGCTATATAAAGTAGTGCGGCTTATTGTGTATAAAACCAGTCCTAAAATACGCTTTATTACATAGAACTCTGGCCTTCCCAGCTTTTTTCTTTCCTTTTTGGCTATTTAAACAGTTCCATTGCTTCTCTAAATATTTTCTCCATCAACCTCTGCCACCTCTTTCCTTCATTATTCAAACAAACACACATCACTTCGCCAGTGTTTAGCACTATTTTTGAGCGGGGTGTAAGATTGGCTAACTTCAGTTACAACTCGTTTTTCATGCGCATATCACTCCGCCTATCGAGAACTTTCTGCCTCATGATGGGACAGTCTGAGGCACAAGTGCAGCTGGAAAACGTTTCCACATTGCTCCTCGTCAGTTTTGCTGTGATTGTCTTTATGCTGCCGGTTTTTGGTAAGTAAAAAATATTTTCAATTTTTATTTTTTTCAGCATTCAATGACAGGCTTTCTGTACATACTTAGCTTAGCTTAATCGTCACATTAGCTACCTCACTTCCAAAAGCACCATATGACGTGGTAATATAAACGGTTAAGATTTAAATCATTTTGGGAAATTACATTAAAATTTTGTATGCAACTGGAAAATATCTGGCGCCAATTCATTATTGTTTTTTTAATATCATTGAATAACATATTTGTGAGTGTTATGCAGATTAACCATCCTAACCAGGTGTCGTTTGTAACACTACAGAGTCTTGTGCTGGTCCGCGGCATTCTGGCTGATTAAAATGTAATTTAATTTTAAATCAGCTGCTTTGACTCTGCATGGTTTCCTCAGTGTCTTCAATCTCGCGAGACTCGGATGCTGACCTTTCACCTATGACAACACGGTCCTGGGCGGTCCTCGGTGCATGGACAGGTAGCATGACAGGTAGCGATAGCATCGGTGTAGGGCAAACGGCGACGTATTTTTTCAGTGTCCATCCCAGAAAGCATGTTATTTGAGAAACTTCGAGATAGTCTATCCGTGTGTACGCTTTGTTGGAAAGTGATTATGTGCCTCGGTTGCGGAATATTTTCACCTGATAGGTTCCATGATAACTCCTGAACTGTGGCGCTAGCATTAGCAAACGGCTACACGAGCAGGCCCAGTGTTACAGACGTTGACGATCGGATTAGAGGTTTCTGCAGTTATAATGACAAGTAAGTCCTGACTGAAGAACAAGTGGCTTTCTCAACAATAAGTAGCGTGCAAATCGACTGGAGAATATAATAGACGGAGGGGAATAGAAAAACAATGTCTTCTTTTTCTTTATCATTGTAATATTAACAGAATTGACATTCTATGTAATGAGACATAATTTGCTCAGTCAGTGTGTTTTCTACTACTTTGTTTAATGTACATGTGTAAAATTAATCGGTGTTAAGTGCTAGCAGGGCTTTACAAAAGGCACAAAGGTGGGTAAGAAAGTAGATAAGCCAAGATCTTAAAATCATAGCAAGTTTTTATGGCTTACTTTCACTTTTTTTTTGTAAATTTTAACTAGAGTCTTCTTAAATATAAGTTTATCATGTCACAAATTTCTTGTGCACTTTGATCACGATACAGTCAGTTTACCAAAGTAAAATGAAAGTTGGTTTGTCATGATTTATTTGAAATAATATATTTTTTTGTTCTTTCTTCCATCATTTAGGCAGAAACTGATGCACAGTCAACCTGTCAAAATTTCAACAATAAAAGGTATTTTCATTTCGCATCAACACACTAAATAATGTCTCTGCACTCATTAAACTACATGGGTCTGGCTTTATTCATTTATTTTGTTTTTCAAAATAGTTCTAAAAACTTTTTTGAGACCTTTTTTAAACAGTGGCCTTTTTCCTCTCATAGAATTATGACTTTTTTCATCAAAGTTCTGTCCTTTTTCTCAGAATTCTAATCAATGTTTTTTTTTGTTGCTATGGATGACTATTGTAAGCATAGTTCTGGTCAGTAATACTTTGCAGCTTAAAACATTTTTGGCAATATAAATTAGATCAAAACAATTTTGGCACTCCTATATTAGTCATTAATTTGGTGATAAAATAGAAATCTTAATAATTTAAAAGTATTCATAAAAAATCGCATGAATCCAAGAAATTAGGTCCAAGAATTGTGATCTCAATTCTACAGTCTTCAAAATTTTTTAAGGTTTGTTTCATTAAATAACAGCTTTGTCTTCCAGCATAGCCCTGTAGTTGTGGTCTACTTGTGTCTTTGAGCTTTGTTTCTCTAAATTTTGACAAATCCCAATTTCATAATATTCCTGTTTTCGAAACTTTGTACACATTTATACCAATTGTTAAATTGAGGCCAGAAATGTTAGTTCCAGTAGAACTCTATAATATATCTATTTTCAGTTTTACTTATAAGGATGTCTTCATACTTTACTGATTGGCCTTCTAACTCCCCCACCCCTAAATCTCCCCCCTTGTTTTCTGCAGGTATTTGCGGAGTTCACTAGAATTACCAGCCATTGGGAGAAAACTGACAGAGTTAAAGCAGGGCACAAACTTGATGGTAAGTTTTTCTTCTCAGTCCAAATACTAAGTTAAAGCCATGTGTGGAGGTCCTCAGCTGCCAAGTGATCATTGATTTCTTTGTCAAAGCCGCAAGATGTGACTGTGCTGCGTCCATTGTGCTCCAAGGATTCCCACTGCAGTCGGTGATAATCCCAGTGATTTCTTCAAGACATGCTATGTAAGTATTTTTATGAAATAAGTTGTATTGTTGCAGTTTCAGAATGTGATGCTTGTTGAAAATTACAAGTTCATCTTTCAATGCCATCGCACTGGTTTCTTAGTTGCATGGTCATCATTTGAGGGTTAATTGTTGGATATCAAGATCTTGACTCTCAATCATCTCTAAGTTGTATACAAAGTAATTTGTGCATGAAGTTACTTTACACATACTAATAACTAAAAAGTAACGTTTATATGAAATATTTAACAGGACAACTTTTTAATTTAGAATTAAAATTACAAGCTTGTCTTGCCTTGACTTTTCTTAAATATAAGTTCTGTATGTTTTCTGAAGCTAATAAGGTCGTCTAATGAAGCACTAAAGATTTCTGAGCATTTATCTCTCTAACTGCAGTTGCCATCACATTAACTGCTGTAGAATGATACATTTTGCAGAGGTAATTTTCCTGCTGCTATTGTTTTTTTAATCTTTTGGCTTCAACAAATTTATATATATATATATATTTTTATTTATTTATATATATATATATATATATATATATATATATATATATATATATATACATATATATATATATATGAATCGGCATTTCCCATTAATTGAACAATTTAGTTTCTACATGAAAAAAATATCTTGAACACTTTTAGTGGCTGTGTCACAAAGTGTTCAAGAGTGTCTCAAAGGTCCAAAGTTTCATCTTAACTTCCTCTTCTTGCCTCGTTCACTCGCATCTTAAAAACTCTACCGTGATCCTGTTACATTGATTTTATTACGTTTATGTTCAGTAGTTTGTGCTTTAAACTCAGATCAAACACTTCCCTAATCCCAGCTTTATGACAGCTTTTTCACAACTATTCTCTGACTGTTTTCAGTGCTGTCTTTATCCGTCATTAAACTCTGATGATGTGAAGTTTCAGTGAAGTCTGAGCCGCTACAGCGTCCAATCAGTGAGAGAGGTCCTGTGTGGGGGTGTGTCTGAGAGGGAAAAGACTTCAGCGAAGCCTGCACTTGTTTTTCCTCGATTATAGCTCCTCCAATCAGCCTCCTCTGGGGCATCCTCTAATACTGCTGCGCAGAAAGTGCTTGCAGTGTCGCAGAGGAGAGAGGAAACTGCAACCAGTGAGTTTAACGCATTGAGACCAGACACGCATGACAACAGGCTTCGCTGAAGTCTTTTCACTGACAGACCTGCCCCCACACAGGATCTCTCTCACTGATTGGAGGCTGTAGTGGCTCAGACTTCATAGAATCTTGATACCAATCTTGAGTTTAATGGCAGAGAAAAGACAGAGCTGAAAACAGTCACTGAATGTAGTTCCAAAAAAAACTGCCATAAAGCTGTGATTAAAAAAGTGTTTGATGTGAGTTTGAAGCACAAACTACGAAATATTAACAGAGGATAAATGGTAAATGGTAAATGGACTTGAGCTTATATAGCGCTTTTCTAGTCTTTGACTACTCAAAGCTGCTTTACACCGCTGGTCACACCTACCCATTCACACCCATTTGCACTCACATTCACTCACTGATGGTGCAGAGTATGTTAGTAATCCATCAGTATCTCTAACACATTCACGCTCTTTCATACCCATTAACACACCACTGACGCAGCAGTGGGAGCAACTTGGGGTTAAGTGTCTTGCCCAAGGACATATCGCCATGCCCGGAGCTGGGCTTGAACCTGCAACCTCCCGATCACTGACCAATCGCACTATCCAACTGCGCCAACGACGCCCCAAATCACGGCAGAGTTTTTAAAACGCGAGTGAACAACGCAAGTAGTGAAAGTGAGGACGAAACTTTGCCCTGTTGAGATGCAGCTAGTATAAGCATTCAAGAATTTGTCCATATCAGCCTAAATTTTTCATGTAGAAAATTAGTTCAGTTAGTTTTCACAATTATTTTCACGGTCAGTTTAACAGGAGTTAGTGCAAAATAAACAGAAAATGCAAACAAAATAAGACCTCCTTACTTGCAAGGGTTGCTGTCACCGACCTATGTGTGGGGACCTCACGGTAAATGCTCACGGTGAGAGCTTTTATCCAAAGTGTGCACTGTGGTGGGCAAGGCCCTCCACAGTGCTGATCCTGGTCATTGCCCTGGTCAGAGTGTTAAACTACTGAAGTACTTGATTATTCCTTATATCACATCTAATACACATGTTTTTCCACAGGACACAAGTGACCAGACCCTTGCATCTGTGTTGTGACTGTTGCCAGTCAAGATGGTTTTCCACTGGGTCACTGCTCAACTCACCTTCAGCCAACAGGCATTACCCTTGAGGTACACATTGTCATGGAGGACATTAAGGACTTACCCCAAGCAGTTTGCCTTGTATTTGGTCTGACTTATGCACTACATTTAAACTACCCAAAATGCATGGTCTTCCCTCCCTTTATTCTGTTTTATTTTTTTATGATGTGTACATTAACACCTTGACTGTTAATCTGCAATTAGATTCATTTTTGTGTTTGACTACGCTTTTTGTATCGTGCACTTTGGAAACTGAAGGTCACTGGCCTGTTTTAGGTGCCCTGAAAATTTTGTGTTACTCTGTCATTATTTCTTCCAAGGTACTTAACTGTAGTAGCTCTTTGAAATGCTCTGATAAGAAAAAGTTGACTTTTTATCAGGTTGAGAAACATTTCACTGTCCAGCAGTGGTCCCATGTTATTACATATGTGGAAATAAATTTTTTATGGCAGCTGCATTACTTGAAGACTGTTCTCATTGACTTGATTTAAGTGTGTTTACAGGTGTGGATAATGTTTTGAAGCCTTGCATGTTCCTTATAGATTTTTACTGTATGGCATCAAATAAGATCTACTAAGCATTAGGTGTAAAGGCCAAAAACATATTTACCTTTAAAAGGTTTTTAGTTCAAGTAATGCACACTACAAAGTGAGCTTGGTATTGAACACTCAAAGTAATTAATTCAAAGTTAGTATTGCAGACTTAAAACAAATAAGTTAGCACTATAATTACATACTCAAAATAATTAATTCAAAATTAGTTTTGCAGACTTAAAACAATCAAGTTAGCATTAGGATTAGATACTCAAAATAATTAAGTTAGTGGAAGTACTGTGCACTCAATATTAACAGCTTGTCTAAACATAAGGAATTCAAGTTAAGTTTACTTAATATTTGTAAGGCAACGAGTTTCCATATTTTTTTTAAGTAAGCTGAACTTGTTGTTTCTTACAGTGTAGTTTTTACTTGTAAATCTTGACATTCCCACCAGATCCATTGATGAATTTATTATATTATGGAGGTCACTGGTTAAGGTCATGGATTTTTGAGGACACATTTCCTTGTGAATGGAATATTTCAAGGAAAGCTAAATTTGCTTTATAGAGGGTATGCACTGGTGTCACAAAATGTTCACCAGACTGACAGTTTCAACCTGCTGTGTGGCAGAGAGAAAAGTCTGACTATTAATATTAGTGGAAAGAAACAGAAAAACGTTTTAATTCTCCTGAAAAGTGCAGTTTATTATTAATATTATTAAGATGCATTCTTACAGAACTCCAATGTTTCCTCACCAGGAAATCTGTTATGATCTTAAGTTTAATAAATAAAATGCCAGCATGACAAGAAAAAAATCATCATGTTCATAATTGAAACCTTCATACACCTCCACACATTAATAAGTCTGAATTTATGATGTGATAGCAGTAAATATCTGCTGCCCCCAAGTGGTCAAACACCATTTTACAAATCAAACCTTGTATGTTTAGAACTTTAAGCCATATCCAGTATCCTTTTAGTATACAAAATAAATCTGTTTATTGTGCACATGGTTGACAAAGATACAATTATTTTACAGTGGACTGGACAGGCTGAACACTTCTGCAGTAAACTGAGTGTATTAGTATCAGGTGAGAAAAAAAATAAAGACAGAAAATATGTTAAAAACCTATTTTTTAAATAGACTTCTGCAGCAAATTACTTTCCTTCCTTTGAAGAGACAAGAGCATCCATACCTCATTTGAATAATTCACTGTAAACATCAGTGTATCCTACATGAGCAGGTAATTTATACAAACACTGATCTTCAAGTGATTCAACTGTTAAATAACACAAACCCAAAACCACAGTGGTCGCAGAAGGGCAGACGATTTTGGTGTTTAAGCCAAAATCATCAGCTACTTCAGCACAAGTGCAACACTATGTTCTGCCATTGTTTCTGTTGTCAGGGTTTGCACATGCAGTTCAACGGAGAAATGGGGCTTTGACGTCATCATATCTGAAGCTACCTGTATCATTGTACACATGTTAACATAAGAATGGGATTTTCAGACTTATCCACTCTGGGCCTGTTGTCAAATTGTGCATTTTGTGTGCCCAAAATGCTGTATTTGTGAGGATATGTGTACAATAGATACACCTGAATTCATCTCCATATGGACAACCTCATGTTGGCTACCTACCCCCTCAGACTAGAGCGTTTCCTAAGGAGAGGGATAAGAGCTTCAACTTATCCTCTACAGAGACCTTTTTTTTCAAGTTAAATCAAATAGTCTCTCATGATCTGGTGTGCCTTAGTGGGTCAAACAGGACCTCTGGCATATATCAGTTTCATAAGCCATTATCTGTTGTCTCACAGGATTTCAAGTTCTCTTACTTCATAGAAGGATCAGTTATATACCACCCTTGTCATCATCGCCTATAATGTACTGAGTAAGCATCTTTGTCTTCTAGTTAGCTGGCAGGAGTCAGATGATTTGAATGCAGCACCTTTGGTATGTGGGAGCGAGGCAAAGCGTCACCTTTACCGTGGAGGATGTGAACCTGCTGAGCTGTAACTAATGCAGGAAACCAACCAGGTAACATACCATGATGACGGTCTCACTTTTATACAACACTGAGCTCAATGTGAGAATAGTTTTCATGAGATTCATATGTGAAGACTTTATGATGGATACAGGTCGCATTGAAATTATAAAGATTACTTAAAAATGCACTTAAAATACCATCACCACTGACCAGTGCAAATAAAACATCTTTCTTTTATAACTCAAGTTTAAAAATGTCGTTTCCTCAAGGCATCAAAATCACAGCTGGAACCACAAAAGCACTCAGAGAGTACAGATCTCCGCCAAGCAGCTCAGTTCTGGCAGTGGCTTTTCCACAACCCTTGAAAAAGACATAGTTCTGGATCACCACATCCAGAATAGAGCCAGGATCTGGACCAAACTCAGCACATACTGGAGACTGTTATCCTGTTTGAACACAAGTTTTCGGAGCATCACAAAATATTTTGATTTTGTATGAATTAGTGAATGTTGTCAATAAGATTTCCCATTATAAAGCTTATTTTTTATGTCATCAATTTGGATAGTTTTTAATTTTGGCCATTACCAACATCTCTTGATAATTTCAGCAAAAGTAGATTTTGCATGATACTGTCAAACAAACATACCCTGGGAAAAACATAACCTCCTCTGTGAGGTGATCCTGTTCATTATCATTCTTTCATTGGTTATTACAGAAACGGCAACTAAGAGTTTCAGGTGAGGATTAGGGTCCTGAGGTGTAGTAAGCCCACTCATCTTTAAAAACACACCTCAAAGAGTTCAACATTTCAAATCTATCATCTCCAATCCATTAACCATGCAACCAGCATCACCTGACACATAACTGATTCTGCACGGCCCCTTCAGAGTCCACAAAGAGCCACATAAGGTTTTTCTCTCTCTTGCACTCCTGCACTGCCGGTGACCCGTGTACACACTTTGATGTGTGAAATCGGAGCAGTTGGCTTCTAAATCAAATCACCACACAGTAAACCTGGAGGCTGAAGAGCACTCCAGCACAGAGAAGGACAGAGAGACCACCAAGGGGCCTGTCTGCTCATTTTACAGCCCACCCAGAGGAGAGTGAGAGAAGCATTGGTTGTAAGTAATAATATAGGCACAAAACAATGATTTATAATAATAAAACAAATAATAATGATGATCAATCAATCAATTAATCTTTATTTATTTGTATAGCGCCAATTCATAACAAGTGTTATCTCAAGACACTTCACAATAGAGCAAAAGCTCTTCATTTTGTGGATACACATATATGCACAGATACATATATACATATAAAGATACACATATACATATATATACAAATATATACATCTAACACCCAACATGAATCCATATCGCCAATCATGAATCCCTCCATCATGTCAGCAAGAAAAAAACCTTCTGTTAAGCAGCAGGAAATCTTGAATGTGGATCCCAGTCTCATGATGAACAGCAAATCCACACGATGCTGTGATGGGTGAGTGGGCGAAGGAAGGGAGGTAAGAGGAGACAAGTGGACTAAAATAAGAACTAAGGTTAGGGACAGGTCCATGAACCCCAGACCTGTAGTCTGATTTATTAGAGGTTAGCCTCTTGAGATGCTACATCTGGTTTTCAGGAGGGTCCTCATGTCTGAATGGTTGCGGTGATCATTTTATAGGAGTATAACCAATGATATTCTGACTGAAAATAAGAATTTATGGTAGTGACGAACACATGGATGCCCAGACCACAAGTGCATCCCAACCATATTTGTCTCCATTAAGTATAAATGTGTTAAAGGCCTCTTGAGATGTGACATCCCATTTTCAAGAGGGACCTCATGCCTATGCGGTAATTAAAAAAAAATTGATGCTGTAGATGTATTGATCATGGATATGGAGATCATGCTAATAACTACATTAACAGCAATAATGATAATGGGAATGGAATGTCCCTAATGAAATGTCCAACTATGTGTCATGTCTATAATTGTAGTTTTTGAGGCTTCGTGACTCCATGATGATAATTTCTACAGTATAGATGTGAACAGCTTGAATGTATTGAGTTAATTTTTTCATGCTGTCATAACTTAAAGGAGACATATCATGCTGATGCATGATTTAATACTTACATATAAATATAATAAATTTGAAAACAAGACCTTACACCCCCTTAATTTTCAAAATATCAGATGTTGTATTTTTTCCGATATCCTAGAACGAGATTTGATGCCTCTGAAAATAGGTCATTGTGAGATGTCCGCGAGATTTCAAACGTCGTGACATCACGAGGTACCTTTCTTTTTATTGGAGTAATCTGATAAAACACTTCCTCCTCTGTGATGTCTGTTAGCCCCAAACCCTCACCGAGGAACACATCCAGCAGCAGGGGTATAAAACTCCCTCGCTCACATTCACTCATTACCAGCTCTGGCCTGGAGGGGGACCCAATACGCGGTTGCTGCATTGAGCCTGCCGGAAAATACAGTAGAAGAAGGACAGGCTGGCTCTACCCCCGATAGAACTGACCAATCTGAGCACAAAGGGCTGTGACGTTGCGAGGTAACTTTAGGTCATCCTTGAGACCAGGCGTTTCAACGAGCGCTTGATAATGGCCTAAAATGAGCATTTTGAGAACGCTATTGTGGGGCAATGAAGTAAATGACTTGTACTGAGGGCAGAAATGCTTTACAGGCATCCTAGTCTGGCATAGTGAAAAGGAGAAACACGCATGATATGTCCTCTTTAAGCTCACTACATTTTACAAGTGGACTCCTCATCACTGGATGAATTACACCTTTTATTTGCTTTATGATAACCACCTCTCTATTAGATTTTTATATCCATGTATATTGAAGAGACATTCATGAGGATATTTCCTCAAAAACAATGTAAATGAAGACAAAAAGCCCTTCAGTCCGGGCTCATGTTCGAGAAATAGAGCCTGCTGCTCTTAAATAAAACACTCTTTGTTTGGTTGAAGATTTTCAGATTTAAGTTAAGAGCTCTACAAGATGTGATTGTGCACCCTCAGACGGAGCAGTATCCAAAAACACAGGAAACTGCAGCTATTTTCTGCCGTCTAGTATAAACAACCAGCTGCCAAGTGGAGAATAAATAACACAAAATGACTACGTTCAGATCCTTTCAGCGATACATGGTCTCTTTTGTTAAAGTTGAGCAAAAAGTAGCATTACCCTTTCAAGAGACGAAAAGAAACTCCACAAATGAAGATGCTTTACATCATTATACATATTTTGTTCAGACACATACTTGACTTTTGCATCCAAAGCAGGAAGAGCTTTGCTGTAGTTTTTGTGAAAATGTTGGATCAAAAAGTGCCTCATAATTCTGAGGTAATTATCTTAATTCAGAATAACAATCAATCTTCATTAATATAGTGTCAATTCATAACCAGTGTTATCTCAAGACACTTTACAATAGAGCAGGCTGAAGACAAACTCCTCATATTATAAACACACATATATGCGTATATACAAATACAAAATACACTTACATGTATATACATTAAAAACCCAACATTAATCCATCATGGCAGCAAGAAAAAACCTGTTTAGCAGCAGGGAATCCTCAATGTGGACCCCAGCCTCATGATGAGCAGCCACCCACACGATGTAGTGTTGTATATAAATAAGACACAACACAGCATAGTGTGCATTAATAAGAAAATGAAAAGAATTTATGAAAGCAGCAAACTTATGGACTCCCGGACCATGAATCTGCCCCCACTATACGGGAAGGATGTAGGTTGTTAGGGCTGGTTTGAAAAAGGCTCTAAATCATGAGCTGTTGTAAAGCTATCTACATAACAGAGGGCTTTTCGAATTTCCAACACGCACCTGAACATGTCTCGAGGTACATCAGTGTGGCCGTCTCACCATTTAAGAACCACTGGTCTAGACTATTTTCCCTTAATGTGCCTGTTTTCAGTGAAAAACAGCAAGTTTCTAGAAGCTATCTCAATTTTAAGAGATTACTGGCATCAAGATTAGATTCTGTACAGACAAATTAACCACAAAAAATCAAAGTCAAAGTGAAAATGATTAGTATCGTCCATCACTTGTGCTTGTATCTGATACAAACATATCCATGTTTAGTAATGTATAAAGAATGCAACAAATTGTTTCTTTGTGTTAATAAATGGAATATATTCATTGACTGGGTAATAGTAATTGAACTGAAATGTAAGATAAGTGAAGTTGCACAGCCCTACAGAAAAAAAGCTTCCCTTTCAGAGTAAACACAGAACAGCAACAGCACCAGCCAACTAACACAATAAATGACACACAAACTTCAACTTTACTTTATCGTCTTTATTTCTGACCCGTCATTAAGCAAACAGACATCTGTGAAGCAGAAAAATACCTATTGCATGTACCATCACTTTAAATTAAGACTAAAAACATTAAATTTTGTAGTAAAATTCAACACCACCTGAAAACCACTGCAGTAGAAATGTGAGAACAAAGAAGGTGAATCTGCTCAAATCAGAGTTAAACCTGGATCACTTCAAATAGACAATTCATTGATATGTCATCTCGTCAAATACACACACCACCAGACAGCTAAAGCACCAATCATAATGTAGAGAGACAAAAAAAAACATTTCTCTGCCATCCCTTTAATGCCTCAATCACACCAATATACAGAAAAAACATCTCTCCAGTCTTAAAAGCTTTAAAAGGGGACAAACTTCATATCAAAATGTGCTGCAGGAACTCCTGATTAGACCACGAGAAGCACAGGTCAGGTGCCAAAGGGTAAAAATCACCTAAGACTACTTTATAAAGGAGGCAATCCCTTTGTGTCTGCTACATCTTTGGCTTCTAGATGTTGGACTTTCCCAGATCCACTTTGGTTGGTAGGGGTCCGGCCTCCTCCTCTGTATCCTGGGCGGTGATGATCAGCAGAGAGGAGGCTGGGTATGGGATCAGTTTCTGCTCGTTCATGTATTCTCGGTCTCCGTAGATGCTCAGCTTCTGAAGGAGGAAAGAGAAAAATGTAAAGCTGGAGAGTGTAGTTTGATGAGACTGGGATGAAATGGATAATGGATGTATGGATGGGCGGGGGAGTCAAGAGGGGGAGTAAATGTACCCAAAAATAAATAACATACTGCAGTTTTAAGTATTGTTTGACTAAGGACTGAACAATATTGACAAAAAAAAATACTGCTAATTTTCTCCCTATTTTCTGCAATAGTAACTGTGATGCACACGCACAAGAAAAAGGAAAAAAAAAAAAAAAAAAAGAGTACAGCAACACGTTTCTTCTGGACTTAAATAAACTTGTGACAAACATTTTTTATCATTCATGACAAAGTTTGGAAAGGACTTAATATGCAGCCCTATATTTTTATAACCTTTATGACCTAAAGCAGCAGCTTGATCAGTTGATTTAATATACGTAATAAGGCAGATCCATTTTGTCAAGCTCCAGTCACAATGATTGTGAAAAGCTCAAAGCGTCTTGGCCCAATCAGAGTCCTCGAAGGCATGAAGAGGCGGGAACTGTGAGGGAGATGACAGCAGGAAGTGACTGCTCACACAGAGATTAGCATAAATGCTAAAAAAAAAAAGTCAGAAGCAGTTTTATCAGATTTGGACATTTCTTTCTTTTTTCTTTTGCTTTTGGATCCACATGAGCAACAGCGTAAAGCAGCAGCTACTCTTCCCAGGGTCCACACATTCAAAAACACAATCCACACAACACATCACTGGCATTCAAAAGGCTATGAAACTTGAAACAGAAAAGAAAACAGTTTAAAAAAAGCAACAGAAATGAAGAAAAGCATTGAAAACTTAAAGCATTTCGTGATAGAAAAGATATTTTCACACCACTTCCGACATGTTTTTGTGAGTTTGTTCTACATAAGTCCGCAGCAGTAGCACACACCTACTGAAATATTTGATGGTCCTGTAATAAATAATATTGGTTTTAAAAACAATCAAAACATGAAAAATGTTTTTTAACGAGCAAGTTCTTTTCCAACGTCTTGAGTGGACACAACAAATTTTGGGTAATATAATAACAGTTACTAAGTACTTTTAATGGCTGATGCCCTGAAAAATCCTTTTTTTTTGCTTAACAATGTTTTTAGAGGCTTTGGGAGCAAAGAACTTCACACTTTTCATTAAACCACTAAACAGCGAAGTGCTCTATGCCTTTTTAAAGAAAACAGCCCCCTATAGTCTCTCATAGCCTGCCAACCCCCTCTGATCTGAGCATTTCCAAAGAGGAGGGGAAAAGATCCTCTGATCCTCTACAGAGATGTTTTCCTTTTTTTATTCAACCTAAGCCAAATCCTTCCTCAATAGACACTGCAGAAATGATTTAAATGGTCAAACATCAGGACATGGGCCTCTAAGCTCTTACCTCAGCAGGTACATACTGGTCTACAGCGGTTGCTGCAGTGGCGCAGCAGATCCAGATCAGGACCAGCACAGACAGGATCAGGGTTGTAGTAAGGATCCACCCTGGCAGCCATGAGTTTCTGAGAAAGTCAAAGCAAATATTTAGTTTAGGAGCCTCCTCTGCATCAGGTACTGGCTCCAGGATCAGGTTCCAGGTTACAGAGAAGAAATGTTTGCTAACCTACCTTGAAAGACAGCCAAAGAGGTTGAACTCCTCATAGTTGCTGTCGTCTCCGGTTAAATCTCGGTCCCTCTCGATGAATGAGGCTTGGTTATCTTTGTAAATTGGGGTAATAAATCCTGAGACCAGATGAGAAAAGAAGACATTATTCAACAACACATAATCTACAATTACAATTTTAGTATTGAAAGAGTTAAGGCTGCTTGAGGACTATCTTCGTTCTAGCAGTTTTAATGTTCAAATAAAACATCTTTTCATATGGTCATTAAAGATAAATGAAAATGGGAACTTCAGTGTAATTATATTTATATAGCGTGTTTAAAAAATAAGGTTTTAAAGTATAGAGAAGGCCAACGATGTCAATGTAAGGGAAATCAGGGCTGTTCAACGATGGAAAAAAATGACAGTGTAATTATTTTTCTTCCTATAAAGCAGGAGTTCCCTAACTTATTTAGCTTGGCCACCTCTCTCTGGGACCCAAATTACACAAATACATGACATATCTAAACCATGAAATATCATTATAATCTTAAACTGGTTTCGTAAATCATTATTGGCTTAAACCAAATTTTTTTTCATATGAAGCAGCCACATAGCAGTTAACTCGTTGGAAAAAGGTGTGCAAGTGTTACAACTCCCCCCAGTCTCCCCTATGAACCATTCTGTCTGAATCTTTGACTCCTGCAGATGAAAGTGTTGGTGATATTATGATATTCCTGACAGACATCTTGTGAGCAGCAGGCTCAATCTGATAGTTTGCTTGGTTGGTAGGGTCAGAAGGATGCAGGTTTGAGCCCAGCTCTGGCTGTCACATGCCGACACGTCCTTAGGCTTCCACTGCTGTGTCAGTGGTGTGTTAACGTAAATGAAAGGGGCGTTAATGTGCTAACTGATACTGATGGACAACTGACAGAAACTCTGAACCATCAGTGATTGAATGGCAGAAGTGGCCTGCAGCTTTTGGTCAATAGAGACTAGAGAAGTTCAATATAAACTTAAGTCCATAAATCATTTGTTGCTCTTAATGAAGCCACTGGAAGTTAGTTTGATTTTCATATTGAGTCTCATTGATGTAAAACTCACTCTCATGTGCATGATTTTGCACAAGTGACTCACAAAGAAGCTAATACATGGTTTTGATGACCTGATTTTTACGTATTCCTTTTTTGCACATGTTGTGGTTTTCCTCGATGGTTGAGGTTCTGTCTCAATATGTCTGTCCAGTCTGTAAAGCTGAGATCACCTCCCCTCATAAACACCACACAGCCTCTCTGCTTCATCCAAAAGGCTTTGGCAGAGCTAACGTTCCTGAACTCATCTTTTAAACTCTGCTTTGGCATTATGGACGCTGCTGTCTGAAGTGTCGCTGACATGCTCATGCACCGCCCTCCCTCTCCTGCTCTGTTGAACCAGAGGGTGTGTGCACATGCCAGCAAGGAGGGCCGCGTAAAGATAAGGAGAGGATTAGTATGACCTTTCCTCACAGTCATTTAAGTGAGTTTAGTTTGACAGTCCAAATAAAAACAGGCTCGTGATCCAGTTTGAGTCAGGCCACAAACTTTGGGAAAGACTGCTATAAAGCATAGTGCACATAAAATAAAAATTGAGTTAAACTTTTAAACAAAATATGTTGCAAGAGACAAAAGGAAAGAGCCTTGGGTCACTTAAATGCACAGGTCGGTATGTCCTGACATTGTTGGAATTTTTTTGGTGTCTCAGTAAGATGTGGAAGTTATGTTCATGTCTCACTGCGTTGTGTGCAGGTTGCTGATTAAAGCAGGTTAAATTAAATACTTTAAACAACTTCAGGGAGCTGAATGAGTTAAAGTAACATTTTTGAGAAGTTCAGACAGCGTGCATGACTTTCTGTGCGGTTTTTGATCACTGAAAACTTGATCCAAAGCACAAAGAAGCGCTTTGTGGTGAACTGGTTTCAGTCTAGTAAACTGTTTTCTTAAATGATCTGAACATTTGTGACACTTTCATCACTGGATTAAACACACTAGTTCAGTTGTTGTACTCACTGAGAGGGGGGGCAGGAATTAAAACGATCTCTCCCCAAATTCCTTTTACAAGATTCAGAGGGTAAAGCAGGTGAATCCTTGGCAGCATGGCTTCCAGCTGAAAAAGAAATAGAGGTTGAAAACAATACAGGTAAAAGATGCTTTTTTATGTTTCTGATGGTCATTAAAATAACCAGATCAGCATGTTGAAATATTTTATCCTTTAATAGACTTCTGTTATTTGTTGTTCAGTTAAAAGTAGTTGTAGTAAAAAGTAGTTTAGTTAAGAATACTAAAGAAACATTCACAGTCTAATTTCCAGTAAGACAAAGACTGTTTTCTGATCATTAAACAGCAGTTTAGCTCCAGAGACTTATGCAATATGTCAACACAAGTGCAAAAACATGGAGGGTGGTTCAGGATTTTGATTGCTGCTGATGTGGCTTCTTCCTGAAGTGTGACATTAAAGTAAACATGTTGAGTCAGCGTGCTGCAAACAGAGAGTGAAAGAGAGAGAGAGCTGCTTAAAGTTTCTCTCTCTCTTCTGGACTGATGGACCACAAGCTTCATATCATTTCTCAAATGCTGATGGCAATAACAGTTTGCTTTAAAGGCTCATTTATGCTCGTCATACGCATGAAAAAGTATGCGTCCGTTTCAAACGATGGTTCCGTCACTGCGCACATACTCCCATGCGTCTTTTACTTTTGCAATGGATGTTGACCATTGCATCCACCAGGGGGCACAAATCTGTCTCTCACCAACCTCCACTTCTCCTTTGCATCCAACGAGCTAACATTTAGCTCCCTCCCGATCTCCTCCCAGCTGTTTTGGAGTTTGATTTTGTCATGGTGTCCCGGACAAGTAACATCGTATATATGTTTGTGATTTTGCACCAGCACACACAACTTTTCTTTGAAGAGCCCCGCCATATACTTCTTCGTTTCTCTCCAGAGATGAGTATCAAAGTGACAGTAGCAACACTGCCCACACGGTTTCCGGTGGTACTGCTCCATTTGGTCCGTATCCGTAAGCTTCAAGGATACGCGCAGAAATACGGACGAAAAGAACACCAAGCACGGACAGAGAGCTCTGTCCATATCCGGATCCGTATTTAACGTTGAGCATAAATGAGCCTTAAGGAAAACTGAGTAAATACAGACAAAAAGCAAAATACACTTATGGTAGCTTCACAATAGTTATTTAGGGAAATATTTTGCTGTGGTTTTGTGTTATTCTGAAGAAAATCGTTTAATTAACCTTTTAATACTGTTGAAGGCATTGTGATATAAACAAAGGAAACTAGGTGACCAACATTTTTTTAATCATCTCTGCCAAGGAACAAAGGACGTAGATATAATGCAACATAAAGGTAGCTTGATGCTGTTGTACAAATGTGCTGTGACATGCTTTGCCAAAAAAAGGCCAGCAGCACTTCATTTGTCTGAGGAAACTCGCCAAATTCCAGGTAGACAGGAGCCTGATGAAAATGCTTCACAGTGCCTTCATCAAAACTGTCATTTCTTTCTCTGTCATCTGTTGGTATGGTAACCTTGCCAACAACTCCCTTGGAATAATCGTCCATGTTGCTTCTTGGTCAAAATTCAGTAGTTTGGATGAAGCTTAAACACTCAGGTGCTCAAGAAAGCCGTAACAATTTGTACAGGTGATACTCATCCTCTTAACAATGAATACAAACTACTTCCCCCCGGTCTTCGACTAACTGTTAGCCCAGCTACTAAAAACAGGTACAAGTTCTCCTTTGTACCACTCTCCATCCAGGCCCTAAACGCCACGAAAAGGAGGAGGTTATCATGATGCTGCTATTTATTTCCTTTTTAAAAATAAAACTTATCTGCTGTTTATTCCTTTATCTCCTCCTTTACCCATTTAAACTGACTGTCGTTTAAATAGATTTTGTGTTTTTGTATGTCTGATTGTTTAATGTTTGTCTGCTGCAAACGTAGGGACAGCTGAACTAAATGAATTCACTCAAAGAATGTTGTATAACACGGATTTATCTGCTATTTCATCATTTGCAGCTGCAGTTGGTCTCATTTTTCTGCCACCGTACCCCAAAAGGGTGTCTCAAGTCGTACAAGAGGGGTCCAGTCCTGAGGGGGAGGCAGCACAATATGGCGGAGCAGATTTATGTTGAACTACAGGCGGGTAGGCCCAAATATTCTCCAACAGAAATGAATGCAGCTGTAACCGAGGTGGCAAAGGTAAGCGTGGGTCAACTCTTATCTTCATTTACAAACGTGTTGGATCAAACATCGGAAATATTTGAGCATATGTATTGACTGATTTGTGATACCAAAATGTGTCCGACTTGGCCTGGCTTTCTTGAACACGTCAGCCAAAACATCAGTGTGTGAATAAGGCTTAAAGAATTACTAAGGGAATTGTTAGTTATATCCACTCAAACATAAAAACAAATGATATTCCTTTAGGGAGTTGTTATCGGTTCTCAACAGGTCTATGATTTTGGTTACGTCTCTATGAGGAACTGTGGAGCTTTTTCACAAGTGGCATAATTTCTAAAATTTCTTTGGCAACCAAAACACACACCATTCTTTATTATCTGATTCCCTGCAAGACAGATTAAGGTGGGCTTTACACGAGTACGAATTTGTACGACTCCGGTAAAATAAACTATCGATCTGGTGATATTGACACACGGAGAGGCGTATTTGTCCATGACTCCGCATCTTTTTTGAAAACGGGTCTGCAAGTGGATATCTGCGTATTCGTCTTCATGCCGTAGTTGGTGTAAACAGATGAGTCCGGAGAAGACGGTGACCTCATAGCACCCCTCCTCCTCCGGGGGATCCCCGCCCAACCCACGTTGTCACACACAACAACAGCAATGGCGCCAGCCGAGCTGATTCTGATCTTGTTCCAGCAGCTATAAGTATTACTACAACTTTTATACCAACATGTTCTCACAGAGCACGAACAACACCAACTACGGCAACAACAGCAACAAGTGCTCATGCAGAGACGCAGCATGTTACGCACGCATGAGCACTTATTGACGTGGAATCCACCTCGGAGCACAACTGTGATGTTACGAGTGTAGTAACCCAAGAACTACATTACCCAGCATGCAATATGGGTTGGGAGCATGCGCTGAAACCCACAGGTACATCGCGGTGTGGATTTTGCGTTCTCATGTAAATACACAAGCCTATCTACAATACGATGTGTAAACAGCGATCCATGTTTTGATGCCGACGCCAAGACAATACGGTGCCATCCTCGTGTGAGGAGGGCCTCAGTTTACACATGTACCTGCTCATTTCTCTTCTGGGCAAATGGAAGCTGGTTCTGACAGCCCAGGTTGCATGCAAACAGCTCATCAGTCTGGCCGTAGGCTTCGCCGCAGGCTGTGGGAGATGGAAATAGTTGGCAGTCATTAAAGAAACATTTCAACAGGTTATTAAACAAGGAACAAAGAATTGAGCTAAACAGGTCCTGCCAAGTGTGGCTGCAGGGTGTGTGCACATCAGGCAACATATAGATGTGAAGGTTCTCAAATATCAGCCAAAGTGAGCCGGAACTTGATCCAAAAGGCGGTAAGAGGGGAAAGAGCCTGAACCAAGTCCAGTTGCCCCTTCTGGATCAACTTTTAAAGCAGTGTTTCTAAAATAGTGGGGCGGTTTGAATCCAGCCTGTAGTCAGTTTGCAAAGTGTCTTCCCCTCCTCTTTCACCCCCTTTGACAGGCCTATCCACTGTCTCTCTCTCTCTTGTCAATGCGTCCATGGATCTGTGGGTGGTGGGGGTGGTTATTTACGGTACATGTCTAGTATGGGAGGTAGAGCCTTCAATTATCAGGCTCTACCTTTAATGTTCGACATAAAACATCCAGGTAGGAACTAGTTCATAGCTCATAGCTAAGTTGTAATAGGCTCAGGCTGCCGGGGGCTATGGCGCACTGAACTCCCCCCTCTCTGTATATCTATTTTGTTTGTTCTTGAACTCGTCTCTGGTTCTTGTCTTGCAGCCTGGGATCATTGCTGTACATGGCCTGCTGCTGTGGACCTACAAAGCTTCAGCTAGTATAGTTACAAACATATGGCCTTTCCTTTAGCCCCATAATTCCATTCTCATTACAGTTTCAATACTAACTTCAGAGAAATCGACAACATTAAACACATGGCAGTTCCTGCAAACAGCACACATACAGTATGTTAATATGACCATGACAAACAATCATGGATGACGTGCTGCTGTGGACCCACTTAACTCCATGCGCTCTATCCTGCATCAACAGAAATTACATCATTTTAAACCAATTTATACTTTTAGACCAGTTAAGCTTCAATTACTGGCAGTTCAGCTAGATGTTGCCATATTAGTCGGCGTCACTCCTCTTCAGTTTATAATCATGGCTTTATTGATTACACCTCCATGATGAACACCTTTTATGATGTTGTCAACCTTCAACAGTCTTAAATTTATCTATGCATCTGTAAATTGATTATCTACTATTTTGTTGTCTCCTCATCATTATGCATCACACCAGCTCTTTCAATCCTACAAGTTTATACCATTTTCTTTTATTTGTTGTTTCAGTTAAAAGCACCCTCTGCCTTTTCCTCTGACTCTTGTGGTCTCTGATGAACTTATTGTTGGTTTTATTGTGCCTTTTTCTGCCTTTGTTTTGTCTGTTAAAGCACTTGGTAAACTTCTTTTTTAAAGGTGTTTTCTAAATAAAGTAATGATTATTATTTGTATTATTTTCATCAAAATAGACACGAGGACCCTCTTGAAAAGGAGATGCCTCATCCCAAAGGGCTAACCATGAATCCATTTTCATTCAGCAGAGACTAATATGATGTGGACAGATTCATGATCTGGGCTTCCATGTGGTTTGGCTCAATCACAAATTCTTATTTTTAGTTCTTTTGCCTCTGCCTTGTTGGATATGTCTCTGGATGTATGTTTATGTATATGTCTATAAATTGAAGGGTATGGCTTCAGCCTACTCCTTTCTAAAGTGATACACTGAGTTTTGTAAATTAAGACTGATTGAGTGATCTTTAGTCATTAAAATAATTTAATATATGGGCACAGTGCTGCAGAGGTTGTATTAAGGCAGAGCACAGTTGATGGTATTTCTATGATTTGAGTAATTAATACAAACTTAACTATTGCACACACATAATCTGCATTGAAAACAGAGCTAACAGGAGCATGTAGGAGGAGATGATATGCTGATTGCATAATTAAGGACAGGCTGGACTGAAGTCAAGGTAGGCCCAAGACAAGGTGGACCCATCTGTTGAATATGTGAGGGTTATGGGCAGAACTTACTTGATTCACACTCGGATTTGGTCTCATTCAGGTCGTCAGTCTCATGGACAAACTGGCAGATAGAGAACAGACGGCAGCCCCTCTGACAGGCGTACAGCTCGTCCTCCTGCAAAACAAACCACAGCAACATTTAAGAGTGAACAAACAAACTTCAGCGGTGACAATGACGATGCACATTTTGTTCTAACACAAGCAGCAGACGCTCAAGACTAGGTATATTTCCAATTATTAAAGGTAACGCCGTGACAAAGTCAAGTAGAGGCACTGAATTTGCATATAATCAAAGTAGCCTAACGTCAGCAGACATTACTTCCTCCATACCGATCAGCACTTACCGACGGGTTCGTGTGCAGGGTGTAAGTCATTTCACACGACCTGTGGCAGGAGCTTGTGCTCCCCAAGACGCTGTTGAACACATCAGTGGAAGCTAAAGAGCCAGAGAGCAGGACAAGCTGCCCAAAAACCACCACACAGGCAGAGACGGCCTTCATGTTGCCTGCGAAAACCTAAACAAACAACACACTCTTCCTCCTTCTCCTATAACAGTCTGGAGTTCTCGCGACAACTCAAGCCTCGCGATACTTAACGCATTGCGACGTTTAGGGACACATGGCGGAGGCATTTTCATTTTCTGCGTTAACCTTAAAATGTGGATGCTTTATTGCATTTGCTACCTACAGTTTTTAATCAGCAACAGAAGTTTTAAATTTGTCCTGAAGAATAGACCTACACTACTGGAGGACTGTAGCAGATTCACTAAAAGATATTTTAATTCAATTTTCTCCCTTCAACCACTTGTTTTGACATATTGTATTTGGAAATACATTCGTGTTTTTCTTACAGTATTGGTGCGAAAGAGTCCGTAGCAAGATCAATATATCTGGTGTAAGAATATATCATTATACAAGCATGGTCCTAGTGGTATTTCGTTTTGTTTTAATTATTTGTTAGTTATTTCTTTTACGCTGGGAGGGTGGGGTGAGGTTTTATTTATTTTTTTGTTCATTTTATATTTGCCGTTATTTCTCTGTCATGCTGATGCACTTATGATTTGTTGATCTTGTTCAAGAAAAGATAATAAAAATTCGATCACAAAAAGAATATACATAGACTAGAAACAAACATAAAAGTAATACAAAAATCTTAAAGTCATTCATATTGTAGTATTTTGTTTTGTGTTCATTGAAAGAAAGAGTAATATGACACTTTGACACACGTAAGAGTGGTTGTTTTGCATAGATATGAATTTGGTGTGCCTTGAGATTAGAGATTAACATTAAATAAGGGCCAGAAGACTGCTGGTTCAATAGCCGTGCTGGTCAGGCCCTTTGTGTGTGTGGAGTTATGTTCTCCCTGTTCATGCATGTTTCTCCCGGCACTCCCTCCCTCTCACTTTGTGAATAGTTCTCTGTCTCTTTATGTGGCCCTGTGATGTGTTGGCAACCAGTTCAGACTATACCACTTAAGAGGGGAAAGCGTTCTTTCAATTTAAATTAGGCTACTTTGTAAACCACTTTTTTACTGACACAAAGGGAACACCTTAGCACCCAGACTTAGCCCCAAACAAATATGGCATTTAGCAACACCTGCTTTCACAATATTGTATGTTTAAATAAGGCCTTAAATTGAAAAAAACTTCCAAATATACAAAAAGAAATAGTTATTAAAGCTAAATTGACTGTAAATGTTATGATTTCAAATTAATGAGAAGGGTAAAAAAAGTACCCAATTCTGGATTTTCTGCTGCTGATCCACTTATAAAATCTTCTGAATCAAAACACTGCTGTTGAAGGCTGAAGTAAAACTTTTTGAAAGTGAAATATTTGACTGAAGCATTTTTGAATGGACAAAAGTGTGACCTTCAGGACACGGCTGTCCCCACAAAGATCGGTTGTGCAGTTCCAGAGATGTAAGTGAACAGTTAAATTGTTGGGAGGGTTAAACACATGGAGTTTTTCTTATTGACTACAAAAGTAAAGGAATATTATTCAAAACATATGTTTTATATCCAGGTTCTAATAACTGCACACACTGTAAGCAGAGAACTGCCAAGACTATAGACGTGGAATGCAAAACCAGTATTTTAATTTATCATTAGAGGGGATCCACGATATTGGAGTTTTGTTCATGCCTGATTTGCCAGTATTTCCAAACTCATTATCAATAATCCCACTGGAAACATATTTTTGTCAAGAGCACCAAGCCTCCAATTAACTGGCCAGTTCCTCTCATGGTGTTAGTTTGTGTTGGAAATAGATATGAAGGGAGAAAAACTTAATTTTATCCTTAAAAAGCCATTTCATTGACTTATAAAAGGGAAGTTCTTGACCCCATGAAAACACTAATTATTATAAGTTGTATTATTTAATATTAGATTCTTATTTTACAGTTGTCTGGATCATATTTACAATATGATGTTTTTACATTTTTAGTCATGAATATTATTCTCATTTTTGTGCATGATTAGTGTAATTTAATTTGCAATTTTTGCATTTCTTTTTATTAACATAACGTTCTCTGATTTTCAATGATGTGCTTTAGTTTATTTCCATAATTCCCACTGTTCCACTCATCTACATTAAATTTCCGACAGCCCGTAAACGCATCACAGGTTTCAGCTATTTACCGCTGAAGCTCAGGTGCTTATAGCTTAACTTAAATCAGATTTATTATAGTCTTTATCAGGAATACAGCGACTATAACCTTCTTAGTGGAGAAGAGACGACTCTGTTGGGGCTAATAAGTAAATAAATTTAAAAGCAGCTTTTTATTTTTTAACATAAAGAAGAGTAAGCAGGATAGTTGACACAATGCTAATGGCTAACAACAGATAGCAACAGGGCTCCCTCTTTGTTCACCGGTAGTTTCCTTTATTTAAACTAAACTAAAACATTAAATCCTATTCTGCTGTAAATACTGTATTCCTGTCATCTTGCCGCTTTAAACTCCAAGATGGACAAGTTTGTAGTTCGGTTGTCAAAGGGGGAATCACCCCAGAAACCCAAAAGCACTGGAAAAGTCTACAAACAAGCTACTATTGAGTCTTTAAAGGTGAGCCAGCAGTCCTTCAGTAATAATAATAAAGGTCTGATAAAGCTCATAACAGCCTGACTTATTCACTGTATCATTGTCCCTGTGTTTTAACCAGAGGGTGGTGGTTATTGAGGACATCCTGAGGTACAAGTCCATGATGGAGCTTCCAGACCAGAGCAAAGAAAACCTGCTGACAGCCCTGACAGAGCTGAGCAAGAAGATCCCATCCAGGGAGGTGCTCAAGTCCACAAAGATAGGTACGTTCAAGAAAAGAGCCCCTCTGACACCTTGTTTTATATGAAAGGACATGCATGACTTTATATATTCAGTCAAGTCTCAAGTATATTAATCCTGAGGGGGCTTTTTTTTCATGTATGTTGAAGATTTTACCACATATTGAGAAAGTTCTTCACTTTGGAGAACAGATGAAAATAATACGGCCGTTTAATCAAAATGAAACACAAGGTTCTTGTGCTATAAAACCAGGATTAATATGAAGGATGAAAGTTATGAAAGTGGAGTTGATGTATATTTTTGCAGTTAAAAATTTAAGGTATCTTAATTTTTTTATGCAGTAGATTGAAATGCTTTTGCACCAAGTGCAAGCAAAAAGAACAGAGAAGATAGTAATTACATGTTATCCAGAAGACATTAGAGCTGCGAAAGATGGTCATTAGGGATGGGAATTGATAAGATTTTATCAATACCAATGCTGTTAACGATCCTGCTAATCGATCCAATTCTTTAACGATTCCCTTATCGATTCCTGCAGATTTTCCATGTGGGCAAATGTTGCTCTGATTTTCAGTGGCAACAATGTCAAACACGTCACAGCATAGATAGCTGCTTCTGCAAATTGCTGGTGTGCCCACTCACTTAAGATTGTGTAGTAGGTGCAATTAAGATAAAGTCACAATGCTGACTCTTCTAAACCCTGTCAGTAGAAGGAATTGATAAGGGAATTGATTAGCAAAAAACATTTATGATACCGATTCTTTGATGAAGCTGTTAACGGTTCTCAAAAGGAATTGGTTTTTCGATTCCCATCCCTAATGGTCATAAGCAAAATCCTCATTTGTTTTTCACAAGACTCGATTTACAATTTAAATAGATTTTTTTCCCCTCAAGTGACAGGAAAATACAAGGATTAAGTTTTGCTTTTATGTTTTAACATATAGTCTTGAAACCAAAACAGAATTTTAAGAATAGTTTCAAAATGGTTAAGTTGAATAGTTTTTTTCCATAAAATGTTGATGTGTTTTGAACCTAGGCAGGCTTGGCTACATGAATGCTAAATTCTCAGCTGTTTTCACAGTATCTTAACTTTGAGCTCTCTGATCAATATTTGATTTTATTTAAAGACAAATACAGGCCTAAACATTTGTTTGAGCAAAACCTGACGAGGTCTAACACAATGAAACAGAAAAAATCTGTATTTGTAGTTTCAAACATGGCAAAAACTGACGATAAGATTAGGAATAAGTCAAGAAAAATATCTAAATTTTTAATTTTAACTCCACAGTGAAAAATATTGTGACTTAATTGATTTAGTTGGTGTATAACCCCTAGAAGGAATGCTTATGTACAATGAGCTAGTTTGAAATGTTCACATCAGAGAATTGAGTTTTGCTGCAGAGTAGCAGTACAGAATTTAAAGTATAGATCACAATGTAGTACAAATAGAGAGCAAAGTTAGAGCAGATGCAATTAACTTGAAATATTTGTTTACTCACATTTATTTATATAACACAATTATAAATATCAACTGTCATGTCTTCATCCATCCATCTCTTGTCTTAGTATCATCACATATACAAGGACATACCTTCTTTACTAATATTACTCACATGTTGACATTTTAATCTGTACTAATGTAGTGTATTCCTATAACCCTTCATTGGTCTCCAGTTGACCATTTTCTTTCATCTAGTTTTATGTCACATGAGCCTCTGTGCCTTTTCATTTGACTCTTTTGGTCTCTGTTTGACCTGATTGTTGATTAGTTGTACTCAGTGTTTTGCCTTTTTCTGCTTTTGTTTTGTCTGTTAAGACACATTGTAAACATCCATATTTAAAGGTGCTATATAAATAAAGTTATTACATACACATACAGTCAAACATATGCATATACAAACCCAAAACCAGTGAAGTTGG
This sequence comes from Scarus forsteni, assembly GCA_036419115.1. Classification (NCBI taxonomy): domain Eukaryota; kingdom Metazoa; phylum Chordata; class Actinopteri; order Labriformes; family Labridae; genus Scarus; species Scarus forsteni. The sequence continues at coordinate 12,485,460 of JAZDUH010000157.1, read as the reverse complement.
CACGTTGTGTAAATCGTAAATAAAAACAGAATACAATGATTTGCTGATGATGATTTGAAATCCCTTTCAACTTATATTCAATTGAATACACAGCAAAGACAAGATATTTAATGTTCGACCTGAGAAACTTGATTATTTTTTGCAAATATTAGCTCATTTGGAATTTGATGCCTGCAACATGTTTCAAAAAAGCTGGCACAAGTGGCAAAAAAGACTGAGAAAGTTGAGGAATGCTCATCAAACACTTATTTGGAACATCCCACAGGTGAACAGGCTAACTGGGAACAGGTGGGTGCCATGACTGGGTATAAAAGCAGCTTCCCTGAAATGCTCAGTCATACACAAACAAGGATGGGGCGAGGGCCACCACTTTGTGAACAAATGCATGAGCAAATTGTCCAACAGTTTAAGAACAACATTTCTCAATGAGCTATTCCAAGGAATTTAGGGATTTCATCATCTACGGTCCGTAATATCATCAAAAGGTTCAGAGAATCTGGAGAAATTACTGCACGTAAGCGGCAAGGCCGAAAAACCAGCACTGACTGCCCGTGACCTTTGATCCCTCAGGCGGTACTGCATCAAAAACCGGCATCACTGTGTAAAGGATATCACCACATGGGCTCAGGAACACTTCAGAAAACCACTGTCAGTAACTACAGTTCATCGCTACATCTGTAAGTTCAAGTTAAAACTCTACTATGCAAAGCCAAAGCCATTTATCAACAACACCCAGAAACGCCGCCGGCTTCGCTGGGCCCGAGCTCATCTAAGATGGACTGATGCAAAGTGGAAAAGTGTTCTGTGGTCTGATGAGTCCACATTTCAAATTGTTTTTGGAAACTGTGGTCGTCGTGACCAAAGAGGAAAAGAACCATCCGGACTGTTATAGGCGCAAAGTTCAAAAGCCAGCATCTGTGATGGTATGGGGGTGTATTAGTGCCCAAGGCATGGGTAACTTACACATCTGTGAAGGCACCATTAATGCTGAAAGGTACATACAGGTTTTGGAGCAACATATGTTGCCATCCAACAACGTCTTTTTCATGGACCCCCCTGCTTATTTCAGCAAGACAATGCCAAGCCACATTCTGCACGTGTTACAACAGCGTGGCTTCGTAGTAACAGAGTGCGGGTACTAGGCTGACCTGCCTGTAGTCCAGACCTGTCCCCCATTGAAAATGTGTGGTGCATTATGAAGCGTGAAATACAACAACGGAGACGCCGGACTGTTGAAAAACTTAAGCTGTACATCAAGCAAGAATGGGAAAAAATTCCACCTGAAAAGCTTCAAAAATTGGTCTCCTCAGTTCCCAAACGTTTACTGAGTGTTGTTAAAAGGAAAGGCGATGTAACACAGTGGTAAAAATGCCCCTGTGCCAACTTTTTTGCAACGTGTTGCTGCCATTAAATTCTAAGTTGATGATTATTTGCAAAGAAAATAAAGTTTCTCAGTTCGAACATTAAATATCTTGCCTTTGCTGTGTATTCAATTGAATATAAGTTGAAAGGATTTGCAAATCATTGTATTCTGTTTTTATTTAAGATTTACACATCGTGCCAACTTCACTGGTTTTGGGTTTGTAGATAAAGATCATTTAATAGTTTTTTTGCGCATCACTTTTAATGTTGTGTTGGTAGAACTGAGCAATACTGTTGCACTGATAGTTTACCCAAACCAGGAAGGTCAAATTACAAGAGACATCAAAAAAAGCAGAACAAAAGTGAGATATTATTGGATAGATTTATTCATTTTAATACTCTGAAGAAAACATAATTCAGTGTAATGAGCTTCTGATAATGTTTCATTCCTATTATCAGAATTTCCCCTTGATAAAGTAAAAAGGACGTTTAAATACAGTAGATTTCTTTTAAACATCTACTTCATATCATCTTTGTTAAACGTTGTGCTCGATTGAACCCTCTGTTTAATTCACATCTCTAACAAGTTCATCCTTTCTTGAAAACCTCTTCACTTTAAGGTCACACCGTCAATAAAATGCGAAAGCACCCGGACCCCGAGGTGAGTTCAATAGCAGCCAAAGTTTACACAGACTGGAGGACGTTCATCGAGGAGAATTCCAATAAGCCGTCTATTGAAGTGCGCTCGGACAAACAATCTGAAGCACTGCGCAGCAACGCAAGAAGACTGATGTGTGAAGCCCTCGAGGTCAAGGTGAGGAAAAAGCATTTGTACAGTCAATAGTATTTTCTTTCTTTCACTTACTTTTCCATCACTAAGCTTTACATTTGCATGGCTTGGGTTGTGATTTTCCGAGAAAGTAAATAAGTGGAGAAGCTGCTGTGTGTGGTTAACAAGAAGTGACTACATTAACACCTCAGATTGTGCACCTTTGATATTTAACCGTACAACAACTAATGAACAGTTTTGAATTCACTTGATCAGTGACTGCATTAGGTTAGTTCTAATGCTACAAACTGTTTTAAAAACAAAATCTTTCAGGCTGATTTTAACTGCAGCAGGTGGGAGGAATCATCTCTTTTGTGTTGTCCCATTTTCAAGGTCACCTTATTTTGATTTTGTTAACTGTTTGATTTAAATATCAGAATCAGCTTTACTGGTCAGGTATGTTAGACGGAATTTGAAGCCGGTTTACATCACTCTCTAAGTACAGACGAGATATACATTATAAACAGGACAGAAGCAGAAATTGTGCAGCAGGAATTTAACTATTAAATAAAATGTAGAATTTAAAAGGAAAACTAGAAAAGCACTTGGAGAGCGCAGACCTCCGCCAGCGCCACAGTCCTCACCCATATTGTGATTTTCACCATAATTTTTAGTCCTACCTTTATTTCATCTAAATATTTAGATTCCTTGACCATGAAAACATACCATAAGCAATGGGATTCATAATGATATCTATTTTAGTTCAGTAGTTATTCACGAAAATCACATTTTTCGTCATGGTGGATCCAGAGGATGATCTTAATCACTCTCAAAATCTAATCATTTGTTCCTTGTGCCAGTCTGGACATTTCTTGAAAATTTCATCAAAATCTGTCCATAACTTTTTGAGTTATGTTGCTAACAGAGAAACAAACAAACAAACTAACAAATTAACAAAAGGAAAAAAACAAGATGCCGACAATAACATAACCTCCTGGCAGAGGCGATTAAGGTAAGAGTGGAAATAGAATATTTACAAGATAAAGACAAGAAACAAAGTGCACAGGTGTATATATGTGGGAGGATGAATATATGCAGTGAATGATGTTAAATGGGGTAAACAGACGGACATTTGCAGTAAGGGGTTCAGGATGGCAACAGCCTGGGGGAAGATACTGTTCTTGTGCCTGGTGTTTTTAGCGTACAGTGCTCTGTATCATACCTGAGGGGAGGAGTCTGAACAGTTTGTGTTCAGGATGTGAGGGGTCTGCTGAGATGTTACCTGCCTGCCTCCTGACCCTGGACCAGGAGTGCATCCGAGTAGTCCTTTTTTGATAAGGAACCTTGATGACTGAAGAAATGACCCGGAAGCATTTAAGCGTCGGCCATAAGTGCTGTTCGAATTCTCCAAAAGTTAAGGAAAGGAGGGTCGTTGCTTCCTTTATTATCTCCTTTAGCTTAGGAAACACTGGACCATCCTTTCTGAAAGGAGAGAAGAAAGGAACGGCCCATAATGCACTGCGGCAGGTGACGTGTATCGGCATCGTCCGGAAACTTACGAGGGAGAAAGGACAAGTTTTGTGGGACTATCAAGATATGTGGGCTATATAATTCTAAAAAAAAACAAAAACATTTTTTTCAGTCATAGAGAAGAATATATGTTTCAAGTAAGCGCTTATAAAAATATCACCTTTAGTTTATTTCTTAATCAGTTTTGAAATGGTGGACCGATAAACAATTAAATATTAGTCTATAATTCGTAAAGCACTTGATTTAAAACATTTTTTCTCCATACCCGTCGGGCCGTCTACAATGTTCATCAGGTAATAAACAATTGTGGTCCTTGTGTCCTATTTTAATATTATATATTAGTTACCAGATTTCTGTCAATCTTCATTTATGAAGTAAATCATGCCTATAACAAGACAGAACAACGGGGTCTCTCATAACGTTTATAAAAAAAAAACAATCAGTAAAAAAAAGGACAAATGAGGTATTTTACAATGCTTAAAATATGGTAACACTTTTTAACAATGTGTGTAATGATATATGTGAATGAAACAGGAATAAAAGTCTTTCTGAAACATTTTTATGTTTTATCAGACTTCAGTTTTTTCCCGTGTGCTTTCAAAGATGTGAACAGTTATAGAAGCTCTCACCTAACCTCACATCTGTGTGCAGGAAACACACTCTGCATGACCAAAGACAAAACACTATTACAGGTCTGATCATGGATTGTTAATGTTAACAGGTAAAGCTGACACAGAACAACTCTGTGAGGTAGAGCAGATGACAAGACGCTTCTTGTAGTCCATTTTCAGAACACTGTAGTTTGTCGTAGTTTACCTACATCACAGGAAATCCTCATCACATAAATATGACACCAAAGTGAAAGTGCAGTCGAATTCCTCTTTTACCGCAGTTCTCCTTTCCTTTCCTCTTTTTCCTTCCTTTCCTTGACCCTGTGTTGTTGTTTTTTTTTTTTTTAATGAATGTTTTTGGGGCATTTTTGTGCCTTTATTGATAGGAGAGAGACAGTGGATAGGCTTGTGAAAGTGGGAGAGAGAGTAGGGGAAGACACTCTGCAAAGTGGTCACAGGTGGGATTCGAACCCAGACCGGCAGAAGCATGTACATGGGGTGCCTGGTTGCTAACCACTCCGCCAAACCAGCACCCCTTTGTTGTTTTTTTATCGGGGTTAAGGTAAAGTGGATAGGAAAGGACTTAGGAAGGACTATTCGGATCCACCCCAGAACTAGCCCTGAAAGGAGGGCAGGTTGGTCCTGATGATCTTCTCCACAGACCCCTGTGTCTGTCCTGCCTGGTTGCAGATCCAAACCAGATATGATGGACGTCCAGAAGACAGACTGGAAATTGATGTGCTCTGTGTCACTGAATTGAAAAAATTACCTTTTTCACCTCAGCCAAGGAGGTTATATTTATGCTGCCGTATGTTTGTTTGACTGTTTGTTTGCCTGTTTCTAAGCAACTTAATGAAAAAACTATGAGAAGAAATTGAATGAAAATTTTACCAGAGGTGTGATTTTCTTATCCCTTTGGTTACAATTTGCCATTTAGATTTTGAATGTGGACTCAGGATTTCAAGAATATGATAAAAGTGAGAGATTTTTCACCTTTCCATAATCTTGACAGTAACTCACCCAGTAATGTTGGAAATAGTTCTGTGGAGGTTTGTGCTCTTGAAGCACTTCTGTCTATAAAGATCTGGGACTAAATATAAAGATATTTTGAACTTATGATTACAAGACAAATAAAAACTAAAGTGGGAGGGTAAAATAAAAGAACTTCTGCTTAAAGTTCCAGTATTGAGAAGGCTATGTATTGCACTGTATTAAACATTTTTAGTTTTTTCTTTTGCTTTCGACATTAAGAGTCAAAAGGAGAGCCTCACATCAAATCTGAAAGGCTTTTTATGTTTTATTTATGTTTATTTTTGTATTTGGGTCTGACAAAGGTCTCAGACATACTTTTATTTGAACTGTGCAGCAGCTGTGTGTATCATAATGTTTTTCTCTTACCCACAGGAAGACGCCGGCCTTATTGACAACATCGAGAGAGAAGTTTTCCATCAGAGCTCCCGGTTAGTCAGCAGCTCTTACAGGCGGACTGTTAGAGCGCTGGTGTTTGCTTTTAAACATAACCCTGAAATCAGAAGTCAAGTGAAGGACGGCACAATATCAGTCAACCAGCTGGTGTCCAAATACAAGAAATAACTCCAAATAAACAGTCTGAGGCACAGAGGACAATCTGAGAGCTGTTTTACTTGAACGTCATTTTGATTTTTTATTCATACATTTTTTATAGTTCTTTTTCTTGATTTTCTGTAAAGAAAATATAAAATGTATTTACATATTGTGGCACATCAGCAAACTTACTCTGCTTTTAAACATGTTATTTTCACGAGAATTAATTGTATTGTTGGGGATGAAATTGTTTCCCTCATACTTGAATCATCATTTTGGAATACTTTGGTTTTTTTTACTATCAACAAACTTTTTATATTAAAGTGGGAAAACATGAATACATCAGTGTTTGAGTCCTCGCTTGTCACGCATAACCAGATGTAAATGTGAAACTACAGCAGCACGAGCCAAACAATCGCAATCACCATGAGAATAACAGCCAGCACACAGATGCTAATGAAGACAATGTCGCTCAGGTCATGAGGCTCGGCTTCAGGGCCGCCCCCGTCTCTGCCTCCGTCGTTGTCAGTTTGCTGGTTCTGCTCCTCCAGGCGACGCTCCTCTGCTGAAATGATGGACACCGACGCTATCTTCCTCAGGGCGTCACACTGCACTTTGTATTCCTGCACGTTCTGCTGTTTCCCATCAGAGAAATCAATGTAGAGTTTGTTTACCAGCATGGTGATGTTCCTGTGTTTCTGTAATGGATCCACAATCACAGAATTAATAACAAATCAATGCGTGTAACAGCTGCAGGACGGTGTAGCGCTCAGTAATGTGAGAGCGCGGCTCCTCACCTGGCTGGCAGTACCACAGTTGACAAACTGAGCGAGGATTTTGTACGAGGTGGATGTCAGCTGGGCCGCACAGGTCGGGTTTCCCAGGTAGATCCTCTCTCGCTCCAGCTGGGGTAGAGACTGCTGTGGTATCAAGATGGTGAACTCTGATCTTGTGCAGCTCACGTTCACGGGTACCACTCGAATTGCAGGGGAAAAAACACACAGTTCAGTAAATGATCCCAGGGACATTTAGTGCCATGCAGTTTTTTTTTATCTTCAAGCCAGTTTTTCTGTGTTTGATGTGTACAGCTCAAATTTGCCAGAAGATGCTCATTTTTAGTATTTTTTTTTAAATTGTCATCTCAGTTTCTTAAAGGATAAATTTGGTTTCTACAGCTTTCACATTGTTTATAGAATTAAGTAGAACAATATACTCACCCAGAAGGCTTTCCTGATCCAAACAGTGCTTCAGGAGATATTTAGATCCAAAATCGAGCAGTGGACATCCGTATAATGGTAGCACACGGGGCATGTATAGCGCCGCTCCTAAAACTGCATTAATCGTCCAAAAACTCTTTAGTTTCTTCATTATTTCATCATGGTCCGCTCACGCTACTCCTCCAAGACAGTCCGGGGTCACTCCACCCATGTTTTTGTGACTGTGCTGACCTCTGAACTGAAAACTTTCTTCACGCCTGCTGCGCATGTGCAGTACGGCTTCCTCCTTTCGATGAGCTCCTCATCTGTAAACTCTGGCTTGAAACTGTAAGGACACCCATCATATTCAAAGTTCTCTTCCACAACATCTTCATCCGATAGATATTCGTCCATTTTGCACAAAACTGGAAGAAGAAAGTTGTTGAGTAGCCGGCGATCGCCCCTGAAACAATGAGCCGTACTGCGCATGCCCGGCAGCCGTGAAGAAAGTTTCCAGGTCAGAGGTCAGCACAGTCACAAAAACATGGGTGGAGCGACCCCAGACTGTCTTGGAGGAGTAGTGTGAGTGGACCATGATGAAATATTGGTGAAACTAATGTGTTTTTGGACGATTAATGCAGTTTTAGGAGCGGCGCTATACATGCCCCATGTGCTACCATTATACGGATGTCCGCCGCTCGATTTTGGATCTAAATATCTCCTGAAGCACTGTTTGGATCAGAAAAGCCTTCTGGGTGAGTATATTGTTCTACTTCATTCTATAAACAATGTAAAAGCTGCAGAAACAAAACTTATCCTTTAAATTAGCCTGAAATGGCTAAGTGACACAAAAACGGCAGAATTTGTTCTCCATGGCAAAAATGTGTCACATTAAAAACGCTGAAAATGATATTTCTGATCAAATATTTACATTTTAACATACACTGATGCATACATGTATGGGTTTATTTTGTGACTATGAGCTTTCTAATTTAGATTTTTATATTTGTCTGGTAGATGATGCTGTTTCCCATTTGAAGCCTGCCTGAAAATGTCACACTTTTTACTGTTTTCTACAAGGGTGCCTGCATAAAGAATAACAATGCATCAAAAACAGTGGCGCTGCCAATTGTCCCATCTCAGGGTCTAATGATAATATACCAATATCAAATACGTAGATGTGTTTGTATTGAAATGATTTGAGTATTTTGTTTCTCAAGAAAACACTGAGTTGTGTGAACATACTGGCTTATAGGTGGTTGAAAACTCTAATATATAATCAGTATTTTGTTTCTATTTTGTAGGCTAAAGAATTTTCAAAGACTGACATGTTAAAAGTTGAAAAAAAAAAAATGTAATATTTTTACTGCTGATTTTAGGGCACTGGCAGATTTTGTCCCTAGGGGCACAACAGTGGATTTTTACATTTAATCTGACTTTGCCAAAAGAAAAAAAGAAAAAGCATGATAACCAATGTTACTGACCATTATTGACACATCTTGGGCCTAATAATAATCAAATACTCATCAAAATGATTTTTTTTAGTAAACAGTGGGAAAAAAAACAATATATGATTAATGTCTGGTATTTGTAATTCAGGCTGTTTTTTTTTAAAAGGTCGACATTTTCAAAGTAGAAAAAAGAATTACAGCTGACTTTAGGGCACTGGCAATTTTTGTACAAAGGACCATGAGAGGGAGTTAATCATAATGAAATACTCATTTAAATATAGGTTATACAAATTATTCTAGTTTCTGTTTTATGAGAAACAGTGGAGTTATGTGAACATACTGGCCTTAAAAGAGTTAACACACCCATCCGACACACACAGATATGATTAATATCTGGCATATGTGTTTCAGTATATGTCAGAATTACAAGCTGAAATTTGAATTCAGGTGATTAAAAAAAAAAAAATAAAAAAAAAAATGTAAAATTTAGGTGCAAAGAGCCAAGTGGGTTTCTCCGTGTTTTTCTCACTTTTCCCCAAATATTAAACTACTATGAACTCCTCAAAAGAAACTAAGAAATGTTATTTCAATTCAAGTCATTTTTTCTCTCCCCTTTAATAATTCCAGTTGATATTTCATATCACTGGAGAGCCTGATTAGTCGCCTTCACAGTGAATCACAACTGTGACTGTACTCATGGATTGAGCAACACAGCTAAATATGTGGGTAGCACCCTCCCAGAAATGTGCATATTGAATTATTTTGGCCTTTTATGCAGCCAGAATACCTCAGCAGGAGCTTGTTGTCCCATCAGGGATGAGTCCACATAATCTTATCTTTGACTGGCATTAAATGGACTCCCACATGATGCCTCCTCAAACATTTACCTCCGAGGTAAGAAGCTGTGAATCCTCTGTGAGCCTCGTTTCTGTCTGTGCTCAGCACCACCAGCAGCTTGTTTCCCTTTGAGACGATGGAGGCAGGTTCCTCTCTGCCGCACCATCGCCCCAGCAGCGTGTCTGTCTGACTGTCCCCATCATAAACTGCTACAGAGTCGTAGTCGCACTCATCTGACAGACTGTTGCGGTCCTCCAGGTCCATGATGGGAAAGAAGAGTTTGATTCGATATCCGGCTGCTAGAGTGATGCTCCAGTGACAGTTGATGTTGTTGGGGTAGATGTTTGGGAAGTGGGGGCTACTGAAGTTTCCACTCACAGCTGACAGGACCTGCTGACATTCACCTGGAAACAAACCAGATTATTAAAATCTATTAGTGAGAGTTTTACATTACATCTATATGCATATGGTACAATCAGCAGTCTGCCGTTTTAACCTAGCATAGGCTCTTGATCAACAAATCAAATGTTGGTCAAAATATGCTTGATAATTTAAAAACAAAACTTTAAAGGGGTATGCCAACATTTTATTTTTGTGTCTTGCCGCACTCACTGTGTGCAATAACAAGGAAGAGACGGGCAGAGTTTAACCACTGTGAATTAACTTAGCTCAAACACTGGGAGTCAATGGGTTTTATTAGCCTGCCTCTGCCTACAGTCATCAGATAAACTCTTTCAGCAACTCTAAACAGACCTGCTTTTTGTGACTTGTTTTTTTACTGTGTTGTTTCTTTATCTTCTACTGTCTTCATATAATCTTCTACTCATAAACAGAGGCTTTGTTTTGTTGATCTACCTCAGCGGTAGAGATGTGATGTTCGCAAATGAATCCATCCCTTGGACAGCTATTTTACGTGACTGATAAGAACTGATTCACGGTTGGAAACTGTTTGTTTGCAAGCCAGTCTTAAATTTGTGGGCAATTTGCATTTAAGAATGACTTGCATACAAAGGGTTCACTCACAACTGCGAATTGGAACCACATATGAAAGCGGCCTTTGTCCGATTTGTGCCGTTCTGACTGTCATAAAAAGATATGGGCCACTTTTGCCTGCAGTGTGAATGTTCCACTTGTGACAGCATAAGGGGGACCAGGCCTCTGAATATGTGGACATGGGCTCACAGTTCATGCATCTGCACCAACAAGTCACTTGTGATCTGTCCTGCTTTTCAGTTTCTCTATCCCTCTTTTCACCAGTGACTCCATCTCTAAAAGTTCTTCCTCTGGTCGACTAATGGCAAAAACAGGGGCTCTGTTGAGGAAAGGTGAGACCCTGTATCTTCATGTGGCGTTTAGTTGAGTCAATGTTGTATTTGTGTAGTTTTATCCTCAAAGTGGGGTAATTAAGAGGCTTGACGTGGCTCCATTGACTAAGATGTAGCAGCAAGTGGCTAGCTCCCCTCAGGGACAAAGCTGCTGGTTTCTTTAGTGTCAACCATATTTACTATTGTCATAGGCCTTGAGAAACCCCTGCTCAAAAACCTGAATGATCCCTTCAAGTCTGTACTGTCACAATTCAACATCAGTTCCTCTTTGTCCCACCATCCATGTTGAGGGTGTAACTGAGCCTGGACTGAACCAAACCAGACTGCTAAGTGGAAACACAGCTTAAAACATGCACATTAATGCTTTAAAATGTAAACACTACTCATGTTCTTCATCCTCTGAGGTGTGATGAGTACATTCATTTGGCAAGATTTCAGTTTTTCTAAGACTGGCAAATGTTTCAACGTTTTCTTTCAAAAGCAAAAATGTTGAAACATCTCTTGAAAAGCACATCTAGAGATCACTCTTGTTAAGATCTTTGTGCGATGGCCCTTTAAACTAAAAGTGGATTTCATCTTGTGAATTACTTTCTGAGTGTACTATCTGGCTGTAATAGATTTATGTCTTATATAACTGATACTTTGGTACATATTAAAGGTTATTGATTTTCAAAGGCAGTCATTACAGTGTCCTTCTGCGTTTGTATTTAAGGGTTTTTAATCTTCTTGGTTAATACTCGTCAAAGTCAAACGGGGACGAGTCTGCACTCAGCGGTCTGAAAGTTATTCAGCAGCTTTCCAATCAAATTCATGTCCAGGCGTTGGCTAGACTGCTCAAGGACTTTAAACTTCAGGGACTTTTGTCTTGTATGTGGAAGAGATGGTGTGAGAGGAGAAACTCACTCTGCTCTGCTCAGAGATAGTGATCCACTTTGAAGCAGAAGTGTTCAATTTTCTTTTCATCAGATGACAGCATCTTTGGTGTCCTGCTCCGGATCTTTCATGTGCCTTGTTTGAAACTATCAGTGTCAGATAATGTTGACTTTCTCTGCCTGCCTCTAACATCCACTAAATCATTGATACCGTTGTTTTTTGTTGTCCAAGAATGTCTCACTCTTTTCCCGGCACTTTTATAGCCCTCAGCAAATATGTCTCTATTGTGTCCTTTGGATTTCATGGTGTGGTTTTTGTGTTAAAAAGGCAAATGAATGGGATTGTTGTAAACAAAAGCTGCCTTCTGTAAATCCTGACAGTAAAATACTGTGTGACATTGTTTGTTTTGACTTACTGCAGTTGAATCACAAAGATATTTCAAGGTAGTCAAAAAGTGAGATAACTTTACAAAGCTCATTGTTGAAGATGACTTGTTCAGTGAAACCTGAGGGAGTGTATCCATCCATCCATGCCTAGTTCAGTTTTGGTCAGTTATTTTACAGTACATGATTATTGGTGTTTTCTCCTAATCACCTATCACAGCTTCAGGTGGTGCACAGCTTCCTCCAAAAATCATAAATGAATCTGTCTTGTGTCACAAACATTGTCAATCAATCAATCAATCTTTATTTGTATAGCGCCAATTCATAACAAGTGTTATCTCAAGACACTTTACAATAGAGCATAAAGCTCTTCATTTTATGGATACACATGTATGCATAGATACATATATACATACATTGCAAGATCCTTTTCAATTTTTAGGAAGTTCTGAAATATAATGGCACGACTAAAACTAGCAAACACTAACAGAGGCTCATGCTAGAGGTCGTACTGTTTAAATTGAGCAAACAATGCTGAAAATCTAACCTTATGTGTTCTTATGTTATCATGATAATCCCCCTATGCCCAGGGACAGAATATGCCACTCCTCACCTGAGTAATAGTAGGCCTTGAATCCACGTCCACCAATGTTGAAGTCTGACTTAAAGACCACCAGAAGCTGGTTGGACGTGGTCACGACGTTTGGAGGTCTGTCCGCCCCACAGTATTTGCCCAGGTGGCGATGGGTGACCGTTGGGCCATCAAACAAGGCGACAAAGTCAAAATTACATCCCTCATTGTTCTCCAACTGGAAGTCCAAAAAGACCAACGTGACCACACTGGTGTTGGAGACATGGATGGCCCAGGAGCAGTCTGCATTGTTGCTGTACTCTTGAGGGTAGCCTGGACTTGAGATGACACCCGATAGGCCAGTCAGGACTCCACCGCACATATCTGGAAAAGTTGGAGGACAAGGCAAGATTCACATGATCCTGACAACTATTGGATTGGTTACTACTGGAGCAAGACATTCAAGGTTCTCTTAAGATGAAGTGCATTCACTTTAGTGGCCAATGAATGTGTGAAATGATGTTCTTTGTGAACCTTGATACTTAGTGTTGAACATTAATGCTGTTTACTTAAAGGGATAGCTAGGTTTTCTGACGGTCGATTGCACTTGTAAATATAATTCCCTGTAAAACAGCTGGCTAACAAAGCTGGGTCTAGCTTATCCAGAGCAGTCAATGGTGCCACTGAGAGCCTCGTAATTAGCCCACTTTTTGGGTAAAGCTACATAAAAAAACTATGTTGGTTTGATTAGATGCTACAATAAGATTCTTTATGACATTTCACTTGTCCTCCACAGTGCCTCTGAATAACTATAAGATGGGTCTCTCCTGTATTTATCTTCCATGTAAAAACAAGGAAAACAAATGGTCATAGTTACAATATCACCAAATTTCCAAAATTCCATCAGGTGACATGGAAATTTGCCAACTTTGGCTTGTTTTTAACATAAAAATCAGGATTTTTCTCTCTGCGATTACAGAATGTCGTGTTTGAGTGCACATTATACCCATCAGGATCAGAAGGTTCTGCAGAAGCATTGTTTTCAAGTCCTATTTGACCTCAGGCTTCATGGACATGGACTCACAGTTCATGCATCTACACCACCAGCTAACTTGTGATCTGCCCTGCTCTTCAGTTTCCTCAACAGTTTCTCCTATTCCTCTTTGCACCAGTGACTCCATCTTTAAAAGTTCTTCCTCTGTGTACTCCGGTTTATGGAGATACCCTCGTCACTAGTATCCAAAATCACTCATCTTTAGTTCAGTTTTTGTTTGTTTCTTGTGCAGCTACTGGTGAAAGGATATGTAGCATTTGTGTTGCATCAGGAAATGCTTTCAAAAGAGAAAAGTGAAAGAAAGGAAAAGTGAAATACTGTATGTAGAAATATCCAACTGGTGGTCCGGGAACCACACCAGGCCCCCCACAGCTTCCTTTACAGGCCCTTGAGTATGAACAAATTTGGAAAAATGATGTATTTAATTAGACCATATTATTTGTATTCTTTTGCATTATTTTTTTTGAGTCTGACCCCCATAACATAGTCAGAAAAAAACTGTCCCTCAGACCAATGAAGTTTATGACCTTTACTGTAGAGAATCTTACTGTACTGTCTGGTCGAGCCAATGTTGTTTTTCAGGTAGTTTTACCATAAAAGTGGGGTCATTATGAGGCTGCCTGTGGCACCGCTGACTTCCTTGTGTACATACATGCCGGGCTATGAACAACCCTACTTCAAAAACCTGAACTATCCCTTTAAATATTTCGTCACCTTCTTGGGGAGCTGCTGGCCACACATTCAAGGTCCCCAAGGCTTATGGCATGTGAAATTGGTCATCCCCTGACAAGGTGAAAGAACCCTATCATGATTCAATTAATTTTCACAGTAATGTAGGTTGACATCAGGTAGTGAATAATTTGATACTATAGCTTTCTCAAACACAATCAGAATGTGAAAATTGATGTTTTAGCTTCAAATGTCAAAAAATACGTAATTTGTGTCAGAAACTTGGAATCTACATTCAAAATCTTCAGAGGAAGGACACTAATAATACTGAAGATTAGTAATTCAGTGGAATATTTGGCTCTAGCAAGCTGGGAAAGATTGACAATCGCCCTGCTGTTCCTATAACCAGTCTTTGTTTACTGTTTTCATTTTGTTTATTTATGATCTTTTCTTGAGTTCTCGGCTCCCGTTAACATTCAGGTCAAAAAGTCTTAGCTTAAGGCAGTGAGATGCAGGATTGCCAGAAATAATCAGCTGAGAATTCAGGTGGTAAGCCATCAGGCCGCTGTCATAGCTCATGAGCTACCTTTTCTGTATCCAACGCTGAATCCCCTTTGGGCCACATGCCGGTCTGAATGGAAGATGATTGACATGACATTCCAGGAGGAAGTAAACTGAGGCGGGGAGATGTCTCCACAAAATATCCCCAGGAGGTTCCCCTCGTCCTCGGATATGCCATTGTAGATCTTGATGTAGTCGTATGCACAGCTGGCATGGTACTCCAGCTCAAAGTGGTAGAAGGTAAGGAGGACGGAGGAGCCCTCTGCCACGACGATTAGCCAGGAGCAGTCGATGTTGTAGGGATACAGGCCCGGGAAGTTTGGACTGGAGATATTCCCAGATGGAGCTGAGAGGATCCCTCCACATTTGACACCTGATGAATAAAAGAAAATAGTGCTGTGTGGAAGATACAGTGTGTAGTCGTGAGAGAGTTCTGGAGGGTCCCAGGGGGGTGCAAGGCTCCGTCAGCTTTACTTGGTGTATTAACTAAAGTATAATGATAACACACTAAGCATGCACTCAGAGTGTGTTTATAGGCTCATTGTCCATCCATCCACTCATAATCTGTAACACTTACTCCTTTCAGGGTCACAGGAGCTGGAGCCTATCCCAGCTGACATTGGGCTACACCCTGAACCAGTTGCAAGCCAATTGCAGGGCCGCATAGAGAGATGGACAACCATGCACACTCACACCTCAGGGCAATTTGGAATCACCAATCAACCAAATGAGCCTGTTTCTAGCCTGTAGGAGGAAGTGAGAAAACAAATACATGCATGGGGAGAACATGTAAACTCCACACAGACCAGGGTTTGAACTTTTTGCTGTGAGGCACATGTACCACCTGATTTAATAAAAAAAATACATAAAATTGTATTTTTATTTTGTACATCAATGTGTCTTTTTCCACAAGGGTCCCAGGAGGACTCGACTCCCCATACATACAACAGGGATGGGTGTGGCGGCAGTTGTGGAAAGAAAAAAAAGTCAGAAAATGTTTTAAAATATAACAATACAATAACCAAAAGAACAAAAAAAATTGTCAGACTAAATCTGAAACCTCTCCATCCATCCATTATCTCTTTCCAGGATGCAGGGGCTAAATCTTGTCCCAGCCATGATTGGCAAAGAGGCAGAGTACAACCTCGGCCACACCTACGGACATTACAGAGTCATGAATCCGAAGATCCAGAAGAAAACCGAACAAAGAAAGGGAAGAACATGCAAACCCTACACAGAAAGACCTGCACCAAGAGTGAGGAGTCAAACCAGCAACCTTCTTTATGGCTTTTAAACACATTCTGCTGGTGCCAGGCATAAGGGTGGATACTAGCATTGTATATGGCATCCCAAAAATAGTGTGCCTAAAAAGTGGCATGGCACAGATCAGCTATCCCTTCTTTGTTACATCCCAAACTGAACTGAACATGAAAATAAAATGAACTTCTGACGCCCAAATAAAGATTATTTATGATTTAAGGTGTTTCTTGTTTTTGCTAATCAATGTTAAATATAAATGCTGAAAAAGCAACATGCAAAACCTTAAGAAAAGTAGTTGAATCATGACTAAAAAAAACATAAAAGTAAGAACTGTTAAGGCTCTTGATGTTTAATTATTGATCAGACTATTTTTCAGCATCCTGGCAGAACCTGTAAAAGTGTATTTCCAGCTGACATTGAGCGATTTAATCCGGCTCTCTGAGTGCACTGTACCTCCAAGATTAACAGCCCCCATCAAATTTAAGTTTTGCAGCTTCAGAATAACAAATAGCATCTCACCTTTTTTAGCATCAGCCTTGTCGAAATGCAGCAGTAAATGAAGCAGCACAGCCACCCAGAGACTCATGTTGTTATTGTTGATTCAGCTTTTGTCACACTTCAGCTCCAAAAACACGCAGAAGGCAGACAACGCCGGCCTCACAGCCTTGAGACATCAGCAGCGGTGCCTGTAGAGGTAATAGGACTTTGAAAAATTCATTCACAGCCTGAATGAGGAACCTGATACCAGCCCAGGACATGCTGCGGCCTCTTTGCTAAATTTTAATGACTGATATCCAATGAGCAGGGGTGGCTTGTCAGGACACTGTTTGGAGAGATGCTATACATTTTTAATGATGGTCAAACAGACTCACACTGAGCAGCAGCTGTGAGAGGAGTTGATAAAAGAGACAAGGAGAGAGAGAATGATCACATTTGTCAGCGTTATAAATGGCTTCATTACAGCGATGTGAAGGAGGAGAGAGCCAGAACTATTGATGTGTCAGGGAGAGGGGCAATGTGGACCTCTCTTTAATGTGTGAAAAGTTAAGAAGCGAGAGAAGACTCAAACCCATAGCTCCAGCTGAGAACTAATGAAAAAAAAGAACAAATTACACTCACAGACTCTTCATTAGCTATATCTGCTCAGCTGTTCGTGATGTATATAGCTAATCAACCAATTGTGGCTGCAACTCGATTAAGTTAAGCATGTAGACATGATAAATACGATCTGCTGAAGTTCAAACCATAAAGAGGCTGAAGTTGAGAGAGAATAAAGGTGGATCAGGGGAACTTAGTAAGTCAAACTGATGTTTTCTTGAACATCAATTCTCAAGCAGTCAATAGAATCAAATATATGAACCTGATATGAGGCTGCATGAGGAATCAAGAGGCATTAGTCAAGATATGAGGCAAAATAGGCTCTGTAGGCAGAGTTAGTTGTGGGTGACGTCACAGTTTAGCAGAGCATCCAACTTAGCTTTCGTGACTGTGCAACCAAAAAATGTATTGAATTAGTGTGACTGACTTCTACCTCTAGTGCTGACTATTTTGTCATCCAGTTTATCCAATTAGCCCTCCACCACTTTCTTTCTTTTCACTTTCTATTTGAATGAACTGTAAATAAAGATATGAAAACACCAAAAATAATTTTAAAAACAAGTATCAAAATGGGAAAGAAATGTGGTTTATGTGATCTTGAACGTGGTATGACTTTTAGTGCCCAGGCTGCTCTGTGTATTTCAGAAACTGCTGATTAACAGGGATTTTCAAGAACAACTATCTCCATTGCTTGCAGGGAATGGCCCAAAAAAAGGGAAAATTTCCATCGAGTGGAAGTTCTCTGAAGGGACTTGTCTTGTTGATGCCAGAGATCAAAGAAGAAAAGCCAGAGTGATTCAAATTGTTTGAACCAAGGTATGCAGAAGAAAATCTCTAAATGCACAAGTTAAAGCAAGGGGGCCATCGCAGCAGCAGAAGACCACTCCTGTAAACCAAGAACAGGAAACGTAGGCAGTTGGACAATGGAAGACCGGAAAAATGTTACCTGGTCTGATAAGACTGAGTCTCTGCTGCTACATTCAGATGGTAGGGTCAGAATTTGCAGAAACAATGTAAAAGCTTGAGAGGTTACTGGTTTCTCCCAATGCATGCATGGGTTCTCTCTGGGCACTCCAGCTTCCAGCCCCTGTGACCCTGAGGAGGATAATCGGTATAGATGATGGTTTGAAAACATGGATCCATACTAACATGTTTCAAATGGTTCAAGGTGCAGGTATTGGTACGATGATGTGGGGGATATTTTCTGGCAACTTTGGGGCCAATAGTACCAATTGTTCATCTTTTAAACACCAAAGCCTACCTTCATGACCAGTGTGCCCATCTTCTAGTGGCCATTTCTAGCAGGATGACACGATATTTGACAAAACTCAGATCAGGTCAAACTGGTTTCTTGAACATGACAAGGTGTCCAGAGGACACCATTGGCCTCTACAGATCTAGAGCCAATAGAGTGCCTGTCATTGTAAAACAATTGATCACATAGTCATTTTAACACCAAAGCAACTTTCACACTAAATATAATCATAATTATATCTATAACATAAAGAGTATGGCTCCAGCCTGCTCTATTGTAAAGTGCCTTGACATATTACTCGATGAATTGGTGCTATACAAATAAATAAAGATTGATTGATTAATTGATTGATAATCTGTCTCAGTGCGCTTCAGAGTGTACCCCTTTCTTGTCAAATGTAAAATGGGATAGGCTCCAGTCTTAAAATGATAAGAGGTATGGATGAACTGAGTTGGCCGGTCCTCTACAACATTGCATTCAGTAATGGTTCTCATTTGAAACTGTCTTTTTGGTATCACATTGAACTTCCAGAAACATGTCTCTTTATGAACTAACATAAATCTTTCCATTTTTACTCATATTTGAGGTCATTTCCTACCTCTATTATATTTGCTACCTTACTGAAAATGATGTTTACACTTGGTGTCTGTTTCAGAGGAGAATGCTGAAATAATTCACAGAAGAAAACAGAGGTATTTACTAAATGTCAATCATATTCTGTGACTCATTCCTCCTACTATAGGTATTTTGTCATTGAGCAGTTCAAACACAAATAGGCAACCATAATCCTGACTCAATGAAAATGTACAGCAGACAGGGAGATAAAGCGCTCTTTCTAGAAACCTTTCTCTGAAAACAAATACTTGCTGTCCCAGCAGTGCTGTAAATGCAGGGCTTTAGACTGAATATCTAATCAGCTCAGTGAGCAGAGCTAATAGCAAATGTGACCTGCTAGATGGCGCTGTTGCACTGCCGCAGCACTGTGAGAACCCACCAGCTTTTAAAAAGTCATGCAGAGCTCTAAGCTGAAATAAATAAGAATGTGATTAAAATCAGTCAAGTGTTTTTCACACAGCGGTTCCTGGAACTAAAATGAACTGCCTTGCCTTTGAATTTTAATTCTGTCCTCTCTGAAAGCTTGTCATTGTTCAAGGATGTGGATACTGGGCAGTGCTGAAATGTGTTTCAGAAAGATATCGTTTGTTTGGTGTAATTAAATCAACTATTAGCCAGTAAATGCTCAGAAAACAAACAAGAGAACTACTGAAAAATTCCTTCAGGATAAAGGGGAACTTCAGCTAAATAAACAACATTGCTTTTGACCTAGCTTTTGAGGCTTAGATTCTGATCCAAAAATACATAGAATGGGGTTTGTTTTGAATTAATTTTATGCAACAGTATTAATATATCAATCATGGACACTCTGAGTTAAGGGCAGATTGGATTTGGATGTTTGGCAGGTGTGAGGAGAAAGTGTCTCAATGTGTTCACGTGGTTGTGGGATGGGGCACTTGACAGGCAAAGCATCTGGCACCATTTGATCCAAAATGGCAAGAAGGCACAGGATGTGAGCGTTGATTTTTTTTTTTTTTTAATAAAACGCAGTCTGCTTACAAAACATCTTTCTCCGCATCAAGACAGATTATGTTTGATTCTGCTACGGGTGTACCGGGGCTCTTGGTAACCACTCACTCTGATGAATGTTCTCTAAAGCCTCTGACAGTGAGATGAATATAAAAGCATACATGTCACAGGACAATAAAAAGTTAATGCTTCCGACAGAGCCTGCAGCTTGGCAGAACATCTCCATATATTTCTGAGTTTATCCGGAGAGTGTGGAGTCTCCGTCAGCATGATTTGTCTTTTAATATTTTCAGCGCATGGTGTATTCCTGCAATAAAAAACTCAAGATGGGCAGGAGATGATGTAGAATTTTCCTGATATATCAGTCTTCTTTTCAAACAAAGTGTAGGGGAGTACAATGCTGCTTTAACTGGAATAGTTAACATGTGCCACTTTACAGTTACAGCAACTGACATCAGCAACACTAATGAAGAACTAAGAGGAGAACAATCGATTTATCTATTCTGTTTCTAGCGAGTAGTTCAGCTTTTAGTAAAATTACCTGGTAATATTGTGTCACCCAAGACCGGTCTTGGTCTCGAGACCACATTTTGAAGGTTTTGGTCTTGTCTTGGACTCTAGACCGCTTTTACTTGGTCTTGTCTTAGTCTCAGACTAGCCAGACTCGGGATTTTCCATCAAGACCGATCAAGACCAGCACTGATCTGCCGTTCTTCAACTTCATTAATGTGAGTAAGGAGGAATACTTGGTAAAACAACAAAAAGCTTCAATTCATGTGTTATTTCCCCTGTGATGACTGCAACCTTTCTCGTGTTGTGACTGAGGGACACTCCCCCTCACTGTTCAACCTTGTCATGGTTTTTAAAATTGATTTTAATGGTCTTGGTCTTGTCTCTGTCTCGACTTATCCCAGTCTTGGTCTCTACTCGATCTCTACTCCCAAAAGTCTTGGTCTTGTCTTGGTCTCGGTGCATTTTGGTCTCGAGCAGGTCTTGGTCTTGGGTAGAGTGGTCTTGAGCACAACACTATCACCTGGTATTGATTCCTGTTTGCTGCATTTCACAAAAAACACATCACAAACACCCACTTTGTTCATTGTTTTTAATTATTAAAAATTGCAGGCTTACTCCAGCATATTGTCCAAACTGTTCAATGACAATGGCAATACTTACCAGCTCGAAGCAAGAATCCTAATGCCAATGGATAGAAAGACTCCTTGAAAATGTTCAGAAATGCTATATCAGTAGACAATTTCTTCCCTTTAATAATACCAATTAGTATTGTGTTTTATATTGTTGGAAAGCCCGATTAGTCACCTTTACAGTGAGGTGCAACTTTTTAGGATCATGCATTCATGGAATGAGTAACAAAGCTAAAAATAAGTCAGTTGTGCTCCCCAAAATGAGCCAGAATCCTCTGTTCCTTGGTAGAAAGCACATGCTTTTTTTGCTTGGGGCACTACCCACACGTTTAGCTGTGCTGCTATGAATGCACAATCCTGATGTTGTACTTTGTTTCAAAGATTATAAATCAGGCTTTCAGCAATTTAAAATGCAATCCCAAATGATTTTTTTAAAGGGGAGAAAAAATAACATATGCTTCCAAACTTTTTTCAGAAGATGGATAGCTGGACAGACCAAACCTCATTGATCTGGAAAGTAATACACTGCCAAATAAAGACCTGAGAGCTCTACTAGGTTCATAGGGTAAACGCAGATTGGATAAATAAAAAGGAGCAAGACCATTCAGGGATTTAAAAACTAATAAAATAATCTTAAAATCTACTCTAATAGATACAGGCAGCCAGAGCAGAGACTTTAAAATCAGGGTGATGTGGGCTGTCTTTCTGGTCTTTGTCCAGCATGTGTGCAGCTGAATTTTGGAGCAGTTGAAGCTGAGAGATGTTCTTTTCAGGAAGACCAGAAGGAAAAGCAGTACAATACTCAATTCTACATGGATAAGAGTCTCTGTATTGGCCCGAGAAAGAAACTGGCGCACTCTGGAAATGTTCTTTAAATGATAAAATGACTTTTCTGTAATATCTCTGATGTGCAGGTCAAATCTGAGGTCTGTGTCAAATATAACACCAAGATTTTTGGCCTGCTGACAAGGATTGAAAGACAGCGCTTGGAGTTTGCTATACAGTTTCTCTCTCTGGGGACCTGTACCAATAACTAAAACCAAAGCTTTGTCCTGGTTAAGCTGAAGGAAGTTGTCTGCCATCAAAGACCTGACGTCTTATATTCAATTAAAAGGTGCACCAATGGGCTCTTTGGCATCAGGAGACATGATGATGTAAAGCTGTGTGTCATCAGCATAACTGTGAAAGTTGTTGCTGTGTCTCCTGTTGACATTTATATGTATATATAGATGTATTGAGTTTTGGTGTCTCGTGCCCTTTTTTATTGCAGGAGTATCAAACAGGTTTAAAGCTAGGGTCTACGATCTGAAAACCAGTTTGGCTGTTGAGACAGATTTGAAAAACGCAGCCTGCCCCCCCTTCACTCACCCCTCCCCTCCATGTTCCAAGATCCCGCCCTCCAGCTTGTGCCGCCTCCTAACTATATATATATATATATATATGTATATATGTATATATACATATATATATATATATACATATATATATATATATATATATATATATATGTTTGGTATTCTCCGGCTCCATGACGCTTCAGTAGCTGTACAGCTAGCTGCTCGCCGGTACATGACGGAGGTAGTGGGGAGGAGGCGGGACCATGGGCGGGACGGTGCAGAGCAGGGGAGACAGGGGATTGGATGGACTCACGGACCAATCCGAACCACCGTTCGCCGCAGTTCGGATTGGTCAATTATTATGCCACTTTGCAGCGGATATACTGAATGGATTTTTTTCATTATTTTTTGGTCTTTATTTTGCGTAGATTGGACCATAGGACCATATCAGCCTTATAAACAGTGCTATTAAGATTTACCAAGCTTCCAAATCGTGGACCATAGCTTTAATTTAACATTTGATTTGTCCTTGACCCACTTTCTAGTTTTTAAATCTGATGTTGTGTTCACCTTTAGCTTTTTTTCTCTACAGAATAAAAAGATACAGATATCATTAATTTGTATTGCCATTCAGCACAATAATCCTGAAATATTTAGGTTCACAACAGTCCAGCTGTTGGATAGTGTAAAGTAAACTTCTACTGACTATTGCAAACATTTTTTGCTTCAACTGGATACATTTTTGAATCCCGTTTTACCTTTTTTTTTTAGTTCATTTCCACTAAAAGCTTCATCTCCCAACATACCTTACTTAATGGCATTCATAGTGTTTAACATTAATGAAACTTACATAACAGTCCTGGCAATGTTTATGCAGGAGTGGACCGGTCCAAGAGCACAGAGGAAAGAAACACTGCGACAACCTTGTACGGTGTATTCCCAGCTGGTGCTTGCTTAAGGGGAGTAATGTTGTTTTTTCTCTCTCTCTGTGGTTTTGTTCCTTTTTTCTGTGCTGTGTTTCCACCTTGTCTCTCTACCAAGGACAATATTGATGTGTCATTGCACCTGCAATTCAGGGAACTCACAGATTGGATTATGGGCCATAATGAGCTGAGCCCCCTCCTGTAGTTATGAGGGCAATAAAATCCATTATTCAGACTAAGGAGCAGAAAAGAAGGAGAACTGACTCCCCTAGTATGTGCTTCTTCTTAAGGTGGGCAGCACCTAATTGCATTTACTCTTGGTATGTTATTTAAGAACATTAAATTTGAACAGGGAGACTGGCCCAGTGTTAATATATTTTTTAAAATTAGTCTCAATTCTTTGCCTAAAATATATTTTGTTTTAAGTTCTAATTTAGTCATCTAAGTTGTTTTAATTTACTCTAGTTATAGCTGATGAAAATTCACAACATTTTAGTAAACAAAATCTGCTGTGAATTCAGTCGACTAAAATATGAAATGTAAAGTGTGAGGCATTTTTTTTTAATATTTCCTGGAATGTCTGAAGTCATGTTTTACGCTTGGATAAAATGAAACATCACGTTGGAATGTATAAGGGAACAGAAACAAATTTCCCTTTTATGTGAAATGCCGTCACCTTTATTTAGACAACCTGGCAGAGCATCTCAGTTACAATAACAGAACTGACAACAAACAATGAACCTGCTCTACATGAATATATGAGTTTATAAAGAGATCAGCTCTGATTGGATCGCTCCCCAACTTATCCCACCACCATGAAGCTAAGGCAGCTGTGATTGGATGTCCCTCTTAACTCATCCAACCTTTCCACACAAACAAAGTAGCTGTGATTGGATATATATAACCTGTCCCTACTTTCTACACGACCAAATAAGGTCTGGTTGGATTTAGTCTCGGTCAAACATTTTAGTCTAGCTTTTTTTTTGTTGACAAAAATGTCAGTTAATTTAGTTTTACTTTTTGTCCATGCGCTCTTGTTTTTATTAGATACTATCTCGCTTTTGTCCGTAGAAAAAAGGTTGTTGCGAAAACTATGCTTAAAATAATTAGTCAACGAAATTAACATTGAACTCAACAAAACAGAGCTAAAGGTGCAGGACAACATTTGGGCAGTCATTCCTCTCAGTTTAAGGCACACACCTGTGGAATTCCTTACCATCTGAAATTAAATCTCAAACAGAACTTAAAAAGTTCATTGCAAAAGTTAAACAGTGGCTTAAACAACTTCAACATTAATTTCTGACAAGTAATTATCAGTATACTATTTTAATAATCTATAATGTTAAATGTAACTTGTGTTTTAGCCTCTAATTTACTACAGCTGTGTCTATTTATTCATGGTACTTATTGACTACATTCTCTGTATTACTGTATTTGTATAATTGTATCTGTATTCTGTATATTTTATTGTACTCAGAATCCTGACCAGAGGCGGAGACTGCAAATTAGCTGAAGCTACACGTCTTATTGTACATTCACATTTTCCTATTTTCTGTGGCAATGTTGTATGTATCATCCCTGTTAAATAAACATTAAATATATAAATAAATAAAACTAGAAAGCAGTTGGTGAGAGCAAACATCCGTCAAGGTAGCTCAAATATTGCTGTTACATCTATAAGCAACAGTTCCATGATAAAGTTACCATCATAATGTGATTCCTGTACTTATCTGGATCACCACCAAAATCAATAGTTTTTTTTAAATCTTGCAAACAAACAAAAAAACAAATAGAAAAAAGACAAACAAACACACGCCGGAAAAACATAACCTCCTTGGCAGAGGAAATAAAATCTTCTTTTGTGTTTAACAACAAACAGTATTTAAAGTGCTGCATTGCTGCCGCCCTCAGGCTCCTTTCCTGCTCAATCTCCAGCTTGATCCATTACCTGGCAAAATGAGCCAAATAGAGCATATATGGTTAGGAGTTTGGCCTAACCAAATATAACAATAGGGGTCAACAAAATGGCTGCCATACAAAGCAAATGTGACTTAACCCAGATCCCCCCTGTGACATCAGAAGACTTGGTCCATCCCGGGGAGGTGGCTTCAGTTTGAAAATCCTTTCAGGACTTGGCCACACCTTTTGCTCCAGCAGGAAGTTCTCCTCTCCTAACATCCAGGTAATCTGAACAACTGAGGCTTAAAGAACTTGTAACAGAACCATTTAATCTTTTAATGGGTAAAATGTGCTCATTTAATTTAAACAGTGTAAGACCTTAAGCAAAGAAACTAATATTAAGTCAAGGTAAATGTTTAAAAGTGTTTTCGTAGCTGCAAGTGTGGCTCTGGCTTTCACATTCATTTCTAGAAACTAAGAAATCCTCTGTTTAAAACTTAAGGAACAGTTAAAGTTATCAGTATACCTTAAGTCAAGGTAAAATGTTAAATGTAATATGTGTTTCAAGGTAGCTAATGTTTAACTACGCTGTGTCTATTTATTCCGTTGGCTACCCAAGTGTGGCTCTGGCTATTTCACATTACTGTATTCTAGAAACTAAGAAATCCTCTCTGTTTAAAACTTAAGGAACAGTTATAAAGGGGGAGAGTTCTTACAACATTCATAATATCATATATACTATAGAATCCAGTATCATCCTTTGGAAGATAATTTTACATACTGTACATTTTAGGTTCACTGAAATACCTTTTCTTTCTCTCTGAATCAACATTGTAAGTTACCATGAACATTTATTTAAAGTACTTACCTGAAATCACCACACCAAAATCAATAGTCTCTTTAAAGTATTTTGCAAACAAAACAAAGCATAGATATTTAAGTCTAAACACTGCACAAGATTTCACCCCCCTCAGATGTAAATGAGTACATGTAGCTTTGGAAATGAAACTCATAATCACTCACTTTGTTCTTGCCTTGAGCTTTGGCTTTTAACCTTGTAGCTACCTGAGCCACCTTGATGTACATTTTGTCTAAATTAAATGTCCTCAAGCGATAAATATTTAAGTGCCCTCTCAGACCAGACTGCTCATATCCTCACAATATTACATTTAATACCAGACTGTATTTTGCCATTTAAAGGTAATCTGAACAACTGAGGCTTAAAGAACTTGTAACAGAACCATTTAATCTTTTAATGGGTAAAATGTGCTCATTTAATTTAAACAGTGTAAGACCTTAAGCAAAGAAACTAATATTAAGTCAAGGTAAATGTTTAAAAGTGTTTTTGTAACTGCAAGTGTGGCTCTGGCTTTTACATTCATTTCTAGAAACTAAGAAATCCTGTTTAAAACTTAAGGAACAGTTAAAGGTAAAGGGAGAGTTCAACCAAATCATATATATCATAGAATCAGTTACTTTGGAAGATAATTTTACATACTGTACATTTAGGTCTACTGAAATACCTTTCTTTCTCTCTGAATCAAACATTATTGTTTACCTGAACTTTATTTAAAGTATTTGAAATACAAGCATACAAGTCTTACACTGCACAAGATAGATATTTGAAAATGTTCAATCATTTCACCCCCTCAGATGTAAAATGAGGTACATGTAGCTTTGAGTAAACTCATAATCACTCACTTTGTTCTTGTAGCTACTTGAGCTGACTTTAACCAACAACTTTCCTTTCAATGAAATATGTACATTTTGTCTAAATTAAATGTCCTCAAACTTGAGTAAATAATTTTAGTACCCCTCTCAGACCAGACTGCTCATATCCTCACAATATTACATTTGTCGTCATATGTATTTTTGCCATTTAAAAAGGCCACAATTGAAGTGTCACAGAAGGTGACTCAGACACTGGTCATATCAGTGCATGGAGGTTTTAAACAAAATTAGGCTTCGTCGATTTTAGCTTTTTCTCTGAAAACAAAACTGCTGCATCCTCCTTATTTAATGCTTCATATATTTCAATGATGGGTAAACCTTAAGTTTATGCCGTTCATTATTACACCCAACATAACACAACCTAATGTTGGTTTTGTGATGTGGGCTGAAAAGAGGCTCTAAAGACATTTTTAGGGATTATTTGCAGCTGTTTAAGATGCAAAGTTACTTGGCATTAGTCCAGATTAGTTTCTGCTGGCTTTACATTTGGGGAAGGTGTTGTGAACCCTTATAACAGCAGCGAGGCTTAACCAGTGGTGGGCAATCAGGGCCTGAAAGCCTCAGTCCCCTTTTAATCTCAAAAGACTGCCCACTAGTCAGTTAAGAATATATTCATAAAAATGTACATATACATTAAAGGAGACATATCATGCTTGTTTCTCCTTTTCACTATGCCAGACTAGGATGCCTGTAAAGCATTTCTGCCCTCAGTACAAGTCATTTAGTTCCTTCATTGCCCCACAATAGCGTTCTCAAAATCCTCATTTTAGGCCATTATCAAGCTCTCGTTGGAGCACTCGGTTCTCAGACTGACCTACAGTTACCTCGCAATGTCACAGCCCTTTGTGCTCTGATTGGTCAGTTCTGTCAGAGCTGCCGACAGGGTTGAGCCAGCCTGTCCTTCTTCTTCTACTGTATTTTCCAGCAGGCTCAAAGCAGCGAGCGCGTATTGAGTCCCCCTACAGGCCAGAGCTGGTAATGAGTGAGTGAGCTAGGGAGCTATATACTGCTGCTGGGTGGATGTGTTCCTCGGTGACGGTTTTGTGGCTAACGGACATCACAGAGGAGGAAGTGTTTTATCAGATTACTCCAATAAAAGAAATGTACCTCGTGTTGTCACAACGATTTAAATCTCGCGGTCATCTCACAATGACCTATTTTCAGAGGCATCAAATCTCGTTCTAGGATATCAGAAAAAATACAATATCTCATTTTTTGAAAATTAAGGGGGTGTAAGGTCTTGTTTTCAAATTTATTTTATTTTATGTAAGTACTAAATCATGCATCAGCATGATATGTCTCCTTTAAATAGAGAAAATACTTTTGAAAATCAAAAATGGCAGTAGGCCTAATTCAAACTGTAACTCTTCCTGTTAACTTAAGAGATTTGTAGGTAGAATACATTTCAATCATTTCTAAGTGATTCAACATTTTCTCTAAAAAGGTTGTATTGGATTCTGTTTAGCCAAAAAAAAGTATTACCAGTTGCAGTTCTTCAAATTTATATATGTTAGATAAAAAAAACTTCTTGGCTAGTCATTTGTTCCTTATTTTGAACTAGTATTAGAAAAAGCCAATTCTGATTTAAACAGTATTCTATGACTGAAACATTGCCTACTTCTATCATAAACTAATTGATTTTTTTCATATAACTTAAGTTATTTAGTTTGAATTTGATATTCGTTTTGACACGTTTGACCTCCATACCAAGAGAGACAACAGGACAGAGAGGGAACTATATTTTGGACGATATAATCGTATCCCTTCACGGTGAACACTGGAGACCTACAGGTGAACGCAGCAGGTAAACGTCCCAAAAGAGTACTTTAATGAAGACTGAAAATAAGGCCAATAAGCTATAGTTCAAAACACATACAG
Source organism: Scarus forsteni (assembly GCA_036419115.1). NCBI lineage: Eukaryota > Metazoa > Chordata > Actinopteri > Labriformes > Labridae > Scarus > Scarus forsteni. The sequence continues at coordinate 12,456,598 of JAZDUH010000157.1, read as the reverse complement.
ATTTGTGGTAAATCACTTTTATTCTGTTGGTGTCAGTTTTTAGGTGAAACTGTGGAAGACAGTGAAAGCAGTGGATTAGCCGTGCTAGCCACCTACCAACAAGTAAACCTATTAAACTAGCTGTGAGTTAGTGAGTGGTTGGATGGATAATATGTTATGAGGCTCAGTTTTGTAGTCATTGAATGTGGCATAAAATTTGTCTTAACAAGCATTCTGAGTGCAAAAGGAGGGCACAACAACTAGAAACAAATAGGTTATTGGTTATACAAATTCTGATAAATGAGCCTTTTCTTTAAAAACCCTTCGTGCATGGTGTCCACTACAGTTGACAGATATTTGCCACCCTTTAGGTTGCAGCACCTTGTCCAGCTACTAGGTGGTAAATTTCCAAACCCTTGTCTTAAGTTTCATAAAAGTATCATCTTTGGACATTTTTATCATATCAACATATTGCATCATGAATCCAAAATAGCTGACGAAGGGTAAAGTAGGTATTATGCCTGTATTCAGATTTCACACATTTTGTTTTATGTCAAATTTTGGTGTAATTCACAAGTACATAACATGAATAAACAGCAATAATACCCATACTTCAGATCGTCTTTTCCTTTTATTTTACTGTTGAATATTGGATCTTTATCTAGGCCTTCTAAATTTATACCGTTAATGCACGGTGTTTACTTAAAAAAGTTTGACTTTGTGATTTAGTAATTCATGCATGAAAGGGTTAAAGACATTCAAAATCAATTAAAAAATGTTTATTTTTTGACAGGAAAAATACATTTTTCCCCTCAGTTATATATACTTCAGGCATTAAAGTTCCATAACAAGACTAATCATTCATTCATTAAAAGAAATCACAGCTAAGTACTGCTGCGTAGCCTATGCGTTGGGAAAACGTGCATGCCAATTTAAAACCAACCCAAAAGGTAAAAGTACTCCTTCACAGGTCTTTGATTAAGGACTTGTTAGTATTTCTACTCAATTAAGGTTTTCTAATGCATTTTGAGCAGGGATGGACAAAACACAACTAAAGTCTTGAGTAAAAGAATATAGTGAATTAAAATTCACTGTAGGCTCATTCATTAAACCAAATAACAACAAAATAATTTACAAGTGTAAAGACCTGCATGCTGATTTAGAAAGCTAAACAAAAATGAAAATGCTACATTATGTCTTTAATTTAGGGTGTATCAGTATTTTATCAGGTTACTATGATTAATTCAGGTATTAACATGAGCAGTGTTGGACAAAACACACAAGTTCAGTATTCAGGCAAAGTATACTGTGTGAATCTTAAAAAAAGGAAACTCCGATTCAGTCTCAAATTTCTCACAATCCCCAAAAAATATATTATAAAACTGATATAAGGGAATGAAATCAAAATAATTTTGGTTTCATGTAATGCATTGGCCATTCTTATTCTTCCATGGGCGACTGCAGCAAGCAGTTTTGTAAAACATGTCGAAATTGAGTTTATCCTAGTTTTTTTTTTATGTTGTACCAGCTAAAAGTTCAACCTAAATCACTTACCACTAGGAAATATACATCATAAAGGAAAAATGTCAGGGCATTTAAGTATACTCATGTTACTTTTATTTGATACACTGATCATTCACATTTATCCATAGATCTCAGCAATCAGTTTTGTAAAAGATGTTAGAAGTGCTTTTCTCCCAGGTTTGAGTTAGTGCGGTATGAAGACTTTTGCCAGTCTTCCAACAAAACTAACAACTTAAGTTGACTCTCTTCATCGTTTTCACCTTCATATGGATTTCAATAGACATGCATAGATATTGACCTAATCACTTATATTGAATCACACCTCACAACAGCGCAAACGCTTTTTTTCAAGAGTACATTGTTTTGTTTTTATTTCTGGTTGTTGATGCTCTGACAGTTGTTAAAGAATATCATGCAAAAATCCAGTTAAAAAACTGAAAACTTGGACAAAAGCAATTTTACATGTTATGTAAAATCAATTGCGATGCACTCACACATGACCAAATAAGAATGACCAGTGTCTTGTGTGAAAGTTTCATGATTATGCTTTAATTATGCTGTATCTGTTCCCTTTTGTGAAACATGAGATTGAATGCCCTTGTTTTGACTCATACAGTGTATCCTCCTGGTTAGATATAACTCCAATATTAGTGAGAGTTGCTCAATCAATGGCATTTTGAGTGAACAAACTTGCACTTGAAATGCTTGAATATCCAAAATACTGAACAAAATCTAGGCATATTTTCACAAAACCTGATATCAGTCAAACAAAACGTAGTAAATTCTTTTAATATGTGTAGAAAACAACCTTTTCTAAGCTCAAGAACTACAGACCTTCAGATCTTTAGCCCCAAAATAACAGAAACAACCAAAAGTAGCTGATGACCATGAAAAATGTCAGGCAGGCTTTTCACAGTTAAAGCATTCCCATTTTCTGACAGCCACTTCAGGAGGCTTGAGGCCTTTTGAACTCTGCAATTGTGCAACATATTTTTTATTCCTGCTGCCTCACCTTAGTTTTTCCTCTCTCTGAAGCTGTGTTAGCACCCAAAAATGCTGAAAAAAATAAAAAGGCGGTCTTGTGACACCTTCTCCATTCATATTTATTTTAAACAGATTCTGTAACCTTCTGTTGACCTGTTTTATGTGATAATTATACATGGCTTTGATCACATTTTTCTGCTGCTCATACTAATAGAGGGTTTGCACTGAAGTCAGATTCATGTGCCAGAGAAGCAGCATCGAGTCATTGATATTGCTGGTAAGAAACTGTGAGATGCTTTACTTAATGTGGAAAGGGCATTTTTAGAATGCCTCATTATTTTTAATGATCTTTAAGGAGAATGTATATTATAGTCCTGATTGTTTCAAAACAACTTGATAAACTTAAGGGACCCTTAAATGTTGTTTACTATGTTGAATTTATCAGCCCAAGCCAAACAATGAAGCCCTGCAGTGACCAAATCTGTATCTCTGTGTTCTTGTGTATATCCAAAATAAAATGGATGTATGCAGGCTTCTTCCAAGTGAAGACCTTAGCATCCATTCAACTATGATTTTGCTCCAATTTTTTCACGTGACACCCAAACTGGTCTAAAACCTTAATTCTGTGACAAAACTGCAAAGTGAAGTAAACAAATAGCCAAATTGAGGCCATATTGGATTGATTATTCCATCAGTTTGTGGTGAGTTCAGTAGACTTAAAGGAGACATATCATGCTGATGCATGATTTAATACTTACATATAATATAATACATTTGAAAACAAGACCTTACACCCCCTTTATTTTCAAAAAATGAGATATTGTATTTTTTCTGATATCCTAGAACGAGATTTGATGCCTCTGAAAATAGGTCATTGCGAGATGTCCGCGAGATTTCAAACGTCATGACATCACGATGTACCTTTCTGTTTATTGGAGTAATCTGATAAAACACTTCCTCCTCTGTGATGTCCGTTAGCCACAAAACCGTCACCGAGGGACACATCCGTCCAGCAGGGGTTTATAGTTCCCTAGCTCACAGTCACTCATTACCAGCTCTGGCCTGTAGGGGGACTCAATACGCAGTCGCTGCTTTGAGCCTGCCAGAAAATACAGTAGAAGAAGAAGGACAGGCTGGCTCAACCCCCGATAGAACTGACCAATCAGAGCACAAAGGGCTGTGACGTTGCGAGGTAACTTTAGGTCATCTTGAGATCCTCGTGTTTCAACGAGACCATGTTAATGGCCTAAAATGAGGATTTTGAGAACGCTATTGTGGGGCAATGAAGGAACTAAATGACTTGTACTGAGGGCAGAAATGCTTTACAGGCATCCTAGTCTGGCATAGTGAAAAGGAGAAACAAGCATGATATGTCTCCTTTAACTATTATGTTAATTACATTTTCTCAAAACAGTTGCTGTAATTTGACTTCACAGGATATTATATCCACAACAAACATGAAAACATGATCCAATATCCTCATTCCCTCATCTTTTAAGATTTTGATGTTTAATTTTATGGTTGATTTGCTGAAATGAAGCTTCTTTATTTCTTTTAAAGTTAAATCTAGAGGCAAGAGAAAGAAGTGGGGTTCATGTCCATCATTAATTGAATACATGTATGCTCAGCAGTGTTGGGGAAGTTACTTTTAAAAAGTAGTGTTTGCTCGTTACTTTTGAAAAAAGTAACTTGTTACTTTACTTAGTTACCCTCTATGAAAAGTAACTTTTCACATTACTCGTTTCTTTTATGTTACTTTTACATTGCTCGATCTTGGACAGAACCCCATATCTGTGCCTACAAAAAGTTCTACTACAGAGAACAGAACAGTTATTTCTTTTGTGCTCTTTGTTTTATAAAGTGTCACATACCCTGTGGAATGAGAGCTCCTGTCTGGTGTTTCCATATTTTGCTTCTGGAATAAGCAACCAGGTTGATAAAAACAAGCCCAAAATAAGCAACCTCCTGCAACTTTCTTTCCTAATGTGATATACTACTTTAAAAAAAAGAGAAATCTACCTAAATTGTGTTAATTTTCGTCTACATTACATTTCAATATCACAGTGCCAAGTACCTATTCAATAAAAGACTGTCGATAGAGACTGACTGATAATAAGCAGACCTTGCAACTTTGGCTCTGGAGCATGCTCCATGTGCATGAGTGTGTTTTAGGGCATGCGCGATAACCAGGAAACAAGGAAGTGGACAAGCTGCCTACTACAGTCGTGTTTCCTCAGTGTTAGGAGCTGGAAGATAATCAGGGGGATTCACACAGACAGAAGAGCCCAGAGAAACAACTGCACGTTTAGAAACAAGCCCAAAAATCCACGACCCGCGGCTGTGACTCATGAGATATGCAGCCCTTGGAAGCTTGTAACGAGCAGATGTGGCAACGCTGCTCGTGTCTGTGCGAGCAGATGAGAAGGCAGCTTCAGTGTCAGATCTGTCCGGGGAAAAGTAACGTCGAGCCGCATTAAAAAAGGAACTACGTTTTGTTAACAAATTGTTACTAGTAGCGCGTTACTTTACTTTTTACCTGAAAAAGTAGTTATGTTGCTGTAACACGTTACACACGACACTGATGCTCAGTGATACAACAGTTGCTGTATCAACACGGCTTTGTCTCCATTAAACCTGACTTCATGGCTTCAGATGTTTTAACATCAGCTGAGAATCTACTCTGCCCTTAGTGAACATGATCGAATAACAAAACATTTTTTTCTGCTGAATTATAATATCTGACTGCTTACTTACTCTAATTACTGCTGCCAGTCTGAGCTTCTTGCCACTCAGTGCCTGGAATTCCGCTCTCTTGCACAGACTGCAACGCCATGTTTACAAATTACAACATCAGCCCAACATGCAACACTCAAAGTATCTTCACATTCTGTTTTTTTGTCCATTGCTGTACCTTTGATGATTTTGCTCTTCTTTTCAGATTTTAATGGTTTAACTAACTGTCCAAAAATGTGCCTTGAGGATGGAATCATGAGGATGGATTTCATGCTTGTTGTGGTATTGACTCTGGAATGCAGTGGGTTCAGAAGGATGGTTTCCCTGATGAAGAACAAGTCTATGGTGAGTACCTAACCAGTCTTGTCTCTGCTCAGCTCAGGCCAAGACACAGCTTACACGAGTATATGTACAAAAAAGTTTGTCAAATTAAATTGTGACTCCAAGACAAAACAAAACCATTAGACATGGAGGAGTGCAGATGAAACATTTGCCAACCTCACAGCTGGGAGGAAAGAACCTGTTTCACAGTCTGGTGGTATAGCGGAAACTTCTGCATCTTTTGCCTGATGGCAGCAGACTGAACAGGCTGTGGCCAGTGTGGATGTTGTCCTCCAGTATCCTCTGGGTTCTCTGGAGGCACTTCGACTCCCCGCTATCACAGGTGCTCTGTAGATGGGTACCAATGATGTTTCGGACAGTTTTGATCTCTCTTTGCAGAATCTTCCTTTCCTGGTTATATGTTATTCTAAATGTAAGTGTGTCTGTGCTTTTTTGTGAGTTTAATTCCTCGTATGTTTGAATTGCTGGTTTAGAGCGTGTGCGCTTACATCACAGTTTGAGCGACAAACTGGCAGTTTCATCCGCTGAGTGTCAGAGAGCACCGTCTAGTATTTGATACTATGAATAATACAGGTAAAATTATTTAATTCATCTGGAAAGTGCAGTGGTTTTGTTCATATACAGAAGACTTCATTTTTAGAAGTGACTAAATAAACTTTTCGAGCCATACGATACACTGAGAAAATGACTGAAGAGTACTTGAATCTGACCTTTTGAGAAGTTGTATGAACCATGAGATGTAAGAGGCAAATAAAAGGTAAAGATTGTTGTTACAGAGAAGTGATAAATGCCTTGCACACATCTTCGTTAATTTTCTTGAAGCTTAACACGGCTTTCTCTTTATTGTTCTTCACATTGTAATTACACACAGACTGCTAAACCCCAGTTTTTTCTCTATGCTGCTGCTACACTCACTAAAGCTCGTAACTTCTGTGTATTCACAGCCATGCTGCTTCATAATGGAAGACCTCTGTGAGTTTTTGTGATTTTCTACCTGATATGTGCAGGTTAATAGTTTTGCTGCAGAGCTGATAGCTGTCAGGAGCTCAGACTAAAAACTGTGCTCTCATTGAATGAAATAATGGGGCTGTGTTTTTCTCACAGCACTAGCTCTGCAGCCTGCTGCTGCAGAAGAGATGGATTGATGGGTTTAGAAAGGTTGCTGCCATTCTTTTGGCTTGTTTCCTTTGTACTCGCTTCAAACCAGGTCTCCGGTAGAGTCAAATTGTATATCGGCTTAAAACTCCACATGGCTTTTGTCAAACAAAGGCAGTCTGGAACATTTTCTCCACAGGCCATACAATAAGAGAACTTTGTTGAAACAGTAGAATTTACCTCTTGGAGCATTTTTATTAAATCCATACAGTTTGATTTCACCCCATGGGTTCTTATCTTTAAGTCTCTTAGTTTATATCATCAAACCTCCCACAGTCTCTGCTTTGGTAACCATCAAGTACCTTTTAATATTTCAACAAGGTCGTTGTAATTAGGACTGTGCATTAAAAATAACCTTGCCCAATTCTGTAAATCGGTGTCTGTAAATCAGGCAGATCCATCTAGCCAAGCTTCAATCTACAATGACTGTGAGTGGCACGAAGTGGCACGGCCCAATCAGAGTCCTTTGGAGCAGGAAGAAGTGGAAGCTACAAGTGAGATGACGGCAGGATGTGATTACCCTTACAGAGTGTTTATTACCCAAAGACTTTCTATGGGCTGTTTGTCAGATAGACCAGTGAAATATATGACACGGTCCATCCTGTGTGTCAGGTTGCATCAGGAGGACAGCAACTCCAAGAGATTCACTTATGGGCTCAAAATAGTGATCGTTTTTGACCTTGCAGGCTGCAGTCATGTCAAGTAAACATAACTTTTTGCATTTTTTGATGGCTGATAGTGTCAATGTAAAAAAAAAAAAGTGTATCTATAAAGTTTAACTCATTAACACCCTTGTCATCCACCTTCTCTCTCTCTCTCTCTCTCTCTCCACTTTTCCCTCCCCCTACTGTGTGTGTGTGTGTGTGTGTGTGTGTGTGTGCAAAATATATCACTAGGGAAAAAGTTCCCTCACTTACCTTTAGCTAACATCATTCAGACCTATACAGAAACAAACTATAGTACCTGACAATGCTTGGATGCAGGGGTCGGTGGCTACTGGCTTGGGCTCTTCCCCTCACTCAGTGTGGCCAACCAATCAATGTCAAAAATTGCAGCCATAAAAATAAAAATATTGTGATGATATAGTTAAATCTGATTTGCTAATAGTACCAAAAACAAATTGCATTAAGACATAAAGAACATGAAATTTTTCCAGTCTAGTCTTTGATAACCTGCTTTATTCAACTTCTTTTAACATGTAATTAACAGACATGACTTGCTTTAATGGTTCTGAAAAGGTCTATAATAAAACATTGAGCCTTTTAGTTGAAAAAGGTCAAATGAACAGAAATAATCATTTGACTGACTGATGAAATCAAGTTATGATAAACTAACCAAAGAAGAAAAACAACAAATGTTATTCACAGGACAAATACTTAAAATTGTCTTTCATTTGGCTGAATAACTTAGCTTAACTGTTTGGTTTCAAATTTGACAGTCTAAATAGACATTATTAGAGGAGCTTGTTCTTTATTTGTTTGTTAAATAATCTGAATTTTACTATACTCCTAAACACTATCCATTTATCTGTCATCTATTCCGATATCCCCAGCTGTTATTGAGCAAGAGGCCAGGTACAACCTGAAACGTATGCAAACCAATCACAGGGCACTAACCCCCAAATTCCACTGCATGCGAAAGTGCAGCGGTCTTGCTCTGACAGACAAACCCCACTGAAAGCGCCAAACAGTGCCGTGGCGTGCAGCCCCATAGTGGGAGGACTGATCCCCGGAGAGCCACAGGCTCTCATGAGAATAGTGATGTGACATGCTCATAAAGCATGTTATAGACTGAGAAAAGAAATAAACAACACCTCACTTTGCTTCTCTAAGGTCCCTTTGTTGGTCTCAACCACACAGCTTCGTGATTTATTCAACTTCTATCTGCCTATATCCTTGTGGAAAAGATGTTTGGTGTCATGTATACAATGTTATATATATTTATGTACCTCTAGGATTCACTTTTCTCTGTCCATGGTGTCGTGTTGTCTCTGGGACCCTCTGACCGGCTGCTGACCTGGTGCTTGTGTCTCCGGTTTTGACATAATGACAAACATTTGAGGAAATTTATGTGCAAGAGTCCATGCATTGTGTTTTATTTTGAAACTTCCGGATACTCCATATGGTGTCTTCCTGTCAAGTGCTTTCTTAATGACAGTGAATTTACGAGGTTTGGAAGTGAACACACAGGAAATAGACCTGAAGCGTATTTCTCGTGACTTGGTGCGTGCTGGTGCTTCAGCAACGTGGCGCTAATGTGCCGCAGCGCATGCAGTGAAATTTGCCTTATAGACTAGTAGTGCCCAGAGAGAACTCATGCATGCATGGGGAGAACATGCAAACTCCACACAACTGACACGGATCGATCCAGCAGCCATGTTGCTACCTGCTGCGTCACCATGCCACTGGATTGATAGTGTCCTTATTTTTTACTGACTCTGCCCTTTTAAAGTGAGAATAACAATAATGTTGCCGTCATGGTGACCACATTTGGTCATTCCTGGTTTAAAAGATCATTTACATTTATCTCTTGAGTCGCTGAGTTTATTGTCTAGAACACTTCAGTTGTGCCGGTATTTATTTTTACTGCTTGCTCTTTTCTGTAATTAATGACAATACGCAGAAGAGCTCAAATGTGCTTCGGCGGCCATCTCTACAATTAGGTGCTGTTAAAGATAATAAAAACTTAATCATGAACTGCTCCAGTGGTCAAAACACACTGACTGGGCTGCAGAAAGCCTAGCGGGTTGTGTCCATGCGTGTGTGGAGGCTCTCGCAGCTGACCAAGGTTTGATTCCAGTTTTTGTCAAACAAAGGTGTTAATGTTAAAAAAACAACATAAGAGAAATACACCTGGCCTTTGCTTCTTTAAGATTCATCACACTATTTTATTACTGCATGTAGGCAACAAAATCAGCTTAATTCAAATGTCTCCTAATTACTGTTCTAACAGCCAGCGAGTGGTACAGTGTGAAACAGACTGCTGTTTTTTAGCCTGCTAGCCTGTTTTTATTCTCGTCTGTCATTCCAGTCATCATGGACGAGAAATGAGGAAGAATCAAGATTTACAAGTGCTCAGAAAGTCCAATATTTGCTTGATTTTTCAGCCTTTTTTGCGCACTCAGCTGAGCTTAATAAGGTTTTTTCAAGGTGGAAACACAAGGTACGGCTATCAAGTGAATGAGACCACTCTAATGAGGGTAAAACCATGTGCTTCACAGTCACACTGAGTCCTGCATATAAAAAATGGGCATCCACACACAGCTGCTGTAAGTTTACAAAAAGTGACATCACTGACTGAAGTTGTCAGAAAGTGAGAGGTTTTTGCCAAAGTTGCCCTGAAACTCCTAATCAAAAGAAAAACACAAGCAAATTTGGAAAGACATTTTGGAAGGAAACTCAAATCTTTCAGAGGAAGTCATTACAAAATGTTTTGGGACAGCGTTGGCACACACTTTTGTCATGTCCAAATTTTATGCAAATCTTGCCGAACTGTCTCTTTGTCAATGAAGACCATTTCTGCTTTCATTCTTTACTGAATCATTGGTCCTTTTGGAATAATTTGCTCAATTTGTTGAATGTTTTCAGAAGTTTTTGATGTGCATGGGTGCTGAGGACATCCATAGCCTTGGACATCCTCTCTTCCTTTACAGAAATGTTTGTGTCATTCAAACGCACATGACATACAGTGTTCCCCCAAACACCTCCGTTAATGCTCCAAAATATTCTGCTTCTGTTTCGTTCATGATGCCATCAATATGCATCAGTGTTTATAAGCTCAGCCCTGCTAATCATGTAAATTATTTTTAAAAGGGACTATTTAAGCTGCACTTTCATCAGTGACAAGTGAAGTGTTTCTATATTATGATAATCATATATTCACAGCTGCTCACCGAGCAAAAGCATAAAAAGTAGATCTTCAGAAGCAGAGCTCTATAAATCAATTCCAGCCGAGGCGCCTTGATGGCTGTCTTGTTTTGGACCAAAAGCGACAGCATTTTAATTAATCGCTCGCACAGCAATGCTGCAGCGTAAATACTCCAGATAACAGGATCTTAAAGGGGGAAGAGGGGAGCCACGTGGCACATAAACAGTACAATCATGGCCTTTAGCAAGAGCACTTGATTAAGCTGTTATGGTACCCTTTACTCACTGGGTTCTAAACATCTGACTAATAATGCATCAGCTGTATCAGAAGATTGCTCTCGTTATGACTTTGCATGAATATTCACACAAGTAATTAGAAGAAGGGAATGATGAAGTGAAGCGGGACAGCAGTCAGTGACACAAGCAGCTCAACAGCTTGATGACTAATATGAAAAATGGGAGAATTATTATGTCACTGGAGTAGGTCTTTTTATTAGACATTTGAGCTGCAAGTCTCATTTTATCTCACTTTAGCATGTTGAGACTGTAAGACACTGGCATATTGAGGTTGTGTCAACAAACTGTTGACAAACTACAATGTAAATGTGACTTTGCAGAGCAGTGAAATTCTGCATTCAGGAGTTTGGTATTAGTTTTAAGGAGAATCTCCAAATTTTGCTGCTTTCTTATGGAGCCATAATATTTGTAGCAGAGTTGTTGCAAGGATCAGAAAAATCTTCTCTGGTGTTGATTGCTGCTCACAGTCAGTTTCTTCACCAACTCTTAGCTAACTTTGGCATTGTCAAATCCGTTATTGGTTATTTTAACTGCAGATATTCCCACTGAGCACCTTGATTTATAACTTTTATGAAACTGTTGTATTATCAAGGCAAAGATGATTGTACTTCCAAGGATAAAACCTGATCATTTTGAATCTAGCAATATTTGGTTCAATATTTATTTTAGGTGTGTCCCGATACAACTTTTCAACTCCGATAGAATACCGATGTTGCAGCCTTGAGTATTGGCCGATACCGATATCAATGGGATAAGACATCAGCAGGAATCATACTTACTTTTATAACTTATTTTGTAGAATGGACTGTAAGAAAAGGCTTGATCAAGTGAGATTACTCAGACAGAGAAAAGTAGTCAGCAATATTAGTTAAAAAAAAAAAGTATCCGTTTGTTTTTAACCAATGGGTTAAATCAATTTTAACCATAAATATAAGGATATACTACAATCAAATAAAATAAGTAAAACGTAATAAGAAGATCCTGAAAAGTAACCTCGATAAATCCAATAAAAACAAACATATATTTTAAAATTGCAAAATAAAACTGTGCTTAATTTAAACGTAAACATATTCTAGAACTGAAATAAATAAATGAAAAACAAATTAGAACGGACTACTTATATAGGAGTTTTTATATTGGAGATTTTAGATGCAGGCTGATATAATCTGATATTTGTTTTTTTGCTGATATCGGACCGATATGCGATATCAGTATCGGATCGGGATACCCCTAATGTATTTTGATGGAATAGGGCATACTGATGAATGTCCAATATCTTGAGAGGCAGGCAGTACATTAGGAATGTAAATTTCACAAATTTAGCACAATGTTAATTTTCATAAAAGAAACATGATGCCAGAGATACAGACAATAACAGACATTTACAAGAAAAACAATACACATTAGCAATTTACATGAATGCAGCCTAATACAAAACTAAACTTGTCACTAAAGACTGGAACAATGTTAGCATAAAACACAATTAAGTTTATGTTAATATCTTTCTAAAACTGAAAACTAAGGAGGTGGAGAGAAACCAGTCAGACCCAGTTTATTTTGCATAGCAGCTGGATTCACCAGATATGTCATGGATAAACAAAAAGGTCTATCCCGTGTGTCAGATAAAGGCCTAAAAGATCTACAAGTAGATCAAGATCTACAGGTTGGTGACCCTTGTTCTCTACCCATCAGCCCCCATTTTCCTCCCTCTTATTGACCCTTGTGGCCTTGGTATCTTCTCTGTTCTGACTCCTCTCTTCACTTCCTGACAGATGGCCCGTCTGTGGGGGGCACCAGCTGTATGTACAGACTTGGCTCGTGCAGAACAGCCCGTCTACAGTCACACCATATTTAGTCCCGGGTAATGTGAAGCGTTGCATTACACTACATTATGAAAACCCATTTTGCCAGGCACGGGCCTGACAGAGGAGAGACCAGTGTTGTTCCATCCCAGCAGTTTACATCACTTTGCAATAATCTGACAAAACAAGGAGGTAGAAAAACAGTGCAATGTAATTATTCTGTGGCATTTCTCATTTTAATAGAAGTTGTGGCCTCTTTGTAGGTTTAATCCATTTGATTCCTGCGCTCACAGCTTAACTGTAGTGTGTGTTTTTATGAGATACCAATTCCAAGCACTCTTGAGGAAATATCCACCTAACATGAATCAGCAGTCTGATAATCAACCTCTCATTGAGCACCAATGAAATTTCTTCCCAGGGGTCATGCTGAAATGATGCCCACTAGTATATTACTAGTTTGAGGACAACAGCAGGGATAGAGACAGAAGGTTAACAGCTATTGGCCGGTGAGGCTCCTGGGATGCAGAATGACCAATTACAGTGATTAATAGGGCTTTAATTAAATAGTCTGCCTCCTTAGCTTTGCCAGAGCAGTAAAACAGTCGGAAGATATTTGTTTATTCTCACATTTTATTATTCCGATGATGCTCATATCTTTGAATCTCAGCATTGTGGGTGGATCACTGCTGCCTCTCATAAGACATAATCATTACTTGCGTGCAGACTGATGGGAGTGTGTTTGTTTTTTTTTCCCGCGTATGCATGGGGTTGTTTGTGCCGTGTTCCCTCATCTATCACCGGGCTGCCCTCCTCTGATGGCCACTGAAGCTCCATTAGTACCCACAGTCCTGATTGATGTTGCACAATACTGCGTTGGAAGGCTAGGATTGTTATTCTGAACCAGCGACATGCTTATTACAACACCTTTTCACCGCGGAAAAAAGGGAAAATTGCTATGCCAATCTTCTCAGCTGCGATTTGCATTGATGGTGAGCTCAGCAAACGTCCAATATTATTTACTTTACAGGAGTTTGTTTGCAAATGCACCATGTAAGAATAAGAGTAAGAATAATGTTTTTGAAAACAGGGGCAGTTTCAATAATAGGGTGTTTCATGAATGAATTTGAAGAATATGTTCCCTCATGCAGAACGGTTCTGGATCCTGGCTGACAGACGGTACAAGCTCCCATGGATTCACATGATGCAGAGCTGCTAAGTGGTTACATTTGAGCCGCCGTGCCGGTTGAAAAGCTGCAGACCTGCATGATTGAAAGGATTTAAACCGCTGTTGTGGGAGCTGAGATAGTCAAGGTCCAGTCCTCCTCTGATTCCACTTGAAACAACATAAAGTGGATTTTTTCCCCTTTTTTCAGCTAAAATGAAAACTGATAACTTGAAAGCCTGCTGATCAAATGTGGTGACATTTTTAAAGTCTGTCTTAAACACCCTTGATCATATAAAGGCACTGTTCACTGTAATAAAAATGAAAAAGGTGTAGAAAAGCACAATTTGGCAAGTTTATAAGATGTGACACTGGTATGAATTCCTTGATAAAAAACTGTACCTCCCCCATGTGATCTCTTACTTTGCTATTTTGACTGATTTTGCTCACAGCACTGCTGAGTTTCAGAGGCAAGTGCTTCAGTGAAGTTGGGCAATGTTTTTACAATACATTATTATGTCCTGTCATTAAATTGGATACCATATACTGTATATTTATTCTAGTTTATGTTGTTAAAAAAAACAGATTTCAGGCCTAATGCCCTGTTCAAAGATTTCTTCCAACTACACCCTGTAACAGTGGTGTGCTTATTGGTCACTAGGTGTCAAAAAATATCAAAACACAAATATATTGCAGTATTTTTTGCACTTTTGTGATGCAATATTGTGGTATTATTCTAGAATAATTTGCCATAATTGAGCTCCTGCTTTTTGTTGCATGTGTTACTGTTATTTCTGACCCCTGGGACACACAAAAACTATAAAATGTTGCTGTTACCATGCTTTATTAAAAAAAAAAAACTTTTTGAGAACATATATTGATGTATTTCCCTATCATCATGATTAATCATACTATATCATATTACACTGAATGTATTATGGTAAGTAGCACTGTAGGACATTTGAATTTTGATGATATCTGATAGACTAATATTTCTGCGCTTGTGATTTTTAATCAGTTATTTTTTGACAAGTGTATGAGGTATCTTCTTTACTGAAATGGATTTGCTCATTATATTATGATAGATTATTTGTGTTAAATTTGATGAGGAGCCATAAAACCTTTCATTGTCTAATTTAAGACAATTATTGTTTTTAAAATGGAAACATTCAGCAGTAATAGGATGACACATTGTGCTACATTCATACAGTCTGTGGGTTTTACCACCAATATGTGACCTACAGGGTAAATATCATCAGGTACCAAGATTTCACCTTTAAAGGTAATATCAAAAGATACTGACAACATATCGATTATATCTGACATTCCTTTGGGTTATGCATTGAAGCTTTTATGAATTATCAAATAGATGAGTCAGGCACTTCTCTTTAACCTTGAAACTGAATCCTCAATAACAATAGAAATCTCTGTGTAAAACCAAATGATGGTCCTGATTACTCTACATCAGATAACTGTTTTTAGATGATTCAGTTTCTGATTTTCTCTGCATTATCCTTTAATCTCTTCTCTATTGCGTGTGTAAAACAAACTGGACAGCCTGAGTTATTACCTGTGAGCAGTGAGATTCATCAGTATGTATACAAAAATGATGGATGCAACCCTGATATGTGTGAGAATCTTTAACTATATGTGTGTATTTCTTATTTCTTGAAGTATTCTTGGAGCGTTCAGGGGAGTAGTTCATTCAGTAGCGCTAAAAAATAAAACCCGATGTCTCTCAATTCTCTGTCCAATTTTAAACTGACTTCATGAACAGATGCTTTGATATAACTGTGGAGTATTTTTGCTGTTGTGCATCTTGAGTGATTGAAACTGTCTCTGTAAGGTGTGCGTTTTGATCTAGCAGATGTGTGTCAGTCTCTGAGTCCTCAAATAGAAGAAACACTTTGCAGCAAATAAGGAGGTTGAGAGTGCAGTCTTTTTCTGAATCCTCAGATTAGGAGCATGCAACTTTGTGACTGACCACTCAATTTGAAACAAACACACCCCTGGACACAAACAGGAGGGCAGTGCAAGTAAAGGGGCTCAGAGTTTACAGAGCATGGAAGTTATTAACACTGATGTATGGAAATGTTTCCACTGTTTTAATGCAATTCAGACCGTGTTGAGGAAACACAAATGTAAAGTGATTGATTGTTGGGGTGTTAAAGACTTTTATTGTTGTTTCTGAGGTTTCAAACTGGTTTAAATTTTGGGATCATATGAAAGTTTATAATTAAAAAAAATGCTACAAGTATATCAGGATACAGAGGGTATGTCCAGGATATCATTATCAATGCAAGTGAGTGGTAACAAACACAAACTAAGAAGTGATCAGTGAAAAGTTACTGTCAAACACTTTCAATCGACTGAAAATTTCCAAATGCATTGCTGTTATTTTTGATAATGTTCACCAGTGAAGACCCTCAGCTGATGTTAAAACATTTGGAGCTGTGATGATACAGCAGCTGCTGTCTCTCTGAGCATATACAGGCATTCAGGTAATGATGACTATGAACCCCACTTCCCCCTGTCATGTCTTTTTAAAATCGTTTTTGCTTTGAAAGAAATAAAATCAAACATCAATATGTTAAACGATGAACCACTGAAGACAGCAGATGATGTTTTAATACCTGTAGCTGACATGAAACCCAGAGACGGCTTTAAAAAAGTTAAGTCTTCAAATTCAACACATTGATTAAGTATTTACCTTACCGTGACTTCCCTTTGGCCAATTATTGATGCTATTTTTCATGAAATGAAAGAAGCCGACCCATGTGTGTGTCACACACATTAAAAATAAACTGCAGTTAAACGAGTGCTAGAGCTGTATGCCCAGAGAAATTAGGTTCATTGATTTAACTTTGGATAAACACAAAATAACAGATACAGAGCTATAATTGTCTCTTCAGGGCTTCATCCTGTCACTCAGGCTTATAAATGCTGCATCTAAATCAAAACTGTGACTCTAAAAGTTTGATTCAGTCATCTTTAAACATAAATCAGACTGGAGTCTAAATGCTCTGTAGTAAACATGATCAAAAATAATTTGGACTTCTGAAAATGAGGGCAACACTGTCACATATAGTCAGACACTCTTAAAAAGGAAAAACAATTATAAATATAATTTATCGCAACTAAAAATTCACAATTTAATCAGCATGACGTTTAACTTTAGTCAAATAAAGCTTATTTTTTAATACAATAAAAGAATGAATGTTTACGAGTTTTTTTTTTATGTATTTTTCGGGGGCATTTGTGCCTTTATTGATAGGAGAGAATGACAGTGGACAGGATTGTGAAAGAGATGAGAGAGTAGGGGAAGACACTCTGTGAACTGGACACAGGCTGGATTTGAACCTGGGCCGGCAGATGTATGTGAATAGGACGTGCCTGGTTGCTATCCACTCTGCCAAACCAGCACCTGTTCACCAGTTTGTAAGCACAAATATTTTACCTTTACTTTGTTTCTAATAATGGTTCGACTAATGATCAATATTAAGTAATTATGCCTCATAAATTATATTTAGAGATACAATCATAGCAAAGCAAGTTATTTAAAGAATTGCTAAAAACAATCATGCACCAGTAGGGCTCGGTGTTATGGCTTAGAATTAAAATCCCTTTTTTTTCGCCAAATTTTTTAAAATGATTTTTGTAGTTTTTTCCCTCTCAAAAAATACCTCCAGGACAAACAAATTATGTGTATCAAGTTTTGCCTTTATGTTAAAGGGACTGTGAGGAGTTTCTCAGTAATTACAAAAAAGTCTCACTTTTAGATATATGCCTGATCGAAATACACACTTTAAGATGAGTTTTATAGCATCTAAATAGGTTATCTATAAATGCTATTCCTTAGCTTCTTGGTCGGGTCGGACAGGGCTGGACTGGCCTGGATACTCAACTTCAGGAACAAGACAATTAAAACCAGAGCAAATTTTTATTATTTTATTACTTATATTACACGTCTTGGAGCACCAGGCTGTAAATAGAGATATATAGCCGGCTACAAAACTACGATACTAAGTTTTCCAAAAATTGCTTGTTGTCACACATCAAAAACTACCGCTATGTAACTAGAAAGAGATACATGACCTCGTTGCTTTGCATCCTGTAAGTTATTGAAAAAAGAAGTTGTAAAGCAATGCAGAGTTCTGAGGAAGGTCCGAGCTGCACACGTCTTGTGGTGCGTTCCAGTTGTAGTCAGAAGTAGGAATTTTGAGTTCCAAGTAGGAAACTGCAACTGGAACGTCCCCCAAAGTCGGAATTTCCTCCTGGGAACGCGGTGAAACCTCGCCACCCCGAGTTGACAATCAAAGATGGATGCCCCAGTGTGAACAGTTATTTAGCTCCTGTAATAATCAATTTATTTGCACTTCTGACTGGGGTGTGTCGCTCTAGATCAGCTGTATACATAGTATTGTTAGACTTATATTTACAAAAATGCTGCCATAGTGATAATCACATTCATCATGTGATATTTGTGAACAACAACGCAGGGCGTGCTAACAACAGCTAACAATAGCCTGGTAGATTGGCACGTCTTTTTCTGACTTCAACTGGAACGCTGATAACTCAGAGATGATGTCACTCCCAGTTCCGCGGTTACTGGAACGCAGCATTATGACAGTCGCCGTGTGTGCTCATGGGTAGCAGAGTCTTTTACGTTGCCGGTAATAGATTCTCCCCACAGTCTCTTTAACAAAGATATTCCAAAATTAAACACAACTTCCCTCTTGTAGATGAAGTACATGCTGTCATTTTGTCATAAATTTTTTTATTATGCATGTAGTTAAAATGTGGGCAGGTTTATCTACATGAAAACTGAGGAGCTGATTTCCCAGTATATTAACAGGGAGCTCTGTAATCAGTATTTAACTTTAAAGGCCTAAACGTGCTTATGCAAAACCTGACAAGGCCTACCATCATGAAAACTGTAAACTTGTTTGTAAACATTGCAACAACTTACAATTGGAGTAAAACAAGAAAAAATATCTGGATTTTTAATGTTCCAATTTTCTGCAAAAAATAATTCAGATTAATCAATTTAATCAGTATATTTCCCAGCCCATGTACCAGCAATCTAAGGTTGGATATATTTTATCAACTGTCTTGATTTGTGTATAATGTAGTGCTGGTTACTGATGATGAATCATTTTTAGCAGCTGTTATGTTTTCTTTGTATTTCCAATTTGTTTGTTTTTTTCTCAAGGATTTGTGGAGTGAAGTGCAGGGTTGCATATTTTAGGGTGCATCACGTTATACAGCCACAATAATTTAAACACATTTGGTTCAAATCACACAGTTTAATCAATTATTGTGAATTTTCTGTCTGTATTAAAGAGGACATATAATGCTTGTTTCTCCTTTTCACTATGCCAGACTAGGATGCCTGTAAAGCATTTCTGCCCTCAGTACAAGTCATTTAGTTCCTTCATTGCCCCACAATAGTGTTCTCAGAATCCTCATTTTAGGCCATTATCAAGCGCTTGTTGAAACGCTTGGTCTCAAGGATGACCTAAAGTTACCTTGCAATGTCACAGCCCTTTGTGCTCTGATTGGTCAGTTCTATCGGGGGTAGAGCCAGCTTGTCCTCCTTCTTCTACTGTATTTTCCGGCAGGCTCAAAGTAGCGACCACGTATTGAGTCCCCCTACAGGCCAGAGCTGGTAATGAGGGAGTGTGAGTGAGGGAGCTTTATACCCCTGCTGCTGAATGTGTTCCTCGGTGAGGGTTTGTGGCTAATGGACATCACAGAGGAGGAAGTGTTTTATCAGATTATTCCAATAAAAAGAAAGGTACCTCGTGTCGTCATGACGTTTGAAATCTCGCGGACATCTCGCAATGACCTATTTTCAGAGGCATCAAATCTCGTTCTAGGATATCAGAAAAAATACAATATCTAATTTTTTGAAAATTAAGGGGGTGTAAGGACTTGTTTTCAAATTTATTATATGTAAGTATTAAATCATGCATCAGCATGATATGTCTCCTTTAAACACCTTTGGTTACTTAAAGGCACTGCAGTTTCTTTCGTTAATAAGAGACTGTCGTAAAGCACAAATTGGCGAGTTCATGTGATCAGACGTTGATTCGGTCTCCCTGATGAAAACACACTTCTTCCATGTGATCTCTCCTCCTCCTTTCTTCACTTTCTTCCTGTCCATCTTTGTCAGCAACACTGCACATCTTCAGAAGCCAGTGCTTGAGTTATGCTGCTACTTTCCAATATGACCTTTCAGTTCTTGTCTGCATTCATTAGCGGGAAGCAATGGCACCATGAGCACCAGGGCCAGCTGCCAAGACATCCACGCCGCGAGACAATGAGGGAGCGAGCCGGCTCTGTAGCCTGCTGATGAGTACACAGTCCCTTTGATTCTGCATTTGAAACAGAGATGTAAAGCTTGTAGCCTGCCGGACTGTCAAAAAGAAGCTGCGCTGAATCACTCAAGTTTGGTTTTATTTAGTGCCAGCTCTGCTTTTGTTCCTTCCACTGTGACTCTCTTTATTGTCATTATCAAGGTCGTAAAATATGAGTCATAACTGCAGCTGAAAATAGTTAACACATTGTCTGCCCCGTCGCTCTGCAGAGGTTTTTTGAGGATCATTTTCATAAAGTGGGAGTAGTTGATGATGATTAAGGAAATAGGGGATTATTTTCTTGTTACAGAAATACAGGAAATATAAGAGAGAGAGGCCGAGTCGGATTGAAACTGACGTCTTTAACCAGCTGAGCTTCCCACACAAACAATTCTGTGCTTACTGTTGAATTCCTGCTGCTTGGCAGACTGTGTATATATTTCAGCACATTTCTTTGTCCATTTTATCTCTGTACAGTCACCTTATGTACAGTGACATGTGGCAAAGTGCAGCGATTGCTTTGCTGCGCACTGAACACACCGTTTTAGTATTCCAACGCCGAACATTATTACACCCGTTTCCACATATTAACCTTTCACAAGTTCTTTCCTTACCATTGTACTCATGCGTTCCCAGACTATGATTAATATGCCTTTGCAATCATGTGATAAAATCTCGCAAATCTCCCTCCCTCCCTACCTGCAACTCCACTCACCTTATTATTTTCCAAAGGTTCTATGGTCACTGAGCTTAGATTATTCCATTCCTCTTACGCGCCACATATCCCTGCCTCATTCAAATATGTTTTTTTTCCAGGAATGGAATATGGAAATGTGTTTTAGCTCATGTGTGGATGATGTTTCAATGTATCCCATAACCATTTCATCAACCTCCCTACAGACTAGCTCGTGTGGATGTCCTTGGTTTGCTGGTGTTTTTCAGATGATTCTTTGCGGTTGGATTGTGCTTCCTGGGAGGAATTGAACCTGACACAATGTTATAAGCAGAAAAGTGAAACAAAGATTTTATATTTCACAGCCCTGTTTTATTGACAGCCTTTTTGTGTGATTATTTGTATATGCAAGAAACAAAATAATAATAACAGTCACTTTGGTGATGTCACAAATTCAGCTGGGGATGCCATGATCCTGTTTTTATCAGACTGTCCAAAGCAGGGACCTGAGCCACATGTGGCCCCCTCCTGTGTCCTAAATGCAGCCAGTGGGTCAATTTCATACCAGAACTGTTACAATATACTATTGAACAATAACTGTATTTTATAAAAAGAAACAAAACAATAAATTTGAGCTAAAGATAAGTTAATGATGATACTGTGATACACAACAGACACAAACAGCAGAGTGAGGAACACACACATAACAACACAATATGTACAATGCTGTGTGTGTTCACAATGTGTTCGCTCTTTGGTAAGTTTTTGTTTTCAAGATTATTTTTTGGGGCATTTTTGAAAGAGAGAGACAGTGGATAGGCCAGTTAAAGACATTTTGCCAACTGACCACAGGCTGGTAGAAGCATATATGGGATGTGCCTTGTTGCTTTCCACTCCACCAAACAAGCCCCCCAACTCTCCCCTGGAATTCTGATATCCTTGAAGGACAACAACAGTGTGCAAGTGTGTTTTCTCTGCTAAGTGTTGCTGTGAGACTTTAAATCTTGGCTACGTACTGAAATATGTCAGTACAGATTGGCTTGCTCCAGGGCTGCAGCCATTATCTCTCAGTTTAAACTGCTGCATCAGCAGCTCAGATGTGAGTTTAAAATGATGTCTTGGTTGTTGAAGTCTTAAATTATCCAAAAAAGCTGCTGAAAACTCAACAGGTTCACACATTTTCTGCCAAACTTTTGCATAGCAAAGCTCTGTTGATGATAAACAAGACTTCACAAAAGATTTCACAATAAAAGTCTGTATGTAACTGAACAAATGCTTTTATTTTGAGGGCAGATGAATAACCAAAAGGGGGCATTGTGTTTTTTTTCAAAGAATAGCTTATCAAAACTCCAGGGGTAAATTAACTACTGAATCAGTGACAGTTTCCACAGACTATTACTGGAATTGGTATTATAGGAACATTCTAGATTTAGTAAGGATATCTTTACTGCTGACAGAAAAAAACCCAAATAAATAGAAAACCAAATGAATGAAAAACACCCTGTGTCACAGCATTTAGGTCATCACTCCACACAATCATTGGATTGCCTTTCTTATCATTCAGTTATTATTGTTTACAAATATATTCAAGTAGATTTATAGGTGCAGGTAGTCTATCTCTTTCCAGAGAACCATTTTAAGAGTATTTTGCCAAAGAAGATACAAAAAAATTAGACTGTGGATTCATTTGACACTTTTTTGACATTTTGATCCTGATTGCACTGTTATTGCAATGTTTTTTGTCCATGGTAACCATGATGTGAAAATCCAATCTATTGACTGACCTATTTCAAATTTTATAATATTTGCCATGAAAATTTTAAAAACAGAAAGATTTTATAGAAAATTTAGTTATAATGGGTGTAATTGTCTGTAAATTCCTAAATGGTGTATGTATTAATACCATAATTTGTAAAATAGATATCTGATAAAAATGCACTTGATCAGTTAATACTTGATTAGCTGCTTGAATTCATTGTTTTGCTGATCAGAAAAAGTTCATCTGTTTACATTTGAGCTCAATCATATCAACGCTAAAACACCTTTTGTTAGTTTTATGCTTCTTAAATTATAAGCATTTGTAAGTTGAGAGTATCTATAAGTTGGGAAAATTAGGTCCTCTGTGTTGTCATATTTTCTCACTCCTGATCTAGACGAAAGAGGATTTGAGTGCGTCTATAAAATCCCGCTCTGATTTAACAGTGGCTGCGTTATAAAGTGAAAACAGTAACTCCTCTTCTGGTCATACAGCTTGCCGTACATACTCTCCTCACTGCTTCAAGCTCACCATTTGACCTGACCAGATGATGAGGGGAAGGCGGTGTGCTGCTGGCAGAAGGATACGCAGCTTGTATATGGCATCATAGAATATTACACAGAAGCTTTGTGAAGAAAAGAGAAGAGGCACTTAAGATTCGTACTGTTACATCTAGTGGAACCAACGCTGTATTTTTGTGCAGATTTATCCTGAAGAAGGACGATGATGAGGCTTTGGGTGGCACTATTGACTGCTCTGTATCGTCTGGGGTCCACCCCGACTTTCTCTCCTTATGAGCAGAGCTGGCTAGTTGCCTTTATTAACACGTGACAGAGGCCTCAAGCAACTTCAAAAATCCTGAACTATCCCTTTAAGATAAACCCGACAAACCAAAACAATACATTTCCCCTGCAATGACTGGTCTGAGACTTTCCTGTCTGATATGAAATCAGCCTTTAGTTAAAAAAGAAAGCTGTGGGACTGCTGTGATGGAGGGAAAACTCTCCAACTGTTAGCCTGTTTGTATTCTTTGGACAAAAGTTTAAAAGCAAAACACAAGCACGTATCTCACCTAGTGAGACGGCAGGAAGAAAGCTTTGCAGAAATGCTAGCGCTGTCAGCAGCAGTAGCACAGACGGACGCAGATATGAAACATATTTACCAAGTCACAGCTTGGCCAAAAGATGTTTAAAAAAGCACCTGTGTCCTGTTTCGTTCCTGGGACTGACGGTCCTACTATGGTGTGTGGCGTGATGGATTTTGTGACATAATGTCAGACTTGAATCCAATTGCATGGTAAAAGCCTGAATGCATTTCTACATATCACAATCAAATAACAAACATTTTACACAGAACACAAGATTTTGAATCCAGAATGACATGAGGACTAAATATCCACCATCATATGTAAGAGGAGTAAGAACAAAATAACAAAATAAGCAATGTTTTCTGTGTTTATTTTTCTCTTTTGCCTTTCAACCAAAAGCATGGGACTTATTACCTCTGCCAAGTAGGGCATATTATTGCCAGCGTCTGTTTGCTCATTTTTTTTGTTTGTTGGTTTCTCTGTTAGCAAAATAACTCAAAAAGTTATAAATGGATTTTGATGAAATTTTCAGGAAATGTCCAGATTAGGACAAGGGACAAATGTTTAGACTTTGTAAGTGATCTGGATCAGCGTAAAACCGCCATGATGAAAAATGCAATTTTTGTGAATAACTACTGAATTAAAATAGATATCATTATGAACCCAATTGAAAATTTTGATGAAATAATATTAGGACTAATTTTTATGGTGAAAATCACAATAAGGACTGTGGCGCTGGCGGAGGTTCGTGCTCTCTGATACCCCTTTTCCACCAAGCTGGTTCCAGGGCTGGTGCTAGTGCTGGTGCTAGAGCCGGTTCAAAATTGGTTCAGAAACCAGTTAAGAACCGTTTGCTTTTCCACAAACGCGTGCCAGCCAGAGAGCTACGTCAGCACGTCAGTGTATATGTCTGTATACGTTACGCCAGTTTCCCATAACAACTAGCGAACAACAATAAACTTACCAGGCTCTGTGGAGGTTTGTTCCATGGTTGTGTCCTCCTGCATAGACTCCAGCATGGCTGTGGCCGCATTCAATACCCCGGTAGCGCTGCACGCCGGTCGGTCCCCGAGAACAGCATCGAGCATTTTGTAATGCGGGCTGTTAAAACGTGACCGACCATTGCCACTACGGCCCAGCTCGGTCTTCTGGTCCCTATATTCTTACTTTATATATTCTTTATATATATATATTCTTTTCAATCTGTTTTTCGCTTACTCCAACCTCGTCTTTTTAAAAATGGCTCTCTTCCGTGTTTTTACTCTGCTAAGCCTGCCCCCACCCTGACGTAAGCGCGTAGCCCCCGACGTAACATGGTTCATTCTGCTGGCCCAGCAAAGAGTTGGTGCTTGCTAAGCACCGGTTTTGAGAGCCAGCAACTGGTGCTTAGTCTGTGGAAAACCAAAGAACTGGTGCTAAGCTGGCTCTAGCTCCGAACCAGCCCTGGAACCAGCTTGGTGGAAAAGGGGTATGAGTGCTTTTCTCACAGTGGCTTTAACAGGTAGATCACGCAATCAAGCAAAGGAGGACACGGTGAGGAGTTCCCCACTTAACTTAGTTAGGATTGAATGTTATTGGATTTGTTTCGATATCCAATATGCAGATATTTCTGAAGTCATTATCGCTGATACTAATAATTTCTGTCAAGAGCACAGCATTGTTACTTTATGAAAAGTGGCTTGTTGCTTTCAGTGTGGAACAGATATAAAACAAGAGAAAATAAAACTCTTAGGAAAGATGAAACTCTTGATTTTCAAATGTACCCAATGCAGTGCTAACAAGGGGAAGCATTATAGTAAATGTGTGTATTTTACTAATATTACTGTCAATATAATGTTGATATGTATGACCGATACATCGACCTGTTGTGTTTTTGATTGTGCTGTTTTGGTTTATCAACGTAAGCACTCACCTTGTGCAGCAGCTGATTCACTGTCTGTACTCACTCAGATCCATCCAGTCAAAACCCTTAAACACAGGCAGAGGTTGGAGATATGAGCGAGACAGCAGGGAGTGACTGCTTGTGCAGAGATTAGCATAGATGCTGTTTTATCAGATCTGGACTGCATTTCTTTAATAAATGAAAAACAACTCTAAAAGCACTTCCTGATAGAAAGGATATTTATGCTCCACTTTCCACATGTTTTGGTGAGTCTGTTTTATGTTATGGCCTTGTTTTGTATATTTGCACTGTGGCAGTAAAATCCACCTACTATATATCTGACTGGTCTGTATTCAATCTGATTAGACAGGAGAATTATATTTAACATCTGGTGTGCCTAGCTGCCAGAGTACATCTAACATTATTTAGAATGATTTAGACCAATGGTTCTTGACAAAGCGTGACTCAAATTGAGGATTTTTTTTCATCTTCTTAGATTTATTTAACCCTTTAGCTCCTATCTCAACTGTTTGGCAGAGGTCAATAAATGCAGGAATATTTCATTTGTTAAAGAACATAACATGTCATTGTTTGTTTCTATAAATGATTAAGGAAACAGAAACAGAAAAAGAACTAATATTTTCTATGTGTAGAATTTAAAAAGCTAGAAGTTATTATTATTTGAATAAATATCGTAACCATTTACTAATATGATGATGTTAATATTTAATCTGTTATTCATAAAACCTTCTTTTGTTTTTTAGTCAAGCTCAACATCATCTATTCTGAGTTATTTTTGCTATTTCATTTACAAATATTAACGCCTCTTTTAGTTTATTTTGTCCCAATTTTTTGTGCATTTCTATGCCATCACTGAATCAACTGTTGGCTTTTAAAACCTTTCAATCTCACATCAAGAAAATTTCTGGTTTTTGGTTTTGTTTGTAGTTTTCTTAGTTCCCTGAAGTGTTAACAGAATCAACCAAGGGTTTGATTCATCCTGTTTTTGAAACATTAAATATCACTGTATTTACTGATGACCTCTGCCAAACAGTTGAGCTGGTAGTTAAAGGGTTAATGAAAATATCGTGCAGTTTGTGCCTTGGATAGAACAGAATGTCACAGTATGCCAACAGAAATACTAAGCTAAATGGTAAACCAAAATTACAAGCAGGTTGCGACGCTAAAGAGAAATATTCAATTTTACAACCTATAAACTGCATTTTACAACCTGAAAGGTGCATCCAAGGGACAAAAGCTTTTAGGAGTATAAATGTAACTGCAACTGTGATCACCTGGCATAAGTGAAAACATACTGAACAGCTCTGTATTAATGATATTTATTCAGCAGCACTAAATAAGCCACTGATCTAGAAGCTGTTACACCAAACACAAAATATCTACCTCCTGGTCGATGTGGACTATTACTCCCGGTGGGTAGAGCTGTTTCCCCTCCGAAACGTCACTGCAGAGACCATCACACAGGCCCTGGTAAAAGACAGCTTCACCAGGTGGGGCATTCCTGACTACATTCTTTCTGACCGCTGTACCCAGTTCATGTCTTCCATCTTCAAAACTGTCTGTGATACCTGGAAAGTAGGCCACAAGTTAACATCAGCATACCACCCTCAAACCAATCTCAGTGAACGCATAAACAGGACTCTGAAAATAATGATTGCAACTTATGTAGGTGATCACCATAAAAACTGGGACAGACATTTACCTGAGTTCAGGTTTGCCATCAACTCCGCAGTTCAGGAGTCCACAGGAGTTTCCCCAGCCAAACTCAACCTCGGACGGCCCCTGAGAGGACCTCTTGATGTGGTTTTGCAGCCGAGGGATACAGCTCCTGATATGCCAGCTTATTCAAAGGCCACTCAGCTCCAAGACCTCACCATGCTCGTAAATAAAAATCTGATTTCTGCCCGGCAACGGCAGAAATGTAACTACGACAAACATCGAAGGGATATGGAGTTCCAGGACCAAGACAGAGTCTGGGTGCGAGCCCACCCAATCTCAAAGGCTGAAAAATCTTTTGCAGCTAAATTCGCCCCCAAATGGCAAGGACCATATCGAGTCGTAGAAAAGGTAAGCCCTGTAAACTACAAAGTTGTCCTTGAAGTCTCTGGGCGGGATCTCAAAGTCGTACACCTTTCCAAACTGAAACCCTGCTATCCCACAGCTCAAGTCTTGGAGGAGCAGGGAAGACAGCATGTCCTTAAGATCCTGAATGAAGAGACCGACGAGGAAGACTTCTTGGGCTTCACTGACTACTCTGATACAGAACCTACAACTAGGCAACAGCCTATTTTAACAGACTCAGAGCTTTCGTGCACAAATGGGACATAAAAAAGTCCAACTTCTGAGAAGTAGCTTCAAAAAGACTTTAAAGATGTGGCTTTAGCTAAGTACCTATACTTATTGCTGAGTATCTACTTATTTTCTCTGCTTATTGTAGCAACATCTGCACTTTAATCTACTTGTGCAACAATAACTGACCATGCTTGGCGACGACCTCTTACTTCTGTAACTTTTCTATCTGTCTGTCTGTCTGTCTGTCTGTCTCTAACAAACACTGGACTATTGAAATTATTGCCAATTTTGTTGGCACTCCATTGAACTTCAAACTGAAAACCCAGGATTTTTGTCATTAGATTTTGTTTTCCCTGGCGAAGGCCACTTTTGGGTCATGATCCACTAGTTGAGAATTACTGATTTAGAAAGACCAAACTGGTACCAAGTGAAACAAGGTAAGGGCGCTGAAGTTACTGAAAAATTGTCTGTCCTCTCTTTGCAGTCCGACGGCTCGGTTAATATTGTGTTTGTAATGAAGATATTTGATTGTGACTCTTGGGTTGAACTCGACAGCCTTAAAGAGCTCTGCTCATGGCGTCCAGGCTTTCATGTCAGCATGTCATTACAGTAAACATGAATAATTGACACAGCTCAGCTCTGATAAAATATTCATAGAAATTTATCAGCTGAATTTGTTATTTGTGCTCAACAAACATCACACCTCTGGAATGAGCTATTATTAGTCTTGAATTATGCACAAATAATCTTTTATACATGACACCATCTATTATTTATTAATTGTGGTGTTTTTCAACATAATAGAAAAAAAGAGTCTCCAGGGCGAAGCTGGGTGCTTATTATTATCACATTTCACTAATCTGAGCTGCTGGAGTAGGTCTTGCTGTATTAATCAACATACTTAATGAATTATGTTTGAAACAGGTTTTATTATTAGCTCAAGGCTGGAAACATTTGTCGCTTCAGGCTTGGAAAACTCAAAAAGCTGTAATTTTTAACATCACATGCTCTTTTTTGAGCATGTCATTTCTGACTGAGCTGTATGAACAAAAGTGGAAAAACTCAAAAGACTGCAAAGTGAAGAACTTTCAGCAGTTGTTTTTCAAGAGGAGTCTTGTTTTCTGGGACATAAGTATTCTAACTTCTCCCTCGAGTTGCTGATTATAATTCAACTTTTACATTTCAGACAAAAAGCTCTGTGCATTAACTGGATTTAAAAGCTTCATCTGACCAAATGAACTGATTTACCCACATATCATGCATCAATCAGCAAAGAAATGACGATGAATGGACATCCATTACAGCCCACAGCATGTTTTCAGCTGTGGCAAGTCTGAAGTATGACGGCAGGAAGGACAAGAGGAGGAAGTGATTGCTGCTGTCTGTGGTGTTACTCTGGGGAGACCATTTTGTTCTGCAGTGTGGGCTCGCACACTTTCTCTTCTTGGGCTTTCCAGCACATCAGCCATTTCACATCTTTCCTCGAAGCATGCTGTTATTTTCACTGTGAAAGTCTGAGAGATCTAGGCCATTACCAGTCCATCACTTTGTGGGCACTTCACAATGTAAGATTTACAGGAAGCAACAGAAAAACTGAACCAAACTTGTTAAATTCTAGTCTTTTGTCCTGGTGATATTTTTGTCAAATTGGGCATGAGATGTTGTGTTTGTCTCACTAAATCATTGAAGTCTGCATCCGTGGTTGTTTGACCAGAGTGACTAGTGGACTTAGAAAAGTACCTGTTGCGGTTTGTTACTTTGACAGGATCACTCGAAAAATGATCAAGGGAAATTGATGACATTTCCTTTATATGTCAGAAATGGTAACTTTGCAGAGCAGATGAACCTGCCTGATTCATTGTGTGAAATCCTACAGGACCATAGCTGTCAAGTCTCCTGTTTTGGCCGGTAAACTACTGTATTTTACCCCTCTTTTCCGCCATCCTCCCGTATTACTATTTTCCCGTAATTCTCCCGTATTGAAAAAAACATTCCTCTGCCTCTGCTCCTAACTGAACACTGTCATTAGCCTCGCGAGAAATTCCACCTGCAGTAGCCTGGGTGGCAGCTGTCGCGAGGTTAGTGCCGACAACGGGAACAAACCTGGGACAACAGAGGAGAGAGATGGATGGATGTGAGGAGGGAGAAGGCATTCCTGCCAAAAAAACAAAGAAGTCTTGTAAATATCTCGAAAAATGGGACAGCAAATTTACTTTCCTAAAGAGGAGCAGGATGGGGTACAGTCACGTTGGGGTGGTGGGACAGCTCACAGCAAGCGCTGGAAAATTTCCCTTATTTTCAAATCCAAAACTTGACAGGTATGTACAGGACCATCTTGCTAACCTCCATTGTTCAACGCCTTCACCGGCCGAATGCTTAATGGCCCAGTCAGGTGAAAGAGACAGACGTGATGACAGCTGGAAGTAACTACATATTTGAAAACAATGGCGGCTTCTGTCTCTCAAACTTTCCAGCACAATGATTAAATCTGTGAACAAAGTTCATAGATCAGTTGGCAGGGATAAACCCATGAGGAGACGAGGGTAAAGTGAGAGCTCAGGAGATGTCCACACAGAGACAAATTCAAGTGTGTCAACACGAGTCTTTCATCTTATAGGCGTTTTGTCCACACAGACTTGGTATTTTGGGTGTACTATTTTAAAATCAGGTCTCAGAGTGGATAAATCTGAAAACCCTGGCCTTGCATTTCCATTTGTACACTGAATTTGCACATTTTCAGAAACAACATCAAAACCACACCACTCCCTTAAACTTCCTGTGCAAATCCTCACAACTACAGAATCAATGGCGGGATACAGTATTGCGCTTGTGCTGCGTACGCTACCAAGCTTGTTCTGGCTTCAACAGCAAAATCATTTGCTCCTCTACGACCACCGTGAGCAACAACAGGACAAGAAGGACAGCAGTTGCCAGTTTGTTTACATTTCTCCATCTTCTCTGGTTTTGTGTTTGTCTGCAGCAGCATTACAGCATCCCTGACAGGCCCGGCTTATGAACTACTGCGTTTTCAGTGTTTTTGTGTGAATGTTAAACAGTATCCAAACATTTGAGGCATTGAAAGAGGATGCATTAATCATTTCATTGATCACATAATTAATATGAATTTAAATTTGGAGTAAAGATCAGAATTCCTCATGAGCTGCAGAGCTTCATGCAGTTGTTGGAGAAGCTGAATTATAATAGGTGTAAAGAAATCATTTACCACTTAACACAAAGACAGAAGCATATGAAGGAAAACTGGTTTAA
Source organism: Scarus forsteni (assembly GCA_036419115.1). Classification (NCBI taxonomy): domain Eukaryota; kingdom Metazoa; phylum Chordata; class Actinopteri; order Labriformes; family Labridae; genus Scarus; species Scarus forsteni. The sequence continues at coordinate 12,425,417 of JAZDUH010000157.1, read as the reverse complement.
TTGAGATCTTGTTAAAACCCAAATTACGCACATATATTCAAATCAAGTATGATTGTGCTGCTGAATCGTATGTTAAAGCAAACTTACCAAGAAGTCAGATGTTTGGTAATTTAGAGCAAGAATCTTTCCTCTGGCTGTTTAAGAAGGCAGTTTTAAAAACATCCCAGAGGAACACAGATGGGTAATTTTGTGGTTTGTGACATAATGATTGAGTCTTATTTTCTTTCGACATGATTTAAGAGCAGCTATGCTAAATAAAATGCATAGTCAAAATCCTTTTGGAGCTCTAGTATCTGCAGATAATTGCTTCAAAAGCTAAATTAGTCTCATATATTAGCATCCAGCTTGGCATTTTTTCCATGTCAATTTCAATGTGCAAGTACCAGCTTCTAAAGAAAATGGATGTTATGTCAACAGTAAATGAGTATTTGTGGCTTCTAAAATGGCAGATAAAGCCTGATTTTACTGTCACTGTTGAAAAAACTGAGGAAGGCTGTTATCCAAATTAATGTACTTGTGCTGGGAATATTTTTTATGTATGACAAAAAAAAATAAAATGAATGACTAACACATGTTATATGGACATTAATATGCACTAGGACTGCTCAATTATATTAACTGCAATAATGTTGATGGATGTTGGTATTGGAATTATAGGACATGATTACTTTCTGATATTACATCACTCATCACATCCAGTTATTGAAAACTCGACACACAATCTTAAACAGTTATCCTTACTATGAGAAAATAAGTAGTTAATTACACAAAATATAAAAAATGCAAATTTCTTTAACTACGGTAAAGCATTGTTTTTAAAGGTCCATGGTTTTATAAGAATTTATGCCCTAAATTATTTCAAACTCGTCATTTCAGCAGGCAACTCTTTGGATCAGGATTCCACGTTTTGCAGAGTTACATGTTAAAGAAAAACAGCATGATCCATTTTGCAGTTCATACACATATGCGAGGAAACAATCAGATGCCAGCTAATGAAGCCAAAGTTGACGGCTTCTGGGCATGCTCAGAAGGTCTAAACTCATACACAGCATAATGTGATCTAGTCTGAATGATTTTAGTCAGATTGGAAAAAAAGGAACATAACTAGACAGAATGAAAATTTTTGGTTTCTACAGCTTTCACATTGTTTATAGAATGAAGTAGAACAATATACTCACCCAGAAGGCTTTCCTGATCAAACAGTGCTTCAGGAGATATTTAGATCCAAAATCGAGCAGCGGACATCCGTATAATGGTAGCACACGGGGCATACATAGCGCCACTCCTAAAACTGCATTAATTGTCCACAAACTCATTAGTTTCACCAATATTTCATCATGGTCCGCTCGCGCTACTCCTCCAAGACAGTCCGGGGTCGCTCCACCCATGTTTTTGTGACTGTGCTGACCTCTGAACTGGAAACTTTCTTTACGGCTGCCGCGCATGCGCAGTACGGCTTCCTCCTTTCGATGAGCTCCTCATCTGTAAACTCTGGCTCAAAGCTGTAAGGACACCCATCATATTCAAAGTTCTCGTCCACAACATCTTCATCCGATAGATATTCGTCCATTTTGCACAAAAGTGGAAGAAGAAAGTTGTTGAGTAGCTGGCAGTCGCCCCTGAAACAATGAGCCGTACTGCGCATGAGCGACGGCCGTAAAGAAAGTTTCCAGTTCAGAGGTCAGCACAGTCACAAAAACATGGGTGGAGCGACTCTGGAATGTCTTGGAGGAGTATTGGAGTGGACCATGATGAAATTGTGTTGAAACTAATGTGTTTTTGGACGATAAATGCAGTTTTAGGAGCCGCGCTATACATGCCCTGTGTGCTACCATTATACGGATGTCTGCTGCTCGATTTTGGATCAAAATATCTCCTGAAGCACTGTTTGGATCAGGAAAGCCTTCTGGGTGAGTATATTGTTCTACTTCATTCTATAAACAATGTGAAAGCTGTAGAAACCAAACTTATCCTTTAAGTTAAAAGTCAAATTGAAACCTGCTCATCAGCCACTGTACACCTTTCAAAAAGATTTTGGTTTGATCATCTCACAGATAGTCTGATCTTATTTTGTCTACAATGTGACACATCTTAACACTGCACAAGATGTACTTCCCTTAAACTTGAGTGAAATGTAATCATTGTATTTTTTCTTGACTTAAGAATAGTTTACTAGCCTGAGCTGAAGTTGTTGTTGAATAGACAGGAAAATTACACCTTACAGTACATCTTTATAATCAATCTAGTGCTAACAGACTTCCTCTGCCAACTTTCAATGTCTGTAAATAATGAGAAAACCAAGATAACTTATAAGAAATCAAATCTTAATATGCAGGGCACTAAAACAGATGGAAATATTACATGAAAATACATTTTTGCTGCAGCTTTAGAAGAATTTCTAAGGTTACAGACTTCTGCAATCACCTCTGTTATGATTGAATTACTACTAGAAAATAATGAAATAAGGTCTGAGCTATAATCAACTAGAATTATTCCCAGGTCAAAAAAAAAGATACTGGGGAGACGGGAGACATTGCAGTCTGCCACCCGTGGTACTTTTTATCTCCTCTTCTCATCAGGTACAAACTATTTGTCCCCTTTCTCAGGAGGGCACCTTGTACTCATAAATTACTGGTGCGTAAGTGTGTAGTGTGTGTTTTCAGAGCAGAGAGGCACCCTGTCTGTGACCGTGTGTGTACTCACTCAAAAGTAGGTAAATTTGCGTGTCTCTATCTGCCCATCTGATCGGGCGGGAGGCTATTAAAAGAAGTACATGCTGTGCAGATGCCCTTTCCACCATGGCAGGACCTGCTCTTAGTGTCACCTTTGCAGCAGTGACTGACAGCGTCGAGGGGAGAGGGGGAGGGCCCGCCCGCTCCTCAACGCAGGACCACCTGTCAGAGTCAGCAGGCTCACAACGGATGATGTTTAAGATCAACTTGGGGGCAGTGGACTACACTTCAAGGATGTACGCTTCATAAACTCAATGGAGGAGCATTCATTAGCTCCATTAGCCTGGACTTTAAAGGGTAACAGTGGCATTGACCTGGATAGAGTGATTTCTGTGGGATTCATCGTTCACTTAATGTCCCGGAGACCAATCTATCCCCTGGGGCCTGACTTATCAACTCTCTTTCCAGCTGATGGCCCATGTCTGCTTTTTTGGGGCCATTTGATTTGCTTTCAGTCACTGCCACAAATCCTCACGTCTGAAGTCCCAGTGTCTACCCATTTCACATGGGTTGCATTGCCACACACATGATGTCACTTTGTTGGGGTATTTCCTGGGGAAAAGGCGGTCCCCTGCTTCCACAAGATGCTCAGTGAAGCAGGAAATTGAAAAAGGTGGAGCACCAGATTTATAGCCCATCACCTTTATTAAGCCTTGTTTGCACAGACAGAAAAGTGAGCGTGTTCATTTCACGCTTAAAGTTACAAGTGTCAGCTGTACCCACTTCCTGCTTAACTATGAAAGGGAGCAGAGGCAGAACTGCTGTTTTTGTCATAAGCCTTTAAACAGACGGGGCAAATCACCAGGGGTGTGAAAGGAGCGGTGCTGAGAGGGCTGCGGCGCCCCTTGAAATCGGGCACAATTAAAAGCATCAGCTCCACTTGACTCAGCTCATCCCTGCATTACTTAATGAGGACCTTTCATACAAAAAAAAACATGCTGCACAAAGTGCTTCACAAAAAAACTGTTGCAGAGGAAACACCAGGGGGAAAACAGAGGTAAGAGAGTGATTAAAACATTCAGAGCATGACAAATTCAGTGTAGTAAAAAGCACTGGGAGACTTGGGGTGCTTTTATACCTAACATGTTTCACACGAACACAACAATCAGGCAGACTTTTTGCTTGGACCTCTGCTTTCAATCAAACTCAGGAAAAGTCTGATTATCTGAAGGTCCAAAAATCCATTGTACCTGATTATCATGTGGTGTGAGGGGTGTTAAGTCATTTAGAATTTTAAGTTAAGTCAGTTCATTTATCCTCCCAGAAGAGGATCAGGGCTGCCCTGACTGGTGCACCGAGGACAGCCGAGCACGGCCTCTGTGTTTTGTCACATGGACCACAGCAAAGAATAGAGTAGCTGTTTATTGTCATTGTACAACTGGCATACAGCAAAAATAGAGAGAGAGTGCCCCCCCCCAAATAAAATAGAATTTTAAAATAATAGAATAAATTAAATACAACATGACAGTTGAATGCAGTGTTAATTTTGTTGACTAATTATTTTCAGCCTAATTTCATCGACAACCTCTTCTAAAGAAACCTCGACAGCAGAGGTGTGGACTCGAGTCATGTGACTTAGACTCAAGTCAGACTCGAGTCACAATTTTGATGACTTTGGACTCGACTTGACAATATCATCATAGACTTGCAACTCGACTTGGACTTTGACATTAATGACTCGGGACTTGACTCTGACTTTAGTCTGATGACTTGAAAATACTTGAAATTTTCAGTAAGACTGTTGAATAAAATGTGCTCCCATTCAAAGTATTCCACTAAGTGACTGATTTTTGTCATTTCCAGCAAGACAGTATTTTTTCCCACAGGATCTGCCCCATTGAATGCATCTATTAACATCCAAACAGGGTTTAGAAGAATAAACAAAGAGGGTGTGGATTACACAGTTACTTCACTGCGTGCAAGACTGCAGGAGTGCAGGAACAACCCAGAGATGCTGAACCATGCTACAGAGGATAATTTCATTTGCATTCACAAACTACGATGTCATAAACAAAAAACGAATTGCCGTTTGCAAAACCTGCAGCGTGAGAATAACAGATGGAGAGGCAACGACGTCAAACTTTGTTCGGCACCTGAAGCTGCACAAAGAAAGCTAAGTTGGTCTGGTACCTGTTGTGAGATCCTTTTGGGTAACTTTAGCTTAGCATCCGTTATATGCACATACGGTATCGCTCGTAAACTCGACGTGGCTCAAAACTGAGACTGATGTTAACTGAAGATAATTGTGTTGTTTTTTTTGTTTCTTTTTTTGGTCAACGGTGCTTATGACTTGGAAGGACTTGAAAATTTTAAGCCTATGACTTGAGACTTGACTTGCACGTCTTTACTTGAGACTTGACTCAAGACTTGGGTTTAAAGACTTGAGACTTACTTGAGACTTGCAAAACAGTGACTTTCTCCCACTTCTGCTTGACAGTAACTAATAAAAACAAGTGCACATTGACAAAAAATAAAACTAAGTTAATTGACTTTCTTTGTCAGATAAAAGCTAGACTAAAATGTTTGACGGAGACTTAATCCAGTCAGAGCTAGTTTGGTCATGTAGAAAGTAGAGACAGGTTAGGAATAGATCAAATCACAGCTACTTTGGTTGTGTGGAAAGGTTGGATGAGTTAAGGCCCCATCCACATGAAGACAAAATGCTTAACAGTTTCAAAAATGATCGTTATAAAGACGAAGTCGTCTCAGAAAATGTGTGCGTCTCCATGAATGCTCTCAATACGCATGAAGACTCCGTAAAACACATGCCAGACCTCTAGGGGGGGGTTTGACGATATGACGGAAATAGACAAAAAAGCAGTGGGCATGCGCACTTGTGGCAAAAGTTGTAAACAGAGATTGTGATGAAGTGATCATAAAGTTCTGTAATCTGCCCTCGATAATTGTTTGTTCAACTCGGTGGCGATTGAAAAGAAGGAGATTTTGCTGCAACAGGGATAGTTGGGTCACTAGCTTCATCAGCACATATGCTACACAGTACGCCGCCATTGTTGTCGTTGTTACCGCGTGTGGCGCATGCGTGTCAATGACGATATGAAACTCTGACGTAAGCATATCTGAAAAGTTATGGAGAGCCAGTAATCATGGAGCTGCGTATACGGCATTTCAAAATCTTTCCACTCTGGAACCTGGTTTCAAAAATGATCGTTTACAGACCCCCAAAAAATTTATGCGTTTAGACCTCGGTTTGGCTTCGTGTGGATGGGGCCTAAGAGGGACTTCCAATCACAGCTGCCTTGACATCCTGGTGGTGTGAAAAGTTGGGGAGTGATCCAATAACAGCTACTCTCTTTATGAACTGATTTATTCATGTAGAGCAGGTTCACTGTTTTGTTGTCAGTTCTGGTATTGTAACTGAGATGCTCTGCCAGGTAGCCTAAATAAAGGTGACAGCATTTCACGCAAAAGTTTAATTTGTTTGTGTTAATAAATCAGTCAAACTTTACTATCATTCAGTAAATGGCTATTAGATATTTCATATTATTCAAGTGAAACAAAATTATTTCAGAAATTCAAGAAAACAAAAAAAAAGGCATTACACTTTACACTTCATATTTTATTTGACTAAATTTACAACCGATGTTAACAAAAATGGCAAATTTTATCAACTAAAACTAAAAAATAAATGACTAAATTGGGTGGCACGGTGGCACAGCAGGTAGTACACGTGCCTCACATCAAGAAGGTTCCTGGTTCGATTCCCGGGTCAGATAGAGGGCCTTTCTGTGTGAAGTTTGCATGTTCTTCCCATGCATGCGTGGGTCCTCTCCGGGCACTCCGGCTTCCTCCCACAGACCAAAAACATGCTCATTAGGTTGATTGGTCACTCTAAATTGCCCTTAGGCATAAGTGTGAGTGTGAATGGTTGTCTGTCTATGTTGCCCTGTGATCAACTGGCGACCGACCCCGAAAGGGATAAAAGGGTATAGAAAATGAATGATAAATGAATAAATTATAAAGAAAACAAAAAGATTTTTTAGGCAAAATACTAAAATTTAAAATGAATTAAAAAGTTCTGTTTAAATGAACACTTGTGGAATGGCAAGAATATATACAGACATAAACATGATGTACATAAATATTGCACTTGGTTGGATTGTTTTACTTGAAAAGCCAATCAGACAGCAAACAGCTGAAGCAGAGAGCAAGAGAGTTACTGCAAAGCGTAAAGTTTGACTTTAAAATGGAGGTCCAAGTTGTTGGTTTGTTTACAAAAACACAGGCATATAGACAGTGTTACATATAAATCATCTATAACAAAATGATGAGGAGGGGAGCTGCATAGAAATCACAACCACCAAGGATGTAAGAGGTAGCTAACAACTTATGCTTCATCATTTTCTTTTGGCAACTTTTTCATTTGTTCATTTTTCAAAGAACACAACACAAAACAATATAAATACAAACATGAACAACAAACAAGAGGTTGGTATGCGTGTTACAGGTATAAGTAGTTCTTACTTTCACACTCAAGCCCTTGGGCATATACTTCTCTTAATAATGATCACACACAAGCCATTTTTCCATTTTCAAGCTCCAATCTTTCCATTTCGTAAATTTTATGTATAATTTCCAGCCATGTGGTTTTTATTGAAGGTTCGATTCACAAACATTTGCCAGTGATGGCTTTCTTACAACACACCAGATTATCTTTAATAAGTACTAGTCTATGTGTGGAGCAGTATAAGGTCATTTATGTAAATATAATTTGTTAGTCCAACTCACCATTCATTTTCTTATGAGTCTCTGCTTCAATCTCCCTGCAATATGATTTTATTTTTGAACATCCCCAGGAAATTTGAAAACGGTTGTCATGAGAGGTTCCACATTGTCTCCAACAAAAGCCCCAGCTCTGTAGACCTGTCATCTTTGAGGTTATAGAAAAATCCTACAAGGTTTTTCCAACTAAACTCTCTGAGGCTCCTTGAGTTTGCAGTCGTAGTCTGAGTCTCACACATCTCTCTCCAATCCTCCTTTGTAAGTTGAATGCCAGATTCTTTCTCCTTTATTCTTTCTTGGTCATCTTCAGTGGAATATTGTTCATCAAAGGGTCTAAAATAAGTAAATTGGTAAATGCACAACACAGTGAGCTTATCAGTGTGCTCATATATACAGTAGCTGAACGTTTTCACCAAAATAAAGTGATTCAACAGCACATCCTAAGCTTGAAGCACCCTTTTCATGTATTGATGTTGCAGGTTCTATGAAACACATGGAGGTCATGAAATGTTCCAGTGCACACAAACAGATCAATCTGTTTCTCTCTCTGTAATCTCAATGATAACCAGTTGCCAAGTCCAGAGGTCATGTACAGACTGCAGATATCCTTCATTAGTCTTTTATGGGCGAGGCACGATGATGGACACTAATGTTAATCCGAGGTTTAGGATTTAGATTGACTAATTCAGAGTTAAAATTCTATACTGACAACTATATCTGATTTTTATACAACCAGTTGCAACTTTTTTTTAGACTCCATTTCCAAGGTTTGGACATTGGGTGGCATGGTGGTGCAGCAGGTATTTCCCATTCCTCTGGTCTCCATGTCCGTCAGACCCTTTCTGTGTGGATTTTGCATGTGTGCACTCTGGTTTCCTCCCACAGACCAAAAGCATGCCCATTAGGCTGAGTAGTACTTCGAGTTGTCCTTAGGCGTGAGTGGGATCTTGGGGTGCTTGTTTGGCAAAGTGGTAGACAACCAGGCACGACACATAGGCTTCTTCCAGCCCAGGTTTGAATCCAGTCTTTGGCCAGTTTGCAGAGCATCTTCCCCCAATCCTTAAGAAAAGGTACACTGTAAAATCCAATTAGTTATAATTACTTAAAAAAAGCATGCAAACCGGTTGCACTTAAAAAAAACAAGTGCAGAGAACTAGTTAATTTTAGTTGTACTAACTAGCACTTCCTTTGTAGAGTACACTTACAAATGAGTTTAAGCAACTAAAATAATCAAGTAGAGTGTACTTGATATCCTGCAAACTTCAGGCCCCTGTCCACCCCGGGAATCAAACCAGGTACCTTCTTGCTGTTAGGAACATGCACTACCTGCTGCGCCACCATACCACCATGCAAACTCAACTCCAAAAATCTGAGTGGTTCAAAAATCACACAAGTGAGCTTAACTATTGCGAGTGAGCTTAACTAAAAAGTATTTTGCATTTATTTTGCATTTTTACACATGCAAGTGATTTTTACTTAATAAATACTAGTCATAAAGGCATATTTTTGTTAACTTAGTAAAGTTAACTCATGTTTGCAAGTCAAGGCAGCTATTGGATTTTACAGTGTACGAGAGTGAGCTTGAATAGTTGTCTGTCTCTCTGTGTGGCCCTGTGATTGGCTGGCAAACAGTACAAGGTGTGCTCTGCCTCTCGCCCAGTGTCAGCTGGGACAGGCTCCAGGCCAGTGCTAATTTTGATAGCACTTTTTGATTTAGTTTTAGTTTTAGCCTCTTGCCTAAAATGTCTTTAAATTTTATTTGTAATTTAGTCAGCTAAATTGTTTTAATTTTACTCTAGTTTTATTTGATGAAATTTAACATCATTTTAGTTCACATACTATGAATTTGGTTGACTGAAAATATGAAGTGTAAAGTGTAAGGCATTTTTTTAACGTTTCCTTGAATTTCTTAGGTCAATTTTTACACTTGGATAATATGAAATATCTAATAACCCTTTACTGAATACTTGTAAAGTTGGACTGTATAAGTGAACAGAAACAAATTAAACTTTTGTGTGAAATGCAGTCACCTTTATTTAGGCTACCTCGCAGAGCATCTCAGTTACAATACCGGAACTGACAACAAACAGTGAACCTGCTCTACATGAATATATCAGTTCGTCAAGAGAGCAGCTCTGATTGGATCACTCCCCAACCCATACAACCCCACGAAGCTAAGGCAGCTGTGATTGGATGTCCCTCATAACTCATCCAACCTTTCCACACCACCAAAGTTGCTGTGATTGGATATATTCCTAATTTGTCCCTACTTTCTACATGATGAAAATTAGATCTGATTGGATTATGTCTCTGTCAAACGTTTCAGTAACTGCCTCGTTTTCCTCAGGGGAAAAAAGGTTGTAGACAAAAAATATGCTTGAAGTAATTAGTCAAAAACCCTAACCCCCCAAAAGAGTATCAATCAATCAATCAAACTTTATTTATATAGCACTATTAATATAAAAAAACGTAGCACAATGTGCTTCACAAACAGATAATTAAAAGAAATAAAATGAATTATGACCCAGACCCACCCACTCTGCAATCCATAAACAGTATTGATAAAATGAATCATAAATAAAAGACAATAATAAAGCAGGAAAATTGTTGTACCCAGTACGTACCTGGAAAAACGCTAAGGCTAAAAATGAGTAAACAGTGGAGGTTAGGTTAAAGTACTGCATACAATATTTTATGAAATGAATGGTAGCACTTTATAATACGGCCCACGTCTTACAGTGTAGTTTCCCGTCTCTTACGAAGTAGTTTCCTCAACTGTTCGGGTAACTGTCACACATGTACCATGGCCTTTTTTCTGGTATCTATGGGGTATTACACTCGCGTCTCCTGGAGTCTTAAAGTGTAGTTTCCAGTGTCTTACCACGTACTTATCAAATCAGTGTAATTTTCCTGGACATATGCTTTTACTGCTTTTACATATGCTTTTACTGTGCAAACCTTGATGTGCCACTTCCTCTTAAGAATCAGCATGGATACAGATTATGTAAACCAATGATGAACTTAAATGCTGTAATGTATTGATGAGTATGTGTTTCACATAATAATGACAAGACATGCAGACATGTTGTCATTATGTCTTGTCAACATCAGCCTGGTTCCAGATGTTGACCAGTAGTTACAGGTCAAGTAGTGGGTAGTTACACAGTAATTAAAGCCAACAAATGTTCACTTTATAATCAAGCCCGGTTCCAGATATCGACCAGTAGTTACAGGTAAAGAAGTGGGTTGTTGCAGTGAAAGTACTGGATAGTTAGTAAGCAAAGACAAGTGTTAATGGCTGGATACTTTAAAAGGTAAATTATGTGGTGTGTGTGTTTAAAAAAATAACGATATTTTATTCATCTGCATGTCTTGTCATTATTATGTGAAACACATACTCATCAATACATTAAAGCATTTACGTTTATCATTGGTCTACATAATCTGTATCCATGCGGATTCTTAAGAGGAAGTGGCACGTCAAGATTTGCACAGTAAAAGCATATGTCCAGGAAAATTACACTGTTTTGATAAGTACATGGTAAGATAGGGGAAACTACACTTTAGGGACTCAAGGAAACGCGAGTGTATCTACCCCATAGATACTGCAAAATGTCATGGTGCATGTGTGAGAGTTACTGGAACAGTTGAGGAAACTACACATTAAGACATGGAAAACTACACTGTAAGACAGCAGCACTTACACTTTAAGACAAAAGTGCAACTACTACACAGGTTCCGCGAAATGACGTGTACTTTTTGGAAAGTTACCCTCAAAGTTGAGGTAGCTACACTGTAAGAGACGGGAAACTACACTGTTAGACGCGGGCTGTATCATAAAGTGCTACCAAATGAATTAAACAATAAAAAAATAAATGTTAATGAATTAAAAGATAAAATAATACTAAAGTGAAGCTAATAAGAATAAAAGCACTGTAATGTGATTCAGGTAAAAGCCAGAATTAAAAGGTAGGTCTTGAGTTGAGTAATGGATGAATGGATGGATTTGACTCCATTAAGAGTAACTGCACTTTATCAGCACCAGAGTTTTAACTCCTCTTGATTTTCAGTGTTGAAACATTTCTTTTACGGGCTCCATCTTAAAGTGACTTCTGGTGTCCGTGCATATTACTGAACATAAATGGATGTGTGAAGTTGTGCGATTTAAACATCAGCTAACAGAAGTAATAGGAATTGATGCTGGCAAAGAGGTTAAAACTGCCTTCTTATCCAGAGGAATCAACCTTAGTATTAGTGGGATTAGATTTTCTCTAGTACCTAGAGTAATAAGTACATTCTGGACTCTGGGGTGAGAATATCCTGCTTCCCTTAATAGTAGTGGCATTGTTAATATTTCCTTCCTTTTTCTAGAAATGCAGGCATATTTGACACATTCACACAGGCTGCAGACGTGATTATGAACAGGCGGAAAATAGCCAGCTGCTACAACAGCCTGAATCAACATGGGAGTTCTTGGAGGGAATGACCAGTTCCCCCCGCAGTGACCCTGGCAGCTCTTACAGCGACCTGAAAAACACACTAAAGCGAGAACTGTGGGACTCGGAAACAGCAGGTTGGGAATATGTATGCATACTGTGAACTGTGGGGATGACTATAGCACCAGGGCTGTGCTGCATGAGACAAAAAAGTGGGTCATGCAAGCACATCTTAAGGGACTGCTGTGAAATTCTAAAAACTCATTTGCTGGGAATTGAATTTCTAATGATACTAAATGAAAATGGAGCTGTGAAAGTGTTCCACTCCTGCGCGAGCCCCACTTTCTACAACCCCACTGAGACAGCCAGGCGACACGGGAGGCTAGTAAAGGCGCGGCTTATGGAAATGAATGGCACCATGTGAAAATCACATTTCATTGTGCTTTATTAAACTTTGCGGCTGCTTGATGAGGCCCACGGCTCTTAGATATGATGTCATTAGTTTACAGTGTGGGGGGGATGGGAGTTTTACATCTTCATTTTCATATACAGTAAACATTTAAGAGTGCGAGTTGATGGCAATAATAGCCTGGAAGAAATTCGTAGTGAAGGTTTAGCACTTTAACTCACATGTGCACTTACAAAATCCCCTCAGTTATGGGTTGTACAGTAGAGTGGGCAGCTTTATTGGGGCAACAGGGCCGGCACTTAACAGTTATTGATTAAGGGATGAGCAATAGCCCGCCCAGTGGTTCCCGTCCTGGAGTGTTCACTGAAACTCACCCACTGTAACCTCCTCTGATCTCCAGGCTGACGCTTTCTGTAAGGGATCAGTTCTGTTTGGTTCAACTAATGATTTTCTTCATCATTGATCGTTTTTCAGATTCACTGGTTCGTTTGGTCGATAAAATGACTGAAAAGAGGGAGGAATAGCCCTTCACAATGTCCACATGTGGAGACAGATTATGACTTCAAATGATGTGTTGAGTCTGGAACTGCTTGATACATGCAACAATTTTCTAAACAATAAAATTGGACATAAAACACACAATGCTTGCATATTTTAGTTGCCAGGAAAATGTTAGGGGGAGTGCAAAAATGTTTTTATGCTCCAGATTTCCCAAAAACAATGTTTAACATGACTAAAGAACAAATTTCCTGAACACACATCACCGTTTCAAGTTTTTAGTTTGGATTACACTGAATAAGATAAATGTCAAAATAAAAAGTTTTGTATAGTTGTTATATGACATTGCAGTAATTGGACTGAAATACACCCAAATAAACATGCTGATGCAGATTTCACAGTTTAAGTGCTAAAAGAAAGTATTTTCTGCAGATTTGGAATACCTGAAATTATCTATTCAGATAATGGTACACACCTTACTGCACAAAAAGTAAAATCTCTGCCGAAAGAATTAAGAGTGCAATAAAAATTACATTCATTTTTCACATTAATAAAACAGTTTATCCCATTGATAATGATCGGACCCCTGAAGCGGTTGTAGATTGTGTAAATAGTCCGGTAGTGAACATTTTAGCATTTCTGCAGCAGTTCTTGTACACATGTAAATGGTGAAAATGTTGCATATTGTGACATTACCTCGGGGAACGGCTGGCTCAGAGTGTGGTGCTATTGTCCCAAATTGTTGTTTCCCTGGTCCACATCGATCCACCCTGAAAGGACTTTTAAGAAATCTTTACCTTGGCAGGGGTTTGCCAAAATATGTTATTAGTGACCTGAAATGCCCTCTGCATGTGGACGAAAGGCCAACAGCCCCTGTATCTCAAGGCCAATTTCACACTGCAGGTCTTAAAGCTCAATTCTAATTTTTTGTTGAAATTATTATTTTTTTTTTGGTGTTGTTATCGTTATAGTTTAAATGTGACTGTCATCAGACTCCAGCATGAACTGTCTATGACCCTGAAGTGACCTTCATGCACTGAAGACGTGATGCCACACGCAGCATGTTTACTGATGTCAGTGCGGATGCTACTCATCATTGAGTGTATCAGTTTTGAAGTCAGTGTGCAATTGGAGCAGACAAAATGATAAAAGGAGAGAGCACACATTCTGATGAGGACTTTTTGTGGAGCAGCTGCGTCTGCTCAGAGGTCTGTGTGGATGCAGGAGTGGTGGATTGTGACATTAGGGGCTTAACTGACAGAGTTCATTCATAAATCATCCATTGTTTACATTACATCCTCCATGTCTTGCCTCCTCTGGCTCAGATTTATGAAGCCTGCTTACACTGCAGGCTTAAGTGGCTCACTTCTGACTTTTTGGCCCATATGTGACTCATATCTGATGTCCAAATGGCACAAATCTGGTTTCAGGCAAGTCAGAGCAAGATACAAAATAAATGGACACATCTCTCTGTATAGAAGGCCATCGTTTGAATATCTGCTCTAGTTTTCTCAATCATCTTCTTCTCCTCATCACTGTCATAATTTTGTTGCTCTGGTTGCACAACAACCTCAAAACTGATACACACGCCAACATGTGCAGCATCAGTGTTTGTTGCTGCCTGTGCTGTTATGTCTTATGCTGTGCATGTGGGTCACTTTTGGGCCATTGACGGTTTATACTAAAGTCTGATGGTGTCACATTTAAAGTGGAATGTGAACAACCATGCAAAAAAAATCTGATTTCAACAAATAACCCAAATTGAGAATAAAGACCTGCAGTGTAAACGTCACCTGTGACAGCCTGGCTCGCAGAATAGTGTCAGGTCGAGGTCAGTCTGTACTTCACATGAAAACCCAGAATATTTACCTTTTATTCCCTCATTTCCTATACTACTTATTCCTATCGGGGTTGTAGGGTGCTGGAGCCTATTCCAGCTGTCGTTGGAGAGAGGCCGGATTTACCCTGAACTGGTCAACAGTTGATCGCAGGACCACATTGAAAGACAGAAAACCATTCAGACTCACAGTCAAACCAAACACCAAATTAACCTAATGGTCATGTTTTTAGTCAGTGGAAAGTATCTTGAGCGCCTGGAGAGAACCCAGACCTGTATACACGGAAAGAACATGTAAACTTCACATGCAACGGCCTTGATCCGATTCTGGGGTCGAACTGGCATCCTTCCTCTATGTGGCACATGGGCTACCTGCTGTGCCAGCGTGCTGCCCCATATTTACTTTTCTCAAGGCTGTTTGTCTTCATTTCATCTTTCATTTGTGAAAGAGAATGATAAAAGAATTTAATATCTATATTCATATATTGTTACATGCAGTGCAGGGGAAACCAAAGAGTAAAATTCACCATATTTGCAGCATAACCTGCTTTAATGAGAGCATTGTGCCTAATTATGAAGTTACAAACCTATTAAGGACAAAATATCTGCCCTTAACTTTGTCCCAAGATGCTCTGAAGAGACCATCTCAGCGTCTGTGGTCTATCCGAAGGCACGAATAATGATCACCCTGCAGTGGGAGAGTATTGATTATTGACTTTTGACCATATCCATTACGTGGTCTAGACTTTTGTCAATGCTCCCTTTCCCCTTCGTCCCCCTGCTGCTCCCTCTTCATTATAATCTTTTCCCATCCTTGTGCTCCTCGCAGCTGCTGCCCTGCTGCAGCGCCTGGCTCTGAGTTACGTAAGCATGGGAAATGCTCTTGACTCGCTTAAAACAACAAATATATAAATAAATAAGAACAAAGTGGATTATCTGTGACTCATTCCAGCATTCGTGAACACTTGAAGAATTTTCTAATTTGTTTGATTATCTTTGAAGAGACAGTCATGCATAGTAATCCCGATTTATGCTAATATGCTACTCCCCTTCCTCTCCTACCGAACTGAGGCTGGAGATATTGGCATCAGGTTCCTAAGACGGGTGTGTTTGTGTGTGTTGAAGGGGGGTGCAAGTGAAGATCTGAAATATAAAAGAAAATGGACCAGCGTGATCTGTTGCTCTTAAATGCTGTGCCATGGATGCTGCTCATTGGCCTAGTGGTGGAGAGGCTAATTAACAGCAAAAAGCCTGCTGCTTGTGTTGCCAACACCAACAGAAGGCCATGTTCCAGATGCCAGCTGGTATCTGGAGGGTTGCTGCTTTTAGATTAATGTGGAGCACATAGTAAAGGGGAAGTTGAAAGTGGAGTTTAAGGGGCTTGCTGTTATTGAAGCTGCAGAGCGCTCTGCCTCGAGAAAGATACTGATTATTTCTTCAAGGATTTCATAGCTGGACCAAAATCTGGGTTCTTTTAACTTATCCGGGGAGAAAACACACATTTTACGGCAGCATGCTTTCAGAGGATGATTAAACTTTTTTGAAATTTTATTTGACATTTGGTTCAAGCGTCAGCCTTTTGGATGATTTTCCTCATGGCTCATGGTTAGCACTTGATTGACATCTTAGAGCAAAAAACACCAGACTATACAGGGTGGGAGTAAAAAAAAAATAGATAAACTGTAGAGATAAAAATGTGTGTGAATAAAAATGACTATTAAACAATAAAAATGGAAATAATTAGGGTTCTCTCGTGTCCTGGAAAACCTGGAATACCTTGAAAATGATTGAACATTTTTCAGCCATGAAAACATGGAAAATGAGAAAAAAGCTAAAATGTCCTGGAAAAACTAAAATTGACCTGGAAAATTATTTGTCCTGCTCTGTTTCTCTCCTCCTCGTTAGTGCATTCAAATGGCACTGGCCCGACGTGATGCTTCCAGCCAATCAAATTTGCACGTTCCCCCAGATCAGTCCCACTACCCATTGTTTCCATATGACTTTGTTGCTGGAGTAAGTAACTTTTCAGCCCCTGTAAAGATAGCCCAAAACTAGCAACTTTGAGTTCAAGAGCATGTCAAAGGTTTTTATCTCCTCTCTGTCTCCTCTGTTGAGTATCAGACACGTCCTGGAAAAGTCTTGGAAAATAATTTCTAGGAAAGAGTGGGAACTCTGATAATGTGAACTGAAGAAAAAATATAGACTTAATTTAAGAGACATGGAATTATCTAAGAAATGTCATGTTAAATTTAAAGGGACATTGGTGGCGCAGTCTGATGGCACACTTGGTCGGTAATCAGGAGGTTGCAAGTTCAACAGCCCAGCTGTCACATGCCCATGTGTTCTTGGGCAAGACACTTAATCCCAAGTTGCTCCTATTTCTGCAGCAATGGCATGTTAATGGGCATGACAGGCCATGGATGTGTTCGGTAATTCTGATGAGGTGCCTCTGACTTAATTGTCCTATCCGTTGTCTGAATCACATCAGGATTTTTACAAAAGAGTAGGTCAGTGCCAAACTTTACATTTTTAATTCACTTTTATTTTTATTTGTTTTTTTAGTAAAGATGTAGAAAGATAGGTGGGCAGCGATAACAAGAATATAATGAGGATTCATGATAGAGATAGATACATTTATGGATGCCCAAACCCCAAATTTCATCCTCATCCCATTTCTCTGTTGAATGTAATTTTTTTTTAGTTTAGCCCCGTAAGATGCACCATTTCATTGTCAGGACTATCCTCCGCTCTAAATGGTTGTAAAGTATCAATCGTGGTATAATCAATAACAACCATAGAGAGATTGTTCTAATATTACCATAAACAAGAAGAGAGGACTAATGTTGGTGGTAATGGCTAAAATATTTTGCATGAAATTGTAGGAACTACTGTGTTTTTTTTAATTGAGTGCGGCTACAGAGAGGCCAGACATTTGCAGTTGTTGTAGTTGAAGCTTCACAGCTTAGATTCTCAGCAGCAGGTCGCCGACACCAACCAAAAAAGGATGTTTGAAGTCTAACTTTAAAGGTGGAGAGGATCTGCCTCCCTATCTGTAGTTGGTAAATGATACTAAAGAAGAGGAGCCTGTAACTGAAGACTCTACCTCCCATACTACTTTTGGAGCAGGGGTTGCACGGCATAACAAGCTCTTTAAGATAAATTGATCCCTGACCATGGAGAGCTTTTTAGGTCAGAGGAAGAATCTTGAATCCTGTTCTTGATTATATGGGAAGCTAATGCAAGAGGAGCTAATTAAAGTATAATGTAATCCCTACTCTATCTGGAGCTGGCATATACAATGCTTAGGAAAGTGTTGTCTCCACTGAACATCATCAGAGTTCTTCAGAAACCATCAACACTGGGTCTCTTGAGCATACAAAGAGCCAAATCTCACTACTGTTGGATATGGAGCTAAAACTCTGCTGCTTTCTCTCTTTGGTGTAATCATCATAAACGCAGTGACGCTGCTCAATATTCACCCCTGTGTACTACAGTGCTAGATAGGTAGATAGATAGAGATGTACTTTATTGATCCTAAGCAGGGAAACTGTGGTAATTACAGCAACTTTCTAATAGAGTAATAGCATATACGCACAAAAAACAGACTAAGGATTTTTACAAAATAACAAAGGATTTCAACAAATGTTTAATATACAGTATATACCAGAAAACACAAAACAAAAGAATACATAAATAAGGCAATAGGAGTCCAGTGCTGATTAACTGATTCACACTGGGCAGAGTAAGTCACAGGGATGAAAGTGCAGCTTTTTCCATCATTATTAAACTGTCCGATGATTGATGTTGATTAGCTTTTTAACGTGTATCAATGAAGGATATAAATATAAGGATATAAATTTTGTCCACTATCACATTGTAAATGCTGACTTAAGCTGCATATGTTTGCAGTTGTGCAGCTTCATTGGAATACCTTGTAAAATGTCAAATCATCATCTGCAAATCGTCCCATGTCACCTACCACTTTTCTCAGCCTTGTTATAGGCTCTATCTTCTGTTTTGTCCCCACCAAAAGTTAATTTTAGACTGTTGTTTTATTCAGAGGAAGAATGAAGTTCAGAGAGATTATGTCCTGAATTAACATGATCTGAAGCTAAAAGAGCTGTTATGGAGTGCTGATTTTACAAATAGCATTATATTGAAGTTCTTTATTTAGACATACAACAAAGAAGCAAATTAATAAAAAAATAATAATTAATTGATCAAAAACTAAGGACCAAAATACCTCAGCAGTTGGCAATTTGAGCGGACAAAGTACTCACTTCTTTTCTCACTCATTCCTCATAAATTAGTAATAGTTAATCATTTAGCTCAATCATAGGGTAATTTGTCTCTCCCTGTTTAAGGTCTTTTAAAACCAGCAGTAGTAATTTGGTGATGAAAGATTCTTACATGTTCCTTTTGGAGGAATTCCCAAACTGCAGCATCTGTTGGGATGGCAGTTTAACATGTTTTGCCCTTAAGTCTGAGATGATTAAAGTACACTTGACAGAATATTTGCAAACCAAGAGAATGAAAATGAGTCTTTTATTAGTGAAACTGTTCTGCACTCTTAACATGCACCACAGCAGTGGCTCTCATGTGGTCTGGCCTCAGAGTCCACTGTCGCCTCTATTATTAGATGCCAATGCAAATATTTGAACTCTTAAGATCCTCAGATTTCACTCACAGATTAAATCTATGATGGATGTTTGATGCAGTACGGATTTGGATTTATTTTTTGTTATCTTAATTTAATAAATTGATTGGTAAGAGCACTTCTGGCCTCCTTACAGCTCATACTAGCCATTAAAGGTGCCTTGATTGTATCGGCACCAATCAGTATCAGCTGATCTTGGTAAAAGAAATGTGATTGGTTTATCAGAATTAATGCCTGTCATCACCAATACCTTCCTCAGATCACCTGTGGATTAACCTCATGTTTACTCATCTACCGCTCCTGATGCTCTGTCCTCTTAAATTAACTGCAGCAGAGTCTCCAAACCTTTGTCTTCTATCTATGAAGTCCAAATCACCAAAAAATCTGATATCGTGCATTTACGCTTTATTTAGAGAATTTTCAGTGCGTTACTTTCACACAAAAACACCGCAAAATAAGGTAGTAGTTCTCATCAGGTTGTAAAACGGCCTCCACTGCTCAGCCACAGCTCTGCGGCGGAGGCCGTTTTACTGCAGAGCCTCCGCTGCAGCTGTGGCTGAGCAGCGGAGGCCGTTTTACGACCCGATGAGAACTAGAGCCTTATTTAGCGGTGTTTTGAATGCAGACCGATATCAGATCTTTTTGGTGGGAATGTGGTCAAGAGTATGGCCCTGCCTGTACTGCAGAGGAACTCTGCATAGGAGCAGGCAGCAGAGAGCTGGTAGGCTTGTGGGCTTCTGATGCACATAAACACTGCTGTAGGGGTAATTTCTGCCCTAAACCTTGTGTGGCTGTAGGCTGTAAATATGTGTATTAAGGCTGCAAAAAAAAAAAAAAAATCCCCACACACAATAACGTGAAATGTTTCCGCAGCCAGCCTCAAGTGGTCACTTGGGGTACTACAGCTTTTGTCACTTCTGCATGAGCCTCCATTTTCAGCTCAGGAGATTGTTGCCGGTAGTTCACCCTGGGATTGCGGGCTACTGAGATTGAAGATGGCAGCAAAGGGCAGGAGAGAATTTTAAAAGCTTAAACTCAAAGGTAGGTCTGAAATTTTCACACACAACATAGACTGACTGATCACCAGAACCACAATTCTATTAACTTGTTTCAGATTGATTACTGCCCTCTTTTTGTAATTATTAGTTCTAGCGTGTATGTTTGAAAACCGCTTGAGTTTGATTATTGAAAGAAGTGGCAGCCCTGCTATGGTATGTTGTAGTGCTTTGCAAAACTGATATCATGAAAAGAAAACCTCATTTATACTTGCAGAAATAGCCCTGAAATTATCTGGACTTCAAGCAGGTGATCCATATCTTTGTACGCAAACAGCTAACTCAGACTTTGCCCTGGTAATTTTCCAGGCCTGCCTAATTTAGCTATAGGATGGATTAAAAGAACTTTCCCTGCCAGAGAAGTTTATTTGACTTTAAGGAGAGTAATACAAACTCAAATGTGTATCTGGAGATTTGAAAGTCCCTGAACATCATCAGAGATCTTTAGATCATCTGCTCAAAAATAATCATCTCTTGTGCATCCAAAAAGCCGTCTCATGCTGTTGGATAAGGAGCTAAAACTCTGCAGCTTTCTTTCTCTGGTGTAATCCCTGTGCATGTAGTGATGCTGCTTCATATTCACCTCTGTGTGCCAGAGAGTTCCTGTTTAGGAGGTGTTGAAGAAATGAATCAGATGGCATAATGTCTGCTTGACCTACCGGATGGAGGCTGAACTACAGTGCCTAATTGTTTCAAGCAGTACTGCGTTATTTTAACATATAGATGTTCCTCATACCCTTTTTCCATTTAATTTAATGGGATATAATTGACAAAAATAGTGAAAAATGTTTTGGTTTTTTATTTCCAGTGTGCTCATTCCTAGAGAAAAATTTGTATTAATTACTGCTGCACAAAGTATTATGTTTGGTTTCAGAAGATAGTGAGCCAAAGTCAGTCATATTGGTGATGGAAAACAGCTCCCTGGACTCATTAGTAGTCTAGCCGAGTAAGATTGTGGTTTTTCTATCTAGCTACCCTCATGGCTTGTCGGAGGAGAGAAAACACCTGATATGACGCCTGTGGAGCCCTCCCTGTGCTCTCCCTGTGCTCTCCCTCCCTCTCCTTGCTCTACACTGATAATGATTGCCTCTAAAGATATTTATAAAGCTGAGTAAACCATCACTATCTCAGAATTCTTCACAGTTTTTGCCCTCTCTGTTGTTTTCAAAGATAATTTGCAGCCTCTTAGCCAACATTACTTTCCACAACTTTGTGTGTGAGCAGAAAATGGTGACAACTTTCGCCTTCAGAAAAAGGGCAGAACTCTCAGGTGGCCTGATATCGATCAGCTGAAGGCGGCTCATATTTTGCGTCTGTAGTAAGAGAACATTTGTATCACTATGTGGACACAAATATAGCTTTTAGTAAATGAGGATATCTCAGTTTAAAAAGGCCAAAAGTTGTGAGAAATGCAGTGTCTCTTCATTTTCCATTTATATGAATTCATAAGCATGTATTCCTTTAAAGAGGGCAGATTTATTTCAGAGGAATGCAGCAAAACTAAAAGGGCACTAGAATATCAACGGGCTTGGTATAATGGATCATGTTTACCCACACAACAACAGAAAAAAATGTGCAAACCTCTTTACATAAAGTGCAGATATAGATGGTTAAATCTTGCCAACAAGGAGATTTAAGACCAAAGCAACATTAGATGATAATGTTGTGTAATAAAAGCACATTTATACCCCAGGCTGCTCCTGTAATAAAAGGCGTACCTCTGATATGGCCTTGTAACCTTGTAACATGGCACACTCAGCCATTTCTCCACTGCCTTATGATCCTGCAGGCAGAGGTGACAGAATATGATCAGTGATTGAATGTTCTCATTGTTTGAGCATTTTATCGCAATGACTTGACTCATAATATTTTTGGTTTGCCGAGTAAATACATGTATGTCGTCATTGATTTCCAAAGCACTTTCTTGAGGTTATAAAAGGCTGTTAATATTTTTTCTTCCTCTTTTTTTATCAATGGTGTAGTTTTTGGCAGGAATATAAATGCAACCTGTTTCATGCAAATTGTTTCCACATTGAATCAGATAAAATCATTGACTTGATGCCATGACACTGGTGATTATGCATAGCCCTATTTTTTATTTATAATTATTATATTTGATATGTTAACATTTCTGGTCACAGATGTGATACTGATACTGTAGGGGTGTCAAAAATAATCATAATCAATGCATTTTTATGTGGATGTAGACTGAAGATGTATTGATGCAGAGTCAGTTATCGTTTAATATTGCAAAGTTTTCTGATTTGACAAAAGGCAGCTCCACCAATGACGATATTGCTGCCAATATGTTAGATACATATGTATATGTCCCATGTGTATTATATATCCCATATATTATACAGACATGCCTTATTCCTTGTCATTCTGATATACATTGTTTTTTTTTATTTTTGTATACCACACATGTGCCATTGATGTTAACCTGTATGTCTTCTCATGCCAGTTTGGGTTGTTTTAAGTGTGTTTTTGAAGTTTGTGGTTTTAGTCTGTTTATTTATCGTATGCACTGTTTGTTCTTTTACTGCAGTCACTGTTCAGTCGAGGCAAATTTCCTTTTGGGGAAAATAAATGATATCCTATCCTATATCCCATATATATCCTCAAAGTACTCAGGTGTGCCATATTGCTTCACCTCCTTGTAACTGCCTGGGTACATTTTAAAAGCATGGAGTCATTTTTAAAGAGTAGCTTATGTTTTCTGTAATATTAGAAAAGCACTATAATTGTTCAACTTATCACATTTATCATTCTTTTTTCTCATTTTATATCTGCAATGTAAAGACTTTGTGCTCTTGTGGAAAAATATCAGTATCAGCAAAAATCCTATATTGTGCATCCCTGTTTAACATTGTGCAAATGCATTTTAAGGGCTTCCTAAATAGCTTTCACTTATGTCATTGGAGATTGTAAAAGTAATAAAACGTCCCTGAGGTGCTCAAAGCTTGACAGTGAAGTTGCCTGCTGGCTGAAGCCCTTTAACCAGGTGGGACAGGTTTGTGTCTGGGTCATGGCTCCTGTCCCACTTGGCCTCCACACTTTCTTTTCCTGACATTCCTTTGTATCCACTTTTCAGATGCTCAAAAGTGAATAATTACCCTGGTAAACAGTCTAGTTTTTGACAGAGTAAAGCTTAGCAATCACATTTCTGCTGAATTGAAAGGAAAATACGCTCCTTTATAGCATCCTTATCCCCATATTTAATACCATGTACAGCTATGTTTTTGATCAAAATAAGATTTGGTTGAAAATTTCTTCTCCAAAGCAAAACAGGCAACATCTAATTGAATCTCTTGCATGGAAAGCATTTTTTAAGCTAAGCACTTCATGGAAGCTCTGATTTCTGTGGTTTACACATTAAACAATGAAGCTTTGCAGCTTGTTTGCTCGCTACTAAATGTGCACCCCCTGCTTTATTCATCAAGTCCCCAGATCTGTAGTGTTATGTGCCGGTTGGAGTGTAACCGTTTACATGGTCCTGTGCAGATGTAGTCATCGGTGGAGCTGCCTGGGGCACGCCTGTGTTTACCATCCCACTGATATTCATCTTTAATCAGCCAGGCCACAGATGGATTAGCATGCTACATGTAGAGCAGTGTCAGACATTAACATGCTCTCCGTTGGCTGGCGGAGGGCAGATGCAGGGGGGGAGGAGATAAGGTCGGCAGTTAAATATTATCACTAACCACAGGAGAGGGACCTGGATTTGGTTGGGGGAGGCAGGGAGGTGGCTGCCATGTTCAAACTGTTCCATAAATGCTATTCAGGGAGTAACAACCAGTCTCTTAGAGCAGTGATATTTTCCTTCAGGTGTTACTCTTTCACAAAAACAGGACTGAAGTGAAGACATGTGGTTACAGGCAGATAAATCATTATTTACCTGCTTATCTAATCTAGGAGCTACTGGACTATTGGCTGTAATGTGTGATCCAGGGCTTTTCTTTAGATTTCACTTTACTCAGCACTTTTTGGATCGATGTGTAGTGGCATTGAGGCCAATATCTCCTTGTTGTGAACTTATCTTGAATTTACATAATTACAAGGTCATTAACATCTGTAATACTTTAGTTGCCTTGATACTAGGGATGGCAAAACACGCTTTTTTTTTTTAACATTTTCAGATTCATTCTCTAAGGGACTTGTTCTCAAAAATGTGCTTTTTTAGGCACCCAAAATGTTGTGTCCTTGCTGATACACCTTTATACGTATCCTTGTGGTCAACCCCTTAGCTGTTTAACACAAGTCCAAGGTACAGAAAGTGATGGCAAAATAAAATGAGGCTAAAAAATGAAGGCAAACTGAGAAAAAAAAAACAGAAGGAATAAACAAATAGATGGCAAATACGTAACTGTTTAATAAAGAAAGGGGAACTGAAATATATTTTTAACTATAATAAAAGGGAGAATACTGCCCAGTGTCTAGATTTAAAATATTCTTACACCATGTTGGCACCAAAACAGTGTTTTTTTATATGTTACTGTACCTCTCCACTTCAAAAAACCCAAACTATCCCTTAAA
The DNA here is from genome assembly GCA_036419115.1 of Scarus forsteni. Taxonomy (NCBI): domain Eukaryota; kingdom Metazoa; phylum Chordata; class Actinopteri; order Labriformes; family Labridae; genus Scarus; species Scarus forsteni. The sequence goes on along the minus strand of JAZDUH010000157.1, from coordinate 12,400,517 downwards.
TATCAGTTTTTATCTACAGTTTTGTTCCACTTTTATCAGTTATAATAGGGATCTTTATATGTTAATAACTCATACTTCCCAAAGTATTGATTATCAAAAATTATTACAACTGCAGTAATGAGAGAAGTGTGAAAAACAGCAGCAGAGCATGCCTATATTTAAGCATCAGTGTTCAGGCAGGGTCATATTTGTTTTTCAGTCAGCTGGGACACCCGGTCCATCATCTGCGAATGCCACATTCATGCTCCCATCACAAAGCAAGACTCATAGTGTATTTCCAAAGTCTGCATCACATTGGCTAGATCCTTCTAATAAGCACAGGTCAAATAGCCTCCATAAATCATAAAACACAGCAGTTTTCCTCTGCTTCTGCTGCAGCCCTGTTGTAATGGAACAAGGAGCCAAGATAAATTGTTATTACTGCTCCGATAGCAGGGACCAGTGGCAGAAAAAAAAATCAATTGTATAATCACTCGTAGAGGAGGGTGGGGGGAGAAAGGGCGACATGGAAGTGTTCCTCCGTTTCAGGTTATTCCTCTCATGGAGGCTTATGGCTGCTCACACCCTGGGTAAGGGGCAAAACAGGGCGAAACACTGAGAAAAATGATTCATACTCAACAGCTCTCATCCAACATGAGCACCCAGCAGAGAAAAAAAAACAGGTATGCAACTGGCATTTACAGTTCATTTGTTTTGCAGGAAGTAATTTTCATTAGCAAAACCAATTTCCCCTGAAGTCCTCAACCTGAATAATAAACACACAGTCTTACAGGAGAAGGCAAAAACAACATCTCAGCTCAAACTCCTCTTTGCAGGAATATTTTGGGATGCCGTCTTTGTTTGGGCTCCAGGTAAGAGGTGTCATAGTTTGCAGAGCGTGTCGTAATCACTCGCCTTAGGAGAATGCTGCATGAGAGCTAATCATTACCACCCTGCCAGCTTGTAGAGGGGGATGCTCTTCTCTCCTCCTCCACTTTGGGCTGTTTTTTTTTTCCTTGCGTGTGACTGCTGCCTGTCAAACAAGCCATCAGTGCTTGAAACGGCAAGTTTACATCAAAGCCACTCACAACAACAAGTTCATTTTGAAGCCGCAATGAAATATTCAATGGTGCCTGCCTTTAATCAGAGCAGAGCAACATTATTTTCAGCAAGAAGTTTGCTTCCCTGAAAACAGGCTGCTTTTCACCCAAAGCTTTGTGCTGCAGCGGTATTGCTTTCAAACAGCTCTTTGAATTCAAAAGCATTTCTGTCAGAGAAATCCTGCAGGCTGTAGCTTCAATGTTGTTTTTCGTCATATATATTTAACATCAAAGTTCCTCTAAATATATAAACGTCTTTAATGTGTCTCGTTTTTTCAAAGACGATACACACAGCCTGTATGCAGTTTTTCTAGATACCCCTTGTATGTCTTGAGATTTCAAGTCTCTGCAATACAGCTTGGGAGAGGCTATTTTTGTTTGTCCATGTGTGTGGAGTGTAGTAGGGATGGGAATTGATAACATTTTATTGATATCAGTGCTAATCATGATCCAATTCTTTAACGATTCCCTTATTCTTCAGATTTTCTACGTGGGCAAATGTGTTATTGTTGATTTTCTACAACCAACACCGTCAACTTAAAGAGCTGTACATAAGGCTGGTCCAAGTTCATCTTGTATAAGTTTTATCACAAGATGACGATCTGACATCACCAAATATCTATCAGCTATTTGGTCTCCTGTTCTTTTGCTCCGGGGCTCATATTGTGTAACCTGACATGCCAGATGTATAGTTTCATATGTCTGCCATGGAAATATTTCACAAGTCCATCTGGGTAGCTGCTCTTCTGATTAGCTTTCAGAGGCGGGACCTTCAAAACAATCAGTAGCTGGCGATTGGACGACCGTTCGAACCAAAGAAGAAGAAGATTGGACGACCGTTCTGATTGACACACTCACCACAGGCCAATCCACATCAAGCCCCAGTATGACGTAGCTTATGTGCGTAGCGGCTAAAGTTAGCCGTTAGCCGCTAACTTAGCTGCTAACAGCTAACGGCCTTATACTATCCTCTTACACTAAAACTAAACTTCTGAGGAGGGCAGATTTCGCCAAGTTTTACTAAGTATCTATGACAGGAGTCACTACCCGATCCGTATGTATTTCTATGTCTGAATCCATCGCGTATATATCTATATCGTTTTTTCATACACATCACGGCTCGATAGGAAGTGATGCAGTTTTCGCGCATGGGCAGTACAAATTGGGTAGCCGTCTGCTGACGTCACGCCTTTTCGTCACTTCCGCTCTTCCCGCAGCTCCCGCCTCTTTTCCCTGATTGGGCAGTTAAAATTTTAGCCGAGTGAATCCATTAGTCTACGGTGCGCTGCAAGATGGGGATCTGCAGGATTTCAGGAACTGAATCAGGCAGGCCCATCTGCTATGCAAGGTTACATATTGTGTTGGTCGTCATGATATAATTTGTACAGATGGGAATTGACAAGATTTTATTATTACCGGTGCCACTAATGATTCCTGCTGGTTTTCTATGTGGGCAAAAGTTGGCCTGTAGGTTTTTTAGTGGCAGCAATATCAAACACATGTCACTCCTGGCTCAATGACGTACAGGAGTATACAGTCATGGAAAAAATTATTAGACCACCCTTGTTTTCTTCAATTTCTTGTTAATTTTGATGCCTGGCTCAACTAAAGGTACATTTGTTTGGACAACTATAATGATAACAACAAAAATAGCTCATGAGAGTTTAATTTAAGAACTAAGAACTATTCATTTTCCATGGTTTTCTTGATAATAACCAAAATTACTTAAATTCTTACATCAATAGCTATGGCATTGTACCGCCAAAAACACTACTTTTAAGCATTCCATGTTTTCTTTTCTGTTTGCTTTAAACACATGATACACACAAGAGTTAATACTTGTTAAGAGTTAATACTACAAATTTTCTTTGTTTTTGGGCTTGTGGTTCTCCATTTTGAGTTTGATGATTTTCCACAGGTTTTCAATTGGATTAAGATCTGGTGATTGAGCAGGCCAAGGCATGGTGCGAATGTTGTGGTTCTCCATCCAGGCTTTAACTGACCTTGCCGTGTGGCAAGGGGCATTGTCTTGTTGGAAAATCCAGTCATTCGAGGCAGGAAAGAGTTTTCCAGCTGATGGAAGAAGACTGTTTTCAAGGGTAGTCCTGTACATGACCTGGTTCATTCGGCCTTCACACAATTGCATTTGCCCTGTTCCACTCAGACTGAAACAACCCCAGATCATGACTGATCCACCCCCATGTTTTACTGTAGGGGCAAGACAGTCTGGGTTGTAAGCTTCTCAGGCTTCCTCCTAACCAGTAAGTTGGCTGGAGTGGGCATCAATTCAAAATTGGATTCATCACTGAAGAGAACCTTAGCCCAATCATCAACAGTCCAATCCTTGTGGTCTCGAGCAAAGAGTAACCGGCCTTCCTCTGCCTTTCATTGATGAAGGGCTTCTTGCGTGCTCTGTGTGACTTCAAACCAGCTTCAACAAGTCGGTTTCGAACTGTCCTTGCTGAACAAGTCACATTTCTCGACAGTGCCCACTCATTCTTAAGGTCCCTGGAGGTCTGACGACGACTCCTCACACAGGAACGGATGAGTGCACGGTCATCTCGTGGGGTACAAAGACGTTTCCTGCCACGGCCAGGTAGCAATTTGGTAGTGCCATGTTCAGCTTGTTTTTTTGTTGTAATGAATGGCTGTCTTGGAGATCTTCAGTTTTTTCGCTACCTGTCTCTCACTCATGCCAATTTCCAGCAGTGCCAAGATGGCTGCCTTTGTGGCTTCACATAATTCTTTTGTTTTAGGCATTATGTGAGAGCTGACAACTTCTGAGTTGTGCTACGGCTTGAATGTAAGCAGGAAACCACTCTAGGCCTTTGCATGTGCAGTGCTGCTTGTGACATGAAATGGCCTCTTATATACCCTGGGAATCAATTAAGCTTAAGAATGTCAAATAGGACATAAAGTATTATGTGACCAGCTGCATTTTTTGTTGTGTTCATTGTATTATACGTTTAGTGGTACCAGATATTAGAATGAACAAGAAATTGAAGAAAACAAGGGTGGTCTAATAATTTTTTCCATGACTGTATAAGCTTCTGCAAGTCGCTGGTGTTTACACTCACAGGAGGTTGTGCAATAAGCATGGTTTTATCAAAAGTTAAGCCACAATTTTGAGCTCTTCTGAACTCTTTTTCAGTGAAAGGAATTTATAAGGGATTTGATAAAGAAAAACACTAATGATATCAATTCCTTGAGGTAGTTCTTATTGATTCTCAACTGGAGTTGGTTTTCAATTTCCATCCCTGCTTAGCTTTAATGCGGGGTTGTTTGAGTCACTATAACCTTTCTGCTACCTTGAACCACATGCCAACTATAGGTTTATACATAATAAACTGCTGCTCGATGGGTTCTATCTCTTTTTCAGACCATTTTTGTTACCCCTGAAGATTGCTGTACATGTAAATCCCTGTAGAGCAGCAGTTTCTGTAATACTCTGCCACCCTTAATGTGACTTCAATCACCTTTTCTTCTTGAACAGCGGGTTGTCTTAACCATCTACATGCCTAATGCATTGAGTGTCTGCCTTGATTGGCTGATCAGTTATTTATGTTTCGAAATAGTTAAATGTGCTCATCTGATGCGGCTGGTGTGTCTCTTCAATAGAAAAAAGTAAAGATTACATTTCACAAACCACAGAGCTGTTTTAAGCCAAAATAAGAGGAAAATGTTCAGTTAGTGATAAAACTTTAATTTTTAGTGTCATAATAACATGCTGGTGGCAAAGCATGGTGGAGAATGCGGACAGTTTTCATCAGAAAGTTCTTGTCACACTATTGCTCCCCTGCTCAGATGTCTGAGGGTTCATCTGCTGATTTATATGTCTCTGCTGTTATACCGGCAGCTCTTTTAGTGTGTTTGCTGTTCGCGAGAAAGCCTTGCAGTTGTGCTGAATGCAAATCCCGCAGAGACAGCGGTTCTGCTGCACAGGTTAATGGTAAAGAAGAAAGTAGGCCAGCATTTTGATTACTTTTGATGAGATCCAGATAGCTTGTCTTTAACATTCACAGCAGCACTTAGTCCACCCCCTGGAGCGACTAGATCAAATTCTCAATTAGGCTCGTTGTAAGTGTGCCACTGACCTTGAGAAGGACTCTTTTCAAATGTGCTTCCTGGTTTGAATGCAAAGCCCTTTAAGCCACTTGAGGATAAACACTGATGCAGATTGAGCAACTGATGGCATTTAGAGACAGAAGATAATATATTGGATTGGCATCGATGATTTGGCCTGCACAATATGAGGATGAGATGTGTTTTGTGATAACATTATTCTGGTAAAATAAACCATGTATATGATGTTTGTTAGTTTTAAAGTCCTTGTGTCTGCCATCTGTCACTGTTGCTTATGACAGCTTTATAATCTCCTCTGCAGATCTGTAAACTGTGTGCATGGATTTGCGGTTGTACTTCATGCAGTATTGTATTGCAGATGGGTGGAATATTATCAATAATTATTGTAAGGTCAAAAAGATTCATGCTAAATTATACTTTGGTATTAAAATGAAGTCTAAACCCGCAGTAGAAAAAAACACGCTCAGAAACGGCATTGATCATCATGTTCATATGTATGACATCCTTTGCTAAAACCCAAATAAGAAACTCTGCTACTCCCCTGTGGCACTCTCTGGTTCAGTTTGCACAGTTTTGAGTCTTTGTGTTGTGTCTGTCTGGGCAGAGACAACTCATAAGAGCCTTTGGAACGTCATGTTGTAATGAATGCTGCTATGCTGTGCCTCATTTTAAATGAACTTAAGCTCAACGAACTCTCACAGGAGGAGACTGTGTTGAGGTGGCAATTAAGGCCCTCTGACCAATAGTGAATTAGTGCAGACTTGTAGCCATGTTAATCATGTTTCTAAAAATTTTGGCTTTGTGAACCAGGCCGTAAAGATGTTTATTTAGGCTGTAAAAACCAGTCCCACAGTCATAACACCTCCAGGGCTTCTGCAGCTGACCACAGCCTATTACACATCCACATGGTCTGTTGTTCCATCCCTTGGAGATGGAAGCAATTAATCCAATTTAAATTTCAATGCCTCTCACAGTTATGAAAACTGAATAAATGAAATCAAAATATAACTGTGCTGCAGGACATGTTGCACCTCCTTTATTTGCATTCTCAGTATTGCATTTACATTCATCAGGTCTTACAAGGGGAACAGAAGCTCGGATGATGTGAGCGTTTTGCATCAGATTGAACCAAAATGATTTCTTTTTGCACTATGGGCTTGGATAAAGAGCTCTGGGGACTCCACGACAAAATCAAAGTGTTGTAGCCTTTGCAGCAGGAAAAATCCTCCTCATCTGCAAAGAGCACATAAAAAGTCCCATTAGTCACAACATTAAACTTATTGATAATTCCTTGTTCAAGTTGGCAGGGCGAACTTATCAAACAAACTTAACAAGCCTTGGCAAGTGGACAGTAATGGTTTCATTATGATGTGTTCAAAGACATCTCAGAAAATTGACTAAATCAACAAATCAAACATAATCATGTCATCTTAAGATATACTCTCAAGAAAAAGAAAATGAAGTTTTTCTATAGATACCTAAATGATGTGTCAATTAAAGGTCAAATTTGCTTGTTTTTCCAGCATTATCAATAAATGTGACAGCTGTTGGGTGTAAATAGCTGTACAGAGTGCTTTTTATTATATGCATATGTTGGTGGTGGCTAATTTTTTTGGAGAATTATGTGAGTTTTGGGTGAAAACAAGCCACAAAACTATGTTGGGTTAGTGAACAGTTTCAGGGCCTTTTTCTTCTCTAGAAATCCTCTGTATTTGGCACTATTTTATGTTGCAGCTTATGACTGTTTTTCCGCCTGAAACAGCAGATGAGCTGTATCGATGCACACAGGCAGAAGAACACATCCTCCTTTGCTGCATAATGTGTCAAACGGAGACTTGCTAGAGGACAATAAAGTGCTCTGTAATGTTTGCCCAGTCATCCATCTGACCCAGTGTAGTTCTGTTTTTTGTAAAACTCACTCAAATATGTTACAAAATGGTAAAACAGCAGTGTTCCTTACCAATAGTCTGAACTTGTTCTCCTTAAAGGTATAGTGCTGCTGACTCACTTCACTGAGTATTATCAAGTATCTGATACAACCCAGCTTCAAAAATATGGAACTGTCCCTTTAACTCCCATAACATAACGTATCAAAGCTAAGCAGCAGCCCCTTTTTCCATTTGTGTTTGTTAGTGTAATAAATACCACTTCTAATGTGAGTGAAGCTTGATGGGCTGGTCTCAAAAGTCCTGTTTCATTTTGTTTATGCATTTGTTTATCCCACAGCACACAAACACACATACAGTTGATTCATGACTCCTAACTGGCCTTTAATGGAAGCACATTGTTAATAAAAATCCACTGCTCATTTCTTTTTAGGAGTGTTGAACCTTAGGTTATTAAACAGGTAAGATGCTCAAACACTGGTGTGATTAATTCCCCAGGGAGTACCTTTTCACTGAGGCATCCTTGAATAAGATGAATGTAATTGTACCAATTTCCACCCAGAGCATGTCTCTCTCTCCACACTAATTCACTGTCAAAGTGTGTTGACAAAGTGGACTAAAAACTGAACTAGTGACAGATGCACTGTAGCTCTGATGTGGGGATAAATAAAAACTGAAGGCACTGAAAAGTGGAATATTTACAAATAAATTAAATGCCAAGCAATTATCCAGCTTGGTGAAACGGTAATTACTGATAAAATGATCAAGGGATTTATGGAAGAAAACAAAATGTTGTTGATGTCTCAGTGCATCAGACACACTGGGCTTACCAGAATTAATGCATGCCTTTCAGAATATTAACTAACTTATCAGAGATTCAAGGGAGCAGTATCTTCACACCAACACAGAGCTGAAATATTAGTTTGGTCAGCCTGCCATATTGGTCTAAAGCAGAGGAGTCCTTAGTTTCACCTTATATTTGAGATTTAGCAAATATAACAAAAACAAATGCAAGAGAAACGGTTGCACACTGCTGTGGTCAATATGGCATACAACTGACCTCTGTTAGTATCACAGTAATGTCTTTGTACTGCTTTGTAGTTCTTCAATATGGTGTAAGTGATTCCAGTTATATAGTTGATATACACTGCACTTGAACTACATAACCTCCAATCTGCAATGACTGTGAGAAGCCCAAAGCAGCACGATCCAATGAGAGCAAGAAGAAAAGAGAGAAGAAAGTGACTGCATGTATAGAAATAAACATAGATGCTTACAACTTAAGTAGCAGTTAATTAGATCTGGATCTTTATTAAATGAAAAACAGATTGTTTTACTGGGTGTCTTATGGTCTGTCCGTCATACTGTGGCAATAGAGCCTGCAGACTGCATTATCTGATTGGCCCATAATGAATAATATCACCTGCTGTATTTACTTTTTGAAGGTTCTGTCCATTTCCAAACACTTTCTATGGACTTTTTCCCAGGTTAACTGGTGAAATATTCAACTGTCTATCGGGTGTATGAGGTGATAGTAAGCATGATATTGGATTTTTGGAGATATCTGATAGGCTGATATATTTTTTTATCACATTATTGCCCATTCTGTTACTGATGACTGTTTTTTAGCATGGGCCAGAAATCCTTTGTGAGAACTGACTTTCAATGCACCCGTCTATTGATGTAAAAACAGATGTAAAAAAAACAAGAAAAACAGCATTTTATACTGTGTTGACTGATATTGTTGATTTTTTAACCTATCAGTGCAGTAACGTATTATTATGCATTTTGGTATTTTGCAGGTATTTCAGTTAATATATGACATATCTTTGGCTGATAAATGTTGCAGGTACACATTTTGTTTGTTGTTCTCAAGACTTTCTTATGATGAAATATTTCATAGTTGTTGGAGTTGGGTCTTCCAGATTCTTCTTGGATTTGTCCTTATTTTATGCCTTTTCAGTGATCTGTCAGTCTGTTGCTAACAAATCTCTTGGGTTGCACTGTGCCTCTTTAGAGAAAATGCTCTTTAAAACATGTTCTTTACTTCCTGGTGTTTATGATGTCATAGCTTTACAGGCTTCACCTACATGTGTGTTTTCTGTTGTCACAGGCACACTATGACTGTATTGAAAGTCTGCTGATGGCCTTTCCCATTACTAATCATGTCAGCAGCCAATCAGTGCAGAGCTTATAATCATAGCCTGCCTGCCCCCTCAGTTCTGAGCGTTTACAAAGGGGAGGGAAAGAGAGCTATATCTGATTCTCTACAGAGATTGATTTTTTGTTATTTTCTTATTCAACTTATACTTTTCGTAGACACTCAAAACATGATGTAAACAATCGAGTACTCCAGGATGTTGGACCTCAAGATGAAAGATTGTTTCCTATTATAGGATTGAAAAAAAACTGATGCTTTGCAGAAAACATGTAGTGGAGGGTTTTTTCAATCTGTTTTCAGATTATTCTAATAATTTTTTTACAGAAACTCTTCTCTATCCATCCCCACCTGTTGGACTCTACATTTATCACCAAGCCTTCAGATATATTACTGGTGACAGGCTCTCCACTCATCATTGTGTCTTATATGACAAGGTGGACAGGGCACCTCTGAGTGTAAAGCGGAGTTCACACCCAATGCAAAAAAATATCTGTGCTGTGTCATCGTGCAACAAAAATTAAGTAGCTTATTGTCCCTATTATTTGAGCTGAATTTTCCTCTCAGAACCAAAGGTGTCTCGAGAAGGGGGCGGTTCTTTCTCCTCCACTTTTGCCACAAGTGTTTCTGTTTTTCCCGACCCATGATGAACCATGATGGATGTTTCCTCTTGTGAACTTCATGTCCCAGAAAAGTTTGAAATACCGTTTGATGATCCACAACATCCTTCGAGGCTGCATGTGGAGAGTATCAACAAAATACCTGGGTGATGACACATTTGTTGCCGAGTCTGCTTGTCTTCAGAAGTCTTTTTTTTTTGGTATGGCTGGAGAGCCACTATGTTCTTTCGCTCATACTCCAGTAGTTCTTCCATGAGTTTCATCTTATGGTTAAAATACACATTAAATCACAGATAAATACTTTATGTGGAAGAACCTGCTTTAAGCTGCGGCAGCTTTCACATGAAACACTTAACAAACATTTAAACGGGAACACTATGGTAAACTATTCTGCTTTTAAATTTGTCTGTACCATTCTTTGAATTGTTCTGCTGATTGCATGTTCTTCAAATTCTTCAAGAATAAAGGTTAAATAAATCATTATTAGTGGTTCGCACCATCGGGCAACCAGAGGGTGTGTTGTAACAACTATCACATATAAGGTTAGAAATACAACATATTCTGCACATGAGCCAAGCAGAATGGTTGAAAATGCCTGTTTTAAACCATGTGCTTTATGCTGCAGGCAATAATGACTTCAGTACAGCAGTTCTTGTGGCAAATTGTGCTCTCTGCATATCATAAATGGAAGTTAGCAGCCATCAAAAGGGCTTATCACGAAAGCGTAAATGATTTCCTTTCCAACCGTATACTCTGAGGCATATTTCATTTGGGCTGCTTTTGAATGAAGTGAGCACTGTATCAGTCCTGCCGTTGCCACAAGGAAACCTTAGATATTGTACTTTAAATTTGAAAAGTAACATTTTTCAGCGCTTCACACTTTGATTATATCGAATCAAAAAAAGGTAATGAGTAAAAATATAAGCTTTTGTTGAAGTTCACAGCCAAAGACCAATCTATGTCGCAGAAACTGAAACAAATGAACTGAAAAAGTGATAACAGCTGGCTGAGTGGATTGGGATTTACGCATGACACAGACTTTTCCCCAAAACTGAAGCCCTCTCTGCTGTGAATTCCTCTGTAGGCCTTCAAAGTGTTCAAGTCCAGCCCATTAAAAACGAATGAGGGGAGAAATTTGGACTGATACTGCTGTCTCACAGAGGGATACTATAGTTACGTCTATTTTCCCATCATCCCCAGAGCAGGGAGACTTTAAAAACCTGCACAAGGTGTCAGCAAGAAGACACATTTTCCAGGATAGCTATTTCATCAAAAGAAGCTTAGGTGTGTAATGATGGAGGCATCAATCGCCCTGTGACAGAAACCATAACCACCATTGCTATAGCTGCTGTAAAAGCTCAGTACCTGCTCAAATAGTTTCACCGTTTGCTCTGTTCCACATTTTTAACACTTTTACCTTCATTTTGCTGGTCCAGGATGGAGTTGTGTGAACCTTTAATAAATCAGATTGGTTCTCTGGATGTCCATCTATCATATTCTATCACTTTTTTATGCCAACAACGATTACAAGCAAATGAAAGTGGCTCTGTTTACCAGTATAGCCATGTATTTTATTTTGCTTTAGCAGCCTGTTTGGCAATATAAATTAGAGAAGAAGTTTCAAGGAAAATGGGGGAAACATAAAATCCACCAAATGGGTGTTGATAATCCAAGTCCTGGCACAAAATTTGGTTTGAAAAGTGTAAAAGGTCTTTAATTTGTAGGGCTAGAGACATTAAAAATCCCACCAATGCCTGTCATCTTGGGCCTTCCTCAGGGTGAAGTGACAAACTTTGCCCTTTGCCCTTAGAATAGAAAAGGTTATTTGTTGTTGTACAAACAATTAAAATGTAACTTTGTTCGTAGCAATCCCAGTAAGCAGCATTTACAACTTTGTCAGTATTTATAAATAACTAGAAAGCACTAAGAAGGTGGAAACCTCGGCTAAGACAGCTCACATATTGCTGTTACATCTATAAGCAATAGTTCCATGATAAAGTTTCCATCATATGATTCCTGTATCCTGAAAAACCTACAACTAGCACTCAGAATCATGTTGATGTCAATATTAGTTTGACAGTTATGAGGATTTTTTGCTAATGGCAGTTATCTGGATCACAACCAAAATCCAATCATTTTAAGTTGGGCGATTACCAACATCTCCTGAAAATCTTAGCTAAAGTAGTTTTTGCGTAATCTTGCTAAAAACAGACAAACAAACAAACAAACATACTCTGGGAAAAATATAACCTATATTTACATATAGACATCTAAATTTACAGACGGGGACATAAAAAAAATCCTTATGCTCCATTAAAGACTGGAACATTTTGCTGTGCATGAATAAACCGGCAGAAATTAAAGCTGATCAACTCCCAGTCCTACTGTTACATTCAACCTGAGCTGCTGAGAGCTGAAGCCATTAAAAAAGTCCCTCAACCTATCGGAGCTGGGCTTGAACCTTAAACCTTTTAATTACTAAGACTGAGCCACAAGCAATACATGAATATTAGTTTTCACTTATCTCTAGTATTAGCATATAGTATACTGGAAAACTATTTGAGTTAGATTTTTGGGGAAAGTGAAGGCCCTAATGACTGACCATCAGCGAGCCATCCAGTTAGCCCAGGCACCATAAGGCACACATGATGTTCTTCTCAACCACCAGAATATTGACCATGGATGATCAGTCTTGGTGGTCTGGGATTTAAAAAAACAAAACAAAGAATCAACAATATCTCAGGCTCTTTTTCTGTTTTGTTTTTCCCTAGAGGACTCTTTAATGAAAACCAGGATTGTATAATTTTCTTTGACGCAGTCTGCTTATCCTTGCAGTGAGTTCAGCTGAGTGTAAGACGATGGATGTCTATTTTGTGTTAATAAAGTGACTGTGCGTTTCTCCGCCGCCCTCTTTGAAAAGATTAATGGTGCTGGCCAAGCCCTCCTTAAGGCACGTTCATTACCGGGGCCTCATCTCCCTACAACCAAATACAACACCATGAATCACTTTTCCCTCATTCAGCGTAGCCACTCGGACATCTCTTGATCAGTTTACTGAGTGTAATTTCCTTTTCCTACAGGTTCAGACAGAGATTATTGTGGTGGCAGGTGATTTGTGAGCGCTGTAAGGATATTAAAGGAATTAGCATGTGGTATTTGTGGCTGTATTTGTGAGGAGCTGCTGTTATTACGCTGCCAGATAAAGACCTGTCATAGGACAGAGTGTCCAGCCTCTGTGGTCGTACAGCTCATGGCCTTTTGGCTAATCTTACATTCGTCATCGTGACGCAGGGATGTTGACATCACTTACTGAATGGAGTTATTTTTCACAAAGCACATTTTGGGTTTGCAAAAGGCAGTTGCAGTCATGTTAAATTCTATTTCTATTACGAGATTATGAATATTTAAAACATATGAACTGTAATCAAAGACCTAAAAATGTTAAAATAAATCATCCCAAGGAGAATTTACCCCTCAGTGTAATTTTTATTGGACAGAGATGTTTAATATGAACATACTTATTGAATTTTAAAAACAGTAGAATAAAGTGCTGCCTTGAATAAAAAAAAAGGGTTTGTGATGTTTCTATGAAGCATGGCCCCTATTAACCTTGCAGTACAGCTGGATCTGCTTGACTCCATGTCTGTCAGTAGGCATATCCATCTTGCAAAGCTTTGATCTGGGTCAACTGTTCCTTTTCAGAAAAGACGGGGCTTTTCAGCACCTTATTGAGGACAAAGAGCTGTCAAATGGGGTTTCGTTTTTTTTTTTTCCCCAAAAAAGATGTCTGCAAGTCACAGGCTGGCCTATGATAAACAGGACAGTAAACATTAATTCAGTTACCTTTTAGTTTTCCTTTATGGGCTCTGCTCTTCCCACTTACTCTCTGTGGGATGTTGTCCATATGAACAAGAGAATTACATCAAATAGATTTGTTTAATTGTCCATCTTTTGTCAGGTATGTTGCTCCCAAACCTATGCATACCTTTCAGCATAATGGTACGTTCACAGATGTGCAAGGTGCCCATGCCATGGGCACTAACACACCCCCATACCATCACAGATGTTTTAAAACTTAGCTCTGATAACAGTTTGCAAGGTCCTTTTCTTCTTTAGCTCGAAGGACACAATGTCCACGATTTCCAAAGTCTGAAATGTGGACTTGCCAACAGACTTTTCCACTTTGCCTCAGTCCATCTCAGATTAGCTCAGGCCCAGAGAAGCCGACAGTGTCTCCGGGTGTTGTTAATACATTTGGCTTTTGTCAGCAAAGTTTCCCAAACTGTCCCTGACTGCCTAGATGGAAAAAAACGTCAGAAGAAGGAGGTGAAAGGAGTTTTACAGTTTACAACTAAGGCAACTTCCTCATTCACTGAGGAGTGCTTCTAAACTTCTCACACTTAAAGAGTCAAGGTGCGCTTTTTTTTCGTTCTCATTCAGAAACTGAGTTCTGCTGATGCGACAGCGCAGGCCTCTGTTATCAGAGACAAGATATTCTGTTTTGGTTTCTCGTTTCTAATTTCTAGTTCCAGCATGAAGCCTTTTCACACAGGCATATAAGAGGATCATAATGTAGATGTAAAAATGAACTGTGTTAACTGACAGTGGTTTTCTGAGGTGTTCCTGAGCCCACGGGATGACACCCTATGAAGAGTTATGCCGTTCTTTGATGCAGTGCAGCATGAGGGATCAAAATTAACAGGCATTCATTGTTGATTTTTTAGCCCGTGCTGTACGGAGACAAAGTCCAGAACACAGAATACTTAAAGTATTCACAATATTAAAAACACCAACAAAGAGACAGAACCAGGGACAGTGACAGCAAACCATTTTAAAACTAAGGAATTACCTAAATGCCCACCTAAAGAGGTTTGTCTTCCACCAATTTAAAATCTCGTAAAGACAGAGGCAGCTCATTGTCGAGGTTTGGGGCCACAGCCTGGGAAGCTCAGTCACCTATAGTCTTAATGTGAGTAAGCGGACAGACAGTTGCAGTTCAGGAAACAACTTTTTGAGACAGACACATTTCGGCTTGTGGCCTTTAGCCGAAACGCGTCGGTCTAATATAGTTTTCTCTCCTAAAATGTCGTTGGAGCTCTTTTGATCTGTTCAAGACCTTTTCTCTCCAAGCACCTTGGAAGTTGGTCGAGTTGTGCCAGAACTTCTGGCCTCTAAGTGGGACAGACGGCAATCGTTACTAATTTGATCTAAGGGGGTGAGATGACTGATATGGGTGAGTAATTTCTAAAAAATCTGGTGCTTGGCTGTGTAGGGATCTGTAAATGAAGGTAGCCATGTCCCATCCTTGCTTGTGAACAACTTAGTCCTTCAGAGATGCTCCTTATATACCAGATCATGACACTCACCTGTTTCCAAGTGAACTTTCCACCTGTGGGATGTTACAAATAGGTGTTTTTAAGCATTCCTCAACTTTCACAGTCTTTTGTTGCCCCTGTCCAAGCTTTTTTGGAATGCAGGCAGCAGTTTCGAAATGAGAAACTGTTTTTCAAAAACAAATGAAGTTGATCAGTTTTAACATTAACTAGAAAGCACTCGGAGAGCACAGACCTTCACCAGCAGCCATATTGTCATTTTGACCATAAATATTACTCCGACCTTTATTTCATGTCAATATTTAGATTCCTTGACCATGAAAACATACCATTAGCAACTGGATTCATAATATCTATTTTTGTTCAGTAGTTATTCACCAAAATCACATATTTCGCCATGGCGGCCAGACGCTGCTCTGGATCAACACCAAAATCGAAATCAGTTCTTCCTTTTCCCATGCTGAACATTTCCTGAAAATTTCATCCAAATCCGTCCATTACTTCTTGAGTTATTTTGTTCACGGACGGACAGACGGACAAACTCTCCCAAAAACATAACCTCCTTGGCGGCGGTAAAGATCTTGTCTTTGTTGTTTAAACATTTCAATGCAGGTTGAAAATGATTTAAAAATCATTGTATTCTGTTTTTAGTTAGATTTTATGCAACATCCCAAGTGAATTTTATTGGGATTTTTACTTATAAGATTGACAAATACTAACCATAGAACTGACATTGCAAAATCACTTTAAAGGTCTTCTAACTGAAGCCGACAGAAGAGCAAAGCAGTTTTCATTCTTACATTGTGTATCGTCTACTTGTTTTCAAAATCCTCCCTCTTCTAAGTGGAACCATTCAACTAAGCAGCTGATTCATGTACAGAGTATTTTAGTCAACTGTTGGAGCGTAAAGGATAGTTGTAGGTGTGTGATGGGTCAAAGTGAATACAATCAGGCATGTAATTGTTTGGCTGTAATGTCAGTGACAAAGCACATCTCCAGCTTTAACAGATTGCTTCTCTCAGCAGGAGACAAAGGTGTTATGCATAGGAATTCAGTCCACGGTGCTCTCTCTCATTTTGTTTCATTGGAAGCGAGCAGGCAGCCGTTCCCTTGTTTGTAAAAGATCGTGTGAATCAGCGTACAATAGTGTTGAAGTGTGTTTGGAAGATCTCCCCCTCTTTGAAGCGCTGTGTTTTTGAAGCAATGGGAGGTGTTTGGGTTGAAATAAAAGGGCGAACTATTGACTGAAATACCCTCAAGTTGCAACCTATGTTTCTGCCCAAGTGCTCTAAAAGTTTTGCAGGGAGCTGGAGACGACTGCGTGATGTATTTCTGTACAGTGTTGTGATTGAATCAGACCTCTAGTGCAGTTCGCAACAATGATATTGTTACTGCTCTGTATTGGCTGGCTGCACCAGTCTGGAAAAAAAGGGAGCGAGTCAGAGATGTGATCGAGGTATAATGGAGTTCTTCACAGGTCAGCGCAGAACTATTGACCTCTCAGCGGGTTCTCTCTGTCCTCCACTCATCCGCCACAACATCCACCACTCATCAGCAGTCCATCAGGCCAGGGTTTCCAGGAAGAGCCGCGGCATTGTGAATTATACTTTTGTCCAGTTCCTGCTCCTGCTTTTCCACTTCAATTCCTCTTCCCTTCCACATTCATTGTGCACTCCGGCTGTGGATGCTCGCACGCATCAATCAAAACAGCAAATGGTCATCAGAAGAGATGAAACGTAGGACATATTGAATAAGCGAGCCAGCATCTGAGTGCATTAGTCTTGCTAACAAACTTCTCTTTATCAGCAATTTCCCCAGCTTATCTCCCTCCGTTTATTATTCTCCCTTCTTTCATGCTACATTTTGCATATTGAAAGAAGCACTGAATTAGTGGTTATCCTTACCAGCCCCCACAAATTGGATTGTTCTGTCCCCTCCTTGCTTATTTCCGCAGCAGCAGATTTGTCTCTGCACTGTAGATGAATGCTGTATTACTCCACGGTGAGCACATATTGTAATTCTTTCTGATCCTACAGGACGGCTCTTACGTTGTTCACGCTCTGTGTTTTTCTCTGATGCGAAGCAGCACTGTTAGATCACTGCTGATGCTTGTTCTGTAGAGAGAAACACTCAAAGCAGACTCAGGTGTACAGAAAGATAGAAATATGTTATCGAAGTGTCTGTATGAGTGTAAATCAAGCTATGGCTGAGAGCGGCTGACGACTTCAGCATCTTTCCTGGAGGATTTTAAATTGCGGCCGCCTATGTGATTAAAGTCTTCCTGAGCAGCAGCTGATCGCCATTGATAACATTTTCACATTGCATAAATTAAGTGATAAGCCCGATGTTTGGCTGTGTTTTCCTATCATAAACAAATCCTATATAAGGAAAGAAAATAACACAGGACAATTTCATATGTTCTTACCAGCTTACCTACACATGCTGTTTATGTAAGTCCTGTTTTATACATCTTCAAAACATAAGCACAAAGATGAATGTGCTGATGTTTTTTATAAAATGTAGGAAAAGATCAGGGTAAACTTTATTATCCCCAAATGACAATTGTTTTACAGCTGCAGCAAACAGAAAATGTGAACTTGTTAATAGGGATACACAACATTATTGGAGAAATATCCACCAGCAGACATTGCCTAAAAAGTTAGTTCTTAGTATCAGCTGAATTTGCTTGTACAAAAATAGCCACAGACATCCCTTACATGGGCTGTTATATATTGGAAGAATTTACTAATGCACCATGATTCTTTACCTCATCACTGAATGGCTACTTTTATGAATCAAAAGTGTTATTTTAATACAGGGTATATGTAACTCTTCTTGCTTTACTTCTATTTCTAAAACAAGAAGAGTGTCACCATGACAGGAACAGGCAAATTTTAGCTGAGTTAGGCCTTTGTGTTTGAAAAAAAAAATCAGATTCACTATAAACCAGTATTGGTGATATTAAGTTAAGTTTATATGCTTACAGAGTGATATCACACCAGGGATTAGTATCTGACTAAATGCTGAGGCTGTTGGGGTTTGAAATTAAATGGTCACATCAACAGCAGTTAGGGCAAATAACTTCTGACCTCAGTACAATAAAAATAAGCAACAGTAACTCACCGCTTGCCGTCTGTGGATGATAAAGTAGTTCAGATAGCGACCATCTAATGTAATATTATTCGGTTTGTGTCGATAAACTTGTGTGCATACTTTGTCTTTGGTGGCGAGCAACAGGAGACCACATCATCATTTTCAGACTTTGCAGAGATTTTCTGTCTCAATTTTCATAGTATTTTGGATATCATTGATGTATTTGGTGGACTGTGTTTTAATGTGTGGACCCCAAGAAGAGTAACTGCTGCTTTGCCAGTTGCTAATAGGGATTCAAATGAATAAATTAAAAAACATAACAGGAAAACACATGTCCACATGTAGTCAGTTAATGCAGCCTTTTGTGTTCTGCTAAACCTCTCTTGAGCTTTTATCTTCACTACTCTGTAGAGCTTTAGTGCTGCTGTGTTGCTGAAATAGTGCAGAGGTGGAGGATAGATAGATAGAAAGATAGATATCACATAATGACTCGTATACAATAAAAAATATTGATACATGGGGCAGCTGTGAATCAGTATTAGTATTGCTAAATATTGTAGCACTGAAGAACTGTTTTTTCTCCCACCCTTACTAAATGCTTATATTAGCAAGAAGGTATTACCGGAGAAATTCCTAAGGTACTAATAAATTTATCTTGAGAGAACCCTCCCTTTGAGAAATGTCGTCTTACTGATACTATTTCATAACCAGGTTGCTTTTGTTCTTTACGTTTTTGCCAAGGCAAAAATAATCTCAAAGCTTTTCCAGTGTTATTGGGCAAGTTGTAAAAAATGTGGAAAAGTGGCATTACTGGCAAGATTTATTTTGCTTAACTGGCAACAAAACAAACCACCAGCTCACTTAAAGCTGTGGTCTACGATTTGAAACCGCAGCCTGCCCCCCCTTCCCTCACCTCTCCCCTCCGTGTTCCAAGATTCTGCCCCCAGCTCGTGTCGCCTCGCCTCTCAAGCCCCCTCGGACAGAGCTACGAGCGACTAGCACAATATATCAGCAGCAAACTCAATCAAAAACAGCTCAGCTCAACTGAAAGTATCAAACACGACCAGTGGTGTAAAGGAACGAAGTAATAGTACTTAGTTACAGTACTTAAGTATGTTTTGGGAGTATCTATACTTTACTTGAGTTTATATGTTTTTTGCAACTTTTACTTTTACTTCATTACATTAAAAATTAAAAAATGATACTTTTACTTCGTTACATTTAAATTGTCAACTTAGTTACTCGCTACATAATAAAATGTGAATATAAATTATTACTTACTTTCACATTTTATTTTGAAGAGGATCGTACAGACTGTTCGTGCTCTTGCACAAAGCTGAACACACCTCTGCCTGCTTCTGCAGCCTGTGAACGACTGTTTAACGTTGCAGGACTTGTATTCAGCCCACGAAGAGCACGACTGAACTCGTGCAATTTTGAAAATCAACTTCTGCTATAGATGAACCGCAAGTTTGTGGACTTAACGTAAGGAAGGAATGGAGAGAGGGAGTAAGAGGTGAAGGGAGCTGAGGGAGGGAGGAAGAGTTAAACTTAATAAAGCTTGGGAGAGCAACAACTATTTGTACCTGTTCTCTTTGTTTGTACTTTTACTTTTAATACTTAAGTACATTTAATAGTAGCTACTTTAAGACTTTTACTTAAGTGATTTTTTAATGTGTGACTTTCACTTTTAGTTGAGTATATTTTATATAAGATATCTTTACTTTTACTCAAGTATGGGTTTCAAGGACTTTTTACACCACTGAACACGACAGACATCCCCCTTGTAACACACAGCAGTAGCCATTTCAATTGGACCGGCGGCAATGCGGGTCTGGCGCCGCCAGAGCGGAGCCGATTGTGGGGGAGGATTTATCTTTCTCGGCCTGTCCTTCCCAGCTCAGCTTACAATGGTAACGATTAGCGGCTAACAGGCAAACCTGCTCCGCTACAAGTCATTAGCCAGGACAGGCACAGACTAACCAGAGTTATTCAGCAGACATCTCCCACTGTAGTAAACAAAGCCATTACCTGATCAACCAGGGGCGAAACGGCCGATGCTGAAGGTCTGACGGCCGACTGAGGCCATTCGTTAGCCGTTAGCCCGCTAACAGGCCTCAACCCACGGGCAGAGCTCCGTTGGGCCCCGCGGGTGATGGAAGCGGCTTCCCGATTTCGGCGCTAGGCTTTTCCGGCTAGTTCAGTAGCTAACGCTGCTAGCTGCTCACTGGAGGTAGAGGGGAGGAGGCGGGACCATGGGCATGACGCTGCGTAGTGAGGGAGACAGGGGATTGGATGGACTCATGGACCAACTCACGGACCAATTGAACCTTACAGGCTTCTAGGCTTGATTGGTCAGCTAATATGCAGCTTTGCAGCGGATATACTGAACGGATTTTTTTCGTTCTTTTTGGTCTTTATACTGTATAGATAGGACCATAGGACCATAACAGCCTTATAAACGGTATTATTAAAATGTACAAAGCTTCCAAATCGTAGACCATAGCTTTAACTTCATGGAAGATTATATTAAACACTTGGATTCAAAAAAAATAAAATGAGAGGGAAAGAGCATCAATTCCTATGTGGAAAACATGACATCCATTTTCTTTTTGAACTTTTATTTATTTTTTTTAGTTATGCTTTCATTTTTTAAAAATTATTCTCTTTTCCTAAGCTCATGTAAATGTCCTGTTTCATTATGTGTGTATAGTGTTTAAATTATATGAAAACAAAAACAATAAAAGGAAGTTAGAGAAATGTAGATAATTGCCTTATCTTGCACTGTTAACAAAAAAAAACAAAACAAAACTGAATCCACGTCTGTATTTGGAACAACAAAGTCAAATCACTTTTTCATTGTGCCATGACCAACATTTCCAAAAATGTCAATCTGTTGAGGACTTACAAAGTTATTCACAAATTCAGTAGATGAAAAACAGCCCCTTCTTACAACATTAACAAATTGGAACAAAAATAAATTGTTATCACTTTGTGCTTGTCCCATGACCAACATTCACTAAAAATGTCATCAAAACCTGTCATAACTTTCCGAGCTATCTTGCTAACAGATAAACAAATGTCAGCAATAACATTCTCTGATTAGCGGAGGTAGCAAGTATGACAAATTTATATGAAAAGCTGATCATTGTTGTATAAGACAAATATACCGCCTTAACCTTTTTACGCCTCCATCCCCTCCCATCCTGCTCCTCTCCAAAAGGTTATGTTCATATTTCATTAGAGGTTTTTAAAGAGTAGAAATCACTCAGCGAATAAGTGAGCATTCAATCCACTCCCACTATCTATGCTTGTTATAGCATACCAGCTGTGACAGTGTGACCACTTACCTGGCGGCTGTATCAGAGCCAAATTACATTCTCTGCTTCCCACTGCATCTCTTGATTTCTGTCTCTCCACGTCCTCTGTTTCCATAAGATCAACAGCATCCTTCACGCATTACTCACCCTGGTGGTGTTTCACATAGCTGAAATTTTTCAACCCACTTCTTCCTGATTCACTCAAAAATATGTCTTCCCTGTCCTGGGCCAACACGGATTTGAGAACAAAAAAAGGTTAATTGGCTCTGCCGCGGCTGATGTTTGACAAAAAAGCAGCCGTTTTGAAGACAAATGCGGGGAGGGGGGGTTGCCGGGAGAATGAATAGGGGACATGTGAGGGGGTTCATCGTCTATGAGGCTGCACAAAGAGCATATGCATTAAAGGACCTTGACTGCTCTGCAGAGCACCAGCCGAATATAGAGAGGATAAGAGACAGGCCTCTGTAGAAATTTGTACTATTCATGCTACATTACACAAACAGCCGTTGAGCCAAAGCACTCCGAAGAAGCCATTTTTATTCAATTGTGGCCGCTTTACTGAAGAAGGCTCAAAAATTCTGCCATCAAAGCTTTATGTGAACTGTTTCATTTTAAGATGAGATGCTTTTTTATGAAGAGGGGGCTGCAGAGGGTTTAAAGCTGCGCAGTGTTGCTCATGTCTCTGCGCGGAGTTTTTGTGTTTGTCAATGAAACGTCAACAGTGCAGCCAGAGCCTCATGTTTCCAATTACTGTCTGTGCGGCTGCTCTCGGTATAGAATGGGAAACGTCTTGTGATGACAGAGTGAACCCATCAGCGGGGTGGCAGCAGAGCCAGCCAGCATTAATGAATCCTCGGTGTGAGGCACAGAGCAATTATGTGTGATGCTACTATGGCGTTTGTTCTTTGCTTGTGGAGAACCATCCAATTATCAGGCGATCTGAGAGTTTCCAGGGGATCACGACAATTGTCACTTGTAATTTTGTTGTCACTTAAATGATGAGAAGTGTAACTCGGCAACACATTGGACGAGTTTACAGGACTGTGTGACACTGTGTGGTTGGCTGTCACTCACTAATTAGATCTGACAACCATGTGAGTGTTTACCATTAGCACTTTTTTATTCTGCTATTATTCCTCAGAAACTACAAGTGACAGATAAACAGATGTAATTATCAGTCACTTAACAAACAAAACAAATCAGAGATGGGGACAGAACAGTGTTTTTGATATGAGAAAACAAATTATTCCCCAATATTTACTGATCAACAGATTATAGGCTTACTCTGTTGTTACTCACTACATATATGAAAGTATTAAAGGATAAGTTTGGTTTCTGCAGCTTTCACATTGTTTATAGAATGAAGAAGAACAATATACTCACCCAGAAGGCTTTCCTGATCCAAACAGTGCTTCGGGAGATATTTAGATCCAAAATCGAGCGGCGGACATCCGTATAATGGTAGCACATAGGACATGTATAGCGCCGCTCCTAAAACTGCCTCTGCGCGTTCGCAGTATGGCTCATTGTTTCAGGGGCAGACTGCCGGCTACACAACGACTTTCCTCTTCCAATTTTGTGCAAAATGGACGAATATCTATCATGTGAAGATGTTGTGGAGGAGAACTTTGAATATGATGGGTGTCCTTACAGTTTCACGCCAGAGTTTACAGATGAGGAGCTCATCGAAAGGAGGACGCAGAGGCAAAGAGAAGAACAGCTCTCTAGAGAATACTGCGCAGGCGCGGAGGCAAACATTCTTCTTCTCCAGTTCAGCGGTCAGCACAGCCACAAAAACATGTCTGGAGCGACACAGACTGTAATGGAGGAGTAGCCCAAGCAGACCATGATGGAATATTGGGGAAACTAATGAGTTTTTGGACGATTAATGCAGTTTTAGGAGCGGCGCTGTATGCCCTATGTGCTACCATTATACGGATGTCCGCCGCTCGATTTTGGATCTAAATATCTCCCGAAGCACTGTTTGGATCAGGAAAGCTTTCTGGGTGAGTATATTGTTCTACTTCATTCTATAAACAATGTGAAAGCTGTAGAAACAGAACTTATCCTTAAAATATAAGGTCAAAGCCTTTCAAACTTGTACTGCACTTCCAGGATTAGTCTGTGAGAGTGACAGGAAAGAGGCCAATGAGGACTTTGCCTCCATCAATCACATTTAGGCCTGTCACGATAACATACTTTGTGGGATGATAATTGTCCAAAATGTTTGCCGATAAACGATATTATTCTCAATATTATTTTGAAACATTATTTTTTCTTTAATGTAATTATAATATCTGTCAAAGAGAGGAAACTGAAAAAAAAGGCAATTAATTCCAATTTCTTAAGAGTATTTAACTGTGACTGGAATTTCAAGAGCTTTTAAATAAAATAAATTAAACAAACAAACAATATAATATATTAAACGGACAAAAAAGAGAAAAAAAAACAATGAATGTGAAATGGACTCTCTTCTAGGAAAAAATGCATATAAATAAAAATCATAATAATAACCAAACACAATGAAAAATAGACCCACTCTCTGTAAAGATGAAACAACACTCCTATAAAAACACACACAACAATAAAAACAATGAATAAAATGGAGTTTATACAGTTCCATAATAGTTTGTGACATGTTAGTTCTGCCAGTTAATTCATACTGTCTGTCAAACGTTTGTAACATTTCCTGAAAAGCTGGCTTTTCAACCGTATTGAAGGGTTGCATTTCTTTTTGCAATTTAGCAAACAACACTGTCTGTGAGTGCGCACCATTTTGTGCTGTTTTATTTATATTTACTTTGCAGACTAAATGCCTCAGTAAGCGTTGACTGTCAGGACAAAGGCTCCACTGTACCTCAGAGGGCAGTTTTTTTCTCTGTCATGACTTTCAAACAAATGTGACTTATCATCTTGTCAGTGTTCATGGGCTCACACCTTGTTAATTCTGTTTAAAACCAAAATAGGAACTGTTGCTTTCGTGTCTTCGTTTATGTTAGTGTTTGTTTCCTTGTTACTCACGTGGCTGGCTTGCAGCTTTGTGTGTGTGTACGTACTAGTGGCCCCGCCTCCCCCCACAAAGATAAAATGACAGACAGATGGCTCACTCTGTTTATTCTGCTTTAGGACCAGTGCACCCAGGGGTTGAGAAAGATGGACAGAGTGAGCCCTCTTCTCATCCAGCCAGTTTGGTAGAGAGAGGGGAGGAAAAGAAACATGCATGTACGTCAATATATCGAGGCTGACAAACTTATTGAGGACATTTATTTATCGAGTGGTTCATTGATTTATTGATTATCATGACATGCCTAACCAGATTAAGAAAAAAAAAAGATTCCCAAATAAATTGGACAATAAGCACATGTGCAGTACTCACATTGCAGTATCTGCAGTGTCAGTAACTACTGTTTGGTACAAAGAACTGGTACCACTTTGGAATTGGTTCCACTTTTTCAAAATATCAGGAATTGTTCAGGGACATTGGTTTCTGGTCCAAGAAAGGGTATTCATTTGTTAAATGATGAAACCCCAGTGAGTTTACTGCTGTCCATTTAAGATTTTTGTGTCTTTTAGGACTTGATGTGTTGCTGTATCCAAACTTCATAAATGACACATGGCATGCAGAAAGTTTCCAGAGTAGAATCATGGCAGACCACGACGGTGACTAAACTCAGCTGACAAGATGACAGCTTCGGCCAAGAAGACATTTGGTTCTTGGAAAGCTTTTAGCATGACAACACAAAGCATTTTCTTCAGCACAGCCTTAATTTGTAGGAAATGCTCCGCTTTAATGTGTTTCTTAAACCATTTTGTGTCCTCAGCAACAGGTAGAGGTAACATCTGTGCTTGCTTCACGTCATTCACAGATAAAGACACACCTGAGTTCATGTTCACATTTCTTTTAAGGTAAATGATTCTTGTTGATAAATATTATAAATATTGTCACTGTTGGACACAAACTTCCTAACTTCACTATCTCCATTTTTTGTGATTTTCATTTTTCTTTCATAAAACAGTGCTGTTGGTCGACTTTCACATTGTTGAGTGAGTTTTACAAACTTTAAACCAGATTATAGTACATAGGCATAATTTGTATTCAGGACAATACCGTATTCATTCATCCAGAAGCAGTGTTCTTATCATCTCCCCAAAAGCAGCAATTTTGGAGATAGGAGGGTTGTGATTTTTTTTTTTTTTTTGGCATTTTGTGTCTTTATTGATAGGAGAGAGTGACAGTGGATAGGCTTGTGAAGGAGGGTGGCAGAGAGTGGGGCAGGACTCTGCAAACTGGCCACAGGCTGGATTTGAACCTGGGCCGCCAGAAGTTTGTATATGGGTCGTGCGGGGTTGCTTAACACTCCACCAAACCAGCATCCAGGGAGAAGTTATAGTTTATACTGTAGTGGGTAGTAACTAAACAGTGTGGAGTCAAACAGAGTTAGTCCACAAATGGCAAAATATCAACTGATGTTAGTTTAAAGACATGCCAGCAACCGACCTTAGTGGATTTTCAGTCATGAAACTTACAAATTATTTTCTGGGGATGCATGTGATGAGAGTGAACTTGTTGGAAAAGGAATATAATTGGAGACCTTGATGAATTTTTAGTTTTGGTTTTGGAACTTAACACCTTACTCGTGAAGAAAACGGTGAGCTACCATAACTTTGTTCTCCTGTTTAAAACACAAAAATTCCTTTTGGGTGCCTGAAAACAAACAGCCAAAACACAGAAAAGTGTCTAAGACGACAAAGTCTAAAAATGGTTGTCATAAACATGGCGTCAGTGTGTTGAGAAAACTCTTTATCAACAACACAATTGCTAACATTTGTTTTTAAGCTGTGGATATACCAGTTGTTGCATGATGGCTGCCATGTGTCGCTGTGTTCATTCAGCGCTTCAGTTATACACTTCATCTAGAACTAACACAATGCAGGCACGAGCTGCAGGCTACATGATAAGTAGGATGAGTGCAGAGGAGATTTGATACTCGTCATGGAAACAACTGTAACATGACAAAATGTTCATTTGCTGCCTGACCGACGCCATGATTAATATTGACTCAAGCTGTCAGTGTCACTGTTATGCCTGCCCAGTGCATGTTGAAACTGTTTGTTTATAATAGTAATGCAAATAGTTGAAGAGGACAGATAAGTCAACAGGAGCATCAGTCTCAAGATTGAACGTATTTACACATGCAGTGATAGTTTTCAAAAATGGTTATGTACATCAGACACAGATGCCACCTGCTTGGATTCAGATCAGAGGTTTAACATCAGATGAGGATATTTACTAATCCCGTCATATTTCTTTTTGCACCTTTTACAGAGAGTCATACAATACGTATAAAATTTAAGGCAAAAGGAAGTTTTCTATTAACACTCCAGAGAGAAGGAAATCTGAAAATTCATAGTGCTGTACGCAAAGGAGCCCCAAAGATCACAAAATGAAGTCATTTTAGATTTATTTGTGTTTTGATTACCATGTAACGATTGGTTAACTATTTTTTTGGCTTCTTTTGTTGTTGAAATTTTAATTGTTTGCTTCATTAATTTACTCATTAACATTTACTTTTTTGTTATAACAGCTCATACATTGTATTTTTTGACTTAGCTTTACAAGACCCTGCAGTTTTACCTCTCCTGTTAGTAGGTCATATAGTATGCCAATAATTAGCTTAGCTCAAACACTAGGAGTCATTGGGAAGTGTTAGCCTGCCTCTGACTGCAGTCATCAGCTTAAGTCTTCTACAGCTCTAAACGGCCCTGTGTGCTTTTTGTGACCAGTTTTTAACCACATTATGTTATGTTATATTCTGATATGATCGCATTATCTTCTTCTACTCGTAGACAGAGACTTTGTCTGGTTGAAATTGTTAAAGATAAGTGCAAAGATGATTAAGACCTTCAAAAAAGCAAGGTTGCATGAATGAATTTTGAGGTAGCATTTGAACATTTCTATATTTTTAGCTAGTATTATAAAATACAACAAAATTATCTTTAATACTGAGACAGAGAGGGCAGAAGATTATTTTCTTGATTGTTGCTGTCATAAAACTCCGAAGTTCAATTGATTAGCTGTCAAAGTGTCTAATTTTACAGGTTTATTTCCCCATTCTAATGTGCACGTTGTGTTTAAAAATCTGCAATGAGGCTTTTTTTTGTTTCTGGGGTATCAGAATACAGTTTGACACTTACTGCTATTGAAATTGTGTATTAAATTCTGATGTTCATCTAACTATTGTGTGGTTTAGTTGTTATGGTATTTGAACTTGTTATGGACTCAAGAACTTTAGCCCTTACAGAAGAAAACTTCACTGGAGCTCTGTTGTGTTCTTTTAGCGCACTACCCTTTTCTGAAAATCTCATAAGAACATCCAGGTTAGAGGCTCTTGAATATAAAAACAAACCCTCATAAAAACTATATCCCTTTGTCATCACAGAGCCACAGTAAGGGATGAATTTCATCCTTCCATAAATCGTTATTAGAGTTTCATAAAGAAATCAGCGCCCTGCGTCATTCAGCCCAGGCACCGGTGACTCCCTCATCTCTGGATGATCCTGCGCAGCAGCTCCTGGAAGTGAGTCAGCCTTGCCATGTTGTTGGCACAGCACCTGAACAGCTGCACAGGCTGCACCCAAGGCACAGAAGGAGAAAATCCTCAGCCTCCTCAAAGCTTATCCTGTTATATATTTAATATTTGTCTCCTTCAATGAGCAGGCACGTTTCATGTTGCGCTGGTTTTACCTTATGTTGACCTGCTCTGCACTTCCCACTGGAGATTATCTAGTTTGAAATCTGCGGTTTGTATGCAGATTTATTACAAATTTAATCGCCTTGTTTTGGTGTTAATGTGTACGCATGAAGGGAATTCACATCTGGTTGAATTAATTTTGTGTAGGACTTGGCAAACAGTTTCTTAGACTGATGACAGCATTTTAAAACAAGATACAGAATAAGACTACAAGGCTGCTATCTTCATATTGTACTCTAAGAAGATTTGAAACACAATTTTAGTCAATTTATCCTTATTAACACCAATTGGTATCTTATCTTGTATAATTGAAAAGCCTGATTAGTCCCCTTGCAGTGGGGTACAGTTGTAACATTGTATTATGAAAAGTGTCTGTATTACATGGTGTCAGCTCTGGTACTGTTTGCAAACTGTGGACCGTAGGCTATCGTTCAGGGGAGGAGGGGACTTTAGTTCTTCTTCCTGAGGAGGTACTGCTAGAGTTCTTCAGTGAAACAAGGGTGAGGGGTGTTATTATCCTGGGAAGACCACCTCAAGGTCTGTTTTTGACTCCATCAGTCTCACAGAGAGTGGTCCTCAGTTTGGAAACAGTACCAGGGCTGACACTAGGGCTGGGTGAACTTTCCTAATCTCAGTATCATGATTGATTGAAGCTGTTACCTCGATTAAGATAAATGAACGATTATATTATGCTATGCTGAAACAAATTAGTGGTGATACTGATGGTCACAGTCTTCCTGCAGTATTTACACTTTTTTACAACGTCTTTCTGCTTAATGTCCTCTTCACAGAATCCAAAATGTGCCCAAACAACGAAGACAGTATTTTTCTTGGCTGCAAGGTCCTCTGCTAGATTGGTGCTTGTCTCCTCCATGATGGCAGCATGTCCTTCACTCCTCAAAAGTGAACACAGACTGTTTGGAGGGGGTGCAGTCATGTGACTTACACAGGGAAAATAACCATAATAATCGACATGAGTAAAATTACTTTGATTAGAGGGTCTATATGTCAATTTTGGTTATTTTTCAGTTATTTCCCCAGCCCTCGCTGACACCATGTGAAACAGACACTTTTCTCACTACAGCCTGCTTCCAGATGACCTGATTACTAATTGTTCTCTGATGAAATGAAATGACTGTCATGTGCCCACATCGCCGGTACCCATATTCATGAGCTTCAAGCATGCTGAAGCTCATTTCCTTACCTTATCTTCATTCTTACTCCAACCACTGATTAAAATGGAGGTGCACCCTCACATTTCTGCCCTCTCCTCAAAGTTGGTGTGCGATATCTTGGTCCAACTTCAGTGCATTGCTTCCCTCAGTAGTAGTTTCCTCACCCCTGTCCACTGACTCAGCGGCTCAACATAATGCATGAAAGATTCTTGTACTCAAAACTGCAAATACTGTGATTCACACACTCCTATCGAACTAAGCCATACCAAGTGGTTCAGTATTTTGAGCACTAATGCTTCCCTTATATTGACATGATATTTGGATCCATTTTGCCCTTGCTATTAAAAAAGAAAAAAGATCACAACAGATATGACAATACATACTATGAATATACAAGAATAATGTTTGATCGCCTTGTGATATAATTCTGCATTAATCTAAAGCTTAGTTTGAATATTAAGATCTATCTTTCACTGTTTAAATATTAAGCCTCTCCAATGACTGCTTTTCAGCCTCACTGTCACTCATCTCAAGCTTCAAAGTCCTTGCTCTTTGCAAATAAACCACTAGGGGGCAGTATCTCACCTGCTGTCTCTTCCCATTTTCTGCACTGGTTGCAGTGCTGGGCTCCGATCCTCTTCCCTGTCACCGTGCTCTGACGCCAGTGTTCTCAGAAGCCTCCCTGTGTGTGTTGGAGAATCGTAGGCACACACCCCGAGGCCAGGCTACATTTCAGACAGGAAGGAATTTGAACGCTTGGGCTGAGAATCACCAGATCCACCCACACACGTAGGATTAAATTAGGGAGATGATATTTTTGTGGGCACTGGCTGTCCTTATTCAGGGCTGGACCGTCCTCATACTGCAGGAAATAACTGAGAAAAACTGCAGTGATGTTCCTTAAAAAAGTCAAACTATGTGAAAATGTCATGATATAAAGCCAAACAACTCCACTGCAAGAGATATTAATTATCAGAGCTTGTGCTTGTATTAATTTTCCACTAATTATTTATTTTTCTGCACTTCATTTTGAACAAATCTCTGTAAATGCTCCCAGTGCTGCTGCCCTGCTCTTGAACCTTTGCTTATTTTAACGCTCTGCATTTCTAAGTGGTCTGATGTAATCTCAGAATTACTTGTTCAGTCTTTTCCAGCCACCTATTCCATCCAACATTTTCTCCAAACAGAAGGCTCGGCTATTTCCACGCATTCAAGCAAGAGTGCTATTCTTGCAAACAACAGAGCGCTTACATGTGAAAGCCACTATGCAATGCCCTCTAAAGCTCATCACTGTGCGAGTCCTGGCTGATCCATGCATAATAAAAAAGACGGAGACAGACGTGTGGAAGCGTGCATGCCTCCTGTGCGGGAATACAGTATGTTCTGTCAAGCGTGGCGTTTTGACTGCAACTTAACTATGCATGCTGTCACCCTAAAGCTTCTCTGTGCTTATTCAACTGAGTGAAGGAATGTATGCTGCAGTGAGGTGTCCACTGTGGATTTGAAATATTCCAAGCCAGAATTACTCTGATATTCGCATACATTCAACATTTATTGATTATCTACACTGGTCTTGTCAAATGGCTGCAGTTGCTCTTTCAAGGCTCCAAAGAACAGATAAACAGATATTCACTTCAACAGAGATCACTGACTACATTTGTACAACAGCTAGCTTTTGCTTTGGAGGCTAGATTAAAAAACACCAGTGGTTCAAATGACACATCATTAGTTTGATGTTTTTAATTTCAAACTTGTATCTACTGTTTCATAGTCTTTAAAGCAGCAATATGGAAGATCTCCGCTTGACCGGAGCGAGAACTCAACTACCCATGAGCTCTAGCGCGCGCATACTGTTGTAAGGATACAGATCTGCCGGTCACGTGCATTTATTTTGTATGCGAATCACAGAAGCCAGGACTTCGCTAAAAGTATTCTGTCTTCGGCGGCTGTTTGCAGGATGGATAGCGACGAGGTAATGTATTAATTTTGACTAAATGACGATGTTAAAAATCGCTAAGTTCAACTTGGTTTTATTACCGTGAAGTCGCCCCTGCCCCCGTCCTGTTGAAGCGATAAAGTGAATAAAAGTAAAGACAACGACGAGCTGGTGATATCACACACTTGAAATAGGTTTTAACAAAACTACATACTGGTACGTTCTGGATTTGTTGTGCTGTACTTTTTTCCTGTCAAGTTTTTTTGAGGAACTTCGTCATAAATTAGTCGCCCAACATACCTGATAGTAGTCGGACATCCCTCCTCGTCTTTTATTTCACGCCAGCGAGTGAACGCTGAACCGATTTTTATTTGAACATTCAGCTTGTTTTTCTCTCGCTTTCTTTGTTTTGTATCCTCCAACAAAACTTTTCTCTTCCTTACGTTGTTGCCTCCGCCATGGTCAAAGCTCCGCGATTGGCTCGCTGAGACTTCCGTATTGTAAACGAATCGGGAATCGAAGGAAGTGACGTATGCCGTAAAGCAGTCCAAACGTGTAGTTTTCTAGTGTGGCAGGGTTCCTACCATCCACCTCGAAGCTACATAGCGCCAGTTAAAGGGATACAGACCACTCCAGACCATGACAGAGGTTTCATTGAACTCATTGCTAAGTGGTGGACCATCACAATGAATATTGAAGGATTATAATATGTTTGAAAAGCTACATAGTGTTGGTTTAAAAGCTGTGTTTCCACCAAGCAGTTCAGTTTGACTCAGTGCTTCCACCGTCGAATACGGAGAAAAGGCACTCAAATAACTGACCTGCGCTGTCCCACTTTTCTGGGGGATTCCAAGCAGTCCCTAAGAGTGGGGCAAAAATCCCTGCAGTCTGTTGACTGGTCTTGAAAATGGCCAATTCTCTTGCAACATTGAAAACACATACCATGTCATTTTCAAACTAGAAAGCACTCTGAGAACACAAACCTCCTCCAAGGTAGCTCACATATTGCTGTTACATCCATAAGCAATGGTTTCATAATAAAGTTATCATCATAATATAATTCTTTGACCCTGAAAACTCACACGGAGCACTCAAAATCATGT
Source organism: Scarus forsteni (assembly GCA_036419115.1). Taxonomy (NCBI): domain Eukaryota; kingdom Metazoa; phylum Chordata; class Actinopteri; order Labriformes; family Labridae; genus Scarus; species Scarus forsteni. The sequence goes on along the minus strand of JAZDUH010000157.1, from coordinate 12,367,979 downwards.
TGATATTATCATTTTCATCACCACCAAAATCTAATCATTGTTAGATTGGGCCATTAACAACATCTCCTGAATGTTTCAGCAACATCTGTCCAGTAGTTTTTGCGCACGAAACAATGCTCTACAGAGAACTTGAGTGCTGGAAGTCCTCCATTGCTGCTCTTTGTTTACAACCACTGTGAAGTCACACAGTGCATAGCTGGCTTGACTCTCTCCTCCTTGCTCACATCCCCGTCCTGAACTACAGCTGCTAGTGGAGATGCAAATAAGATCAGGGTTTACTGCTCCAAGCCGTACCAAACTGTACTGAACCAAACTACTTGGTGGAAACAAGGCTAAAGTGATATCATCCATTTCTGCCAGCAACATGCTGCAGAAGTAGTCCATTAATATATGAGGTATGGCTATATAAACAAGACTAACTTTCTTAATGATCATAAAATTTTCAGTGTCTTTCTCCTTCTGCATCAACACACTCTGCATCAGGTCTTCACTGATCACAGCTGTGCAGCAGGTCTTCTTCAGACAGTTGTCTCAGAGTGTCTGGTGTTCTTTTTTATCTTCTCACACAGATTCCAGCACAGATTTTGTCTCAGGGAAAAGAGAAAAGTCACAGGGCGCTGAATCAGGTGAACAACACGGAGGGTGATCAAGCTCAGGTACTTGTTTTTGGGACAGAAACTGCTTTACAGAGACCGCAGTGTGAGCTGTTGCATTGTCTTGATGATAAATGAAACTATTTTCAACAACTGTGGTCTCTTACTCTACAACCTGTTTGAAATTGTGTTGATGTACTTTAACCCACCCCTCCAAAATAATCCCCTTAATGTCAAAGAAAACGATCAACATGGCCTTCAGTTGGGACTTACTTTGCCATGCTGTCTTAATCTTTGGTGATGATGGTGCTTTTTGTCTGCAGTTTTGTCACAGAATCTTCTTGCAAGATTCAAGTTTCATTGCGTGTAGCCTCTCCCTTAGAAAAATTTTGGTATTCCTCAGTTTGTTACAAAATGACTGCTTTCTTGTGTTTTTTCTTTTGATCAAGAGTTAGAAGTTTCAGGACAACTTTGGGACACACTTTTGTCATGTTCAAATATTTTATTTAAAATCCACTGAACTGTTTCTTCACCAACAGCTCTTACTCTTGCACTGAGTGATTGATCTTTTTGAATGATTTGCTCAATCTGGTTATTGTTTTCAGCGTTTTTTCTTGTGCATGGGCACCCAGGAGGGTCATAGTCTTGGACATCACCTCTGCCTTTTGCCTTTTTGTGCTATTCGAGCGTACATGCATGAGACATGCAGTGTTCTCCTTACATCTCAGTTAACCTACCAGTAGATTCTGCTGCTGTTTCCTTCAACTTCACCAAAAATATCAAGTTAATGTGTTGCTTAATTTTTAAGCCAATCATTTTCTGAGGCCTTAACAATGTTACTTCAGTCAGTTGCTAGCAGTGAACTAAAGGTGCCACTTATTAGAAACTTGTAGCAGTTGTGTGTGAACATCCAACTTAAATATATAACAGTGTGAATGTGAACCATGTGGTTTCCTCCTCTTTATTTAATAGCTCTACTTCATTCTTGTTCTCACAGCTGAGTGTTGACTAATAATGGCGGACCAGTGGATTTCTGTAAAGCAGATCAAACATGAAGTCATCCTTCCTCATGCTAAAACTCTCAGTCCTGTTTTGAGTGTTGCAATCATAGTTAAATTATTTAACATAAAAGTTATCCTTTCCCCTCATCCTCCTTGACCTTGACTCACTTTGATACACATTAAATGTGTTTAGACTGCACAACTTTCCCCCTGCCAGCACAGATCAACCTAAAGCACAGTCTTAAACTACTGACTTTCCAAGGCTTCATTCAGCCTCAGTTTGGAGAGTACTGTTGTCTTGCAAAGCCCAGCAGCAAATGTCCATTATTTGAGCCGCCCACAGTGAGTTTAACAACACCGTTTATCTGCAACAGCAGCGCACCCAAAGCTTGTATTTATATGTATTTATCCTTTTAATATCTCCAAGTATTTTCAGCATTTGCACCTAAATCCAGAGGTGCTAGAACAGCTTCAATTTTTTCTTTTCTTCCTCTGTTATAAACCATCTTTACCAGGTCAAATCCTTGGACTAGCCCTCAGTTTTCAAGCCCACATTAAAACTTTCAGAGTCATTTTATCATTTTAGAAACAGCGCTGAGGTTAGACCATTTCACTCTCAGGCTGCCACAGAAAGACTAATGCATGCTTTTATAACCTCTAGGCTTACTGTTCCAGTGCTCTCTCTTGTTTGGTCTACCTTAAAAAATGCTTTTGACCGCCTACGTCTCGTTCAGAATGCAGCAGCCCGAGTATCCATGAGGACCAGACAGCGCTGAGAACTCCCATTTCAAAGTCATTTCCATAGCCCTGTTTGCTGCTGCACAGCCTCTTAGACCAAAAGTGAGATGTCATTATAAGCTGGGCAGTACAGGCTGATGACTCTTTACTTTGTTTTATCTGAATAGTGCTAATGCTGGTTAAAGTACCACTACAGAATTGTTACCGGAGAAAAGGATAATAAAGTTTAACAAACTCGGATAAATCCAGGATAATTGCCAATGATGAGATGCTAAAAATATTACATGAAAACCAATATTTGAACATTTTGAAGCTAATGCTAAGACAGTTTTGTATAATACAGAACAATATATAATCATTTGGCACTTAATTAATAAAACAATGTGATATAAAGGCCAAACATTTAATAATATCCACCTCTTTTAATGGTAAGGCCCAGTCATTTTCTGCACATGATTCAAAAAAGCATAAAATAAAATATTTTATTGATCCTGGCAACATTTCATTCAAATCGTATAACTTTTTCTGACTGTGTAACACTCTCTGGCCACTGTCATAGGTGCACACTATCAATTGGTTGGTATGCAAACAGGAAATAACTAACCAGCCAATCACATAGCAGAAACTCAGTGCATTTAGAAACATATACATCTTTTCAACAACCTGCTGAAGATCAACCAAAGGAAAGGGAGGGGGTTTCAGTGACTGTGGATGTGGTATGTTTGTTGCTGCTTGAGTGTCTGACCAGAAACTGCTGACCTGCTTGGTTTTTTATACAAGACCATCTATAGGGTTTACAGAGAATGGTCCTAAAAAAGAAAAGATACCCTGTGAGTGGCAGTTCTTGGGGCTTAGATGCTGCCAGAGGTCAAGGTGGTTTGAGACTATGGAAAGGCAACATTATCTTAAATAGCCACTTGTTGTAATGCCTAAGTCACACATTCCCGTTTCTCATAGCGACTGTGCACGACTGTTTTCGATTGAGGAGGCTGGTGTGATCGCTATGATACGGGATTAAATGACTGTCTCACCCCTGGAGACACTCCGTAAATACACCGTCAGTGGCGCAGCTACAGCGCTTCAGGGGGCGTTTGTCCCGCTCCAGTTAGGTTAATACAGCGATATGAGGAGGACTCCATCCCGCTGGCAGGACGTCAGCCCCGCTCGAGCTCAGTTCGCGTCACGTAAGCCCCGACTGAGCCCCGTCGCTTGCGCCGTCTTTAACGGGACACAGTCGGGGCTCAAGCGGATACATCCTTGTCAGTCGTCCTCATAAAGCTTTCAGGATTGAGCCACGATTGGGCCACGATCAGCTCGACTGAGCTCCGTACATGCCACGCTAATACCGCTCGCCTTAGGACTGCATTAGGCTTCCATCCCGCTGTACTGAGAGCGGCGATTCTTCACGACAGTTTTGAACAGTTCAAAACTGTCGTGGAGCTTCTACGTTCCCCTCCGTTCATCCACAACTATACAACGCTGATCCAGACCAAGTAGCGCATGCACCACGACCAAGGCACGCTTTATCAGGATTATGACAATCGTGCACAATCGCCATGAGAAACAGGAATGTGTGACTGGGGCTTTACTAAGATATGTAGAAGGTAATTTCTGAACACATCATATTCAAATCTTGAAGCAGATTGGCTAGTAGCCCCACTTGAGACCACATGAGATGCCACTCCTATCTGCTAAGAACAGGACATTGAGGCCACAGTTTTCACGGGCTCACAAAAATTGGACAGTGTAAGATTTGAAAAACGTTGCCTGGACAATGGAGTCTCAATTTCTGCTTTGACATTTATATGGTCGGATCAGAATGTAGACAGAGCATGTATCCATCCTGCCTTGTATCAACTCTTCAGGCTGGTGGTGATGGTAATTTGGGCCCCTTCGAGTCAATCAAGCTTTATTTGTATAGTGCCAGTTGATTACAAGTGTTATATCAAGGCATTTGACAACAGAGCTTGTCTCAAGCCATAGTCTTCTTTTTTTTGTAATTACACATTTTGAACATTAACAACAATACAAGCAAACAAATAATAAAAAGAGAATAAGAAATAAAGTATATTGAATAAAAATAAAGAAAAAATGCCAGTCGTTTAACTAAAATATCTACATATTCAAAAAAGGGGTTAATCAGTAGGGTAAGCATTGGCAATGTCCATCAAACCTCAACTGTTCACTCACATTTATGTCATCATAACCTCCTGCCACATTTAGCTTAGGAATCTTTATCATAAATGCTTCTTGATTTACCTTGCATTCACATACATTACAAATTCATTCACATATACAGCCATACTCTTCATTTTATAGATAAACATACATGCACATATAATACACATATATACACTGACATATATCCAGAAATGTATCCATTCAAGCAGAGACAAAGATAAGAAGTAACAATAAGAATTTATGATAGCAACAAACCTATGGATGCTCAGATCGTAAATCTGCCCTCAACACATCTGTCTCTGCTGAGCGTAGATTCAATCAATCAGTCTTTGTCTTTGTTGAATATAAATTTGTTAAGGGTAAGCCCCTTGAGATGTGATTTCTCATTTTTAAAAGGGACTTCATGTCTACATATTGGTAAAGATGGTTACCATGGATGAATCAATAAAACCATGGTTAGAGGCTGTGGCGTTTAAACAAACTCATGTGATATTCTGTTTTATTTGATTTTATCTTTATTTAACCGGGCTTGTCAGATCTCTTTTCAAGGGTGATCTCGCCAAGCATGGCAGCAAAACAGAGTTTCATCAAACTGTCACTCAGGCTCATGCAGTATTAATGAAGTGAGGAAACAATTGTAAGTCTTCAATTAGAACAGTGATATTCAGCAAGTCTGGATTCTGAAGTTTACACTGCAGATTTAAAGCTGGTATCAGCAAGGTGGACCAAATAAAGTGGCCAGTGGGCGTATTTTGAAGCAATTTTTTCCTCATATTTGTTTTTTTTTGGGGTTAAATTTCAGATTTTGCAGGACCTTGGTACCTTTAATTTGTCAAAAGTCCCTTGGCCTGTTGTGTTTGGCCATTTTCATCAGGTCTTTGGTGTCTATGAAGCAAGAATTTCATTTAAGTTGATTAAAACAATGACAAATTTAGCCTCTGTAGAGGATCAGATGTAGCTCTTTTCCCCTCCCCTTTGGGAACACTTGGTTCTGGTGGTGTGGGGATGCTACAAGAGGCTATGATGATGAGCTCTGCGCTGATTTGCTACACAAATAATGTCTAGGAAAGGGGACATAGGCCATGAAGCAGACATTCAAAACAGTCATGGCGTCTGTCCGTGATGAGCAGGAAACACACATGTAGGTGGAGGCTGTATACTTGTGACATCATAAAACTCAGGAAGTAAAAACCAGGTTTTTTGGATTAAGAGATCTTTTTCTGTGTACTGAGAGTTTGGTAGAAGGTGTCATTCTTCTGCTGCTCCCAAAGCCCTTTCTAACAACATTAAAGCAAGAAAGTTGGCTTTGCAGGACATGGAATATTTAAAGGAGAACAGAGATTCACTTTTCCATAATGAAGTTTGCAGTAGAGGTGGGCAGGTCTGGCTTGTCTCTATGCACAGTCTTTTCATTGATGTGACTGAGAGCCCCTTGCCGTATTGAATAACAAACAATGGCTTTGGTAAAATTGTGCAATAATATGCATAACAGCTTGACAAACTCTGTATACTAAAGCTTGAATAGGAGCCTGATAAATATACAATGGACAATAGTCTCTTTCTTGTTTTTTGCAGATTCTTTAAATAATTGCATTATGTTAAAAAAAATACCAAGGAACCCCCTAATTAATTTCAAGTAATGGTGACCTAGATGTGAAGGGAAAAGACGTTCTGAAATTTAAAAATGATCTTTCTGTTTCCGTCTCCCCAGTGAACAAATTATATAACCGTGCCACTGTTGCTGCACCACCTCAAACCATCATTTGGCATTTCTGTGCTGACATTTCTTGTCAATTACCGTCTGACATACTGTATGTGCTGACTAATATCATCCCAGGCACAAGCACTGCCAATGTTATAATAAAAGCAGAATATAACACAATTTAAGGGGGATGGGGTGATTTAATGGACCATTCAGCAGCAGAAAATTCTCTGTCAGGCCTGGGTTTTACCTGCAAGTAATTAAGAGCGGTGCGTGAATAGATGTGAGGTTTCTGGAGGTGGAACAGGAGCTGACTGCTGGTCCATGCACTGCTTTTAGAGCCAAATAAAAGAATCTTTAAAATCATTTGCTGTGGTAATGTGAGGGAGGGCCAGCAAGGGGGAAGAGGAGCTTGCTGTTGTCTCTTTCTGTTATCCCTCACTTTCCTCCTCCATTTGCAGCGACTTGTGCATAATCTGTGCTGTGAGTTAGGTGTCAGTTTCACTGTGCACCACAATGGGAGGCTGGGAATCAATAACCTGCCAGTGGGTGTGTAGCCAGAGAAAGAGAGACAGGGACTTTGCATATATCCAACAGAGTGGAGAGAGTAATTTCGCTTCTCTGGAACAAAGCACTGATCCCGAGAATATAGCTCAGTGTTTAGGCAGAGAGCACAAAACATTTTACACCCCATAGCCTTTTTATTGAGGAGTCCTTATCAGCACCAAATAGGATCGGGCTGCCACCAAAACACTTTGAATTCCTCAACTCATTGACTCTGTAAAGAGTTGAAACACTGCCCTGGGATCCTGACTTAAATGCTGACCCAACTCTCAGGGTGTTGACGCCCAGATTTATGGCGTCCCAAAGGTGCACTTATGGATTGAAACATGGGAGCTCACTTGTGGTCACTGTTGTATGCAGGGGCCCATACCACCTCTAAGGATGTACAGTACTGAAGGGTTAGTTTAGTATTTTTGTTAAAGCTGGGGTTGGCGATTTTGGAAAACGAGCATGAATTTGAAAGTAGCATCTCCTCAGGGCTCCGCCTAGCCCCACCCCCCGCTCACATGCATGCGCGCAGCCGCTATATCCAGAAGACTGATTCAACTCCAATCCTCAGCACAACGTGTTTGTTTTACGCTACACCAAGTCATGTCTCAGTCAGCACGAAGAAAACACCAAACAAACATGTAAAGTCAGTTAGTACTCACAGCCGATGTTGATCGGGGTATAGGTAGTTCCTCTGACATTCTCCACGTAGCTGTCAAATCTCCTGTTTTGGCCATGAAACTACCGTATTTTATCCTCTTTCCCGCCGTCCTCCTGTATCAGTATTCTCCTGTACATCTCCCGTGTGATGATATAATAATGAAAGCACTCCTCTGCCTCTCCAAACTGAACTGTCTCTAGCCTGAATGGGGTGGTAATGCTCCAAAATGATGGATGCCAACCACCGAAGAAGAAGAAGTCTCGCGAGAACCGCCACCTCCAGTGGCATGGATGGCAGTTCTCGCAAGATTAGAGCCAACAGCGGAACAAACTTAGAAAAATAAGGAGTTTATTTTAGATTTCTTGTCCATCTGTCTTAAAATGTGAGGGATACTGGAGCTTGGTTGGTGTTGTGGGACGGCTCACAGCGGACTTCCCTTATTTTCAAAGCCAAAACTTGAAAGGTAAGCATTCTCCAGCGGAGTCTGTTCCCTACACGCTACATGCTACATGCTACATGCTACACGCACTGTCTGTGCACGCCGGGAAAATGCACGCGCAGCAGGCTTGCAGAATGGGGACGGGATTTGATTGGTGTAAAAAAAGGTATCCCTGCAAGATTATTGGTTGGTGTTTTCCCTGTTTTACTCCTGCTGTAGATAGCGGATATTTTTGGCTCTGTTTTAAGAACACATTATGAATTGACTACCATCGGGTCATAAAGACCATTTTAACCAGTATTACAAAAAGTGTATCTAAATCAGATCGCCAACCCTAGCTTTCAGTCAAGTTGTTTGAGGAAGTGGCTAAAAAAATGTGAATTTTCCATCAAAACAAACCATGAAATCTGGTCGGATGTACGATCAGGCAAAAAACTGTTATATTGCTTCAATTTTCCTCCAGAAAGTCTCTGCGCTTGGTACTATTTTAAGATGACGCAATTGGCAATGTTCTTTCACATGTCTGCATCGATTTAACTGATCTGCTGTTTTGCTCTATGAACTCTCCAAGACACAATGGCAGAGGAAAGTAATGCTGAAATATGAGTAATTTACTAGAGTGATGATGATGTTTCTTTTACTGTGGACGCACAGAGTAACCTTTATGAACCGGAGTTTACAGAAGGAGAAACTCTTCAGACCAAGATTCAGAGCACACAGGCAGATGAACAGGTGGCCATTTGCTGTATCGTAAAATAGAAGGAAAAATAAAGGGCTCCTGATTGTGATTGAGATGTACATTTAACCCAATATAGTTTTGTGGCTGGTTTTTATGTAAAATTTACACAGTTATGCAAAATAATGGTACCCATTAACATCAGTGTTGTCATCTGGACTTAAGCTTCTTAAAGGGGCATCACAGCTGGGAGCCCTTTTCAGGCCTTTTTTTTTATTATCGTGCACCTGATATAGACAAAAAATACAGGTACAGAGCTTCAATTGCACATATTGCATATGCAAGAAGCAACCTTTCTGATGTATTATACCTATGTCTTGTAGCAGTGCTCAGTCTCCTTTAGTGACTGCTGCTTCTAATATCCTAACAAGTGCCCACTTCTTTGTCCTTCAGAATCAAAAACCGCACACCTTGAAACTCCAGTTTGATTATGAATCTTTGCCTGGGAGTGACCTTGCTGATGTAGTATATCTATCTTGTCGCTGTGGTCAGTCTCACCATGGTGTGTGGTCTTGACATAACTGAGGGTTAATTAGAATGTGCTGCAAGCATCGATTCAAAATGAGTGACGATTAAAAAAAAACAAAACAATGAAGTTTATTAGTCTGAACATTAAAATACTTTTCTTTACAGTGTTTTCAATGAGCAGAAGTCAAAAGGATTTGCAAGTCGTGTATTTTGATTTTATGTACTTATTAAGCAGTGTCCCAACTTCACTGGAATTGGGGTTTGCAGTCATTTGCTTGTTAACATTTAACACAAAATGTATGATGTATATATATTCATCTACATCATTATAGTGCATCATGTGCACTAAGTATTCAACTATCCTGTGCAATACATTTCTATATATGTTACAACTACTTCCTACTATTTTATACTTTACTTTTGTTTCTGACAATAACGGTCATTCTTATTCTGAAAATGACCATAACAGTGAAAGATTATTTTCTTTGTCTTATTGATTGATGTATCACCATTATCTCAGGTGCATTATGCTTTTATATTCACTTTGGACATTTCTCCAAAAACAAAAACTGGCCCAAAAAAAACAGGCAAAATCGAGAGAAACCCAACACTTGTTTGCCCTCAAATGTACAAGTGAAGCAGAACATGACACTTACTCCTCATATTTAGCACTTAGTGCTCCTTCGCTGCTTTCACTCCTTTTAACTCCCTCCTCCTCCTGCTGTTAAGCTCTTTGTTACAGAAAGATGAATTCACAGCTTCCTCTGCCTCCCTCACTCCTGCATCTTTTATGATGATGTTCCGGCGCTCTGCAGTACCTGTGTTTTTGCATGCCTTCTCAGATTTGGTTGAGAAAGTTGGCTGCAGGCAGCTGTGCATGTGCGTCGCTGACATCCGTGCTGTAGAGTGCATTTGTACGCTGTGGGGACCTTGAAACTTAAAAAAAAGCACACTGCCAGCCAGCTATGGAGAGAGGAGCACTTTAAAAATGTGTGAAAATGGAAGCAATTTTTGTCTTTTAGACAGCAGTTATGTTTACTTTGTGCTCGTGTTCTGAGGCTGATTTCTGACAAAGAAGTTAGGATGCTGATGCAGTAGTTTTGGACGTCCAGACCAAGTTATCGACATAAATTCACTAAGCTGTCTGCTCTCTCTTTTCTTCTTAAGTCTTAAACACTGGGAACTTCAGCACTGTGTCATGAGTTTGACATTCTGTGACTCTTTCTTGGCTAAGACTAAGAGTCAGACACAATATCAATACAACAATATATTGTCACTCGGACTTGTCTGATTCACTTTCTGAATATCTGGTGCCAAGTATTGATATTCTGATTAAAATGATGGGGCTTTAAGACAGAGCTCTCAGGAACATAAGCTCATGATCTGTCTCTGCTGTGTTTCTGATCTTAAAGGGATACACCAATGTTTTTTTGTTTTGTTTTCGTCTTTCCTCACTTTGGAGTCCGTGACAGTCCGTGTCCGTAAGTCTGCCTATGTCTACAGTCCCCAGGTAAACTCATCAACTCTGTGTGCTTGTTGTGACTCTTTTACTGTAATTGCTATGTTACGTAGACTTCTATCATCAAATTAGCTTCTTCTACTCCTAAACAGAGGCTTTGCTTTGTTGAACTACTTACACAAAGCAACTACTAGAGAAACTAAGATAAGCACTTTTTGTAGTTTTTGAATGAAATACATACAAAACTAAACCCAGAAGAAATCGTCCTCATTCTCTACAAAGTCGGCCATAAATCTTATTGCCAATCTTCTACTCGTAAACAGAGGCTTTGTTTTGTTGATATTCAGTTTCAAGCTTGTCCTCTGTGGTTTGTGCATGTGCCCTGTAGTTTAGTTTCTTCTGTATTGCTTTCTCATTATTATGCAAGGGGTCACAATAAGCACACAGGACCGTTGAGAGTTGCTGAAGAGCTTATCTAATGAGTGTAGGCATAGGCAGGCTAACCCTACCCATTGATTCCCAGTGCTTAAGCTAAGGTTATTTGCATTGGGTGAGCTCTGCCCGTCTCTTCCTTGTTTCTGCACTTACAGTCAAAAGAATGGTGTCTGCTTGTCATGGATTTGAGAGTGATACAAGACACTACAACAAAACAAAATGTTGGTGTATCCCTTTGAAAAAGGGTAAAGTGCACTAAAGTTAAGAAGCTACTGAAAGCAGGACCGAGTATGTTGAAAAAAGATGTTAACGATCAAGTTAAAAGAAGAGATAATGTAAAGTTTAAGACATTGGACAGAAGTTGGAGTGGTCATACTTTACCTTAACTCAAGTTCATATTTTAAGCCTATGTTTAGGAATCATCTAAATTTTAATGAAAATACTCACTTCTAATTCAGTTAAAGGTTTATTGTTTTTTTGCACCATGCCTTTTCTCTGAATTTGCCTCTTTCCCAGTCATTCAGTATACAAAACAAAAGCTAGAAGTGCACCTGAGCACAATCCTCCACCAAGGCATTTTCAACATTGTCGGGAAAGTTATTGTTGAAAATGTAGAAAATTGTCCAATATTGCACTGTCGAATCATTGATAGAATTTCTGGACCCACATCCAGATTCAGATCACCACCAAATTTGTATCCCTTCTCTCTTATGCCTTGAACAATATTTCCTTAAAATGTCATCAAAATCTGTTGAGAACTTTAACTCATTATTAGCAAAAACTTGCATTTAACAAATTGCATTAAAATCATTCAACTGATTTTGGTGGCATTCAAAGTTCTTTCTGTAGTCTTCAAAAAATCATTTCAATAATATATGATCAAGATAATATAATAGTATATAATAATGAATTGTTTACTTTGCCAGATATGTACATCCATGTAAACATGTAGAGCCATTGCGAACTGTGTCTGGCCAGTCGGGTACAGTTGTCATAAAACCAGATGTGTGGAGATTGACCTGGACCAGGTGGAGGAAGAAAAGAGAAATGGAAAATGCAAATTCCAGAAAAAATGGCAAGAAAATGTGGAATTCAGAGAATTGCTACAGGCTGTTTGCAGTCAAGGCGGAGAAAGATTTTGCACTTCTTGTAAAAAAAAGTATGTTTGGTACAATAGGATTCAACACTCAGAAATCTCACATGCAGTCTGACGGCCACAAATCAGCTGTACGAGGCAGACAACTAACAAACTAAGGAACATGCCTTAAAGGGGAACTACTGGTGAACCTTCAGTGTAAAATAAGTTCCCTCTCAGCTCCTTAAGTTCTGATATGTTTCAGTTGATATACTGATAGGGACAGATTTCATAAAAACAAAATCATATTCCACAAAGAAAGAAATCTGTGTAAATTTTCTTGAGTTCATGGTTACGGCACTAACAATTTTACAGTATAGCTTTGAAATAGCATTAAAAAAACATTAATTTGATCGGCTGATTTCTGCAGAAAGCCTGTAACAAGACAAGTTAAACCGCAGACAGGTTTTCAGGACCATTGTTCAAGGTAGCTATGGGTCAACAATACAACATGTCAACTGAAGATCAAGTCATGGGACAACTTGGTCATTAAGGAGCTTTGAAGCAGACCAGACGTACACACATACAAAAACACATGCTGCCTAGTTTCTGAATTTTACCAAAAATGTCATGTTAAAGTCTTGGTAAATTTTGAAGTTAACGGGACCTCAGCAAAAAGATGTGCACTTCAGTCAGTAGCAATCAGAGAAGTAAAGGCGACACTTATCATAAACTCACAGCAGGTCAACAATAACTGCAGACCTTTAACACATAACACTCATCGTGACTGTGGCCCACATGGTTTTGTCCTCATTATCGCAGTCTTGTCATTTAATAGCCATACCTCGTAAACCAAGCTATCCCTTTAACTTTGGACTTGTCAGCTCATTGCAGTTTTAACTTTCAATAATTCAGATTTCAATTCTTTTACCTGGGAACACCCCTACAACTAAAGCCTATAGTCTTGTTTGAATAAACTTTTAAGCTTTCCACCATGTGCCCAGAGTTGGTTGTCAGTTATGACATTTACAATGATTAAAGGCATGTTGACAGTCCTAATTTAGCATGCTTGTGTACCCACTGTACTCTGATTCTTAGCTCGGAGCCAGCATTGATCTCCTGCGGTTTGTTGATGCGCTGGGCGTCTCGATGCCTTGTTTGTTTGGAGATGCTTGTTATATTTACATACCAGGTCCCCTTGCGTTAGTGCAGCCTGCCTGGAGTCCTACTCCCATCATCTCTAATCAGCGAGGCATTGAAGCCCTCAGCGTCGGTCAGAATTCTGGCGAGGCTTTTGCCGCATGTCTCGAGGGCAGCCATTTCTCTCCACCTTTTTTGGTTGTTCTTGACTTGTTGGAAAAGGCACTTAACACTCATCCAAGGTCACCTGAACCACACGTCTTGCCACTTCTAGCATTTATTTGAACAGTAAGTGCACATTTTTATCTCCACATTATTTGTGCCTAAGCTTTAGTCACACAGGAATCTGGAGGAGCAAACAGCAAGGTGTGCCAGATAAAGTGGCGTATGTGTGTGTGTGTGTGTATACGTATAAAATGCGAGCCTTCTTGTTGCACCCTCAGGGGTTGATGGCTGAGCTGCTTGGGAGGGGAAGCTGCAGTATTTACCACCTGCTATGAAACAAACCTTCTGTGCTGCTGTGATAGTGTCACTACGTGAAATGAGAGTGATGCTCCTTCATATCGGAGCGGCTTGTTTTTAGAATATTTTCATGACGTTCTCTACTTTTATTAGATTGTGTGCACGTGGAGGCAAAAGAGAGAAGACGGAGTAAAGATGACAGGCAACAATTGTCATGTTTATTTCTGTCTGACAAGCTTTTGGCTCCCTGGATGTTTTCCCCCAGCAGGACAAGAAACTCGGCTAATGTCCATGTTTCAATATCACTTTGTGTCAACAGAATTCAGACTCCTTCATGTTGATGTCTTTGTCTCTTCATATATATCAGAAGCTAACACAGACAGACACAAAACCTGGTTGGAAAAGAGTTTTCTGCTTGGATCAGTTCTTGTCTTATTTTATGCCTCCTTGTCTTTGTTTACTGTTCCCAATCACCCTGTAAAGAAAAACAGATGACCAATATTCCAGGAAAATATGGTGTTGTCCTTGAAATATTGTTACAAACAACAGAGTTGCACAGGACAGAAAGCATTGTCACTGGGGATGTATGATATTGGATGTTTGCAGGTATCAGATATGCTGCTATTTTGAAAACTCTGTTGCTAGTATATATATTTTGTTAAGAACCCCAAGTGTTGCTGAAAAAAGATTCCACTGCCCTATCCACCCTGTTAGCCAGACACTTAGTAATCATCAAGTGGAAATCCAAGACTGGCTCTGCTAGTAGATTTGAAGCAAGATGGGGTCTATTTCTCAAGTACACAAAGAAAACTAAATTCCCACACAACAGATCTTTTACTCAAGGTGTCATGGGTAAAAAGGTGATAAGGTAGAACTACGCCATGAGAGTCCTGCATAACAATTTCTAGCTCATTAACTGGCTTTGTTTATTTACACCTTTACAGTTTATTTAGGTTTTTTTAATAATCAGATTTCCATTTTATTCAGAAAGATTTACTTCATTTAGCACATATATAAATCTATCCATCTATGGATATAGATATTCATTAATATATAGATGTCCATTGTCATTTTTAGGATATTATTTAGTACTTATTTCATTTATCATTAATATAATATAATGTAAATATGGGGGAATTTATATATGCAAATATGCATGTATGTATATTAATAGCTTAATGTGCACATTTGGTACTCCTCATTAATCCAGTTAACAACATGAGCTCATGATTTATTCACCTGAATCAGCAGATCTCGTGTGCTTCTCTGGTCCTCCAGTTCTCATAGTAGTTTCCTGCATTTTCAACTCAGGCGTTTGACTCTCCATCTACAGAAGTTTCTCCACTGTGACATCTTCAAAGCCAGGCTGTCATAAATCCAGCAACAATCATCAATTTATCCTGTTTGTTGTTTCCTCCTCTAAGGCAAACTAGTCAGCGCTGCTGTTGGAAGGCCACATAAGCTGTGCTGTATCTCAAAATAGTGCCTAATTACAGAGACTTGGTAGTGGAAAATTCAGCGACTGTAAAGAATGTGTTTATAACATGTGATGACTCTGTTTCCTCCCAGAGTTTTTTGAATTACAGGGAGACTTTGGCACCATTCACAGCAATTTATAGCATTAGCATCTGTCCTGAGATTTCTGAACAGAGAGAGAACTGAGATGTGACACTGTGGCACATGTTCAAGCTCATGCCATGTACCTCATACCCCAGCTCATTAAACCTGAACTACCCCTTTAAGGTTTGCAGTTCAGCTTCGTCTTGAGCTGCAGGTTTTCAATGGGGATTGTTGGGAGAGTTTGATAAAGGGTTGGACGCCTTTGTTAAAACTGTTGATTGTAGATGAACATGAAGTGATTCTAATCCTCGCTTGATTGACTTGTTCTGAGCCACTTCTTTAGAGAGGAACACATCAGTGTACAGGCACATAACATTCTTGTCATATCGGCTAAATTGTGGCTGAGAATGTTTTGAAAAGTCCTGGGCATCGATCTTTGTCATTGTTTTGTTTATTGGCTTTTTTAATGGCAAATCAACATCAGCATTGTGCCAGCTGGACCTGAATATTGTGAGGATTTATCATTGCAAATCTGAATTCTCTCAACCACAGTAGATCTGCTTCCCTTTGACATTGGTGCACATGCTCAGTTTTATTTATTCAATCCTTCACATTTTCACCGGCTCTGTCTAAACCTTTTGTTGCCCTCAAAGTGCTGCCTCTGCAGAATAGACTGGATGCACCTCACTGACCCCCTGAGACATCCAGATCTGCC
Organism: Scarus forsteni; assembly: GCA_036419115.1. Lineage (NCBI taxonomy): Eukaryota > Metazoa > Chordata > Actinopteri > Labriformes > Labridae > Scarus > Scarus forsteni. Next base: position 12,352,062 of record JAZDUH010000157.1, on the reverse strand, counting down.
CTGGGTGTTGTCGACAATGAGATGAGTCAGTCAAAATGGGATTTAACTTCTTTATTTTGCATAATTTGAGTTGAGTTGTAAAACTTGCGTCTCCTGTAGAGAGAAAATGTGTCTAACATGTTTTACTCCTCGCTGATCCCCTGATTTAGCATGCAGGAGGATTACTCTTCTTCCGACATGAGTGCCCTGATCATATTCTGCATAGTCTACAGTATTCTGGGCCTAATCCCTGCCCTCTCTGCCTCTCATGTAACTCCCTCCCTTATGTTTTGTGAGGGCTTGGCGATTGGTTAAATAGATTGTCTAAGAACGCCACGCTCTTAGGGATTTGCAGGCTTCTCGCTGGAGATCACAGCTGAATGGGTCACAGCCCTCTGACCATGCTAATGTGCTCATAAAATGGCTCCATTATCTTTGTACCACATGTGCTCTTTATCCTCCGTCTGTGGTGACATGAGGGCAAATCCTGCAGTTTGTTGCATCTGATCAAGCAGCAGCCTCTGGCGCTCAAAATAAAACTAATGAGGAGTTTAAAAGCAAGCAGTACCTCAAGTGTCCACTAGAGGCTGACTGCAAAATCCTTTCACAGCCCATTAACATCCATGCTACAAACCCCAAAGCAAGGATGTTGTTAAAACTAGAATAAAGCTGAATAACATGATATGCTAATAATGACAAAATATTTTTAATGAATAAAGTGAAACTACTGTTTTTGCAAATATTCTCTCATTTGAATTCAGTGCCTGCAACTTGCTCCAAAGAGCCGGGCCAGGGGCATATTTACCTCCACAAAGGAAGTTGTGTTTTTGCCAGCGTTTGTCTGTTTGTTTGTTCGTCTGTTGGCAAGATTACGCAAAAACCACCGGACAGATATTGGTAATGTCCCAACTTAAAAATGATTACCACTTAAGCAATGTGTGTTACTCTGTGCGAACAATGGCAGAGAAGCCAGGGCATCAGTAAGAGAAGACTGCTTAGTTAAAGGGCAACTTCGGTATTTTTCAACCTGGGTCCTATTGCCCCAAGTGTATGTGTGTATACGATTGACGGGTACAACTCGTTTTAAAATTAGCTCAGTATCAAGGGAGCGGATGCAGCCGGCAGCCGCGAAGCTAGATAGGGGGGCAACTGCATCGCGTATAAGTTTGAGCATTAAAAGTGTTTATTTCGCCACAGACCGGTTGTGATCGCCGGTGCTAGCTCTCTAATTAGCATTGTAACACGGTAGGCCACAAGTCTGTACTGGCTGGACGAGAGGAAAAAGTGAAGAGGATTTAGGGCAACAGTAAATGTGTGTGTTGGAGACAAATCTAGATATAAGTATTGTATGCATAAAGACATATTAGTTATACTTACTTGATGGATAGTTGACCATTTGGTCCCTGTGGTTTTGGTCGCCTCCTCCAGTTTGTTTTGGGTACATGAAAAAAGGTATCCAGCACTGCCCTGTTGATCAGAGGGGGGAAATCCTCTAATGTAGTTACACAGCGTCGGGTACTTTCTGTATCATCCCACGACACATCGAGACCACGAATATTGGGCAACAGGTCCCACTCGTTGCAACACAGACATTCTTCCTCTGTGGGCATAGAGTCACAGCAACCACAGGAGCACCACCAGTCCTCAGAAATTTGCGTTCGTGCCGCCGCTGCTTCACCCTCGTCTGCTCGTTGGCCCTCTCTTGCTATCCTCGTTAGCTCTTGAGTTTGTAGCAGCTCCTCGTCCGTATACTCTGGCTCAAATAAATACGGGTGGCCGTCGTAGTGAAAAGGCTCGTCTTCACTCTCGAAATCTGGTAAATATTCAGCCATGATACCGATGCAGTCAAACTTTCAACTGTCCTCCGGGATAAGCAGCTCCACTCTGAGCAGCGCGCTGCATGGCTCCTCTGTTTTCTTCCGGCAACAAGATCACAGGAGATGACGTCACACAGGTCAGAGGACGTGAAGGAAAACGCAACGCTTACAATGCTAATTAGAGAGCTAGCACCGGCGATCGCAACCGGTCTGTGGCAAAATAAACACTTTTAATGCTCAAACTTATACGGGATGCAGTTGCCCCCCTATCTAGCTTCGCGGCTGCCGGCTGCATCCTCTCCCTTGATACTGAGCCAATTTTAAAACGAGTTGTACCCGTCAATCGTATACACACATACACTTGGGGCAATAGGACCCAGGTTGAAAAATACCGAAGTTGCCCTTTAAACTGAGGAAAACTGCTTTTGGACTGTCTGCTTTCTCAGTTAAAGCAGCAGGAAAATGGAACTCAGTTCCTACACGTGTTAGGGACTCTGCAACTTTCAGTGTCTTGAAAAGCAAACTGAAATTATGGTTAAAGCAAAAACAATCATGTGACCACTGACAGAATCTTCTGAATACGAACAAGTACAATGAAATGTTTAGTGTTTTGTTCACCGTGGACTATTGTTGAATATCTGGTTTAAAATTGTTTTGTATTTTAGTATTGTTTTTATTATTTATTGTATATATTTTATTATTGTTTTGTATATTCTTCTGTTTTCTTTGCCCAGAGACCACAGATGAAAATTAGCTTTATAGCTAACTCTGGTTTGACAGCCCTTTGTCTTGCATGGCCCCTGTCAAATAAACTATTAAATTAATTAAATTAGATTTTGATGGTAATCCGGTTAACTGCCATTAACGAACACTCATTATTGCTCAGTTATTGTCTTGCTAATAATGATATCATGCACATAACAAAATCCAATGTAATGGGCATTCAGTGTGAGCTTTTTGGTCTTGCTGCTTATTTGCAGAGATTTCTTTTGATTCTCTGAATTTTTTGATGATATCGTGGACTTTTGATGGTAAAATCTCGATACTCCTTTCCATTCAGGAACAATGTTCTTTAACCATTGGACTGTTTACTAACACAGTTGTTTACTAGATGGTGAACCTAGCCCAATCCTTGCTTGTGAACGACTAAGCCTTTCAGTTATGTTCCTTTGTGTCCAGTTATTATGCTCACCTGTTTTTCATTAACCCATTCACCTGAGGGATGTTATGAACAGGTGTTTTTGAGCATTCCCCAGCTTTCCCAGTCCTTTAACGGCCCTTTGCCAGCTTTTTTTGGACTGTGTTGTCAAGTATTTAGGTCGAAAAGGATATGCAAATCATTATTTACATTTTACATCACTTCCCAACTTCATTAGATTGTAAAATGTCCATTTTATGGTTGGACTGCTCTGTTAGAGCATTGATCACAAGCAAAGGTTTTTGGGGTAATATCACCATAGTTAACATTAGGGGTGTAAAGAAATGGTCAACTCACGAAACGATATGAAACACGAAACAGGGCTCGTGATACGACATACTCACGATACAAAATAAAGATTATAGAAAATCTCCAACAATAGGAAGTTATGCAGAAATCTCATTTTCTTTATTTTTCTTCCTAATGCAGACATACAAAAAATGTTGCTGCCTCAGTCCAAAATAAATGCTCTTTGAAAAAAAAAAATGTAGTTTTTTCCCCTTATTTAGAGTACAGTGCAAATACCGACATAAAATCTCAATAAAAAGTGCTTTGTTGTTGTAACAATCAGGATAAGTACATTCTTGAATGAAAAGGAAAACAAATAGCAGTCCTCAGAGCTGCAGTTTAGACCAATAAATGTCTGAACTGTGAACTATAATATTTAGCCAATAACAGTGCATATACTTCCGATCTTCAAGTATGATCAAATTCTGTCAACTGAACAGTAGATGCAAAAATCAACTAAAGTTTTTTATGCAGACTTACACAAAATACAGTTGCTGCCTGTCTCCAGTTCAAAGTAGTTGGTAGTTGAACTCGCCGCAGTATACGGCGAACTGTAGCGGCATATTTGCACACGGTTGTCGTTTTGTCCACAATCTTCTCACCGTTCTCTCGTCTTTTACATAGGAAGGCAAAATAGGTCCACACAACCGATTTATTTGATGAAGGAGCGTCAGCTATTTCCTGGACCTCTTCTTCCTCCATATTGAAGCGAGTGTTTTGCTACGGTAGGCAAGGAGGGTAAAAATCATCAGTCATGTGCGCGCCTCTTCGCGTTTTTTATTTTGTGTGTCTTTGAATTCTTTTTCATCATATTTTTATGTCCCGAAATTTCGTGGCACGAAATTTTTGTTTCACCCCTAGTTAACATATATGTAACACTTTGTGCTTCGGATAAACAAATTCCTCGACATGTGTCTTTAGGGGCTGCCTCAACACTGGAACACATTTTGCAAGTTCCAGGTTCAGCTCCACCAGAACTGATATCATTTTTTATCTTTTCTCAATCCTTTTTTTCTCTCTTGCTGTTCTAAACACCAAACTACAGATACAGTCAGCACTGCATCATTCAAAAGTAGTAGATGGCTAATGCCAGTGCTATCAAGCTTTCATATCCAACAGAAACATGACGTTGCACATATATAAAGTTATATCATGGGTTATTACAATCGGTTGAATAAGAAACACACACACACATATATATATATATGTATATATATACATATATATATATGTATATATATATATATATATATATATATATATATATATATATATATATATATATATATATATAGATATAGATAGATATATATATATATATATATATATATATATATATATATATATATATATCTATATCTATATATATATATATATATATATATATATATATATATATATATAGATATAGATATATATATATTTGGATATAAAAGAACAAAATAGAAAAAAGAAGCTTGAGGCATTAATACTGTATATAGCACAACATTGCATCTCAGGAGTGCCATGTGTTTGACATTGTTGACAACTCTTTGCCCTCACAGAAAATCCTCAGGAAGTGAATTGATAAGGGTATCAATAATCAATCAATTGATAAGGGAAATAGGTATCAATAAAATCTCATCAATTCCCATTTCTTCTTTTATTTCTCCAAATCATAAAGTGTAATATTGTCTTCTATCATATCATATTTTTCCAACAGCCATTAATGGGTTTAAAAAAAAAAAAGGACAATTAAAAAATAATATGACTAAATTATAAACTGGGTGGCCAAGTGATTAGTTTGAATGCCCATTGAGTCAAATCTGACCTGAGATTTCCTTTTTGCATTTTTCTTCCCTCTCTTTCCCTTATTTCTATCTGCAACCACTTTTTTCTTCCAGATAGAGGGATAAAAAGCCTAAAAATAAATCTTTAAAAACCCAGGGGTGATGACATCAATGAGACCATGTTCATGTTTGATACAGTCTTTGCTGCTGATTTGTTCTGATTCGTTTTTATGGACCTTTAATGTCCTAGAATAAATGAAAAAATCACCCCTGTCCTGTTGTTGACCACTGACGTCAGCAGCCCCTTCTGGTGACGTCAAAGATGATTAGATCATTAGACTTTAGAGACTCTGACATTCTGGTTTCTTCCAGTTCTTTGTAGAGGATCATGTGAAGAGGCCGGTCGGCTGGATTAGGTTCCAGCAGGATACCGAGGGCTGCAGTGAGATGCAGTAAAGCTGACAGAGAACAAGCTGTAAGTTTGGCTCTGAGTGTGATTCATTGGACTGTTGACCTTCCTTTAAGGGAGATGATGAACAGCCTGGTACCGGACCCCGGGCCTGGGGCCCTGCTCTCCCTCTCAACTGTCTGCAGCTTCACCTTCGGCTCACATTCAATCACTCTGCCAGCATCGCCTGATAAATACACACCATATGGCTACCTTCCTCACCTCTTGATCCATCCTGCAAAACAAACAGCAAAATGTCACCGCTGCTGCTATAGTGCCACCTAGACCCCCCCATAAGCACCATATCCTTTCTAATTTGCCCCCCTTGATCATGATAGCCGGCATCACTGCTGCTAATGGAGCAGAGGACAGAAAAATTGGAGCATTGGTGCCCTTGCAGAAGTTTATTAGCTCAAAATTGCATTACCCGTTGTACATTTTATCTTCCTATTTTCAAAGAAGCTGTTAGGATATTTATATATCTGTTCCTGATGCTTTTCTGTCTATTAACAGTGCCAAATGTAAAGTGCTGATACTGTTTTTTTCTGCTCCAGAATGTTTTTGTGACAGAGTCATACCTGTGAAACATACGTGTGCTCAGTTGAGGGTAAATCAGTGATAGAATAGAATGTAATGCCCTTACTTATTATAAACTGAATGAACAATAAGATTGAGAGCTTCTCCTTTTTCAGTACTAACAGATCTTTATAAACAAAGTATAAGCTACAAAATATACACAAGATAAAATCCTTCAGGACTGCAATTGAAAATATGTACAAATACAAGATAAGAAAAAAGAGTCAATGTTGATATATATAAAAAATATATAGAAATGTGATGCACAGGATGGTTGAATATTTTCACAATAATTATAGTGCACACAGGGTGATCAATTCTAACAGATGATGCATGAAGTCAAGAATGATGTCTTACATGTGTGAGTGTGAATAAAAGTATAATATTAATTCAAATGAATTCAACCTTCATTTATTCCCAGGGGGGTAATTTATAATGCACAGGAGAAGCACACACCAAAAACATAAAGACAAAAACAAAACACAGCATCAACAAACAGGCCATCAAACAAATATTGTGATTTTTGACACACATCAGAGATGCACATTGGCATCAGTTGAAAATCTGAATCAGACTTTATCAGACCCCTTCAAAAACGTTGGCCATCTGCAAATCAAGAGTGGTGTGAACAGATATCGGTTTACAGATGTTTGTTTATTGCTGCAGAAAAATGTAATGTTGACATCTGGTACAAGTAACTGCTGATTTATAGAAGAGTCTTTATAAAATGAGGCAAAAATTGCTTTGAACAACTCTGATCTGTTTTCATGATCAGACAGGAGAGAAAATATTGGAAAAAATAACACTGGAAAAATCTTGGTATTGGCATCTCAAAAAGCACCCATACATCCCCAAACCATGATCCTAGAATCGAGCCTTGGGGAACGCCATTTCATAGGTTCTTGATGAGCATTCCCCAGTGTTTTCATAAAATTTCTGCCATCGAGATATGTTTTGAACCAGTTAAAAACAGTACCAGGGATACCAATGAGGCTGCGGAGTCTTTTAAAAGAATTGCATGGTCAACATTATTGCCCAGCCCTATCAAGTAAAATTATTTTATGCATGACTTTTATATTATCAAGCACAAAAAGAGACCTTGTGTTACTGTGATAAACTCTCTCAAACCTGTAACCTACTCTCAAGCATGACTGTTTCTCTTATCAAGGCATGCATGCATCACTGCCTGCGGGCCTCACCTGTAAAAGAGGCCAATATTCTTTGTCTTTTATAAAAGAGGGCTGAATTGGCCTGCCGAGGCTTCCTCTTAAAACCTGTGAAACGTGGTGCGGACTGCTGCCGGCCTTGTCTGGGGAAACACGCTGAGGCGGTTATTATAAGTCCTGATGTATTTCTGCCCAGCCTCGGGGATGTTGCCTGGGCAGCAGTCGGCCCGAGGGTGCACTGCAAAATTCATCAGCACCCACCTCACGTTTAAAGTACAGACAGAATTATTCCAAAATGATAGATGAGCCTGCACAGTGAGAAGCTTTGACAAGACATTCACAGGGAATGGAGAAGAGCCATAAAACATTGAGATTTAAAGAATTCCAGATTACTTCAGGACCTGTGACTTTTGAACCCGATCACTCTCCTAACAACAGTGTGGAATAAACAGCACCAGACTCTGCTCTGCGGTCAAAGTGTCATGTTGCTGCTGTAGTGAGACCACCCTGTAAGCAATTAGGCTTTTCTGAGGTTTCTCTGGAAACGCCAATTAATTATGATGTGCCTGTATGAATGAGCGCATTATTCAGCACTACTATGCACCATTTTAATGTTGCTATTTAAATGCAAATGTTGACTTAATGACCCCAATTGAATTGCAACGAATAGTTTCAATTTCAGTGTTTTTATGCCTTTTGATGTGCATGAAAACATTGGAAGTGTTCCAGTGTTACATCATGGTCACTCATTTCAGCACAAAGACTCTCAAAACAGAACAAAATAAGCTTTTTGTGTTTAATAGAAAACATATTCACAGCCTTTCATTATTGATGCAAAATAGCTGAATGTCATAAATACAAATACGCTCCTTTGTGAGTTGATTTGTGGTAATACTTCCTTATGGGGGATAATGGCGGTGAAATGAATGGTCCCCACACAGCCGTGATAATTAGGAGAATCATAAAGGTAAAATAGTCACAAAGAAATGCATAATCTCTCCTCCTGCCATCACTGTGGGTCCCATCCTGTGCCACTGAGCACATGCCTAAGCGGTAACCTTGGCCAATCCCGCCGTCCCTGCAGGGCTCGTGCCGGTCAGAGTGGGTTGTAATACCACTAATCAGACGCTTTAACTTTTATGTAAATTGCCCCGGCTTATGAATCTTTAAAGAGGTGATGTCAAAGACAAAAGAGGGAGGGATGAGGGGGCAGGTGAGTGAACGGTGAGCTGTCAGAGATTTGTGAGCTTGAAATCTGATTACCCATGATGCTCTCTCACGCACTAATGAAGTCGTCAAGTAAGGCTAATTAGGCGTGATATCATCACATGTGGGCAGTGATAAATATCTTAAACAGTGCTTTAGCATAAATGTGATAAAAGCTCCCTCTCCGCCTCCTTTTTAAATTCTCTGTTTGGTCCTTAGTGTTTTAAATATTCAAGTCCCAGTAAAGCCGTAAAAATTCTGCATTTGAAGTTTATCATAAACAGAGGACCGAGTAATTAGTAGGAATGGGAATCAACAACCAATTCCAGTTGAGAATCGATAACAACTCCCTCAAGAAGTCAGTAACATCAGGCTTTGTGCTTATCGACTCTCTTATCAATTCCTTCCACATCGTTCTTGATGCCCTGCAAATGAAAGACATCACACTCTCATCAGAGGCAGTCAGCAGAAATGATGACAGAGAAGGACAAAATCATGACAGACAAGAGGCAGAAGTGGTCAAAATTGTGGTTTAATTCTGACAATAAAAGCACTGACTGCACAACTTTTAGTGAGTGGCAACACCAGCATCCTGCAGGAGCAATTATCCATGCAGCAGGACACTACACATCACTATATATGTCATGTGTTTGACGTTGTTGCCACTAAAACCGGCGTAGGCCAGCTTTTGCCCCCACAGAAATTGCATCAGTAAACTTTGCTGTAGGGCTTTTCTTCAGTCAATCTTTTTGTAATGTGCCAGATCATAACAAGTGTTTTCTCAAGGCACTTTACAACAGAGCAGGCTGAAGCCATACTCTTTATTTTCATAGATACACACATATGTATAGAAACAGCTACATATAATAAATATTTGTATAAACACTTACATACATCCAGATATCTATCCATTTAGACTAAATCAATCTTTATTTGTATAGCACCATATTTGTTGAATTATGAATTTATAAAGATGTGTTTACACCGAATGTGACTTCTGCGATCATGTTGTATCATATTTATCATGTTTGCAGCTGAAATTTTTCCAACCGTATTGTCTTTACTCATCTACATTTAAGAGACAAATATTCTACTTTTATCTCCACTGCATTTCTATAAATGCAGATGAGGAAGGACATGGATTGTCAATCTGTGATCGGGCATAAAAACAGATGTTATAAGTGTTGTCACTCAGCTACATAATGCTGATTGGCTGTTGCAGCACAGCCACATGTGATGTTGCCTGAAAAGTTGATGTTTTTAAACTGAAGTGACTGAGTGGCGCAACCTGTTAGGTCAAGCCGTCCAGATTGCCTATGTCACATCGTAAGAGTGCTGCCCTACTGTACATTGACTCTGCATGGAGAGTGATCGCCAAGGTCGTGTTTGGTGTGAACGCCCCTGAGATGTGGCACCTCATTTTCAATGTGGACCTCCTGTCTATATGCTTGTAAAAATAGTTACCATGGATGTAGAATCAATACAACCATGGATAGAAAGTTCAAACATATATTAAAATGAATATCCATCTTGATTAATTGGTGACTTGTTTGTGAAAGAGCTGAAAATCTGCCCACTCACTGGCTGGACACTTAATTTCAGACCTGTGGATCCATATTATCATTTAAAGACAAAAAAAACAAAAGTAGTTACAAACTTTAGAAATTAAAATACATAGACACATCTCACCAGTGACATAATAAGAATCTTTTATGAGTCAGTGACATTTTGAGTTCATTTTCTTTTAATCCAACATGTAAATGTATATAGTACATTTCTTAGTACAGTAGAAAAAGTAAGTCATTACAAGTAAAAACATTTGCCTTGCACCTGTCCATCATAGCAGTTTGAGTAATATTCTAATCAAACATTTGTATACCAGCTGTGACCATTTTAGCTTTACTGTATTTACGCCACAGGTGAGCTGTAAGTAGGGGCTACTGAGGCTCTAAAGTGCCCCATCATAACATCTGTGCACTTAAATATTTTTCTTGGTTGCATATAAGCAGTTTACAACACTGTTGCTGCACATTATCATCATCATTCAATTCATCTCTGAAAATGTGCCCCAGACATTTGACCCTGTTTGACACTCCAACAAGAGCGACAGGCTTTGACACAGAGTAAAGTGAATAGAGGATGCTGATGAAGACCAGAAAGAGAGCCTTTACACTGATTTTAAAGTCTCTGCATGTCTTCCTGCATCTTTTAGAATAGATTTTAAGGATCTTCTCTTGATGGTCTTGCTCCTTCTCATTTTTCCAATTTCCTCTTACTGATGAATCCAGTAGACCCCCACGTCTTTAGGTTGTGGTCTTTAATGGTACTTTAATTTTAATCTCATGTATATGGTGAATCATTGCTTCAGCATGGCCTTTGTCTATTAAACAGTCGACTTGAAGAACTGAGAGCAGCACCTACTGTTTGTATGTTTGAAAACAAACTCAAGGCCTACTTTTTGAAGCTTGCTTTTCGCTGATATCATTAATGTTGTGGATTATTTGTAATTGTCTTAATGTGTTTTACTTCTCCATTTCAGTTCAGAGCCATTGTTCAGAATTGTATTCTCTGTTCATTGATTTTCTTTTCATTATCCTACTTGAGCAGATTTTGTCACGCATTTGTTGTTTGGCTGTCTCCTTTTACCACATTAGTATTTCAAATATTTTCTTTCTTTATTTTTCTGTACTACTTTATCTCATTTCTTATCATGATTTTTTTAACCATTATGCCATTTTAATCTTAGCTCCTGTATTTCCTGATTTTTTTTTTAATTCAAGATATCGACTCCTCAGTGTGTGTGTGAGTGAGTGTGTGTGCTGTGTGTGGATCACAAAGGTGGGCAGGTACATGTATTTTCATTGTATTCCCTTTTCTTCTCTTTTATTTTATTTACTTTTTGTATTTTATTTTAACAGTTTTTTTTACTTTTCAGTTTTAAGAAATGTGAGTTTCATTATATCAGGAACAAATAGAAACCCAATGAAATAAAAAAGTTCATGGGAACGTGTCTCTCCTGCTTTCCCCCTACTTATTATCTAAATCCTTCCATGTTTGTTGTTGGAGGATTTCAGTGGAATAAAAAACAATTATTAACCAGAATTTGTAAGTGATGATTATAAAACAAAAGGGCTTTAGGCTCTGTACTTTCAGGTGTAAGGCCCTTTTAAAAATGGCAACAAATTACAATCATTGCAGCATGATTATGTGTAAAGCCTTGTTTCCAGAAAAATACAATTATCAACAGACTAGTTACATGGTTATGTGTATATAGATTGGAAAGCCAAATAATTGGTTATTGATTGATAGATAGGGGGTGGGATTGAACAAGTTTTGACTTCCTTTTACTCATTTTCAGACATGTAACATTTATGAAATCAAATGAAGTTATTATTCTTCCCTGATGTTCAACATTTACTTTCCTCTCTTAAAATGTGCTTTAAAGTGACAATAAAACAAATTCAGCACTTCCAGCCAAACTCCCGCCACACTTGAGAGTTTATTCACTTCTGTATGAAGTTATATAAAATGCACACGTCCATCTTTTTCTCTGTTTGCCCTTTTACATACTCGGGTTTTTCTGAATTCTTTTTAGACTTCCTTTTCTCTACAGATTTGACATTTAGACAAGGACCAGTCTAAATTATCAGAGTTGTTTGAGGCTAAAGATGTAGGAATATTTCCCACCCCCTCTGATGTGTTTAATGACCCAGTTTAAAGGTAAAGGAAAAGAGTGATTGTTGTGCCTGCAGGTGCGATGAAGCAACATCCATATATTGACAGCGGCAGATTAACACTGACATACAGATTAACAGTGTTGCTCAACTGAGCAAACCATAATTACTGACCTGCATTCAGTGCGACCTAAGGCTCCTTTTTAAGCATCTCACACGTGTGGATTGCTCACTCTCTGTGCACTGTTGTCGCTGCAGCAGAACACTTTCATGATTCAGGTCAACAAGAGGCCTCGGGCTCATAAACCAAAGTCTCCTTGTCTTTCACAACTTAATTTGTGAGAAATAATGGTTCAGAAGTACAAGGAGGCTGCACTACATCACACGTTGGTACAGAATATATTAACCACCAGAATGAGGCTCCCAGACTAAATAACACAAATCAGTGTAGCTCTTCTTGATGGATTTAACAAACTGTGTGAAAATTTGTCTTTGTTTTTTCTGCTGATAGATCTGCTGCTTAAACAGTCCCACAGTACAGAGAGGTGTTTGATTCAGGCACACTGCAACAGAAGCTCAATTATGGCAGAGCTTAAAATAAGCATAAGTAATAAATATTTTACATGTAGATGTCTAATCATGTGGCTGCTGCTCAGTTTAAAGTCACGAGATGATGATTCAATTTATGGCTGAGCTGTTTTACATGTGGATTCATTCATTATCTATCCTGCTCATCCCTTTTGGGTCACAGAGCTGGAGCCTATCCCAGCCAATCACAGGGCCACACAAAGAGATGGAAAACCATTCACGCTTACACTCAAACCTGAGGGCAATTTGGAGTCACCAATCAACTGAATTAACATGTTTTTGGTCTGTGGGAGGAAGCTGGAGTGCCTGAAGAGAACCCACACATGCACGTTGAGAACACACAAACTCCACACAAAAAGGCCTCCACACACTCTGATGTGCACTACCTGCTGTGCCACCATGTTTATTCATACATCAGAATTGTTCCAGGGGTTTTATTTCTAAATACATCCTCTTGAAGAGTCTGTATTCTAGATTCCAGCTGTTGTCTTTTCTGCCTAAATACTTTAGATTTGGGTGAAGTGTAACTAATTATGTCCCCTTAAATATGCCTTGAATGCACCCCACCTGATACCCGCTGATGTTTGTGTGGTGTTCACACTAAAATAATGATCTATTTCTTTCCCCACATACTTAACAAATTCTTTATCAAGTAACCATTTCCAATTCAGATTCCACTTTGGTGGATCTCTAACCAGGTTAACATCTGTGTATATTAAATGACATAAACCATGATCAGATATTACTATACTGTCATAATAGCAGTTTTGCATTTTTTAAATCAATGATGCCGAAACTAAAAAGTAATCGATGCAGGAGTACGTTTGAAAGGTGAGTGAATGACAGGAGTATGCAACATCTTTGGTTTCAGGTATCTCCAGATGTCTAACAGATCCAACTCTTTTATAAAATGATGAATTGTCAGCCTGCTTTTACTGTGAGTTTGGTCAGTTCCTGTAGATCTGTCCCTGAGTGGATCTAATGTGCAATTCCAGTCTCCTGCAATTATATATTCTCCTGACGGACGCAAGTGTAAGAAATATATTAGTGGAAAACAGGGCTCATTCACATTTGGACCATATATATTCACTAAATGTAAAGTTGTTGAAAACAGTGATCCCTGAACAATCAAGTATCTTCCAAACCTATCCCTAATAACATTGGAGACTTAAAAAGGTACTGATTTATCAATAAGGATCATCACTCCCCTGGCTTGTGATGTAAATGATGCTGCATAAATGTTTCCTTTCCACCTCCTACCAATTTTTATGTTATCCTCTGACAAGGTATGTCTCCTGCAGAAAGAAGACATTTGGATTTGTGTCTTTTAATTTATTCATAACCTGTTTGACTTTTTTGGTTTTATGTAAGCCTCTGCAATTCCAGGAAGTAAATTTAAGTCCTATCTTCTGTGACATTCAAAACAGAATGAAGTTCCTTTAACATAACTAAAGTGTCTGAGGGCGTTAACACATTCAAACAGTAGAACACACACTGAATACTGTGAACCATAATGAACAAACAATCCCATACCCAAATAAATGGGAACCCTCCCTTTTCTTATTGTTTCCAGCTACGACTTAGGATAGATCTCCAAATCAATCCATGTGGCCTTAAAGTCGTTATGAAAAGAAAATAACAAAAATAAAGAATAAAACCTATTCTGCTTCTCCTGCTCCATAGTAGTATTTCCATAAACATAACCAAGTCAAATATATTACTATAAACACTGAGTAACTACTAGTGTTCAGGTGTTAAGACTGTCATATCTTCTAACACCAACATGTAAATGAAAAACCATTTGAAAAAGTAATATAACTTTGTGAAAGCAAAAACTAAGGGCAGTGTATGATCAACATCACATCAAAATTTTAGGGCTATTCGATCTCACATCAAACATAAGTTGTTTTAAGACAAACTGGCTTAATCTAATTCAATGTAAAAGTGCCAACTCAAAATATAGGTGATCAAAATGCGTCTCACCTTTAAACCCTGTATAATTACACATTACAATAAAATCTGCAATGTACATTAACAAATGTATACCCCTGTATCCTTAACAGAGGGCTATATTTGTTAAATCACCAACAACTACCAAGTTTTACATTGAGTTATAGACCTCTGCTGCAGAGTTATTCTTTACTGTAATGGTAGCCTCACGTCTATAAGGTCTTAAAATATTTGTCATTAAAATTATTGCTGTCTCTCAGCTTTAATAACTATTCATCCCGCTTTTCCTTTAACTTGTTTATGAAGGCTTGTACCTCCAACGGGCTGCTGAACGTGTGTGTTTGTTCTCTGTATGTTATCAAAAGTTTGGCCGGGGGAATGACACCGTGTTTCAGTCCCAGGCTCCGCAGCTGCTGGCGCACTGAGTTGTACTGTCTCCGCTGCTTGTGTACTTCAGTGGCGAGGTCATTGTAGAATCGCACATGTTGGTTCTTGTACAGAATGTCTTTTTTCACTATAGCTGCTTTAATCACATCCATTTTCTGCTTGTAGTTCAAGAATTTCACGATTAAAGTTCTTGGTGGCGCGTCGTTACCTCTCCTCGGCCCGATTCGGTGTGCTCTTTCCGTCACTATTGGACTCCGCAGGGGGGGCATATCCAACACCTCCGGTATCCAACTTTCCAAAAACAAACATGGGTCCGGACCCTCAGTACCTTCAGGGAGCCCCACCAGTCTCAGCCGCGACCTCGTCTCCATGTCGACAACTTTCTCCTCCAGAGCGCTGTTCCTTTCTTTCAGCGTGTGAACTGACTTTTGCAGCTCAGTGTCTTCATCTTAACCACTGTTGACACCTGTACCTCCGGTTGTGTTATTCTTTCAATGCAGTCCGCCAGTTCTTTCTTTGTTTCCTTGACCGCGCTCAAAATCTGATCTGATCTTGTCGAAAACTCCGACTTTAGGCTGCTTATCGCTGTCAGTATTTCCTCTTCAGCACCGGTTAGCTCACTGCTCGTTTGCCCTGCAGCTTCCACATTAGCTCTAGCCTCGGTGTTGGTACTAGTGTTCATGCTAGCTTTTGGCTTCATGTTTTGTGCCTCGAAGCCAGTTAACTTTGCCTGCGTTTGTGCCTTTCCATTTTCTTTGTTCGGTTTTCCTAATCTCGGCATCATCGCTTTGACACTGAGCGTTTTCTGTACTCTTGAGAAAAGATTTGGTGTTTTATATCAGGATTTCGGCGGAGCGGAGTCTAGCGTAACTTACTAGCAGGCGGCCATAACCGGAACCTATACATCAGAATTGTTACTGTATACCATTATATTACAGATTTTCAATCTCTACTTTCCTTCTAGGGCTCTAACAAGAGTGACCGGCTTTGGCAATGTCTCTATTGTTTTTTTTTATAAAAATGCATATTGCAGTACAAACACAAAAAAACAACCACCTTTATGTCTCTTAAGTTTTGATAATGCAAGCATGGACCTAATCTAACCTACTATTTAAATGAACACTCAAATGTCAAAATCCTGCCTCATTTTTTGGGGTGTATCACTAACACTTTTATGTCTTATCAGGATCCTTCTTCCTGTAGAAGCTCTCCTATAGTATATCCATTTTTCTTTAAATGGTTTCCAAATTACCTCCTAAACCCGGTGCTTATTTTTCAGAGGATATGACAGGCTTTTTAATTTAATCTTGATACATTTTCCCATTGACGAAAAGTTGAAGAACAATGTGGTGCATAAATCAAAAGTAAAAGTGCCTCTAAGCCAAAACAACTGATAAGTTTCTCATCCTTTTATAAAAACTTAAAGTATTCACTGAGTGCTGTTTTTACATCATATTTTATGTAAGAAAGAACATATGACAGATTGAATTTTTGTCTTATGTACAGCTGATTTCTTCTACTGCTCACCTGCATGAGCTCTTTCTTTACTGTTAGTGCGATGCAGGCAGCCCAAATCCTTAACACTGTGGTTCCCAGACTTCTTCTATTAATCCCTCCTTTATTAGATGAAGCTCTTTTAAAGTCCCCATTCATACAAACAAATATATCAATAACCAGGCTGCCAGTCATACCCCTTTCTTACATATTCCTATGATGTTAGAAATAATCTCAATTATTTTCTTCAGAGGATGCAAAACCAAAATAGCAACAGTTACACTGCAAACATGACACAAGATTTCAATATGTAAAAATAGCCAATAGTACTGTAATACAGGTGAACTCAAGAGGGAGGTATGGCTCCTACTTTTGGGGTTATTTTTATCTTAAATAGTTGTGGTCTCTGGTACCGTAACATATAGGCCATTATTTAACCTGAAAATCAGCCCAAAAACATAGCCAGTGCTCGTAATTTCTTGTTTTAAATTTTGACTGTGGCCAGCCTGACACTGCAGACTTACAGTTCCATATAACTGCCATGAAAATATTTTACTAGAGCCCATAGAAAATGTTTTTAGACGGCAGAACCTTCAAAAACAGCTGCAGCTGGTGATAGGATGATCATTCTGCCAGTCACACTCATCACAGACCAATCCATCTCAAGCCACAGTATGACGTACATCTGTTGTTAGCTGTTGGCTTAAGCTACGGTGTAGTCCTTACACAGTTGACTCCACCTTTATACCACACAGATGAATCATTTATGACTTACATGTGGCATGAACCTCATAAAAACAATCCCCACCAAGTTTTCCCAGTAAGTCTGAGAGCATATTTCATCAGATATTGCTGGGGGACTACCATAGACCAACATTGTCCGCTGGATCCTTCATAGTTCAGTGTCTGTTGTCACGCAGCACCATCTTGCCAAGCTCTGGTCTGCAATGATTGTGCTCAGCCTTAAGAGGCACAGTTAGCGTCCTGTAGAGCATGAAGCATAGATTGTAACAGATTAAGAAGCAGTTTTATCAGATCTGGACCACATTTCTTTATACAACTAAACAAAAAAACACCACTGAAGCATTTCTTGATGGAAAGTATGCTTTTGCTCTACTTCTTTACTTTGTTCTACAAAGTGAATCACACTTGTAGGGTGGGTCTGAATAGTCCTTCCTAAGCCCTTTCCTATCCACTTTACCTTAACCCCGATGGAAAACGTCACATCAAGGAAAGGAGGGAATAAGAGGAAAGGAAAGGAGAACTCGGTACAAGATGAATTCGACTGCACTTTCACTTTGGTGTCATATTTATGTGACGAGGATTTCTTGTGACGAAGGTAAGCAATGATGAACTACAATGTTCTGAGAATGGACTAAGAGAAGTGTCTTTGTCATCTGCTCTACCTCACAGAGTTGTTTTGTGTCAGCTTTACCTGTTAACATTTAAAATCCATGATCAGACCTGTGATGGTGTTTTGTCCGTTGGTCATGCAGTCTGTGTTTTCTGCTCACAGATGTGAGGTTAGGTGAGAGCATCTATAAATGTTCACATCTTTGACAGCACACAGGAAAAAACCTGAGGTCTGCTATTACATGCAAAATGTTTCGGAAGAACTTTTCTCCCTGTTTCATTCACATTTCCCATTATGCACATTCAAGGGCGTAGGTTTGATTTTGACATTGGCGGGGACATAAAAGTTCTCCAGAACTTTGCTTTTATATCATGGACAATATGAGATGGAGGAGTCCTCAGGATGAATTTATCATTTAGAAAACAGTGAGTGAGTGAAACAGAGTCAGAGCTGAACTGATGAAGAATGTTCAGTTTTGATTCATCCAAAGGCTGACTCTTCATTCGTGTCTTTGTGTTCACATTAAACAGCGCGCATGAGCTATCCAGACACCGTTTGAATCATAAAATCATACAAAGTGACTGATGATCCCTCACTGTCCCAACGAAGCACATCTGTCTGCGTCTATACACTCGATGGCACACGAAGGAACGCATGCCCAAAGACGGCGAGCGTTTCAGGAGGCATTTAGATCATATGTTCACGTACATCGGCTGCACCATGAAAAGACATTACTGACAGATAACAACGGTAACAGCCACACTTTAAATGGAAAATATCAAGCCTGTAGTCCACATCGTGGCTACATCAGGCGGTGGAGAATGCATCCTCTTGCGTAAAATGGGGCCTGCGAGGGACAGCACTGTGCGTAGTGGCATAATATTGGTAGGGACGTCTCCCTAGCATCCCTACCCAATTCTACGCCCTTGTGCACATTGTTAAAAAGTGTTATTATATCTGAAGTATTGTAAAATAATAAATACACATCATTATAGACCCCATTGTTCTGTCTTGTTATAGGCCTGATTTACTTCATAGATGAAGACTGATGGAAATGTGGTTACTAATATATAACATTAAAATAGGACACAAGGACCACAACTGTTTATTACTTTATGAACATTGTAGACAGTTATGGAGAAAAAATGTTTTAAATCAAGTGCTTTATAATTTATAATACATAATTGTTTATCTGTCCACCATTTCAAAACTGATTAGTTAAGAAAAAAACTAAAGGTTATATTTTTGAAAGCACTGACTTCGAAGCATATATTTTTCTCTATGCCTACAATTAAAATACAACTAAAACTGTTTGTATGATGTTCACAAAGCAGCCACTGGACATCAAACATTCTGGTGTATTTCTTGGAGGACAGGAACTAGAAATTGTTTCTGAATTTAAGTACCTCGGTGTAACACTTGATTCAACATTATGTTTTAGAAACCACATTAAAAGAATAGCTAACACAGTGAGATTTAATTTGAACAATTTCAAACAAATAAGACCTTCCATAACACTGGGTACTGCTAGAATGTTCTTACACTCAATGATACTGTCACACATTGAATATTGTGTTACGTGTTGGTCATTGGCAGGTGTAAATACATGTAAAATCATAGAATCACTCTTCAAAAAATCACTTAAGATCCTTTATAGAAAACCAGTATCATTTCATGTTTGCAGCATTTTAAAAATGTATAACTTTGTGAGCTTTGAGAACTTTATACATTTCAAATTTGCTTGTTTATTGGATGGTCCAGTGTTTCCTTAGTTAAAG
Source organism: Scarus forsteni (assembly GCA_036419115.1). Taxonomy (NCBI): domain Eukaryota; kingdom Metazoa; phylum Chordata; class Actinopteri; order Labriformes; family Labridae; genus Scarus; species Scarus forsteni. The sequence goes on along the minus strand of JAZDUH010000157.1, from coordinate 12,332,390 downwards.
GAGATAATAAAGGAAGCAACGACCCTCCTTCCTTAAAGGGAACATATCATGCTTGTTTCTCCTTTTCACTATGCCAGACTAGGATGCCTGTAAAGCATTTCTGCCCTCAGTACAAGTCATTTAGTTCCTTCATTGCCCCATAATAGCGTTCTCAAAATCCTCATTTTAGGCCATTATCAAAGTCTCATTGAAATGCTCGGATCTGAGGATGACCTAAAGTTACCTCGCAACGTCACAGCCCTTTGTGCTCTGATTGGTCAGTCCTATCGGGGGCTGAGCCAGCCTGTCCTCCTTCTTCTACTGTATTTTCCAGCAGGCTCAAAGCAGCGAGCGCGTATTGAGTCCCCCCTACAGGCCAGAGCAGGTAATGAGTGACTGTGAGCTAGGCGGGATCTATAAACCCCTGCTGGACGGATGTGTTCCTCGTGACGGTTTTGAGGCTAACGGACATCACAGAGGAGGAAGTGTTTTATCAGATTACTCCAATAAAAAGAAATGTACCTTCTGATGTCACGACGTTTGAAATCTCGCGGACATCTCGCAATGACCTATTTTCAGAGGCATCAAATGTCGTTCTAGGATATCAGAAAAAATACACTATCTCATTTTTTGAAAATTAAGAGGGTGTAAGGTCTTGTTTTCAAATTCATTATATTATATGTAAGTATTAAATCATGCATCAGCATGATATGTCTCCTTTAACTTTTGGAGAATTCAAACAGCATTTATCATGGCCAACGCTAAAATGCTTCCGGGTCATTTCTTCAGGAAGGTTCCTTATCAAGAAAGGACTATTTGGATGCACCTGTACTTTACACCCCGGCAGTAGTGCCCACCTACTACATCATCTAATTTGCCCGTGATGAATTTGACTGATGAACCAACTGTCCAATCACCTTTGGGTATGCTTTTAAAAGGTTCTGCCCCCTTTAAACACTTTCTGTGGGCAGATGGACCAGTGAAGTCTGTTCTATCTGGTATATTGCATTTAAAGTCCATCTGGTGTGGCAGTGGAGGAGTGTTTGGCCATTACGTCCTCCTCTGCAGGCCCCCCTAGAGGTTTGGGGAAAAAAAGGCCATCATAGACGAGGTTGCAAGATTCTTATGCAAGGACATGTGGCCTTGGAAGAGATTGGAAGAGAAACATGCACGAAAGCATTGAGTTGCTGCCATTCAATTGGCCAATTTGTTTTTTTCATTGGCAAGCAGCTGAACAAGTGTACGTAATAAAGTGGCCATTAAATGTAAAGCCATTTTTTCTTCCACACCCCCTGACAAGCCCTGTGTGTAGCCCCTTTTCAGAGCAGAATTCTGTCTATTCTGCACTTTATAGGTCATGTTTGGTCCTTTATCAAAAATTACTGTTTTTTAACTCCTGAAAAAGTGTTGTCCAAACTCAGAATCATTGTGCCATTAACCATAAACTTCACTCAGCCCTTCTTGTTCTTGTTTGCTTTGCTTCTCTTAGCCCCTGTGCGCACACACCATAAATAAAGGTCATAAGCTCATTAATCCAAAATGGCCCCAGAAAGCTAAGTTTACATTCAGACTGTTTTTTTCTTCTGTCTCTGTCTCCCTCTGACTTCATCTTGGGTTTTTGTAATTGGGGCATGATTGGATTAAGGGAGGAAATGCGAGGGACCGAGAGAGGGAGGGGGACTGTTGCTCTATGCTGAAAATATAATCCACTATTAGACCCTCTGTTTCTGCACTGTCTCTGAGCTTTAGAAAAATGCATTTAGCATTGAAAGTGCCCGTCTAATGACAGCTAGACACTTTTAATAATGAAATATTTCCCTCTTTGGCTTGAAGGGTGTAACTTTATTCTTAACCCACTTTGAAATAGTTATACCATCAGTCATAAATTATGTATTTACACCCCGTTTCAATGCCTCCTGTACTTAAAATCACACAGATACAGGTTCATTTTGGATGCTTCAACACATAACTGTCTTGTTAAGTAAAAAATACTTAAAACATTGATCTGGTTGCCTGACTGGTATGATGTTTTGGCTGTTAGATGAAATCTCTGTGGTACCAACAAATAAACAAAGAGTGATGGTTAGAAGATCATTATTTCTAACTCGTGGAGTTTTTCATTTTAGTGTCAAAGTAAAATACAGTTATATATACGAATGATCATGCAGCCCTACCATTTAGGAAACAGAGAGAAGCATTTTGGATAGTTCTTTCAAAAAGCTTATATCCATGGGGAATGAACAAGGACTTTTCCGTGAATGAGTTTTTGTGGCCAGTCTTTTACATCTTTAATCTGTACATAGAATCTTCTTATCTAAACCTTTGTATTTCCCCTTGTTAGCCTTTTTGTTTTTTATGTAATTTTATACTGTTCCTCTGTTCAACAAGCACTTTACAAATGGCTGCTATAATAGTGCAGATAGCATCCAATGGAAGCTGTCTCTCGGGCCTATTACCAAAAATGGTGCCACTGATACTTCCCTTAGGACTTTCCCCCTCACTTCACTAGAGCTTTTTCAGGAGTTTTCATCTCTCCAAGCACCTTGAAAGTTGGTGAAGTCCTGCCAGAACTTCTTCATGATGACTTTATTGGCACAGATGCCAATGAGTAACATGCTCGATGACCTCTCTTATCAGGAGCAGGATATAGTAGATGTGACATCACATGCAAACACTTACTATGATGTGTTGTTCAGCATAAAAACGATGTTTTATTGTCACTGTCTCTATTAACAAGACAAAAAAATGGAAAAAAAGGTGAAATTCTGTGATTTAATCATATCAAAGTCAAAGACTGTTAAACTCCAACAGCTCTGCGGAGGATTCAGTTTTTCATTTGTGTGATCGCTTCATCAGACACTGTGCTGACGCAGCTCTATTACAGCAATTAGCGTCTTTTCCCCCCATCCACGTGGAATAACGATTGTTCCTGAAAAGCCCCAAAACAAGATGAAACCTCTCCGCAGGAACTGGATGACATGCTCTCTTCTCAGCTTTCATGAAATTCTCGGGTTACTGTGCTAGAGAAGCGAGAGAGAAGAGAGGAACAGTCCAAGGATGAAGGTTTATCCGTGCGTTTCAAAGCGGCGAGCTCTCCATGTTGGAGACAGTCTGACTGATCTCGCAGAACAAAGGGGGTATGAAAATAACCACGCTCCTGGCATCACGAGGCAGTCTAACTTTATTTTAAGAAATCAGCAGAACACAGAGCCCAGTGTGTCTTATGCATGCTGCAATTATCCCTCATATCAAAACCAGAACCCAAGGTCAGATGTTTTTTTCCCTCATCTGTTTGATTGTTCCCTTGTTGCATTGTTGCACAGCCAGGATCACACTGACACCGACTGGTGATATAGCCTGCTGTCAAAAGCCATTCACTCAAAGCAAATTAATTCCTGCTCTATCCTTGCTGCTGAATGGAAGTTCAAACCAAAATGAGGCCACTTTCCAATTTACACCGCTCTCTTCAAAGAAGGGGAGGCCATTTGTGTGAAAACGAATAACCAAGCAGACTGTCTGATTCAAACACACTCCTATGGGGATGTGTATGGCCGCAGTACTTTCAACGATGCATGAGCTAACATGATTGGAAGTAATGAGGAAAAGCCCGGCATGGTTTTATGCATAGTAATTGTGAACAAGACTCCTTAACAGATGTGTAGGGTTGACAATTTTTAAACAAATATATACAGTAAATAATAACAGCACTATGACTAAATTACTCTCAAATAAGATCTGATTTATGAAGTGCTAGAAATGCAATTTTCTCTGCTGCTTCCCACAAAAGAAGTCTTAAGTGTCCCCTGTGCCTGCAGCTACAGGTTAATTTAACATGCAAATGCAACCTTAATGAAAAAAAAAGTCATTTTTCAATGCAAAGGCAGCGCATATATCTAAATAACTCTGACATTTTAGTATTCTTAAGTGTATGAAGATATCTTGGCAAGTTTTCCAGTTTTCCCAGCGCTTATTTTCTCCAGCCATTTCATTTTGTTGCAGGTTGTGAGTCCCCACGTTACCCAATAACCCCCCCCTTTTGGCAGCCCCCGGAGAGTGATTCAAGATATGGCTCCTGTGTGAGTGAAGAGACAGCAGCAGCGATAAGAAAGTAGCGGCAACTGAGTTTTTTTTTTACAACACTTTCTCAAAGTACATAAGTACTTCAACTAGAAGAAAAAATGCTGCCTGTGAACTTAATCTTCACAAAAAATACGAGAGGAGAGTAAACTTGACAGGAGGCAGTTTTGGTTATTTTTATGACACTTGGATAATTGGATATGACTGTCACAGGGGGTAGCTAACATCGTTCAGAGTGGAGCCCTTTAACGGTGGTATACGGAGCAAGACTTTGTTCTTCACTTAGTTTTTGTGACTGAGGCGTTAAAGCGATTAAATTGCGTATATTTGTTAGTGTTATCTGCACAGTGTGTTTCAGATACATTAAGGATATCACTTCTGTTTTAAAGTGTGACACTTCTTTTATTCACTGCTGTGCTTGTGTTCCATAGATGATATTCATTAGAGCTGTCTGATAAAAATAGGCATATCTTCATTGTGATACATACCCTCTACGTTCATACCTGACGTGTTTGGTCCAGACCAAAGTTGGTCAACATCTTAAACAACTACTCAAGTGCGCGAAGGCCCTGTGACATGCAGCAGTATGCACTGAAATCTGACCATATGTTTTGCCTGTTTATGCATCTGGTATAAATACAGGACTGACCATCTTCAAAATGTCCAGGAAGTAAAATTTTTGTCAGTTTGTGCACCAGTGGCTGCAACCTGACCGCTGCTGCAACATGGTAAGAGGAAAGCAGCACATCGCTGACAGGAGGCAAAGATGTTGCATCAGAAATATTTCCAGACACCAGGGCTTCGTTGAGGAAAAGTAAAACACTGTAAGAAGTTCACTTTAGTGTGCTGTTGAGCCAGTGTTGCTGTTTTTGTGTAGTTTTACTCTGAAAGTGGGGTAATTACAAGAGTTTTGTTGGCACCGTTGACTGCTATGTAGTATCTATCTCTATTCAGGGATAGAGCTGGCTGCCTGCTTTAGTGGCAATTATACTAACAGAGTCAGGGGAACAATCTGACTGACAAAACAAGTATCTTAATCAAACTTTAAAAAATCAAAACAAAGACTAGTTCTGTTTGTGAAGTCATGTCAGATTTATTACATCATTGTCTTATGATATAGAGCTGTTCTAATCTCAGAAAATCTAAGAGGATCATAAAGAGTGTGTTGACAGAAAATTGTGGCTGCTTTCATGAAAGGTCACTGTACTTTTTGTAAGCTTGTTTTAAAATGTGAGTTGTGTGATGTTGATATTTCGTCTTGTTTCTTAAAGGACATATCATGCTGATGCATGATTTAATACTTACATATAATATAATAAATTTGAAAACAGGACCTTACACCCCTTTTATTTTCAAAAAATGAGACATTGTATTTTTTCTGATATCCTAGAACGAGATTTGATGCCTCTGAAAATAGGTCATTGCGAGATGTCCGCGAGATTTAAATCGTCATGACGACACGAGGTACCTTTCTTTTTATTGGAGTAATCTGATAAAACACTTCCTCCTCTGTGATGTCCGTTAGCTACAAAACCGTCACCGAGGAACACATTCGTCCAGCAGCAGTATATAGATCCCTAGCTCACACTCACTCATTACCAGCTCTGGCCTGTAGGGGGACTCAATATGCGGTCGCTGCTTTGAGCCTGCCGGAAAATACAGTAGAAGAAGAAGGACAAGCTGGCTCAACCCCCGATAGAACTGACCAATCAGAGCACAAAGGGCTGTGACGTTGCAAAGTTACTGTAGGTCATCCTGTGATCCTCGTGTTTCAATGAGAGCTTAATAATGGCCTAAAATGAAGATTTTGAGAACGCAATTGTGGGTCAATGAAGGAACTAAATGACTTGTACTGAGAGCAGAAATGCTTTACAGGCATCCTAGTCTGGCATAGTGAAAAGGAGAAACAAGCATGATATGCCCTCTTTAAGTCTGCATCACTGAGATGCTACCTTGGCCAGGTCTCTCTTGGAAAAGAGATATTTTATCTCAGTGGGACTTCTGGTTAAATAAAGGCAAAATAAAATAAAAAATAAAATAAATTTGTCTAGTGTAATTTGAATGTCTTTTATGGTTAGGGCTTCTTTGGCCTGCAGTTATGTTTATGTAAAGTTTGTGTTTTATTATCAATCAATGAACCAATCTTTCTAAATTTACTTGTATGGCATTAAATTATTACAAATTTGATCTTAAGACATTTACAACAGAGTAGGTCAATGCATTACTCTTCATTATGATTTTTATAGACTTGTAAAATAAGTCTTATTTTCATATTTATTTCTATTCCAAAACTAACATAAATCCACCATGAGTACAGCACTGGCAAGAAAAGAAGGGATTGGGAGTTCTGTTGATCAACTCTGGTGTGAACCAAAGAACCAAACTCTGTTTCACTTTCAAGTATTTTAACTCAAAAGCACGAAAGGATATTTTCATGAACCGGAGTACACAGAGGAAGAACTTTTGCAAACAGTCATGGGGGGAAAGGGATAGGAAAAACTGTCGCAGAAATAGAGGAGCAGGACAGAGCGCATGTTACCTGGTGGTGCAGATGCATGAGCTGTAAGTCCATGCACCTGTGGTCACTTACTTTGCTTGGTCTGGACTTTTTGACTTTCAATTTGATCTGGGCCAAAATGGCAATTGTGAAAACCTCTAGACCAGGGATCATCAACCACATTTGTACAAGGGCCCGTTTTTTTCTTGCCATATGCTATGGGGGCTAGATTTAAGAAAACGGTGATAATGATTACAAACCAATAATAGTCAAATACTTTTGTCCACTTAAAATATAATTTGTTTTCAGTCCCATTTACCAGTCCTGAGGCAACCACATGGGGTTTTATTTATAATTTTGTATGTTTAGAGACAACAGCTATCCTCAAAACAACCTATTTGTCCTTAAATGTTCTCATTTTGGTAACACTGATGACCATAAGGGCCAAAAAGGAAGAAAGACAGAACAGAAAGTAAATCAAAGGTTGAACTTGTTTTAAACTCTGTGACAAAAGTCCAAATTCTGAGATTGAACTTAGAAATTTTAACAGTTTTTTTTCAGAACTCTTAAATTAAATTAAGAACTATGTGGAGAAAGTTGAAGTCTGAGAATCGTCGTACTTTATTTGAGAATTCATACTTTAATTTAAGAAGTGTGACTTTGTCTTAAAATTCTGTTTTCTTTCAGTCATTAAAGAGTTTGATCCTTAAACTGAAGTTCTTTGCAGTGGCCTCAATCCTCTTCTGAATAATGAGAATCAGGGGGCCGGATGGAAAGCTTAGAGGGGTCTGATGTGGTCTCTGACCGCCAGTTGGTGATCAATGCCCAAGACCAAAGGTCCAGACCAAAAAGCTGAACTTTGGTCCGACCCTAAAGAGACAGCTCAGTTGGGTTTTATGAGGTACTTGACAACAGTCAACGAAGTGCCTTAAAGGACCCTCAGCAGTGCTGCACCTTTAAGGAGAACAGGCTGAGATGACCAGGAAGGACCACTTCTGTGAGTGGGGACAGTTTTCATGTATTTGTTTGAGTTTTACAAAAATGGGTTAAAAAATGATCGTCTTTATTTTTCCTCCAGGAGTTTTCAGAATTTAGCACTATTTCAGTTTTCAGCAAAAGGCTTGTCGATCTTTTCTTAGTTTTCTTTTTATCTTTGGACGAATGAAGACACAACCATGGCAGAGACCCCATCTCTGTAGGCCTAGAGGTCAAGAGCCATGGCACGAACTGGAGGTACAACATGAGACAACAGGTTACACTTCATGAGCTGCACATCTGCAAAAAAAACTTCACATTGAAATTTTTAATGGATTCCACAGAAATAACATTTTCCCCCAAACTGCTTTAAATACCGCTGGGACTTGTTTATCAGATTTTTGGCCTTCAACACGAGGCATATCTTTCTCATATGTACCGGCCTGACTAAAAGCTTTGTGAAGTTGTTTCCTGTCTGTTGTGACAGTCTGAAAATAAATAAAAACTACAGCTGTGCATTACAACAAAAAAAAGAAGATAAACCATCTTAAAACATGGACTGACTACTGACATAAATTCTTCATTTGTTTTTAAAGCTCAAATGAGTCCGTAAAATATTAGTCTACGGTGCATAAGAGTAAATGTAGGGAGTCACTGACAGGTTATTTAAGGGAAAGATTCATGTTTATACGACTCCAGTCTCCAGAGCTCAGTGCATAACCTGCCAATTACGTGCCATATTTCCTGATGGCCACTTTATCTTTGTTTTTCTGCTCAGGCTCCATTATGTTGCTGCCAGACTCCTGCAGTTCCAGTAACGCTGCACAGAAGCCTTCTGCAGTGACGAAGGTAAAGAATTAGGAGTAGCCTACAATGACTCTCTTTACTCTGCAGAGAGAAAAGGCTGTGTGCAAAAGCATATTTTTTTTCTTATCTATTCAATATACCAGAAGCTGTTTCTTTTGATTAAGTAAAAATTCAGCTCAGTGTCTGTAATTCTTCCAAAGCAGTGTTTTTTTTTTTTGTACTGCTGGCGATATAATGATCAGGAAATCCAGTTCAGCTATCCCTTTATTGAGGCTGCACCAACTGTGTAATGGTTATCTGATAAATCTTAATACAGTTTGCAAGTTTCTCCTCTAGTTTTATGAAGCTGTGATGCTTAGGGGTATATTTTCGTTATATCTGTCCTGGTTTTGGTCTCAGCTGTGTTGCTAGAACACAATATAATCATCTTCTCTTCTGAGAGCATGAGAATGGGGCTCTTGGGTTTGTTTATTTTTGATGAGCTTTATTTTTGCTGCTTATTTTGTTAAAGCTCAAAGAACACGTGCTGTTGGAACAGACATACTTTTCCTCAAATCAAGACAAAAGCATGATTGAGCAGCTATGTGACTCTCCTGTCTTTTTAAATGAGGAACCTGAGAGGCAAATTTGCAACAGAAATAACAGCAAAGTCTGAAAAAACAAACCCAATTTACGGTGAATGTGCGTCTCTGCAGCTTCAGTCAAACAATCAAACTAGAGATGTGCCTTTGGATTTTTTAAAATGGATACTTCAAGGAAAATTAGCCTGCGTTCCTTGTGACTAAAGTGATTAAAAGTTAAATTGGATATTTTCTTACTGAAGCTGCTCTCAGACAAACTGTCACACTTTGTCATTAATTTCTTTTGAAGAGCAAAATATTGACGATGAATACAGTATTTCATAAACAAACAAGACGTTAAATGAATTAAACTGTATTTGAGTTTTGACTTTGAACTATAATTACATCTTCTGATCAGAACAACTCGTTCAAACATCTTGCCTTGGCAGTTTCAAACAAAGTTGAGAAATATATATCAAGATTATAAGATACATTTTTTTTTTTCAAGTGAGTCTAACAACAGTGTCATTGTCTATATATACTTACCAGGGGTGGACAGTAACGAAGTAGATTTACTTGAGTACTGTTTTTGGAGTATCTGTACTTTATTTGAGTATTATTTTTTTTGGAAACTTATGACTTTTACTCCACTACATTTGAAAGACAAATATTCTACTTTTAACTCCACTACATTTCTATTGAGGGCCTCATTACTCATTACATGTGATTTATTCATGTGGTGATGCCGTGCCTGTACCTTGCGCATGTGCAGGTAAACACTGAGCTAACATAGCTCATGTAATGGTTCGTTTTGGCAGTAATGATGGTTACAGCACACACCCGAGAACCCATGTCCATATCTGAAGTATGATTCAGTCTTGTTTCAGTAGGCATTCCTTTGGGCTTTGTATCATATTTTACAAGCTTTTTATTCTACAGGTTCCATAAACACGTCAATGCATTCAATTGGCATGTTTACATGAAAACTTTAATTTCAAAAATAAAACTTAAATCCTCTTTAGAAAGATTAAAAAATGACCACATAAACACCTAATTACAAATGAAAATGATAATTCACAAATAAGTGGCTGATTTGTTCTGATTTCAAATCTGAATTAGATAATTCCTCAACAATGTATACGTTCATTCTGCTTTAAATTAATTCCAGTCGCTCTGCGCTTGCTCCTTCTCTTGTCCTGCAGCAATGAGGCACAGGACGCTGACGGGAACAGAAAGGCGAAGCAAGTGTTGGACTCAGGCTGAGACAACTTTTTGTAATCAGAACCTAAGAAGATTTGGAAATAATGAACAAGTGGATGGACGTAAGCATTAAAATGTGGACTTTTTCAAATCTGTAGTGTCCAATATGGATGAAGTTTACCTGACGGAGACGCTGAACTGGAGTTTTTCTTCTAGTAGATGTAAATACCTTGCTGGGTCTCATCCACCCCTGTCCAATCAAAACCATTCCCAAACGCCAGGCCTTGAATAAAGCCAAATAAACATGTTTTCCATGTAAGCTTTTATTCTGAATTATTTATTTCAATGTAAGCATGAAGAAGAAAACTTTCATTCCAAATTATTTAATACTGAATAATTCATTCCAAATTAAAAAAACATCATGTGACCATGGCCATTAAAGCATGGACTTTAAAACAAAACGTACTTTAATACTTAAGTATTTTCAGAAGCAGGTACTGCAGTACTTTAACTTAAATAAAAATTTGACTGAACAACTTTCACTTGTATTGGAGTAATATTTGACCAGCTGTATCTGTACTTTCACTCAAGTAATGGCGTTGAGTACTTTTTCCACCACTGATACTTACTGACCAGTTTATAAGGTACGTGTAGCTAGAACCAGGATGTACCCGCGTCTTACATTCAGAACTGATTTAAGTCTTTCAGCATCAATTCAAAGAGGTGCAGGAAACATTTCTTTGAGATTTTGGTCCATGTTTACACAACAGCATCACACAGTTGCTGCAGATTTGTCAAATGCACGTCCATGATGCAAATCTCCTGTTCCACCACATCCCAGTGATGCTCTACTGGATTAAGATCTGGTGACTGCAGAGGTCATTGGAGTATAGTGAACTGATTTGCCCTCGACACTGTCTTTACATAAAATTGCCACAACAAGGCTCCGTCTTATTTACACCTCCAGATATTCACGTTAATTTCATAAGGCTGTAATATCTACATTAATTCAGGCTGTAATTTGACTTCATGCATGCGACACAGCGCATGACCCCACATACACAAAAGGTGCAAAGTCACTTACTAACAGCACTCCAGCCTCCTGCTGAGTCCATTTCCTTCCCTCTCTCCGATGTCACACCTCTGTAACTACCTCTGGAGACAGAGCAAAGAGGGGATTGCCTTGTTCACCCCCATCCTGTCTGCATCATTCACAGTGGAGGTGAAGCATAGAAGGGCATAAATATAACAGCTTGAAACAGCGGTGTGAAATTAGGGTAATAATTGTGTTGACTTGAGTATCCTCTTAATGATCAGGGCTTTAGGTCTCCTGGTTTTGTGTATATCTGTGCAAAATCAGTACTTTGATTTCAGAAACCAAGAAACTGCAGTTTGCTGGTTTCTTGAAACCTGTTTTTAATACCTGGAGAACGTGGAACTTTCAGAAAGCTTTCTAAAACCACCAGGTTCCTTTTTGAGGGTTGCTCTTATCAGCAGATAAAAGTGTAAATTAAAAGAAACCAGGACTCAGTACTGATCAAGCTAATGGCCTTCTGTTTCAGGCTCTGTGTTTTGTAACATTTTCATTAAATTCCAGAGAAATCTGCAGCTTCTTTTTTGACTTGCTGCTGTTATTTGAGATAATATGATCTGCTGGACAGACAGAGACTTTGAAAAACATAATTTGTTTATTTTCTAGAAATGGAAATCCTTCCCTTTTCTTATTCTTTTTCTTATGTCAGGATTACTATTATCTGTTTTGTAATACGTGAGTGAAATTAAAAAAGTTAGATATGATTATTTTTTTTATATTTAAAATGAGTTTCATAAACTGTCTGTTCTGTTAGTCTCTACAAATGAAACAGCTAATGGAGTTAGTCCTGGGTTAAGACTGCATGCTGTTAAGCATGCTGCTCCATACAGAAACATCACTTATACAGTGAGCTAACAGTCTACACAGTGTGCTAACAAGCTAATTAGCCAACAGAATGAGCAGTGAGTGATCAGGCAACCCAGGGAGCTATCAGGCAACAAAGCCAGCTATTTGAGTACATGGCTATGCAGCAAGTATGCAAGCTAACTGGCAACACAGTAAGCTAAAAGGCTAACTTTAGCAGTACAATTGGCTAGTAGCGGCATTACAGTGGGTGATTAAATTGGGATTAAAGTTTAAATTATTGTTTAAAAAAACTGTTGTATCAGTTCAGAGTCAAAGAGAAGTTGAATCGTGATTTTAACACTTGTTGCCTTAGTCATCTCTTGAGTGGTATTTATTATGACATGTACTGTTGTCCTCCAGGTTGCCCATGTCAATAAGATTCTGCTTTTCTTTGGGAATTATCTGGTTAAATAAAGGTTAAAGGATAAGTTTGGTTTCTACAGCTTTCACATTGTTTATAGAATGAAGTAGAACAATATACTCACCCAGAAGGCTTTCCTGATCCAAACAGTGCTTCAGAAGATATTTAGACCCAAAATCGAGCGGCGGACATCCGTATAATGGCAGCACATAGGGCATGCAAAGCGTTGTTCCTGAAACTGCATTAATTGTACTCAAACTCATTAGTTTCACCAATATTTCATCATAGTCCGCTCGCGCTACTCCTCCAAGACAGTCCGGGGTCGCTCCACCCATGTTTTTGTGACTGTGCTGACCTCTGAACTGGAAACTTTCTTCACGGCTGCCGCGCATGCGCAGTACGGCTTCCTCCTTTCGATGGGCTTCTCATCTGTAAACTCTGGCTCAAAACTGTAAGGACACCCATCATATTCAAAGTTCTCCACCACAACATCTTCATCCGATAGATATTCGTCCATTTTGCACAAAACTGGAAGAAGAAAGTTGTTCAGTACCTGGCGGTCGCCCCTGAAACAATGAGCCGTACTGCGCATGTGCGGCAGTTGTAAAGAAAGTTTCCAGTTCAGAGGTCAGCACAGTCACAAAAACATGGGTGGAGCAACCCCGGACTGTCTTGGAGGGGTCGCACGATCGGATCATGATGGAATATTGGTGAAACTAATGAGTTTTTTGAGGATTAATGCAGTTTAAGGAGCGGCGCTATACATGCCCTGTGTGCTACCATCATACGGATGTCCGCTGCTCGATTTTGGATCTAAATATCTCCCAAAGCACTGTTTGGATCAGGAAAGCCTTCTGGGTGAGTATATTGTTCTACTTCATTCTATAAACAATGTGAAAGCTGTAGAAACCGAACTTATCCTTTAATTACAAACAAAATCCTGTTTCAGATGTGAAAAGGCTTGTTCAGAAAATAGTCTGTGTAATTTATGGAAAGTTCTTCGTGGTTTGTTTTATCTCGTTGGTCTTACAGTTTTAGATAATGAATCTGACATCAAAACAGCATTGATATTCTGAAAGCTTGATTTGTCCTTGAAAAGAACTCTCTAGCTTGGCTGTGTCTGACAGAGTTGAGGTTTTACACGTCTATTTTTCAGTTCATTCGAAGCGAAGCATGCTGAAAATGGCATGGACCTGCAAGGGTAAATACAAATGTTGATCTGTTTTTGTATTGTTAATACAAAGAGGGGTAAAAAAAAAGGTTTACAGTATTATATTATGGTCATAATAAACACCCCTACACTCTTCTTTGTCTTAATATCAATGACTGGCAGAGACTGAGAAAAGAAACACATCTTGTTTTGATCATTTGCAAGCAGCTTTGAAACAGATTTGATCAGAATTAATCTGTGGTTTGTAAACCGTGCTGAAACTTTGATCTCAACAACCAGCAGTTATCGACTTCACATCATGGCTACACAGCCACTGATGCATGCTAATGCTGCTGTGTGTCCATATTTATGACCTCTCAAATGTTTTATACCATGTTTGCTTTAATTTTACCTCTCGCCTCCTGTCAGTCTTCACAACGTTCATGTCAGTACTTCAATAAAAAAGTACCATTTGCAGAATGTTCATGCCTGAAGTGCTGAAGTTAATTGGGTGCACAGAGTAAACTGGAGAAGCACATTCATGACAAGCCACAATAATCATGTTTTATGCTCGACACGTTGCTTGTTATGATTCTGGATCAGTAGAGCGGTCTTTATTGAGTGATGACTCCTCTCTAATTAGATGCAAAATGCAAATAGGGAGCACCAGAAAGCTATGGAATACATTACCAACTTCACAATATCCACTTGTAAGAAATATAAAGTCGTAGGCAGGCGTGTTTGTATTGTTGTTACTAATGTATTCCCAAATGGTGTTCCTTTTTTAACACATAGGAAAACAAATGAATTTGATATATCGGCCTCTCAGATTTCCCTCTCTTTCTGCTGTATTACTATGTCCTAGTAATCATGCAGCAGGCAGTGACTGACAGTCAGAGTGCTGCTTCCTCCTCAGGGAAATGTTCCTCTGGCAAACGCCTGATGTGTATGAGGCAGAGTTACACCCGCTCTGAACACTGATTAGTTAGCTCGGGGCTGGCGCTGTATGAATTATGCTCTTTGTGTCGGTAGCTTCCTGTAGAGAAATGGCTCTGTCAGCGAGGGCGTGCTGAGGCCAGAGTTTAAAGGTGGAAAGTCAGACGATGTTTGCTTAAACTCCCAGAGCTTGGATGCACACTTCTTAGTTAAAACGTGAGGACGATATCGAGCTATAAATATAACACAGAGGAAATTTAATTCTACACCATAAATTAAACTGTAAAAGAAACCATCCAAACCATTTAAGAGGACGACTTCATCATAAAAAAGTTCAGTCGCCACATAAATCCAGCATTATTACAAGAGCTAGTGTAGGAGAGGGCCTGTTCTAGTTGCTTGGAGAGGAGTTTGCTTAATTGCTCCAAGTAAATTACATTTTGAGTGGCTTAAACAAGCTCAAAAAGTCATTAAACTGTTCTCTCACAAATTACAGTTAGGCATATGGGTGCCGCCAATTGTAGGGGTGGTACAAAATCTCAGCATGGCAATATAGTATGTCCTGGCACATGCAATCCAATTATCAAAGTCTAGCTCCAAACATTGATAATTTTCTATAGAAACACAGAGCAGTACTTCTTGGTTTCTTATTATGCCGATTGATTCAATTTTCCCAGCACAAGTCAGTGATAAAGCTGCAGATGGTGAACCTAAAGTTACAATGAGAAACAACTTTTATTTGTTTTTGGAAATGTCTAAAAATGGACAGGCCACAGTTTGGTCCCCAGGCTATAGTTTGGATAGCCCTGACGTAAATGGTAAACACACAAAGACGGTAGAACTTTTTTTTTTTTTTGGCATTTTGTGCCTTTATTGATAGGACAGAGACAGTGGATAGGCTTGTGAAAGGGGATGAGACAGTAGGGGAAGACGCTCTGCAAACTGGTCACAGGCAGGATTCGAACCTGGACCAGCAGAAGCAAGTACATGGGTTGCCTGGTTGCTAACCACTCCACCAAACCAGTACCGCGACAGAAGAACTTTTAAAAAATTACCCCAACATTTTTTTTCTTGTATTTTCTTGCCTTACTCCAGAGTGCATGACAAGCAGATAGAGAACAGTATTTTAACTCTCCATGCAGTAGCAAGGAAGAGACTGGCAATGCTCACCCACCACTAATTGGCAATGGGAAGTGTTAGCCTGCCTCTGCCTACAGTCATCAGACACACTCTTCAGCAGCTCTGAACGGTCCTGTGTGCTTGTTGTGACTCGTTTTTTACCCTTTTTTTTTGTTACATTATCTTCTACCATCATATCATCTTTTTCTCCTCTTGTGTTGTTGACCTGCTGGAGATCTGAAGTTTGGGAACGAGTACAGTATTTCCAACAGCTCTTTTAAGTGAAAGATGAGAACTAATTTGCAGTTGTGGCTGAGCTGATGGTTTGTGACCCATTCTTGAATTTGGAAGCAGTTTGATTTCATAATGGGTTCTCAAACAAACAGCTCACCCACAGCTGGGAATCATTTCTCATCATTCACTTAAAAGAGCTGTTAAAAAGACTCTACTCGTTTACAAACTTCACATCTCTAGCACAAACCACCACAGAAGAAGGTCAAGAAAACCAAGCCTCTGGTAAGGAGTAAAAGACGATAATATGATGACAGTAGAAGATAACATTGCATAAGAAACTAAAAAAATGTATCACAACAAGCACACAGGACCGTTTAGAGTTTATCTGAGGACTGTAGGCAGAGGCAGGCTAACAATTCCCATTGAGACTCAGTTTTTGAGCTAAGCTAGTATGTGATAGTCAAGCTCTGCCTGTCTCCTCCTTGCAACTACATGCACAGTGTATTGAATGGTGTCTTTTAGGTTGTCATGGACTCTGGAGTGAGACAAGGCCTGAAAAGAAAAAAAGAAGTTAGCTTGTTCCTTTCAAAGTCCTGCCACCTAATGGGCCTCCCTTACAATATTTTCTAATGACTCACTATAAACTCTTTTAGCAGGACACATAGCAGGACAGTATTTGCCCTTTCTGATAAGCAGGACAGAAAAGCTGTTTCTGCATTTTAAGCTGAGCCAGAGTGAAATATATCGCCCCTTTAGCGTCTATGCCTTAGTATTGTGTGTGTTGTTATTCTGTTTCTCCTCTGTGTTGCGTTTCCTTGATGTTATATGTTTCTTTTTTAAAATAAGGCACATTGAGTTCCTTTGTTATGTGTGAATGTGTTCTGAAAATAACTCGACCGGTTTTTAAACACCAGATTGATCCACTGTTTCTATACATAGCATCTCCATGAGGGACGCTGACTCATTCCCGCGTTCAATTCTTTCTCAACTTTCCCTAGTATCTAAAGTCCATTCATTATCGTTACAGACGCAACAACAACTCATGCCTGAACCCTGAAGTATTGGCGTCTTTAGACATGCTGCAATGGAGAAAGATAAACCTGTCAGACTGAGTGAATAATTTGTATCCCCTGACATCTGGTATGGGATTTGGGGGGGCTCGTACAGTTCGTTATAGCCCCGGGAATAGTTATATAGGCTATTGGTGACACTGTTGGGATTACAGCTATACTCGCCAGATCGAAAGTGGGAGATAAAGAAAACACAGGGTCCCCGAGGAAGAGCTGAGGACTCACTTGCATCAGTTTATCCTGATGAAATATCGTGAAGTCCAAGTTTAAGATTAAAGCCAAATATGTTGTCAGCAGTCCACTTCTGAAATGCTGTAGCAATGTTTCTGTAATAACTGTGAGAAAATAGGTCTGTGCTTCTCAACAGTGTGCTGCACGAGTACGAAAAAAAGACAAAACATGGCTCATACACTTCACAGAGGATCTTTTTAATGCTGCAGACGTCTCTTTTTTGGTCGCCTTCCCCTTTAAACCTCTGCCAAAAGCAAGAGTCGTTTTTTTTAACTTGTCACATCCAGGCATGTTAATACTTTTACGACTTTGCGGGAGCAGATGGGGAAAGCCTTAATCGAAAAAAAAGTGGAATGAATTGATATTTTTCATTTTACTGTCGCCATGGAGAGGATGCAGCATCCGTCTGAAAAGTTTTGATATGACAAGAATTGAATTATGCACAGATGCACCAAGCAATCTGTTTGCTTTTCAAGGATACTCTGCACAAACTAAAAAATACATATTTGAATAAACAATGCACATGGATTAGAGTATCCTTTTTTTATCTGCTAATGCAGTAAGAGTAATGTAATTGTTGGCCTTGTATTAAACACAGCACAGTAGGAGGAATCACATTAAGTGTAGGGAGAAATCCAATAGATGGAAGGCATTCAAAAAGCCTTATCAAATCTGAGTCTTTGAAAAGCTCCTCACTCAGACGCTTTCACGTAAAGATATTTTGCTTCGGCAGACACAATTGAGGAAAGCAATCCACTTAACATGGAAATTGTTCTTTCATCTTTTTAGGAGGGAATCACTCTGAGGAAGTTAAGAGGCAGCTAATCAACAATGAAGGAAATGGTTCAGCTGCAGCTCCGACTTAAGGTGAGGGTTTTTCATTCTGATCTCTGTGATGTCTTTCTGACACATTTCTTGAAACTATGCCATCTTCACAGAGAACATTTTCAAGACAAAAACATTTTCTTCTTGGGCTGAGGGCCCTAATGTTCAGTCAAATCAACATGAACTAAATCGCAGCTGTCATATTATTGACCTATAAATATTACGAGAGGAAGCTACCAGTCAATAAAGATAGAAAAAAGACAGAAAATAATCAGATAAATAATGACTGATAAAATTAATTAAATTAAAAGGTCCTTCTCTGCATAACCAAAAACATGATGCTGTGCAAACAATTAGCATGTAAACAGAGCAACCAATACAAACCAAAATAATCATTTACTTCACTTGACAGAGTTAAACCAACACTATGTAGTTTTTCAAACATAATATAGTCCTTAGATATTCATCGCCATGGTCCACCACTTTACAATGAGTTGAATGACACCTCTGTCGTGTTCTGAAGTGGTCTGTATCACTTTCACTAGCGCTATGTAACTTCGGGGTGGATGGTGGGAACCCTGCCACACTAAAAACTACAAGTTTGGACTGCTTTACGGCATAGGCTACGTCACTTCCCCTGATTCCCGATTTGTTTAAAACATGGAAGTGTCAGCGAAGCCAAACACAGAGCTGTAGTCATGGCGGAGGCAGCAAAGAACGTAAGAAAAAGAAAGGTTTATTTTGAGGATACCGAACAAAGAAAACGAGAGAAAAACAAGCTGAATGCTCGGACCAGAATAAACATCGGTTCGGTTTATTTCACACTCGCTGGCATGAAATAAAAGACGAGGAGGGATGTCCGACCGATGCCGACTTGGCCCTGTTATTGCTGGACTTGTAAGTACTTGTTGATTGTTTTCCGTCCATTTACAGTATTCGTGAGAACGTACCAGTACGTAGTTTTGTTTAGACCTATTTCAAGTGTGTGATATCACCAGCTCGTGGTTGTCTTTACTTTTATTCACTTTATCGCTTCAACAGGACGGGGGCGACTTCACGGTAATAAAACCAAGTTGAACTTCGCGATTTTCAACATCGTCATTTAGTCAAAAATAAATACATTACCTCGTCGCTATCCATCCTGCAAACAGCCGCTGAAGACAGAAGAATACTTTTGAGCGAAGTCCTGGCTTCTGTGATTTGCCAAAACAAATGCACGCGACCGGCAGATCTGTACTTTTATGGCAGTATGCACGTGCTAGCGCTCATGGGTAGTTTGTGTTCTCGTTCCGGTCAAGCGAGAATCTTCCGTAGTGCTGCTTTAAGAGGTGGGCATTTTGAGGGCTGGATAAAAATCTGGTAATCATGAATATTGTTTTTGGTCTAATTAAATATTATCATGCTGATAGTTGTGTTCTGAACTAACGGTATGTCTGAGGAAGTTTTCTCACGGTCATGAGGCAGTATTGTGAAGCTGGCTAAAGGCAGGGCTGACCTTACGTCATGATGCCAGCGTTGCCGTGACTACGATTCATGCACTGTTTTATTGGAAGGTAGCTAGCAAGATTAGCTTTCTACAAAAGGATGTCATTTAAAGAGCCCATATCATGCCTTTTTCAGTTTTATATTCCCTTTTTACTGTGTCTTCTCCATGTAATACAGCACATTTGTCAAGGAGATAAAAAGTCAGAGGCACTAAGATCTCTTCCTTGCCCCCTCTAACCCCTATTTACACATTTTCTGCCTGCACAGTGTTCTTCTAGTCCTGCGCAGTTAGCAATGTATTGCCCAAAGTCTCTCCAATTAGTTTGTTTCCACAGCCAGCCCCTCGCTCCATCTACAGAGTGAGTCAGCAGTGCAAATCACTGGAAATATGCAGCAAGTCTATATTCAACATGAGGTGCTTCAGCCCAAGTCAACCCCCAATTCAGGGTTTCCAGGTCCGTTACAGTGGAATAAATCGAAATAATGTTGATGCCCTCAGCAAATCATCGTCAGGCAGGAAATAAAGCCTGTTGTTTCCATGGTCCTCCTTCTGTTGTTAACTCAAACTTACCTCAGGAAGTTTTGATCCTATGTTTTTAAACTTTCCCAGATAGATCCACTGTGACATCCTACCACTATTTTATCATCAGTATCAGACCGTTGATTCATGGATTCAAGCCCATGGCAGAATGTAGATGTCGTAATGAATGCAGCATTTTTGACAATATGGCATTCATTATGGGCTAATTAGATGAGGTACAAAGTGGGCACTGGTGCCATGGTGTAATATACAGAATCTGAGCAACTTCATAGAGCAGATTCTTACCCAAACCTCTCAGAAGTGGATCGGAAATATCCTTTCTGTTGAGAAATGCTTTCAGTGTAATTTGTTTCTCATTTAATAAAGAAATGTGCTCTTGCTTGTGGCACCCACATCTTCCTGCTCTAAGAGAGGCTCATTAGGTCAGGCACAGTCATTGTAGATTGGAGCCTGGTGAGATGGATCAGTCTGATTATAGAACTTGAATCATGGTGGATACAGCTACTCTGCAAGATTAAGCCAGATGGTGTTCATACAAATGAAGCATGCCAAATAGAGAATGCCAGTTGTGAAAACAACCTTCTCTCTGGAAACTTCATGTTTTTCATCTCTGGTTTTGGCTTCATTTTACTCATTGTTTTCATTTATATTGACTTACAGGTGGATTTATGTGAATCAGATTAAAATCAAATAGAGTCATTCCAGAAAAAAGTGCTTCAGTTACAGTTGTTATGGGTGTTTTGTTGATAATTTTAGGGATTTAACAGGAAACAGACCCTTGAAACTACAGTATGTTCTTCCTCATTTTCTGACTTTAAGAATATTCTTTATGCTGGATGGGAAGCTGTGGGTGGGTCTTATGTGGCTCCAGGGCCACGACTTGATGGCCACAAGTGTTAAGGCTTCCACTCTTAAAGAATGGTGGTGGAAACCCTGTTTTTCCTCAAATGTATTAAAGCTCTTACATGTTATATTAACCCTAAGTGAGAGACTAAGCAGGGATTGAATTTGGTGAATATCTTTATTCATGTGCTCTTTCATAATTTATGAGTGCAGTGAAAAAACTCTTTATGGTACAAAGATTTGCCAAGAAAAGGCCATGTTTCCACTCTCTGTGACTGATGCAGCCTGTGTTCCTGGGTGCTGAGAGGGTCCACAGGGTCAGCCGCTAAACTATTCTCCCCACGTGTGATAACTTATAAGCTCCGTGCGGTGGAATGGCGTGTGAAATATGGACACCAGCCTCGCCACGTTTCGACTCAGCAGCCAGTCAATTGACCTCAAAGGCCACTTAAGAGTTGAGTGTGTAATATTTCATGTGATCGGATTTGCATTAAAGCACCACATTTCTGCCCACCTCTTCATTTATTAGAATCACACCAGCAGAACGAGGCCCTTGCCCCTGTGTTTCTCGCCCGGGCTGGACCAAACCTTGAATAATTGCACTGATTTACACCGTCGTCTGAAGTCTTGTTCCTCTGCTGCATCCTCCACTCATACAGTTTGGATAAGTGCCCCTACAGGAGGAATGTCACAGTAATCAGGGATGTTCAGATAAACAATGATGACATTACGATTCAAATTAATGCATTACAATTTTCAATATCAAGTGCTTACTATGTTGTTGCTTAGTAAGTAGGGACCTCTTGAGTTTTAAATGGAATTATGCGGAATTCAACATAAACGTGGAATATCATGGAAATGGCCGAATATTTACGTAAAAGCTTTTTTTTGGACCAAAACGGAACTTTTCTCTCTCGGGCAAATGCTCTGAGAAGGTCACAAATGATGGGGACAATGCACGCTTCACTTCCTCTCCCCCTCCTCCTCCCCTCATTAATGATGCAAACAGGTCAAAACAGCTGCCTGAGACACCGGCTAAGTTGGCAATGAAGCTCCGAAACTCCCACCTAACTCCAAAATACAGGGCAGAGCAGTCTCTCAACTCTTAATATGTGTCAGACAGCCAAATATTCTACTAATTTTGTCAACATACTGGTGATTGGACCTGTAAAGATATGTTTGAGGACCATATGAAGAGTGAGTGATGAAGGTGAAGCACTGCCTTACGTGTGTCTGATTTACTGATTACACCTGATATAAGGGATAAATGTGGAAGATATGTATGTCTGATATATGTCTGCTTTTAGTTTTAGCAAAATTTCAATCTTGGCCAATTGATATTCAACATTTTTTCCAAATATCTGCCCTTAGCAATGATGTTCACTTGTCTGCAAATGGTCAGAACAACACTATCAGAAGTATCAGAATTACTTCAAGTATTAATGAAAACTATTTTTTTTATCAGCATAAGTAATTGTAAACATCCTTTAACAGTCTGACTAAAGTAACTCGGAAACAGTTGCCACACAAGTGGGTTCTCTGAATCTGATTGGTTAATCAGTTGACCCATCAAAGAGCCAATAAAGGGTCAATTTCAACTCAGTGCATTAAAATAGACACTGCCAACATATAAGTTGTCTGACGGGAGAGACCCAGCAGAAACTGCTCTGAGGAAGGGCTCTGATTCTGATTGGTTAGTCATTGAACCAGTCAGAGAGCCAGCACAGGATTGGTTTCCTCAAATTTACAATATGGACTCAAAATTTGTATTGAAAAGCAATGTTTAAAAATCAACTTCAAGAAATTGTCTTGGATATTTAAATGTCATTTGACAGCCTTAGTCGTAATATTTAGAGCCACTGCATCAACATACATTTGAATGACATTACAAGCTGTCAGATACTCTTTTTATTTTCTTATACCTTTCTTTTAAATTTGATATCCTCTTGATTTGCAAAGAAAGAAACAGGAGGGGGTGTAATTGGATGTTAGCTGTCTTAGAGAGCATGGGCTAAAAGAATCTGTGAACATTCACAGTAAATGGAATAAGATGATGGAGGCTTAAAAGGCAAACAGTTTTATCTCTGACGGGTGGGCGTTAGTGTTTCCTCTGTGAGAACAGCTTTTAGTCCAAGTGAAGTGAAACATAAGGAAACACACGGCCAATGATATGCATAGTTTGGCCTCTCACATGTCCCATGTAAGAGGCCATTGGCTAAAAAGAAATCTAATTAGGTTTGGAATAAACCATGTTATTGCCTCATTACCGTTAATTGACCTCTTGGAGACCTGTTACTGGAACACTGGAGAGGATGCCTGTATACAGACAGAAACATTAAGAGGTTATGTTGAGAAGACCGCGAGGAAGTAAATGGAAAGCACATTAGAAAGACATTACTTCATTCAGCACACATTTTCACCCCTGAGGAGGATTCTCACTCTTTCCGTTTTGAACCGAGACCATCAAGGATGTGATAAAGCAACTAATAAATACGGCAAGAAACTGAGACTTACAATGGGGTGTCCCGATATCAAAGGCTGGAAGGAGGGAAGCTAATTTTTCTCTACTTCAGATGTGTGGTGCCTCAGGCATGCCTTTGAATCCGGCTCGCTTTTCCACCAAAGATGAATCAGGGGATTTCACCAAGGTGCTGGGGTGTTATCTGACAGATATTTTAAGATATTTGTCATCTGTGATGCACTCTTTAGGTCAAATTATGGCTATGGAGCAGTTCAAGCATAGTTTACAAGCATGTCCAATTATTTTTCAAAACAAATCATAAATAGCATCTTAAATATATGCAACGGGCCTCTTCTGCAGAATCTCATAAAAAGGTACCCTGCTCATAAAAGCAAAGGAGGAGAAATCCCCCTAAAACCTCTCACATCAATAGGCGCCCATAGCTCCAGGCTCACTCCCATCTTGCTTCATTAAATTCTCTTACAGTGCTCATCAAAACACATCTTTCATCTAGACACAGTGTCAGAGCTGCGCAGAGACCAGACTGCACCAGCGCCGATAAGAATTCACTCCATGGTCTGCATGCTGTGGACGGAGGGACGCTCGCTGCTCACGCAGTGGGATAAGCAGTTTGTTTTTTACTTGCTCTCCCCTCACAAAACAAAAGGGATCCTTTAAAGATGTATAGAACCTTTTGAAGTTAATCTTCCAGCAACAGCTGGTGCCGATGTGAACGCCCACTGAAGTGTCAGCTGTGTAGGAATAAAGTTGAAATACATGACAACTCTGAGAGGAAAAAAAAATGAGCATTCAAAACAGAGTTGCGGTGTGGGCGTAAATTCATTCAGGAAATAAAAAGTTAACAGTTTGTCAGAGTTTCATTAATAGAAGAAACTGTCTCTTTTTCTGTAGACCTACAAAACAGAAAGTTTGTAGTTTATTGACTTAAAGGAACTTAAGACAACTCTGAGACGTGATTGAGGAGATGGGAGGAATAAATCTGTCAAGCTCACCTGCAGACTTTAAAAAACTAAAAGAGTTCAGTTGTGACTGAAGGCTACATTCCAGCAGTAGTTAACATAAACCTTTCTCTGCAACATCCTTTAAAACATGATTAAATCCAAGAAATAAAACTTAAGAACATAATGGACAGAGCTGGAAGGGTAGGAAAGAAGACCATCTCCTATTTAAAGTACACAAGTTTGTATTTAGCAGATGGAGCCCCTTAATTTACCCAGTTTCCTTGACTGAGTCTTGGCTGGTCCAATACAGTAAAGTGCTGTGACCTGCTCACCCTACTTATCCCCTACCATTAAGTGATGAAAATGTAGAGACTGGTCAAGGCTACAGTATATATTGTACAATAATAGGATGGAGCCATGCAACTTCCTCACAGGAAGAGGACATGTAAAGGCTGAACTTCTAGTGACTCTGCGTGGACAAGCAGCCACATCAATCATGTCCCATTTCCAAAACTAGAAATCCTCAAAACAAAAATAGATGGCATATTAAAAAAAATCTCCTCCTCACAATGAGAGCACAAAGATGTATTACATATTTAGAGCAGAGCTGTTTTTGGAACCAGGCTGTGAATGTGTTTATTTTAAAAACACAGTTTCCTGCATACAAACATAACACCTCCAGGGCTCCTTCAGCCAACATCAATTTGACACTCAAAGAACAACAGCTTTTGGCAATACCATGGGCCCACGGTAACCCAGATACTGTATATCCTTTCACC
Organism: Scarus forsteni; assembly: GCA_036419115.1. NCBI lineage: Eukaryota > Metazoa > Chordata > Actinopteri > Labriformes > Labridae > Scarus > Scarus forsteni. Next base: position 12,307,359 of record JAZDUH010000157.1, on the reverse strand, counting down.
AAGGTGTACCTGGTAAAATGGCCCTTGAGTTTATATACAGATGATATCTCAAGACCATTCAGAGGATTTGTATTCAGTTTTTGCAAAAGCTCCTACAAAGATGGATCGATAAACTTATTAAAATTTGGATGTCCGATTTTTTTTTGGCCTCATGTTCATCGCCTGCCTGTGGATGTCATATTTAAAGAGCCTTGAGTTATATTCATCAAGCTTGGCACAAATATCCACTGCTCAAGGTTGGACTGACAAGATTAAAGAAGTCATCATCATTGGGCCACATGATCAAACCTTACTTGCATGGATGTTCCAGTGCTGATTACAAGTATCGGATCAGGTCTGATAATAATACTTTTTGATCAGGGACAAGACTTTATGCTGATTATCTCATCCTGATTGTGAATGTTGGTTTCTGTAAGTGGAGCAAACTTCATTCATACATTTTAGGGCCCTTATTGGCAATTGGTGCAGCTGCAGAGTGGAAATACTTGAATTAAGGCCTAAGTCTAAAGGTTACTTACAGTGTTTGCAAATCTACCACTTCATGTAGAGGTAGAACTAGAACTGATTTAATACAAACTAGAAATGCTGTGATGCCATTTTTTCCCCCTCTCGATACGATACACTTGTGCTATGGGTATATAGCGATACCGAGTACCGATTCGACACCAGTATGTTACACACACACACACACACAAAAAAACCCATCATTTGTCTCCATGACTGTGATATGGTAATCCTTGTGGTAAAGCCAGGCTCAGCTTAAACCCTTTGTAATAAATGCAGCAATGATGCAGCATGATTGTGCTAGTTAGCTTAGCTCAAAGCCTAGCATCAACCGGCTCTGACACACATGTGTCTGTGTCATGTGATCAATTCCCCCAGGTCCTTGCAGGCTGCAGCACAGCGCTACTGTTTTAAGACAGCGAAGAAGAACTATGCCAGAGTTTAACGGTGCTAAACAGGAAATAGATTGCTAATATAATAAATTACGTGGTATCGGATGGTGCCTGGACTGCAATACATCCAGTACTCGTCAATACTGATACCAGCATTTTCGGCAGTATTGCAACATTTTCTGATACTGATATTGGAATCGGGACAACTCTACTGCTAACAATTTCATACGGAATTAAACATTGAAATAGGCAATGAATAATGTGTTAACTTGAGCCCCTGATGAAAGAGGAAAGGATGCAGGGTCTAAGCAGCAAACTTAGGACCGGAAAAGAAGAACAAATGTCCCAGACACAGTGATAAGATCAAAAATACAAATTACAGATCAAAAATAAAGGTGGTTAAATTAATTGTTTTGGACAACCCGCCCATGTCTTTGAATGAGAATTTAAGGTTTTTCTCATTTTCTGGAGCTTTTGGATCCATGGTATGCTCTCTGAGCACTATGTTGTAGACACTGCCTGACCAGAGCAAGGCTCACAGCAACACATGAAGTGATGTAAAACATGTTGTTGTTGTGGGTTCCATTTCAATTATTTAGTGCTCCATTGTTTGTCCCATGTCATCGCTGAGGTTCACTGCACACTTGACTGAGAAAACACAGCGTAACAACCTCGATAGCAAGTGCAAGTAAGACTGAGAGCATGTCCACTCACAACTTGAAAAGTGATATCAGTACACCAGTAATCACCATTCACATGTACCATGTTTTGCAGAATTCTCTGAGTTTTACAGTAATGCTGGTAGGACTAAGTATAATCAGATTGAATAAGGGCATCTTGTTACTTGTTTACCTAAATAGGTTGATACACAAAAACACAAACAAACACAAAAAACAGTATGTCGGTGTATTGTCTTGGTATATATAAATATCAGATTGGGACTTGGAATTGGCAGATGGTCGGGCTTTAAAAAATAGAATGGAATCAACAGGCCAAAAAAGCTGATTGGGACATCCCTACCTGCATGTATACTCGGTATCCAATTTTTATTCCGGTACATTCACATTGAATCAGAGATAAAATGATACTCATTCCGTTTGGAGGAGCAAGGTGAAAGTCATAGTCATGGAGCATCATCCTTTGTCAGAAGTTTACTTTTAGGATTTCCCTCCAATTTTCAGAAGTCTGAACCAATGATGGCTTTCTTTCTGTATATCTGTTTTAAAGTTTCCATATAAATGGAGTTATTGTTTTTATTATTACTCTGATTCTGTCCTCAGTGGTCAAGATCTTCAGGACTCACCCCTGACTCATAAAACGTATAAAAAATCCCACTACAACAAAATACACCTCAACTTGTCTTCTTGCCCCATCACTGAACTCTCACTGCCCTCCAGTTGTAAACCTCACAGAGAATAAAACCACCAGGCTGCATTTCTAGTTCACTGTGAACTTTAAAGCAGACTCTCTCAACTTTATTCCCTCATTTATCCAACCATATCCTCTGTTTGTTGTATTGAATGTGAATAAGTGCACCAGTGCTTTGCAATCAGGTAAAGCAAACATGGAATTCAGTCAATCCAGAACCAAATTGAGAGGCAGCAGGTAGTTAACATATAACTATGAGATTATCCATCACAGTAAACTGAGACATTGGCTGTGTTTGAACCTGCAGGGTGGATGCAGGAAATGCAGTCTTTGGCTTCAGTTTTGGATGCTTTCTTTTATTTACCTCAGTGGTTCTTGGAAGCCTTACTTGGCCTCTCTCCTAACGTTACCTCTTGGACTGATGTTCTCTGATGTTCAGCTCAGATACAGAAGTTTTGCACTTCTGCGCTAAGTGAGAGAGTCCATTAAAATGTTATGAATGCTTGAATAGCCAGACATATAAGAGTGTCTCTCTGGAAAAAAAAATGAATATGGCTTTAGTGTCTAGTTTTACCACACCCAGAATGAATTTGTATCCATCTGGATAACTCTGTAAAATTTTTTCATGTGTTGTGTGATCCTTTAAGGCACAGTTGTGACTAAAATCCCTGCTGCAGATGCTTTGTCTTTAACGAGGATGTCGGATCACTCAGCCACACGTTAAATTCTAAAGCATATAAGCCTCTAACATGACAGATGAGTGCTGATGATTTAATGTCTTGTATGTGGACTAGCGCTCGCCAGCACTGCTGACTGAGCCTGCTTGTTTGTATGAAATTCAACACACATAGTCAAAGTTTTATGTGAAGAAGTGGATAAGTCATTTATTCTCCAAGGGAAGCAGGCACCTAAAGGAGCCCAGCCAACACTGACTCATAACAGCCATAAAACAAACATTACAAATAGAGCAATAACAAAACACAAAGAAAAGAACAAACATTATACAGCCCTTATATGTCAAATAATGTCAAACCAAATATCAATCCTTCACCTTGAACATAACTGCAATAAACCATAAATTAGGCACAACTCAGGCTCATTCTGCTTTTTCAAATCAAACAAAGTGCACCCTCTCATGCTGCTGAAAGGTATTTGAGGGAAGAAATGACACTTAAAGATACTCAGATCTGCATTCATAAGACAGAGAACAAATAAGGACACTCCACTGACATTTAGCAGAGCATGATTTATCATAGACAGTGCAGTGATGGTCAGAGTGTGCTGCACATCAACCTTTTCCTGATCAAACAGGCCACGCTTCCTCTCCTCTGAAACTGAGTGAAAGCATCGGATTTCCAGTACCAGAGGCAACATAACACATCTGAACCGGGCACACACGGCCTTCTGAACTCAGGATAATAAACATCAGTGCTTTTATATTGCAGACACAACAATGAAATTTCTAGTTTTACTTTCTATTTTCATTTTCATGATATATTAAATTCCTGACAATTGACTTTCAATTACTCTTCATGAAAAATAACAAAAAAAAAACATTAAAAAGAGGGAGGGAGACAGACATCCTGCATGATCAAGCTATAGGAAATCACTTTCTGTCGTGCTCTATTATAAAATGGTTCAGTTATACTGCTCTGATACAGTGTAACACAATTCAATCTTAAACCACGGTGTCTATCTTCATTTGTAGACTTGCAGTCATCCGTTAGCCTTGCAGAGCACACAGACCTGCCAGATTCATTGTCTGAAATCCTGCATGTCTGTCTTGCCAACTTCCATTGTCCAGTGACTTCACCAACTTATTGCTTGACGGCCCAATCAGGAAAGAGAGGCAAGAGCTGCAGATGTGACGACAACAGGAAGTGACTGCATGTTTGAAAACAATGGCGGCTCTGTGAATACGGCAATATCTGTAGTTTTAATTGGAACTGGACTCAAATTTTTCTTTGAAAGAGGAGAAAAGAGTGTTGATTGATTGATTGACATTTATTTCGAACATGATGTTAAAGTAAAATCACTGTCACAGACAGAAAAAATACAAAACAAAACAGACAGACATTATCTAGTCAAAAAGGAGTGGGATGAAGTAAAAACGTATTAATTCCCACCCCTTTACCAAACAATTATTTATGAACAATGCAGATGTTATGCACTTACTGTACATATACTCATAGACAACTATGTCCATGCACCCCGATTTCATGCTTGGACATTGCAACAGAAAACTTCCATCCACAATAGTAATTATAATTTCACACAGATATACAGAATTCTCATAACATCATTATATTTAATAATAACCATATAATATCACACTACTTAATTCTCTTCATTATGGTATCTTGCAAAAATCTTCATTTTGTACATTTTTTTAAACTTGTTTTTACTCGAACATTTCTTCATTTCCTCACTTAAACTGTTCCATATGCCCGATAACAGATACACAGAAGCTTTTAATGTTTGTGCGTCTACTTGATATTTTAAAATTGTCGTCACCCCTCAGATTGTAAACTCCTTCATGGTTACTAAACAGACTTTGAATGTTTTCTGGTAAGTTATTGTTTCTTGCCTTGTGCCTTATTATTGCCTTCTGGTAAGAAACACTGTCGAGGAATTTTAGTAATCTTGACTTTAGCAATAGCTGATGGGTGTGTTCACTTTAGCCGACCTTATGTGTGGTTCTCATTGCTTTCTTCTGTAAAGCAGTACTGTCATCCTGCTCACTGGGCTTCCCCCTGTTGTCAGCAGTCATTGCTCGGGCGTATGACCGGGATTTGATATGGATACCGGTAACTATCCTGGAGTACTGTTCTAAGTCTGCTGCTCTGTTCTCTAGCTCCACCAGACACCAGTCCTTCTCAGCGTTCTGGATCCGAACAGCCTTCACCTCCTCCAACAGCCCCAGGAGACTTTTCTGCTGTTGTCTAACTGCAGAAATCTCCCCAATGAGAAACTCCAGGGTCTTTTTAAATTCATCTCCATCCTCAGCTGTCAGTGCCTACTTTGGTGGCTGCTGCTGCTGCTGCTGCTAGGCTGAGCCTGGTGGTGGCTGCTGCTGTTGCTAGGCTGAGCCTGGTGGTGGCTGCTGCTGCTGCTGCGAGGCTGAGCCTTGTGATGGCTGCTGCTGCTGCTAGGCTGAGCCTTGTGATGGCTGCTGCTGCTGTTGCTAGGCTGAGCCTTGTGGTGGCTGCTGCTGCTGCTAGGCTGAGCCTGGTGGTGGCTGCTGCTGCGAGGCTGAGCCTTGTGATGGCTGCTGCTGCTGCTAGGCTGAGCCTTGTGATGGCTGCTGCTGCTGTTGCTAGGCTGAGCCTTGTGGTGGCTGCTGCTGCTGCTAGGCTGAGCCTGGTGGTGGCTGCTGCTGCGAGGCTGAGCCTTGTGATGGCTGCTGCTGCTGCTAGGCTGAGCCTTGTGATGGCTGCTGCTGCTGCTGCTAGGCTGAGCCTTGTGATGGCTGCTGCTGCTGTTGCTAGGCTGAGCCTTGTGGTGGCTGCTGCTGCTGCTAGGCTGAGCCTTGTAGTGGCTTCTGCTGCTGTTGTTAGGCTAAGCCTTGTGGTGGCTGCTGCTGCTAGCTTCCACAAGGTGGCTTAAAGGTTTTCTTAGAGGAAATCATGTTTTAGCTCTTCTCCTGACTGGGATCACTGCTGCGAAACTGGGAGAGGATGTGGAAATCCTCCACGGATATGCCAGTTAGTTTATGGTCGTCATGGTTACTCAGTGATACTTGCTGAAATATGCTCCCCTCAGAAGTTTACTGAGAGAACTTGGTGGGCATTGTAAATGTTACATCTGTGTTGTATAATTTAATTTAAGATGTTAGTCTAAGGACTAACAACAGGGTCAAGTTGCTGCTTCATACTGTGGCTTGATATGATTGGTCTGCGATGAGTGTGACAAACAGAACGATCGTCCAATCACCAGCTGCAGTTTTTCTTTAGGGTTCTGCCCTTTGAAAACATTTTTGAATGGCTCTTTCCCAGATGAACTAGTGAAATATTTCTGTGGTGGATACATGAAACTGTTCTCCTTCTTGTCAGGTCAGTCATCTGTTCCATTGTGAACCTGTTTGTCTCCATTGAGTTTTGGTTGGTGGTTTTGCTTCCTTCGAGTTCATTCAGTTTCTTAGAAGTTAGAAAGAATATACGCAGCATATATCTTTGATCCATGTTATATATCTTTTTGTAGATACAGCTCTCAACAGGAACAATTAAGGACCTACAGGGACAGTCACTTGTAAAATGTGTTCGATTTATTTCCTTACAGTTTTCAAAAACTATTTGGACATCCCAAAAGACGTATCTGTAGTCACCCATTTTTTCACCTTGTACCCAACAAAAAGCAACGGGAGGTTCTTCGATGCAGAACGAATGAACAAATGATGACAGGGGTATTAAAATATAATTTTCAAATCTATCCACTAATGGCTGTTAATTCCCTTAAGACTAGAAGCACATAAGTCTTCCCAGAGATTATCCTCAGTTGTGATGTTCGTTACTATTTTTCACTTTTCCTTGATGTTCCAAGTATTTTGATAAATGTCATCAGTGAGTCTTTCATATGTGTGAGAGACATGTTTTTTAGTTGGAAAGCCTTTCTCTGCAATATTGGCAGGTTATTGTTCTATTTTGTTTGGACTTTTATGGCCTGTCTCTGTCTCTCTGTCTTTGTGTTGTAACATAAGGTTTTATTTGGAAATAGATTGTTTGTTGGGAATGCAAACTGTTTCGATAGTTGGGAGTTGGGAAAAGCATTTGAATTCTGTTCCATCAAATAGTTGATTTATTAATCTGAGACCACTCCTCATGAAAATTGACTGGTCCCCCAAATATTTTTTTGACTGTAGCCCAAACCTTTAAAATGGTTTTGTCCATATTTGAATTCTGTTTTGATGGATTTAGTTTTTTATAAAAGGCAATACTGATAATAATAAAGTTGTACTCTGCTCTGTCTGGGTCCATAAATGTTTCATTATGTGAACATCAATCCTTGATACACACCGATCAGGCATTACATAACATTAGGACCACCTGTTTAATTTACTGTATACCTGTTTAATGAAAGAGATGTTGATTTTGATAGTTTTAACACTTCTTTGATACCACAATCTGTTCAAAACAAAAAGATGGCTCTTTTCTAAGATGTCATACCAGAAAGTATGAAAGTTTTGAACTTTATGATGACCTTACTGCAATTTTGAATCATATAATCCACAGCAAGAGAAGAAAAACCCTGAACTCTTGCACCAGAATCTAAAATATGACTGACACAATATTTATAGAACAGAGTGAAGGATTTATACCCGAGATCCTCACATAGCTCAAACTTAGTGAATTAAGAACGGCTCCCGTGTCTCTACCTGCACTCTCTGATAAGACATTTATTCCTCCTTCAAAGGTAAGATGTTCATCGAGGAGAGGTCTTAAGTATGTTTAATGCCATATGACTGAAATGTTGAGCCAAACTGAGGTTTAAACTCTTCCTGAAACTTCCTCTGGCTTTTGTCTAGTTTCTAAAAAACTATGAGTTTTTTTGTCTTTTTTAATCTTTATCTGCTGAAACAAAACAACACAAATTGACCTCAATATTGTAATTATCAGTCCCTATAGGACAAATCATCTGGTAGAGGAGAGCGCCAACCTTAAAGTCAAAGTTGGGTTAGGAGCCAATTCATTCTTCTTTTCGACATGTAAACATACAGCTGGGGATTGGATGAACAGTTTTCAAGCATCAGATAAAACTTCTTTACCAGTTTTTTGGACTTCAGAAAAGAGAAAGTGCTGATTAATGCAGTCAAATGCTTTAAATTCTTTAAACAACGTCAAAGTAGGACTCTCATTCGTATGCCAGGATGAACTCTAGTAAAATTAAGTAATCTGGATGATGAAAGCTTGTTGTTATGCCTCCAGGCCATCAGTAGCTGTGTTTTATGTTCTCCTTTCTTATTCTTGTGGATGTGATATCTCAAAAAAAGATTTGTGATTCTAGCTGGAGGGTTAACTCATCAGTTTCCAAAGTTCAAGGTCATGGGGTGTCATGTTCAACCCTTGCTTGAGACAGAATACTCATCTCACTGTCCTTATTGGCTGTCTCCTTGCTCCTCTGTCAAACTGGAAGGAGGTGCCTACATGCCATGTTAAAGGGCAACTTCGGTATTTTTCAACCTGGGTCCTATTGCCCCAAGTGTATGTGTGTATACGATTGACGGGTACAACTCGTTTTAAAATTGGCTCAGTATCAAGGGAGCTTGGATGGAGAAGTGTTCAGCATTAAAAGTGTTTATTGCCACAACACGTTTCCCCTCTCTAATTAGCATTGTAAGCATTGCGTTTTCCTTCACGTCCTCTGACCTGTGTGGCGTCATCTGTGAGCTATAAGATCACTGCTGCATCAAATGCAGCGCGCCGCTCAGAGTGGAGCTGCTTATCCCGGAGGACAGTTGAAAGTTTTACTGCATTGGTATCTTGGCTGAATATTTACCAGATTTCAAAGTGAAGACGAGCCTTTTCATTACGACGGCCACCCAGATTTTTATTTGCCAGAGTATTGCTACAAACTCAAGAGCTAAAGAGGATAGCAAGAGAGGGCCAACGAGCAGACGAGGGCGAAGCAGCGGCGGCACGAATGCGAATTTCTGAGGACTGGTGGTGCTCCTGTGGTTGCTGTGACTCTATGCCCACAGAGGAAGAATGTCTGTGTTGCAACGAGTGGGACCTGTTGCCCAATATTCGTGGTCTCGATGTGTCGTGGGATGATACAGAAAGTACCCGACGCTGTGTAACTACATTAGAGGATCTCCCCCCTCTGATCAACAGGGCAGTGCTGGACACCTTTTTTCATGTACCCAAAATAAATTGGAGGAGGTGACCAAAACCACAGGGACCAAATGGTCAACTATCCATCAAGTAAGTATAACTAATATGTCTTTATGCATACAATACTTATATCTAGATTTGTCTCCGACACACACATTTACTGTTGCCCTAAATGCTCTTCACTTTTTCCTCTCGTCCAGCCAGTACAGACTTGTGGCCTATCGTGTTACAATGCTAATTAGAGAGCTAGCACCGGCAATCGCAACCGGTCTGTGGCGAAATAAACACTTTAATGCTCAAACTTATACGGGATGCAGTTGCCCCCCTATCTAGCTTCGCGGCTGCCGGCTGCATCCGCTCCCTTGATACTGAGCCAATTTTAAAACGAGTTGTACCCGTCAATCGTATACACACATACACTTGGGGCAATAGGACCCAGGTTGACAAATACCGAAGTTGCCCTTTAAGTCTCATCCCGGAGCTCTTATTTGCCCATCCAGGAGAGAGTGGGGAAATATGAGGAGCTATAACCTAGATATGCAAGAGCTTGCTCTGGAGAAGTGTTCACTTACTGAATTTTACACTGTGCACTCTGAATCTGTGACAAATGTAATTCCATGCACCACGTTTCCCCATAATATTAGGGGGGAAAAAATGTTGTGGGTTGCAAGACTCCTTCTGTCATGATACACCACAGAGTGGCACGGGAAGTCATTCCTGCACGTGGCCATCAAACTTTGTAACCCCTAGAAGATCACTGCTGCATCAAGACCTGGAGACTTAACATTTTTTCACAGTTTTAATCTCTGATATTTGTTAATAAGTTAAAAAGCAAACATAATATCCGGTGCAATACCCAGTCAAACAATACTGTCATTTTTTTCATGTTTAAAGTATTGTTAATGGGTTTTTTTTTAATGTATTTTTTTTTTTTTATGTAAATGCCTTTATTGATAGGAGAGAGACAGTGGATAGGCTTGTGAAAGGGGGAGAGAGAGTAGGGGAAGACACTCTGCAAACTGCTCACAAGTGGGATTCGAACCTTGACCGGCAGAAGCAAGTACATGGGGTGCCTGGTTGCTAACCACTCCACCAAACCAGCACCCCAAGTATTTTTAATGTTAATAGTGTAAATTCCTTGGCCTTGTTCATAGTCTCGCTTTTTTTATTTCACAATTTTCCTTCATATACCTGTAAGCGTTGTAATATTACAACATCAGGTTTAGGTACCTCAAAAAACAACAGCAATTTTTTTTTTCTTCAAAAGACCACATTTACATGATCAGTGAGTCCTACTGTTTAACCCTGCATCGCCATTGGATGGTAAATGTGTTTATGGGTCGGGCCTTTAGGCCAAGAACTCACACTACTTGCAACCTTTTCTTTGGACTCACCTCTTCATTTTACTGGACTCGATTTCTCAAGATTCAAGTAAGTAAAATGCCTTAAATATTTTTTCTATGTTGATTACAAAGTCTTCAACATGACAATTTTCTGTTTTTGTGAAATAACTTCATTAACTGTGATTTTGAGCCTGTTATGTCTACGTTGTAATATTACAACACTGGGTCTTTGTGGTAGCAAAAACCAGGTACACCTTACATCAGGACATTGGTCTTCTCTCATATTCTCATATGGTCAGGTATGCTGATAGAAATAAAATGTTTTGATGGTAATTTCCATGAATAACTAATAAATGTGTTTTCTGTTAAATTCTGTAGAGTTTGGACCATAATTTATTTTTTTTTCTGATTACAGTATCTGAAATTTTACGAGCTAGTATTTTAAACAGTATCTATGTCTCATCAGTTAAAATAATTAACAGTGAAATAAATATTGAACTGAGCCTGTTTTAGGGGGCTGTGATTAAATACCAGCTTGTTACATTGCTATGGGTAAAATCAGTTTTTCATTCGGGGAGGCTATCTGCATGTCTCAGGGACAGGTGAGAGTGGTCATGAATGTGAATATTCCCTTTTAAAATGATAAGTAGAAAGCATAACAGGCTGTGTAAATAGGTTTTTGCATTACTATGGGTTAATCTGGACGTGAATGCTTTTCAGTGGAAACTTGCTGCATTGTTCAGGGACAGGTGAGAGTGGTCAGACATTGTCAGGAGTGGTCCCTATTTATCATTCTAAAGGGATGATAAGTAGAGAGGTTAGGTCGGCTATCCAGGCACTATAGTGTGTATTTGGTTGAAGGTATAAGGAAGATTAGGATATATTTGAATTGAAACTATTTAGTCTGGAGAATATATGCGTATATATCTTATTTACATATTTATTTATTTTATTTACTTTTCTCATTTCAGAATGCCACCAGCAAAGCTAGGTGTTCTATACACTGTGCAGAATGTGAAAGATGCCGTCATGAATGGAGACAGTCACTTTAAAATCAACTCAGACACTTTTTGAAGTTATGAGAAGACTGATGTAAATGACCTTAAAGCTCAAAAAGAAAATCTACTGTCCACTGACTGTGCAGTTCATGACTGTGTGGACAACACCCTATGCAGCAAGTGTAACCTAATTTTCAGAGGAAAACAACTGTTTCTGGGACTATCATTGAAAATGAACATGGCTGAACACTGGACACTTTGACTGAATGCTTGGGGGACTTTAAATTCTGTCTTTTGTAAATACAGTTTATCTTCCGATTTATTATTAATTAATGACAGAAAAAAATGAAAAATGATAAAAATTAATGTTGTGTGATTATTATTCATGATAGGGACTGTTATTGGGCAACATAAATGCTCAACCCTGCAAATGAGCCCTTATTTGTTTTGTATATCTGTTTAACCAGTGGGAGTATTAACAATAAAATTCTGTTACCAGTAAGGCCCAACGTTGTAATGTTACAACATGTTCCTAAAAACTTACTAAAACATCAACATTTTTAAAACCCTTTCATTTCTGCTTCAGAAGCCCCCTCTAGCAACATGTGAGAGGTGAAAAAAAATTGCAAATTTTTTTCTGTATTTGGGTTTTTCAGGGATATGGAAGTTATGGCTTAAAGATTCAATCAATCAATCAATCAATCAATCAATCATTTGTATAGCGCCAATTCATAGCAAGTGTTATCTTAAGACACTGTGACGAACTCATGGATGCCCAGACCACAAGTGCATCCCAACCATATTTGTCTCCATTAAAGCTGGGGTTGGCGATTTTGGAAAACTAGCATGAATTTGAAAGTAGCATCTCCTCAGGGAGACAAAACTTGACAGGTAAGCATTCTCCCGCGGACTCTGTTTCCTTGCTCGGCTACACACACTGAGTCTGTGCACACCCAGAAGATGCACGTGCAGCAGACCGGCAGAATGGCGACAGGATTTGATTGGTTTAAAAACAGGTGTCCCGGCATGATTATTGGTTGATGTTTTCCCTGTTTTACTCCTGCTGTAGATAGTGGATATTTTCCGCTCTGTTTTAAGAACACATTATGAGTTGATTACCATCGGGTCATAAAGACCATTTTAACCAGTATTACAAAAAGTGTATCTAAATCAGATCGCCAACCCCAGCTTGAAGTATAAATGTGTAAAAGGCCTCTTGAGATGTGACATCCCATTTTCTGAGGGACATCATGCCTATGTGGTGATAAAAAAAAATAGATACTGCAGATGTATCGATCATGGATATGGAGATCATGCTAATATCTACATTAACAGCTACAATGATAGTGGGAATGGAATGTTCCTAATGAAATGGCCAACTATGTGTCATGTCTATAATTGTAGTTTTTGAGGCTTCGTGACCCCACAGCAGCAGGCACGAAGATTCAACCTGCTTTCTTAATTTTTAACTTATTTTATACGCTTGTACCTATTTAATTGTCTCTCATCAATTTTAATGTCTTTATTTGATACTCCTACTTCTCTACTGTGTATAAGAGCAACTGAAACAACTGAATTTTTCCTTGGGGATTCATAAAGTGTTTCTGATTCTGATATGAACATTACATTAAATAATTTCAAAGCTCAAGTGGTGAAACAGAAATAAAGTTCTTTGTATTGAAGAGATGCTGACTCAAGGCTCATCAATACACTCTCTGTGAACCAAATAAAATTCCTTGAAAGTGAAAGTAAATCATTTCACTCACTAGATGAATGCTTCACTATCTGTGGAAAGCTATCCATGGGTGTGGGTGGCGTAGTCTGATAGTTCGCTTGGCCAATTATTGGAAGGTTTCAGGTTTGAGCCAAGCTCCGGCTGTCACATAGTGATGTGTCCTTGGGCAAGACGCTTAACCCAGAGTTGCTCCCACTGCTGCGCCAGTGGCGTACTGGGGGAATGTGAGAGTGAATGGGTAGAGTGTCCGGGGTAAAACAGATTTGAGGGGTCAAAGACTAAAAAGATCCATGTAAGTTCAAATCAATTTCCTATCCACTGTATTAAAAATATAAACAAGCTCTGCTGAGTGAGAAAAGTCGAAGAAAATCCCTCCAGCACCCTCAAAATTCTTTGCTACTTGTCGGCACAGATGCAAGTGAGGCAAACATGTTACACAGCATCACCCATGGGATACAAGAGCACACATAGGATTTCATGTGTTACTCTCTGATTGGACTCTGTGTTTTTTATGTTTCACATTAATGCAACAGTCATTGGACCTTTTCTTGTGCTAGGGCTGAATGGTCTCGCTAATATCATCCAGCCCTAGCAGAAGGTCACTGGACCAAATACCTTATTGAATAACATGCACCTACCCTGTAAGAGAATGCTGATGATAACCAACCAAATCACCATAAAACAACACAGTACTGCTTTTTGACCCAACACCATAAATTCACTGCTCATGGATTGTGCACCTTGTGAAGGGATCTATGCAGCTGATGATAAATGTGTACACCAGGAAACTGAATACTTTTGTACAACATGTTTTTTTTATCTGCTTAAGACTGCTAACACAGAATTAAAAGGCCAAACAGTGAAAATCCACACTGGTCAGACACTCCAGCAGTGTTATATTGGGACTTAGGGATCAGATGTTTTATTGATTCGTGCCAAACAGATGAGACCAAGCTGTACTCAAAACAAACACAGAAAATGAGACTTAAATTGGAAATAAACTGGGTACTTTCAACAGTTCATTATCCACGATGACCTTTTAACTCCCCCTTCAGTAATATTAGAGTTTAAGAACTGATGGGAAAACAAACAAGCGTACTGCAAATTAGCCTCCATTACATTTTAATGGATACCTGTCTTTGTAGAAAAACAATTTTTCAGGGAATGGAAGACCTAAATTAGTTTTTTTACTGAACATAATTGTATGCAAATATAAAACATCCACTTTCTGCCAGCTCCCCAGTGGGCCAAAGGTTTAGTCTTTAAGTTACTAACTAACTTTTGAATTTTCTTTGTGAGCAGCATATGTCAGTCAGAATGTTATGCAATCCTGTATTTGTTCGACAAGGTTAGTTTTGTTGAACCGTCTGCTGCTCCCTCTTATACTGACATTGCTTTAGAAAGCTTCTCGTTCATCATTCCATTCGTTGTGAGTTTGTGTTTCCTTGAAAATCTTCCTTCTCTTGGCAGAAAATAGACTACAACAGGCATCAGCTCTATCACAGATTGTACAATATACCATTTATCCATTTCCTCTTAATGTTGAACTTGACTGTGCAAGTCAGTGACTTTAATAAGCACGGTTTATTGCTCATGGGAGGAAAACATTTGATGTGTATTTTCAATATTACTGTTTTGGTGATTTCATTAGCTGAGATTTATCTGTAACCATAATAATCAGTGACTGGGTTCCAGCTGCTTTAAAGGTCACATCTCAGCAGTGTACTCTAAACTCAACACACATCTATCAGTCTGTCCAGTGTTTGAAAATAAAAATCTGGAACATTTCAATAGACTAGCTCAAGGATGTAGTTCCTGTTGCACTGAAATCAAGCACCCCATTTACCAGTTTATGTCTGGATCTATTGCTTTCAAATTTGAAGTAGGATTTTTAGAGGTATGAGCCTGAATGTGTGCCACAGTGTCACAGCTCAGTCCTCTTTCTGTTCAGGAAAACTCAGTGGACGGAGATTAATGATATACATTGCATACGGTCATCACACATTGCAAACAGTTTGTTTATGTCCCTTTTTTCCACTTTCAAACCAATTTTCTAGTCTTTGTTTTAGGTATTATTTGTATATTTGGCAAAATTAAAGTAAGAATGTGTTATGTATCAACTGGGAATTTGTGCTTTACACAACAAAAGCAAAGCTAGCTATGTACAAAAATGCAGACAGTTAGGTCATTGCTAGCAATAGCCAGCTGTCTATATGATTTTGACCCTCCTAGTTGTGGAGATAACTCAAAATGTTGGGTTTAAGCCCCTCTACTGTTTCCTCCTCAGACGGAGGGACTAAGAATCAATGTAGATATAAAGATTGTTGTTTGATTTTGTTAAATCTTGCTGTCACCTTAAGAAACTTGCCATCCAACAGCTATTGTATGCTAGTGCTAGTGCATCCAGTTTCTGAGCACCCTCAAAAACTTAACTGCTGATATTTTGTAAACTGGCAAAGATCAGTCCTACGCTTTTTTCCTGGTTGATCACATACATCATTAATCATAAAGGCGAAAGCTTTTGTTGTTTTGTGTTCCCATTGACTTTAAGGTCTAATGTGGGCTCTTCAAACCATTGGAGGAAATCTTCAGCTCGACAAAAACCCCAGAATGTTAACTGGCCATTATCTCCATAATCACCGCTTAGGCTCGGTCCACAAAATACATTACCACTGAGTTCAAATACAGCATTGTAGTGCCTCAGATACTCTACAAACCTTTCACCCCATCCCCATACACCGTGTTATTCAGTCTGACTCTTGCTGTAGCATTCAGATTAGTATTACTGACGCAGTTTTTGCCGCTGCCCTGTATATATATTTATATGCAAGTCTAGACGTGTGCTGTGTATACATAGTATTTTCATATTGATGTTTTTTTGCTCTGTGGTTTGTTACTCTCCAAGCCCTCACAGAGCTTCCAGTGTTTCTCAGACATGTTCCTGTATAAAGCTTCTATTTCAGTCTGTTTTTCCTCCCTTAGTTCTTTACATGAGGGATCGCTGCGGTTCACCACAACTCTGATCCTTCCATGTACCACAGAGCAACAATTTCTGCTGTACCCACCACTTGAACGTCTAGCATTTCATTTTCTGATACCTTCTCTGACTCTGCTTGTGTCACCTGTTGTTCACTCTGAGTCACATTACCTTTGAGGGACGGGGAGCTGACTTTAGCTGACTCGAGCAACAGGGGAACGAACTGTGATTAAACACAACTACAGCCATTCTATTATGATAGGACTGGAAAACAAACTTTAACCTGGCTTGCTGCAGAGTTGGCTGAAACTTAGGCTTCAGCTGAAAATTGTTTACTATAGACACTGACCTCAAAGAATTGTGAAGGAAAGGGTCTCCCAGAGATTTTCTCTAAGGCTTTTTTTTTCTTTTAAGACCCTGAAACTCTTGAGATTGCTTTTTAAGGGATCTGACTCTGCAGCATGGCCTCAAGTAATAGTTATACAGCTTATAAAAGTGCTCAGGTATGCTCTGTTGTATGGCAGGGCAATATGGATCACAAATCATAATTCAATGGTTTAAAACTGAATGGTGATACATTGTATATCTTCTATTTGTGAAAAGAAACAGCAAATAGGTGTCCCATAACAATAATCATAGTCTTCTATATAACTGTACTAAAATCAAATAATATTCTTATCTGTTTGATGCCACTGTTAGACATAAAGCTTTTCACATCCAATATTTGCCTTCTTAATTTCATTTCTAAATAAATTTAAAGCAGGCAAACGTGTGTTTGTTATTCAATTATTACAAAAACACAGAACTATTTCTACATATCAAAGGGATTAAAACAGCTCATACTCGTTAGTTCTTGAGCAATTAATCAGTCAGCCCACAAATTAACCAACCAAAGAAACAAACTAACCCTCCTCATACCCAACCAATCAACCAACTGTCCAGCAGATCCCCCCAACTCACCAACAAAAACAATAAAACACCATAAAGCAAAAGCCAACTAGCTTACAAAACAGATTAACAAACAAAAGACCAAAACAACAAAATCAATCCAACTAGGTAAATTACCAGTTAGCCAGTTAATCAACCATTGGACTTACCACAAACCAGTCAACTAACAAATCCCCAAACATAATAAAAAAAACGCTGTAACACTTTACTTAAAGGTCTCGTCTATAATGCATTAGAAGCACATGCATAAGACGTTATAATGCATGTATAATGCTTCATAAGTGTCATAATGGTGTATAACCATGTATAAGAACTTGTACCAAGGTTTATAAAGTATTACAAGTGTGGAGGTAATGTATTATAATCAAGCCTCTATAATGTTTTATAAAGGCTTTATAATGTAGGCTTTATAAGGCTATAGGCTTTTTAATGTTTTATACCTGCATAGAGTATGCAGGTATAAAACGTTATAAAGGCTTGATTATAATACATTTTGTCCACACTTGTAATACTTTATAAACCTTGGTACAAGTTCTTATACATGGTTATACACCATTATAATGACACTTATGAAGCATTATACATGCATTATAACGTCTTATGCATGTGCTTCTAATGCATTATAAACGAGACCTTCATAGAAAGTGTTACCAAAAACGCTTATCAAACTAATCAATGAACCAAACACCCGGCCATCTGATCAGAAAAACCCAACCAATTAACCACAAAACAGAGTATTCCACTAGCTGTAAAACTAGCAAAACAAACCAATCAACATCTAGCAAACAAAATAAACCATTTAAATCAACCAACTAGCTAGCCAACAATCCAACCAACCAACCAACTGACCAATCAACAGCCAGAGGAACAAACTAACCAGCCAAATCAAACCAAACCCAACCAACCAACCACCAGAACAAATAACCAACTGACCAACATAATCAGCCAACTAATGAACTGATTAAGATTACTATCCAGGCAAACCAATCAAACAACTGCCCAATGAACTAAACAATAGACCAACAAAATGAACTAACCAAGCCAGAAATAATCCAACCCAACTAGACCAAGCAACCTAGCAATTAAAATAAACAACCCACAAAGAAACCTAATCAACTAAGGAACCAACAAACAAAGAAATCAACCAACAAACTAATGGAGTTACCAAAAAAATAAAATAATAAACAATCAACAATACCAACTGACCAACCAACCAACAAACCAAACCCAACCAAGTAATCGACATAAAAAACTATCTACCAAACTACCTGAATGACAAATAACCAACTAACAAAATCAGCCACCCAACCACAACCCAACAAATACAACCTCACAACCAACCCATAAAACCAGCTAAGCAACTGACAAATTAATGCCTGAATACAACTGGTAAGATTAACCAAATAGTTGGCCACCAATAAACAAAGCAACATACCAACAAAGCAACAATTAAAAACCAATCTGCTTAAAAACCAAACAAACAAAGCAATTATTAAAATTATGGATTAATTATTAAAAATTAATGACTGCACATACACATTATTTACATAAACCTCAGTGTTAAGTTTGTTATTTTCAACATGGTCCCATCCCAGTCTTTTCTGCAGCTGTCATTGTTTGCATAAGATAAATGGACCCAATGAGGCTTCTCAGCTCTTGTCTGCCTCCTCCTCTTGAGTATTTTCTTTGCACATATATTGAACCTAGTGTTTTCCCTCTTCTGTGTTGAAACTGCAGAAATCTTTAATGTGTATTCAGTGCTGTTGCGCCCCTCGAGATATGAGCTTTAGAAGTGCAAGGACTGAGACACCTTCAATATTTTCTTGATCCACTCAATGAAACATTTAATATCCTTTTATGCGACAAAAGGTAACCTATTGAGCATATAAAGAGCCTTAGTTCACATTCATGGTTTTTAGAGTTGTATTGAAAATGTTTTCTATAAAACAGTTAATATAATGACTGCAGTTTCTGCAGCTCTCACAGAAAAACAGAAGCTTGTTTGTGAACCAGCCTGCCTAGTCCCAGTTTGTGTCAATAGATACTCACAGAGCGAAATGGGAGGTATGAAAGCCTAGAAACCAAGTGCATCAACATGTCTAGACTCACAGCCCATTTATTACATACATCCATTCAACTGATTGTTAATAAAATTAGCTAGAAAGGCAGTCAAAATCAAATTCATGATGGTATGTAGACATGGTCAAGATTACCTTTTGATCAAACCAAGTCAAAATGAGAAAGAAAGGTAATTGAATTAACTTAATACATATAATACATATTCTGTTGTGTCAAATTTTTGGACTTAGTAATATATGTGTTTTCCTTTGAGCTGACAGCAGAAGAAAACATTTAAATATATTCCCCATAGGTAAAGATATTTATATTCCCCATAGATATAGATATTTATATTCCCCATAGATAAAGATATTTATATTCCCCATAGATATAGGGAATGTTCTAATATTACTTTTGGGGCGCAATATGCATTCGTCACTTATTTTACTGGAACATAAGGATCAATTGGACGTTTTTTTTTCTTCATATATAAGATATTTTTCTTTACATGTAAGCATTTTCCTCTTATCCACTGGAGTATCAAAAAGTCATCTATTTTGTGAATACAAGCAATAGATATTTTTTAAGCTATATACAGCATCTGTGTCTACTTTAAGAATCCCTACAGTAAAATCAGAAACCATACCCCTGTTGACCCTGTTGAATTATTCATTTATAAGGTATCTTTTCTTTAATGAGCTGTGCGATGTAATAAAAGGAGGGCAGAGCTTTTGTCATGACTGATCACCAAAATGTGCACCCCTATTTTCAGCTCCTTTAAGCCCTTGATATTTGGATGCAATTTTCAAGACATGAGCTAAGATGCTGTCAGCAGCACCTCAATATGCCATCTTTTATCCCTCTTTATCAGTGCAGGTGACTATATCAGGTCCCCAGAGGAGAGGATGGCGTGTTGCAAGCTTTTGCAGACACATATTGCTGTGTTAATGTCTGATATGATTATTTACAGCATAATGAGAAGAAACCTGAAGTTTCCTTGTGATTTGCAGAGTCACTCTGATCCAGCTGGCTCAACTAAGACAAGTCTTTAAGTCTTTTCTCCCCATTGATCACAGCTACAAGCCTGCAAATCAGACTGAAACACTGTTGCCTGTCACTGCCTTTTGTTTATTACTGTATACATCATAACTGTAAGATGGGAACATTTCTTATTCTGACTCCCCAGAGATTGTTTGAGAGCATTCAAAGACACTGTCTGTTTGTATGAGTCTCCTCTCTTAAATGGCTCTTAAAGGATTCTGATGTAATCTCCTCTAAGTAGTAATTATCACAGTTAAATACAGGTAGTGAAAGGCCCTGGAGTCCTTTTGTAAGGGAATTCTTACGTTTAAGTAGTTAAAACAGGCCGATAAAGAATCCATTTAAAAACCTAGAAGTACCACCTGGTGATTTTGAAGCTCCACAAGGTATACAAATGCTGGACAGTGAAAATACAAAAGTAGTTCCAAAAGAAAGGCTGAGGTAGATTTTAAGGTCCTGAGGTTGGTAGAAATCCATTTCTCAAATGTTGTAGGTGCATGTTGGTTACAAGGTCTTACATCACAATGACCTTGACTTTTACAAAGACTTATTGACTTTTTGCTTGAGTCACAGTGGACGTGTGCAAATTTGGAGAAAATCCCAAGTAAATTGCTAGGGTAGTGGGTACTTTCAAAGTACACAAACTATTACTAACTCAAAAAGTACACAGTGAAAGTACTTCATCCTGCTTGCACATGTAGTCCAGTGATCCTCTTTGAAATGATTCAATTTGTACCTGATAAACCTGGTAAAAGTGATCTCATTACCTCCATGAAGGAGGTTATGTTTTTGTCAGCGTTTGTCTGTTTGTGTGTCTTTTTGTTTTTTGTTGTTTGTAGGCACAATCACAAAAAAGCTGCTGGATGAATTTGGCTGAAATTTTCAGGGGATTTTTGTAATGGCACAACTTAAAAATGATTACATTCTGGTGGTGATCCAGAAAACTACCATTAGCAAACAATCGTTTTGCTCAAAAACTGTCTCACTAACAATGATATCAACATGATTCTGAGGGCTAGGTGTGGATTTTCAGGAATCATATTGTGATGGTAACTTTATGATGGATGTAACAGCAATGTGAGCTACCTTGGCAGAGGTTGGCAGTCTCTGAGTGCTTTCTGGTTGTACGTGGCTCATCTGCTCTTTTAAGCCTTTTCTTGGTTGGTTTGTTTTGGGCTTGTTTTGTTTCAAACTTGCAGTACGTTTCTTCACTTGCAGGTAATTTTTCTCTCATTGAACTGCTTCAAGCTGTTGTTGAACGATTGCCCTGGTCTGCCACCTTACTTCAGTTTGTGAATGAACCTTTAACCACAATGCCTTTTGCTTGCGACCTTGGACCACTAACATCTATCCAGGTTTGCCTAAAGCTAATGTCAGCTCCTATGCACACCAAAGGTGCGTTCACACCGGACGCTACTTGTACTACATCGGCAATCACTCTCCATGCAAAGTCAATGTACAGCCGCCATGGGGCGGGGCTAATTCTCCTGCGATGCGACAGACGATTTTCCCACTACCACATAGCTTGTTGCGTGATGTCATCGTAAAAAAAAGTTGATCTCTTCAGACGATGTCGTGTGTGGCTGTGTGGCAACAGCCAATCAGCGGTGGGTGCGTGTGTGATGGTGCCGTGACAGATAGTTTTTCATCCGGACTACAGAGGAACAATTCATGTCCGTGTGGGAAACATTAGTCAGTGAGGACATTAGTTCCGCCTAGACCGACCGTGGGAAACTCACAGATGATGCTGCTGCAGGGCATCAGCTGCAGTGTTTTGTGGTTGATAAGTGAGTGAAAAGGATACATCTGGAATAATTTCCGCTTATACATCCTATTATATGATATATGATATGACAGCGGTGAAACTCGAGCGGACGTGACGTCACCGAGCGATGGCTGACGGCAACGGTGACCAAACTGAGGTATTTATGGGCGTGTGACAATGCTTCAGTGGGCGACGCGATTTTGGTAGCTGGGTCGCTTGCGGTGTGAACGCAGCATTAGAAGGAAATCCCATGACCAAGGGATAGACATAAGGCACAATGACTTTGGCCAAAATTGAATCGGTTTCCTCTCGAATTGGGTCGAACATTAGATGAAAACCCACCAGAGCTTTCCTCAGATTTCAAATGCACAGGGGATCAGACAAACTGACATCCTAACATAACATCTCCTGCTCTTGCTATCATAGTAATGGATGAATTTTAAAGTGCAGTATCACTGATGGTGATAACAGCAGCTCACCTTAGTATGACATGGCATCCTTAAGTCAGAGCTGATGTGTTGTTGTCTTCTAATACAATAAATAATCCTGTCAATTCTTGTGTGTCTCACGTTACCCAGAGCAAATTCAGTTTGTAATTCAGTTTCTTGAATATTCATGTTGCTATATTATTAAAACATCTGCTCTAAATGAGATTTTTTATGAAGGCCCGATAAGCTAACCAGAGTTAGCAGGCATAAACACTAATAGATGCTGTTGCACACAAGAACAACGCTTAATTTCACACTGTGCTCTCCTTAACAAAGACTGATCTGCCATCAGCCCACCTTTGTGACTGCTGCTGAATAGAGCACATTTTAATATTACAGGAAACAACAAGACAATGGCCATTTGTGTGGAGAAAGAACAATGGCATTCAGGGAGGGTTGTGCTCAAACTGGATCTAGATAAGTGCTGCATCTTCTAATAACAGGATAAATGATTTCTCCCTGTTTTCTCTGACACTGTCATGGGCTATAACATTTCAGTCACATATCTTTGCGTCTCTTTAGCTCCCCTTGAATAAAAGCATCTTGTAAATGAAATGGAAACAAGCCTTTAATGGATATCCTCGATGTGAAGCCTGACGGGGATAATGGCAGCATTCTGTTTTAACTAGAGCTTGAAAAATATGGGGGTTTGTTTCTTAGACGATCTGTCATCATTTGGGCTTTCTGTGATGAAGGGTGGCTTTTTGTCTCCAGTTAAAATTCATTTTGTCATTTCGGTCTCAATTTAAGTTCTTTAAATTCTAACATGTCCTGGAAAATAGGACTGGGGGATGTTGGCCCCAAACTTATATGTGATTATTTTGTCTGTAGGCTGTGCACCAGTTCAGTTACTGTGGTAGTTTTCACGCTTTGATTGTTTGAGAGAGTTGTTACACAAAGTAGCTTCTTGTTTGGCACAGTTAGTTTGAATATATATTTACACAGTAGGGTTGGGCATGTGGTGCAGGGTCAGTATGATACAAATCAAGATGGCTGTCTGCATTCTGACACATTTAAGATAAGCATATGAAACAAATCTGATGTGTCATGATTCACAACCTAGTCATGATGGGATTTCACAATCAAATTTAAAACTGATTTGATGCAATGCAGTTTAATATGTGGATTGTAATGGAATGATGCTTTGCAATCCAGTGAGCTTGATTATTTATTAACAAAGGTAAATAAGACTTTCACAAACTGTCCTTTTTCACAGGTCTGTCAATGTTATGTTTACAGTGAAAAAACCTTGTATACATTTGGTTTACAGAGTTAGAGAAAGTCAAGTTAAACAAGAACAATTTAGAGCAAATGACAATCATTGTAGGTTGAAGCTTAGCAAGATGGATCTGCCTATTGAATCAGGATGATCCAGCTGCTGTGCAAGGTTATGGCTCCTCACATGACTCCTCAAAACAACTACTGTGTACATCCATTAATGTGAGTTTAGAGTTGAGTAAATTAGAATTTTAAATTCTTCTTCAAAACTGAACTGGATATAGATTGGATTGGATGTTCCCGACATAAGCATCCAGCAACTGATACATCTTATCCACCCGAGCTCGCCTGCTCTGGTCCTGTGGTCAGGTCTGCTCTCTGTCCCCTCAGTCAGAGCCAAACATGAAGCAGCTCTCAGTTTTTATGCTCCACAGTTTTGAAAAATAAAAAGAAATCACAGAAAACTGCAGGTCTGCTGAAACACTGTTATTTTAACTCCAGGTTACTGACTGGTATACAGCTGCTTCTTAATAGATTATCTAAGTTTTTTAATGACTGTTTTTAAAAACAGCAGTCATAATTGTATTGTATTATTGAAAGATACAGTTACCACAGTTACTATATTATAGATGATTAAATAGAGTTTTATTAAAGACCCCTTTGGATCTTTATTATCTTTGATTAAATTTGTTTTACAGTTGCCTCTAATTAGGCTATGAATAATGACTGTTTTAAAACCAGAACTGCATCACAACAAGCATATTTTTTCTGCTTTATTGAAAATACTATTATCAGTTACTATATTATTTACTGCACTGCAACTTTACAATGATTTTATTTTGGATTTGAATCAAGGAATAATTTATTCTTCATTTAAGCTTTGTTTTAGATTACCACTTCATGTATTTTCATCTTTTTTTAATGTATTACCTCTGCCAAGGAGGGGATGTTCTGTCAGTGTATATTTATTTGTTTACATGTTTGTTTGTTTGTTTGTTAGCAAGACTACAGAAAAAATCTATTGGACAGATTTTACTGGAATTTTGAGGAGATGTTAGTAATGGCCTCACTTAGAAATAACTATATTTTGATCCAGATATTTATTTTGTATATATATATATGTATATATCTATATATATATATATATATATATATATATATATTTGTATTTGTATTTGTATTTATTTATTTCCACCATACGTTAGAAACCGGTACATTGGCATAGAAGAAAAATGCAAGAAAGTGCTGGAGAGGTGAAAAAAACCCAAAGTGGGCTTATCCAAGATACCTCCCCAAATAGAATTAAAAATAAAAATATATGACGAAAAATACATAAAATTTAATAAATGAAATAAACTCAAAATAACTCAACAACGAACAAACAACAAGAAAATGAAATAATTATGAATGAGAACAAGAAGAAGGGATCTTGATGTATTATATATGAATTAAGTCTGAACTTAAAATTGGTCAGAGATATAGATTTTTTTGTTAAATGATAATATGAATTCCAAATTAATGAACCTCTGTAAGTAAAAGAAAACTGACATTGTGAAGTACGGCAAAAAGGAATATGAAGTTTAATGGCATGTCTTGTATTGTGCGAATAAATCTGAGAGTTGATTGTAAAAAAATACGTAAAAGATTCTGGGAGCAAATGTGGTAGATGAATATATTTATAAATAAATAAACAAAGATTGAAGGGTATTAATATCGTAAATGGACAATAAGTTCAGCTTTTTAAATAGAGGGGCAGATGGAGATAAATAATTAGAAGAGGTGGATAACCTAATACATTTCTTTTGAGTAATGAATATTTTCTGCAAATTTGTAGGGTATGTACTTGCCCAAACAAACACAAAACCCATAAGACTTTGGTGGAAGAAACCTGGATTAAATCGTTCCCTCCAATGGAAATCTTGGCCTTAGACGTACAGTATTTTTTTGTTTTTACCTGTGAAAATAATAAAATTAGATTTTTTTTATATATTTAATGTTAATTTGTTTATCTGGAACCACTCTGAAAATATTCCTATTCCAGAATTAGCTTCACTAATTAGCAAATCAAAGTTCTTGTTAGTCAGAATCAAGGTTGTATCATCATCAAAAAGTATCGGTAGTATGGTGGAAGACACAGAAGCCAAATCGTTTATGTACACAAGGAACAATAATGGGCCAAGTATGGAGCCCTGAGGGACACCATATGTTAATTGAGCTCTGGAGGATGCATAACCATTAACATAAACAAATTGTTCATGATTCGAAACATAGCTGGCAAGCCAACTATATGATAAATCCTGAGATCCATAACGATGAAGTTTAGAAAGCAAAAAAATAAGGTCAACAGAATCAAAAGCTTTGGATAAATCTAAGAAGATACATAGTGCATATTCATTGATATTTAAAGCTGAATGATTTTTTTCTACCAGTTGAGGTAGGGCCATATCAGTTGAGTGGTTTTCCTGGAAACTGTACTGATGCTTATAAAAAAATGTGGTGTTTATTTAAGTAAGTAACATTCTTTTATATACTATTTTTTCTAGGATTTTTGAGAAACATGGTAAAACTGAAATAGGTCCATAATTATTAAAAAAAAAAATTGGTCCCCGGTTTTGTAAAAGGGGATAACTTTAGCAATTTTAAGATCTTAGGGCACACATCCCTTCTGTAATGATAAGTTGAAGATGTATGTTAATGGTTCCAAGATAGATGAGGACACATATTTAATCAAGCAAGCACCAATATCATCATGACCTGGAGCAGACAATTTCAATTTACCAATTTCACGCACATCTACTATGTTGGTGTTTTCAAACTGAAGAAGCAGGAAAAACTGCCCTTTATATAATCCAGAGGGTTTAGATGGATTATCTTTAGATGGATTAATGTTCATTGACAAAGAAGAACCCACCTTGGTAAAAAATTATTACATTCACAAGAAATGACATATGGATCATTAAATGTTGCACCACCCTCACAGAAATCTGATGGATAAAATGCAGAGGCCTTTTGCTTATTCAGAATTTGACTGATAACTTTCCAAGTTGATTTGATGCTATTGGAATGCTCTTTAAATTTATTGCTAAAGATTTTTTTAAGACATTCGAACTAAATGATTGTATATGTTTCTATAAGATTTATACATTGTTGAGTTCAAAGGTGTAGGATTGGTAAGAAACCTCTTATATAGTTTATTTTTGGTAATTGAAGATTTACGTAAACCAGATGAAAACTAAGATTTCCGCTTAATTCTAGCAGTTTTCTTTTTTGATTGTACCAACAGGAAGCATGAATGAAATACAGAATTGAAGATTGTCATGAAAGTCTGATAAGCAGACTTGGCATCTGTATGTTTGTCAACATCTGTCCATGAAATGTCATCCAACAACTGTTTGAAGCACTCAGTACTAAATATCCAACATTTGGTACACAGATCTATACCAACGTGCCCAATCTTATCTGGGAGGGAGAAATGAAAGATAGGGAAATGATCTGAAATATCTGTGAAAAGTATGCCAGATTTAGTCATGCTGTTCAGGGAATTAGTAAATATATTATCAATTAGGGTGGCAGATGATTTGGTCACCCTTGTTGGCTTGTAAAAAAGTGGATAAAAGAAACTAGAAGACAAAATGTTAAAGGAGACATATCATGCTTGTTTCTCCTTTTCACTATGCCAGACTAGGATGCCTGTAAAGCATTTCTGCCCTCAGTACAAGTCATTTAGTTCCTTCATTGCCCCACAATAGTGTTCTCAAAATCCTCATTTTAAGCCATTATGAAGCTCTCGTTGAAACACTCAGATCTCAGGATGAGCTACAGTAACCTCGCAATGTCACAGCCCTTTGTGCTCTGATTGGTCAGTTCTATCGGGGGTTGAGCCAGCTTGTCCTTCTTCTTCTACTGTATTTTCCGGCAGGCTCAAAGCAGCGACCGCGTATTGAGTCCCCCTACAGGCCAGAGCTGGTAATGAGTGAGTGTGAGCTAGGGATCTATAAACTGCTGCTGGATGTGTTCCTCTGTGACGGTTTTGTGGCTAATGGACATCACAGAGGAGGAAGTGTTTTATCAGATTACTCCAATAAAAAGAAAGGTACCTCGTGTCGTCATGACGATTTAAATCTCGCAGACATCTCGCAATGACCTATTTTCAGAGGCATCAAATCTCGTTCTAGGATATCAGAAAAAATACACTATCTAATTTTTTGAAAATTAAGGGGGTGTAAGGTCTTGTTTTCAAATTTATTATATTATATGCAAGTATTAAATCATTATGATATGTCTCCTTTAAGGAAATCTGAAATCCAAACTTGAGTTTCACTTTTTAGTAAATCAAGATTAAAATCCCTTAACAGAAAACACAATTTATTTTCAGTATTTATCCTATCTAATGTTGACCCAAGCTTATCATTAAAACTTACTACATCTGTATCCGGAGGCCTGTAAATACATCCAATAATGACTTTTTTGACTACCATTGAAAAAAGAGCAAAAAGTAATTTTGAAAAAGAGAGCTTCAACATCAATATTTGTTAGCTCCTGAGCCCGATCTTCTCTAACACAAAACTGAAGGCTGTCATGAACATAAATAGACACGCCTCCTCCAGCTGTCTGTGCTCTAAAGCGATGAACAGCCTTATAGAATGGTATGTCGAATAACATTTCTGTTTATTCTGTCAGCCATGTTTCTGACAAAGCAATGATAGTGAATTGATCATTAAGAGAAAGATATATAGTTTGTGAATTCATCATAATTTTTAGAAAGACTGTGAATATTCAAATGACGTGGAAAAAAAATGAATTGGGGATACTCTTGTATAAACTTTTTAATTGTTGGGGATTATAATAATTACAAGTCGTAGCCACATTGTTGGTAAATTTAAGACAGTTCAAGTTTGGATCAGAAGAGTCAGTGTAGTTATCAGTTCCATTAGAGTCAGCAAGATTGAAAATATAGTCAGCACAGAAGTCCTTTAAGTCCTCCTTGGTTAGAGACTAAATCATTATGAGACAAAAATATAAATAAAAATATAAAATATGATATAAGTAAATGAGTAGAACCAACAAAGAAAAGTCATAAGCAACTTTTGGATGCCAGGCCTTGGTCACAAACCATGCCCGTAACAAACCACCCATGCTCACACAGTTGCGGTGTGGGATGGTGAATTGCTTGAAACTGGCTTGGATGAAGAAGAATGGACAATTAGCTGGTCATATTTGAGATAAGCGATGTTTCCTTTCTTTCTTTCCTTCTTTAATTGTGGCAGTAGATCCTTCCTTTTGGTGCGCACCCTCTCAGAGAAGTCCTCATTAATATAGAACGTTGTACCTTTTAGACACTTTGCCCTTTTAATGATTTCTTCCTTGTCTTTAAATTGCAGAAATTTGACAGTTACAGTCCTGGGTCTGCCTTCTGGTTGGAAAGAACCGTTCTGATGCGCTCTCTCCACCTTGATTCATTTAGGATCCAGTTTGAAGTGGTCCACGAGGAATTTCTTAGCTTTTACTTCAGGGTCATGCCAACTTTCTGATTTATCGTCCTTAATGCCATCAACAAGGATGTTATTCCTTCTTGTTTTTTAGACACAAGAGTGTCTGACATTTTTGTAGATCATCACAGATTGCATTGATGGATTTGGAGGCACTGAGATTGGATTTTTGTGCGCTCTTCAGTTCCTCCACCTCTGACTGTGAGAACTCCATAATGTGTTTGAAACCCAGAGCATCTTTTACAAGGTCAACTATACGCTGTTTGTTGTTTCCATAACTACTGAGAGGAAGGTTTTAAAGTTCTTTTCTTGAGGATCCAACATGTCTTTATAAAAGAGTTTTTGCTGGTCAAGTAGCTCCCTTAGAGTGCTCAGAGATAAATATTCCTCATCTGTGCCAGATTTGCCTGTGGGATCTCCATTGCCTTTCCCTCCTAACTTACGATGAGGCATGGTTTGACGGCAGTATGAAGCAGTGCAGTAATCAGCAGCAGTGATTCAGCAGGATGGATTGCCACAAAGCAGTGGAGCAAACAGCAGGTTGTAGGCCTCAGCAGGAGGAATAGACAGGCTGTAGGCCTCACCAGGTGGAGGCCTGTGGCTTCAAAAAAAGCTCCACCAATTCCATTCAGTCGCAATCTCTCTTTTGTGTATTTCAAAAAACACATTGCAATCACCAGTGAGACTTAAAAGAAGATAATAAGGATTGCACTGATGATAACCACCATCATTAGGGAACAATCTAATACTAACTTACTACTACTACTAATAATGATATCAACATGATTCACAGTGTTATGTGTTGAGTTCTCAGTGTCCAGGAATCATATTAGTATGATAACTGTATAATGGCTCTTTTGCTAATTGATATAACAGCAGTGACCTACCTTGGCGGTGGTTAGCTGTCCCCAGTGCTTTAGTTTGTATTGTTTAAACATTTCAGCCATTTTTTTGTCATGTTCCAAATAAGCACTTTGACTTACTTTGTTGCTAAAGAGCGCTATAAAAAAATAAATCTGCCTTGCCTATATAACTGATATTGTCTTACCCTTTGTCTCATCTGGAGACGTACTGAAATATCATTAAAACTTGATGTATTTCCCACCCGTACTGGACAACACTGAGTGCTGCATGCTGCCTTAACTTTTCCACTGTGAAAGGTTGTTAATATAAATCTGAATTGCAGTAGGGTCTTACATCTACAGTGACGGCATGATTCAGTTTAATGTAATTGGCTCTTCAGGTCCCCATAGTCTATTACTGTGTATATCACTCTTAATGTAGCAGAGCACTAGGAGGAGTACAATTCATCCTGTAATTTCTTTAAGCACCTTTCCAGTGTTCATTAAGTCCAATCACCACTGACACAAAGAGTAGATTCATGACAAGGAGCACCATGAAAAATGCTGATCACGTTTTCATTAGCTCTGAAAGTACAGTGTGAACATCAGTCCGATTATTTTCTATTTTTATTTGTTGAGTCTGTTTATGGGTATATTTAAGCTTTATCAAGGTTGTCATGATTGTAATTACTGTAACAGTTTTAGAGACCAATGACAGTTTATGTAGCCATCAATGACGGTGTGTTCTGTGACATGCATGTCCATAGCAGCACCAGACTGCAAAGATGGCCCCCGCCTTAGCAGCTGTCTGGTGTCAGCAGTGGGCTCTCCATGATCGATAACATCCTTCAGAAATATATGGTAACATAGCTGCTTGCACTTTTGTTTCCTGTCAGTGATAATTATTTCAGCCATAAAACAAAGAAGCACCGTTAAATTATCTCATGATACTGGCAGTTTCACATCTTGTTATCATGGTTATTTCACTCATGGCTGTAGATGAAGGCGGTTAGCTTTAATAATCACCTATACATGATGCTATGACATATTTTCTGTAGGTTATTGTTGCTGTATATCAATTAACAGCAGTTGCACAAAGTTATTTCCAGGTTATTTCAACTGTTGGTCATCTCAGAACTGAAAGGGAGCACTGGAAAAATGCTTTTTATTAGTTGGACCAATTAAGTTAAGATCCCATGTCTGTGACAATATAAGAGATAAGATAAGATAATCCTTCCTGCATGCATTAATGTCAATAGAATAATATTTAGTATAATAGATGTAGATGTAGAACAATAAACTGTTGATGCAGGTCAATAAATATCTTGCTTAGTTTGAATGCTAAGCTCTACTGGTCAAGATTAACCTTACATCTCCATGGGGCAGCTGAACAAAGACTTAACTTAAGACAGAGCTTACCAAGTTTCAATGTAGCTTTTGTAGTTTTGGCTTTATACCATTACATGAAGCTCCTCTGTCCTACAAAATCATTGTTCTTTGCTTTCAGTGTTGTTAGAAGGGGCACTAAACTCTCAGTTCACAGGGAAATGTGTTAACCCCTGGTCATACAGATACATGCTAACAGTTTCAGTAGCTGCTGACAGATCTAGACTGCATTTATTTATTAAATGAAGAACAAAGGTCAACACTGAAAGCACTTATCCATTGCAAAGCCACCTTTGCTCCACTTGGCGAAAGTTTACTATACAATATTAGCAGTAGCGCTTGCCCACTTTATTCTCTGTGGGCCTGTAATGAATGTGATTGACTTTACTGTCCTCCATCACCTGCTGGATATGCTTTTTAAAGGTTCTACCCATTCCCAAACATTGTCTTTAGACTGTGGTCTGGTTGGCTGAGTAAAACATATTGAATGCTTCTGGTGTTTCTGGCCCAATGGGTTTGGGGCCTTTTAGTATTTCTTGGGCCGGGATTGTTGATGCCTGCTTTTTGTGTGTTCGGCTCTCCCCACTTTTCTTTAAGTGTTCACTTTCATGTGCATCGTTGGTCTGAGAGACAGCAGATTTCCTCCTGCTTGTGCTCTCTCTCGGATTCTTATTGTGCCTGTGATTATTCTGCCATTTTTGTTTGTTTGTGAGGTTCTTTTATTTAAATTCTTTCTCCGATTAGTTAATTTTGTGTTTTACTATCTGTATGTTCAGATTTATAGAGTTCATGATTTCACTAGACTTTATGCCATCCCTGCAACAGTCAGGGCCTGTACCATCCAAACCTCTTTGGCTGCCTGGCAGCAGGACTATATGAGCTCTGTTAATGTAGCAGAAATAAATAAAAGAGCAAAAAGTGAAGGACAGGGGATCAATTTTGCCCAAATGTAGCAGCAAAAGTCTGACAACATTTTTATTCTCCACATCAGTCTGAT
Source organism: Scarus forsteni (assembly GCA_036419115.1). Classification (NCBI taxonomy): domain Eukaryota; kingdom Metazoa; phylum Chordata; class Actinopteri; order Labriformes; family Labridae; genus Scarus; species Scarus forsteni. The sequence continues at coordinate 12,274,983 of JAZDUH010000157.1, read as the reverse complement.
CCTCAGTGACTGATGCTGAAAGACTCACTCTCTGGTTTCTTAGTGTCAAGAAAAATACTTCATATTTGGACTGACAAATTTTATAAACAAACCTCCAGGATGCAGTAATGGGATCATTTCTAAGTTGTTTTGTCTGTAGAAACAGGCTAATCAATGGATCACGCTGTACACCCTCTCTCTCTCATCAAAAGCAAAGCTTGTGTGCCCATCAATTACTGTGAGTCTCTTATGAATTTAAACCAACAGTTGTCCATCCCAGACAAGTTTGTTTTTGTTAAAGCACACAGACTGCTTGTTGTAGTTGGGTTGGACTATTAAATAAAAAGACGAAGTAAGCACATGAACAAAAGCTCTCCCTGTATTGTATACATTTTGAGAAACATCTGAAAACAGGCCAGTGAGATGGTGCAGAAGGTTTGTGTGTGTTCAATTCCCTGTGTTGACCAGGGTCCCCCTGTGCAGAGTTTTAAAGTTCTTCTTGTGCCTGTGTTAGCTTCTTCAAGGCACTCTGGTTGGTAAATTGTTGACTCTAATTTGCCATTAGGTCTGAGTATGAGTAGGGATTAATCCTGCTTATTGATTTGGCTCTTTAACATTCCTTATGTTTTCCTGCTGATTTTCTCTGTGGGCAAAAGTTGCCCAGTGGGTTTTCCGTATCAACAGTATCAAACACATGACACTTTTGATCTAATGTTGTGTATGTAGATGTTTCTGCAAGCTGCTGGTGTTTGCACTTTCTAAAGGTTGTGCTGTAAATGCCTTTTAGTAAGAAATTATGCCACAATTTTGACAGCCCCCGACCTCTGTCAGTCTGAACGCAATGTGTCACTCACCAAAGTCACTTCGCCTGTACATAAATAGCTTATTATGGCACCAATGTATTTATGTGTGATGTCACATCTAGGGATGTACATTGTTATGATTTCATCGATACCGATAGTGATACCGATAGCGATACCGATATCGATACTCCTTATCGGTATCGATGCTGTTATCGATACTACAACACATAATTTTGTGTAAAAAATAAATAAAGACTTTACAAGATATTAAAAGATTCAGCCTTTTTGTTATTACCACAAGGTAATAATAAAGCTTCAACCGAATAGAAGTAATGCTTTACAAATGCTTCTCAGAGGCAAAAAGAAAGCTAAGGAGATGGCAAAACCCCCTTCATGCCACCCAACAGACTGCATGTACAGACAGACCTATATATCTTGTGGTGCTAAAATTGATAATGTAATGATGACTACTAGGGCTCTCACTTTATATTAGATATTCAAATAACCGTTTCAATATGGGGATAAATATCCGTAACAGAATAGTAAAAAAATATTTGAATGTAAAATATTGAGTGTACTGGCACATCAGGCCTGGAGCAGTGGACCGTTTCATCCAACATAGGGCGCTCTGAGCGCAGCTTGACCCTCAGTCACATCCGCTGCTCTCTTGACCTCAGTAAACAAAGAGTTTATGTCTGAGCGGACATTAACAGCTCCGAATCATCTGAGGAGAGCTGTGTGGAAGTAGTTTTGCTTCTGCACCGTTGATGGCAAACTTAAAATTAAAGACCAGGCTGTGTTTTCTGTGAAATGCTGCTTAGTCACTTGTCCCCCACTTATTTGCGGGCTCAGCCGTCGGCTTTTCATCCAAGCTATATGGCCGAGAGCAGCGGCGCTTCGTCAAGAGTTCAACCATGTGTGACTGTGTTGTTTTCGTCAGGGTCTTTACCGAAGGGCCGGATAATAGAGTCTCGACTTTGATTCTTAGGAAAAATGATAGCCTTAATGACTAAAAACTAGACAAAAAACTTACCGTGATTTGACATAGCAGAAACAAAACCGGGTGCCGCCGCCACAGTGCTGCAGTCTTTAGTGTTAGCCGGGCTGCTAACTTTACTCATGTTTGGTGATGCTGCTAGTATTCCCCCCTTGGACGCAACTTCTCTCTGACAAAGATTGCATCGGGCTGAGTTTTATTAACTTTGCTAAAGTGAGCCCAAACCTTCGAGCGCTTAGCCCTCACCAACATGCTTGAGCCAGCTGCGTCATCACCTGTCGGCGGCGGTAGTGTCACAACTACGTGACAGTTGAAAAGACGTTCAAGTACCAATAACAGTACCGTTTTTCCAGATTCTTAACGTTATTAGGGTACCAGCCCAATTAGGGACCGGTACATGAAAGTACCAGTCCGCGGAATACATCCCTAGTCACATCTGCTCGAGTTTCACCACGATCATGTCATAAAATATCATATATTTGTATGTATTAGCTGACATTATTCCAGCTGTATCCTTTTCATTCGTCTACCAGCAGCTAATGGCCGTGCAGCAACAACGTCTGTCGGCTGCACCATGAGTGGGGGGTTCTCTGTGGCAGAATTAATGTGCTCACGAACTAATGTTCCCACACGGACATGGGTTGTCACTCTAATGTGAGCTGAACTAAAAGCAGTTGTGTGCTTTAACACACCTGCGCAGCGCTGATGGGCACAGCCACACCTGACGTCTCCTGTACTTCACATTTTTCTACTCCGGCGACCTGGCCATACGTCCAAGATGGGTTGACCCCGCTCCGCTGTACATTGACTTTGCATGAAGCGTGATTGCCCAGGTGTGAATTCATCTTACGTGGCAGTGTGAATGGTTATCTGTCTCTGTATTTGGTTCTGTGATTGGCAGGTGACTGGTTCAGAGTGTACTCTCATCTAATCAATGTGGCGAGGCCCCAAAAGAGGTAAATGATATAGATGATAGATGGTTGGATGATACCTCTAATAAAAAATTCTAAATATTTCCTCTGTACAGCAGAGCAGCATAGAAATGAATGAAGATTGGTCTCATTAAGCCAGTTAAATGTCATCAGTGAGCATAGGTTGGACTCAGAGTTTCTCTCCACCTTCTTGGAAAATGATGTTTGTGGGTGCTTATTTCTAAACAGACCTGCTTGAAATCTCTATAAACCACCTGCTGAAAAATACTTTCAGATGCAGTCCTCCACGTCTGAAATTGGGCCTCATCTACACACAAGGCAAGGGCATCATTATGGTAGTAGCCACCTTCAGCATCAGGACAGGTCGATAATATTTCTCGAAAACCATTACGGTTGTGTATTCCCCCGGGGACGGCCCGGCGCTGGAGAAAATAGAAGCAGCGGAATGACGGTATCAAGTGATCTAATCACTTCTGGAGCTAAACCAGATAGTGGAAAAGTGATTTCTTGTTCTTTGTGTGTCACCACGCTGGATACACGATGGAACAAAGATAGAAATAATGAATTCCTGGCATTCAAAATTTATAATTTTGGAGTCTGAATATTCTCTGCTAAGAGAGGCTGTAATTCCTGTGTCTATGCCACAGAGTGATGTGGGGGTGCTTGGGCACATACCATACTTCACACAACACAGTTTGTGAGGAAGTAATCAAAGCTACTTATCTTCACCCTCATTATAATAAACAGACATCACAGTCACATATGGTTCTGGTAGACAATAGCCACAGATGGGTGATTACTTGAAGTGTTCTGAAGGCCATGCTGTTCTTCCACCAATTGAAACGAAGCTCTAGGCCCCCGGTGTAAAATGAGGACTGTAATCAAAGATCCTTCAGAGCTGCAACTCATCACTTACTGAGCAGCATCTTTGTACTTCTTAATTTTCAGAGCCAAATGTGTCCCACTTTCAAGAATGATGCATCTAAACCATCAGATTTACATATATCAGTCCTTAAAAGTAGAGCATGGAGAATTTTGCCCTGAAATGTCTTAATTAATTGAGAAATGACTGATCATTTGTTATTAAAATATGAAGACCCACTGGCCACTTTATTAGGTACACCTTGTAAATACAAGTTCAGTTGCCTTTTTGCTACAGAACTGCTGTTATTGCCTCTGCCAAGGAGGTAATGTTTTTGTTGGCATGTATTTGTTTGTTAGCAAGATTTTGCAAAAACTACAGCATCGATATTGCTAAAATTTTCAGGAGATGTTGGTAATGACTCAACTTAAAAATGTTGAGAATTTGGTGATCATGATAATTTAGCGAACAATCATTATTTTCTCAATTGCTGCCAAACTAATAATGATATCAACATGATTCCGAGTACTAGGTGTGGGTTTCCGGGGACAGTGAATAATATATGATGGCAGCTTTATCATAGAACTATTTCTTATAGATATAATAGCAATATGTGAGCTACCTTAGTGGAGGTTTCTAGTCCTTCATTGCATAGACTCAGTCAGAAACATTCAGTCAGAAACATTCCTCTGAGATTTTGGTCCATATTGACATGATAGCATCATAGCGGATGCTAAGTTTTATGATTAATTCATGATGAGAATCTCCTGTTCCCAAACGTCCCATAGGTGCTACACTGGACTGAAATCTGGTGACTATAGAGGCCATTTGAGTAAGCCTCACATGTGCAAAGTGGTCTGGTTTAGTTCAGTATGGTTCGGAGTGATCAATCCTGATCTCGTTGGTGTTTCCACATCCAGTTGGTCCTTTACTTGATGAGAGCTGGAGGAGAGGGTTGCACCAGTTATCTAAATGTTTGACGTCATGGCAGAGCAACACAATGAAACTGTCTGAAGTAGAGAGTGATTGTAAACAATGAGCAACAATGGAGGACTTCCAGCTCTCCAGTACTCTGTGGAGCTTTGTTTTCTGTGGACATTCATTTCAGCAACAGCAGTGAACTAATCACTTTAAATCTACAGCTTATGTCTGATAAGCTAATCTGAATCCTTTGTTCTTTGATGTTTTCATTTTTTTGTCAGTAGAATTATTGCTGCTATCGTAAGTAAATTTATTTCCCCTTCCTCATTCATGCTGTGTGCTACAAACACATGCAGCAAAGAGGAGCCTGTGGTGCAGAGTTGTAAACTGGTGCACAGAATCATTGCTCTGGAAACAACACATTGTCTCACCCAGCTGAGAGGTGTAGATTCAGTCTTTTAGGATGTTGCACTTCATCAACCACACACTTTCAAGTAGGGATGGGAAATAAATAACCAATTTCAGGTATTTCCATTGCGGTTCCTCCGAGGAATCAACATCATTAGTCTTTATCCTTTGTTCTGCATGCTGTGCAAACAAAGGATGTCAGGATCTCATGAGAGGAACTTTACAGAAAGGAGTAAAAAAATGTGATCATGGTAGGCAGTTTTTGACAAAATACTCACTGCACATAGTGGATGAAAACACCAGAAACTCGCAGAGGCATTAATCTATACATGAAAATATGAAAGTATGAAAATCAATATTGAGGTGTTTGGAATTGCTGAAACAGAAAAGTCATGTAAGACAACTCCCACAGACTGGTAAGGCATAGAGATTGATAAGTGAATTATTAAAGAATCAGATCAATGAACAGAATCAATAATGGTATTTTTATTAAAACAATATTTCCAATACCCATCCCGACTTTAAAGTTAGAGGATGGATGTTATTTACCCCTCTCCAACTGGCTACTTTTTTAAAATTGAGGTCAAAGAAGGAATCTGCACTCCTGTTTATATGAAAAACTAAGAAGCACTCGGAGAACGCAAACCTCCACCAAGGTAGCTCACATATCGCTGTTACATCTAAAATAAAAAAGTTAAATGATTAAATTACCATCACAATATGATTCCTTGACCCTGAAAACCCACACCAAGCAGTCAGAATCATGTTGATATCATTATTAGTTAGAGAGAAAAAGATTGTTAGCTAATGGCGGTTCTCTCGATCACCACCAAAATATAATCACTTCTAAGTTGAGCCATTACCAACATCTCCTGCAATTCCAGCAAAATGTTAAGTGGCTGCTGTTTCAGTGGGGTTTAAGACCTTTAAATCCCCTTTTACATGTATTGTTTCCAAGTCTCACTCTGTCTCTACTTAGTTTCTGACTGTGCTTACAGTACTGTCCCCAAAATAAAGCATAAAAGCTCCCATATCAACAACTAAGAGAAAATAAAACTATGTGGGCAGCAGAGGCAGGCGGAGATTGGAGCGCGTCCACCTGTTGTCTTGTGTTACTGTTTTGTCAGAATATACCTGTCAAGAGTTTAACTGACTCCTCTTTTCAGGCTTTTCCCCTCACATACTCACACAGCTTCAAATAAACCGTAAAAGTGCCTGAAAGATTTAGAGTCCATTACCTTAGATGTAGCTGGCTGTGCTTTTAATGATTCATTTTGCTCCATAGCATCCCTTACATGCTAATACTGGATGCAAAGATTGCTCTACCAGGTATCATAAAAAGCTGCTTTGCTGGTGTGTATTTGGAGAGGTATTAATGGCTTTGTGAATCTCTGGATGATTAGCCCTGGCTGTGATGGACAGCATGCATTAATCATATATTTTGATCGTGTGGATTTGAAGAAAATCTCAGCACTCTTCACAGAGAAGCCTGCGGAGGTCACTAATTGAAGTGGGTAGGGGGTCGGTGGAAAGTGTGATCTTCTAACCTGGATCCAGTAGAAGTGTTGATGAGTCCTGAAATATACCTGACATGTATCTCAGGAAGAACATGTTAAGTAGTATCTGCAGCGGAGGAGGAAATATGGGCCAATCTTATGCTGATTAAAACATTTCGAAAGCCGAGCCACTCTCCCCTTGAGTGTCACTCCAGTTTCTTTTAATGTCTTATCAAGGGCAATAAGCAATGTGTAGGATGTGCAGATTTATTGTCACATAAAGGATAAACTCCCAGTGATGGCTACTGCATGTAAATCCATTGGGATTAATGTTCCTCAAAGAATGTAAAAGCAGAATTAAGAGCCTCCCGTCTTCAGTGAGACTTTGGAGCAGCGGATGGCTGTGATGTCAGCCCTCCTGTTGCTAGGATTCTCACATTTAGATAGAAAAACATTTTGACCTGTCTCCTGTTTTCATTCCAGCCCTGCATTGAAAAGCCTCCTTGGAAAGTGGAGAAAGGACACAGCTAGAGAAGGAAATAGAGCTTTTAAAGAATTTATAATGAATGAGACAAGAGAGGAAAGGTACAGACAGTGTGTCTATATAGAGAATGTATACAAAAGACATTTCCATACCTTCCCTTTTTGTCTCCAAAGACAATATTCAGCTTTCACAGCATGCATGTACAGGTATTTGATAGACAGACAGACAGATTGGTATATATGTAGCTCATAGTCTGCTTTACATCTTGGCTTTTAAGTTACAGTTTGGTTTGCTTTTTTGGTTCAATAAAAAATACAAAATGCTTTAGAGGTATATTTTAAACTCTATCACATATATTTATTATTACCACCTAGGAAGTTATGTTTTTGCCAGAGTTGTCTGTGTGTTTGTCTGTTTGCTTGTCTGTCTGTTTGTAAGATTTTGTAAAAACTACTGGATGGATGTACATAAACATTTTAATCAGAGATGTTGTTTGGTCCAAGGACAATGCCGATACATTTTGGTATTGACCCGATTCAGACTGATGTCACAAAAACATTTAAGTTTATCCCATTTGTCGACATCATTACGGGAGTTGTAGTTTATTTGCAAATGGATGCAAACTTTTTTCAAGCCTATGTCAATAAATTTCCCCACTTCCCTTTCAATGCCAGCGAATAAGTTCTGCTAACACAGCGGCTAATAACAATAGCCTGGTAGAATGGCATTTTCCAAATTTGTAACCGGAATGCTGACAACTCTGAGATCTCATCATTTTCACTCACCTCTTCCCAGTTCCCCTCTTCACAGCCCTCCGACACTCGACTACCCAATAGGAGTGGAAAAGCCACTGCCTTAACTGAGCTGCTTGGTGGATGTCTGTGCTCTTGGAGTGCTTTTCTACTGTTCTAGTCTGCACATGCTCAAAAGGATCACTTTACCATGGCAGATTTGATTGAACAAAAAATACATTTTTTTTTTAAATGTTTTCATGTTTAGAGAATTATTATTTTAAACTAGGATCAATGATAGTAGGTCTAATTGGTGGCAGCAGTGGGAAAACTTTATTTTATTAAGTAGGTTTAAATGAAATAAATAGCTTTATTTAGCAGTTCTCTGACCAGCAGGTTAAACTTTATTTTATTAAGTTGGTTTCAATGAAATAAATAGCTTTATTTAGCAGGAAAAGTATTATATGTTTCCCAAACTGGCATTGCAATGTTCATTTTAAATGATCTAGTTGTAACATGACACATCAGACGAACCATTCAGTGTATTTCATTAGAAAATGGGAAAGAGCCCATAGAAAGTGTTTGGGAATGGGCAGAACCTCTCAAAAGCATACCTGGCAGGTAATTGGACCATCATTCAATCAATCATATGCATAAGCACTTTGTGCTGAAAATTTTGCGTGAAAAGTGCTGTACAAATAAAGTTTGATTGTCCGATTGATTATGGGCCAATCAGGTAATGAAGCAGATGGGCATTACTGTCATGGTGTAAAGAACAGAACAAGAGCCAATACATAGAACAGCCTTGCAGAAAAAGATGTCAGAATTGGAGAGAAAAAAAACAAAACATCATTACTATTGAGACAGTTGTAGTGTTGTTGCTTGTTTTTCATTTAATAAGAAATTTGGTCCAGATCTGTCAAAACTTCTACTGAAGCTGTTAGCATCTATGCTCATCTCCTTATGAACAGTCACTTCTGCTGTCCTCTTGCTCACAGCTCCCACCTCTTCCTGCTCTAAAGGACTCTGAAACCCCTTTTCCACCAAGCTGGTTCCAGGGCTGGTTCGGAGCTAGAGCCAGCTTAGCACCAGTTCTTTGGTTTTCCACAGACTAAGCACCGGTTGCTGGCTCTCAAAACCGGTGCTTGGCAAGCACCAACTCTTTGCTGGGCCAGCAGAAAGAACCAGGTTACATTGGGGGCTACGTGCTTATGTCAAGGGGTGGGGGCGGGATTATTGACCAACCAAAGCAGAGTAAAAACATGGAAGAGAGCCATTTTTAAAAAGACGAGTTCGGGGTAAGCAGTAAGAAGATAAGATGGAAGATAACAATGGATAGTAAAACGAAACAGCAGCGGTCAGTGGAGGAGACGACCTTGCATAATCGTCGAGCAGCATTAACTCGCTGGATCGCCAAATTTTGCTCTCCAAGGAAGGCTCAAAAAGCCAGCAGCAACACTTGAACCACAACGTAGTCCTCCATCTTTGTTGTGGCGATAAAATTTGGCGCTAGTTGTTATGGGAAACTGTTGTGACGTATACAGACGTATACATTGACGTGATGACGTAGCTCTCTGGCCGGCACCCGTTTGTGGAAAAGCAAATGGTTCTTAACCGGTTCTCACTTGAACCAACTGCGAACCGTCTCTAGCACCAGCACGAGCACCAGCCCTGGAACCAGCTTGGTGGAAAAGAGGTATGATTGGACTACCTATATGCTCTCATATTCAGAGGTTTTGTAAAAACAAAGCAGATGTTTATCCCATCCCAAATGCAATGCTCTGTGTATTCTGACATCTTTCTATCAGAATCAGCTTTGACTTCTTTAGCAAGTTGAGCTACAGGAGCTCATCTGTTGGATCAGCCCACATGGTCCAGCCTTTGTTCCTCATGTGCATGAACCTTGGCCGCCCATGACCCTGTTGCTGGGTCACTTCTGTTCTGTCCTTGGACCTTCAATAGACACTGACCACTGACTCAGTCGTCGAGCCATTACAATTTGGCCAACACGCACATTTTTCTGCTTCGAACATAGACTTGAAGGACAAAATGTCCACTTCCTGCCTGATATATCTCACCAACTATTCATGCACATACATACTGTATATACAGACATATATAGTTCAATATACATATATAGTTAAATATATTGTTATTTCAGTTCATTATTGCCTTATTTTTACCTACATTCTGACTTTTGTTTTGTATGTAAGTTTACCCTCTGGCTATGTATATAAGTAACAAACGTTTTTGTTCAGTGACCCCCAGTTCTTTTGAGAATATTTAATTTTCTTGTCCCTTCAGCAAAAATTTAAACAGTATAAATAAGTATTAATAAAGACTCTGACTGCCATGGTAGTTTCAATACGGTTATCAATACCACAAAAAAATTAATGATCCTTTTCCCAATTTATGACATTTTAAAGTTGCTCCGCAGACACTGCTTGAATGTAGAAAAGGGTGGTGTACCCACTTTTTTGGGGAGCATATAGAGGATTGCAACCACTACAGAGAGGTGACAGCAGAAGTTATGGAGGCTAATGTTGAAGTCTGTCATCCCCTGAAGTGAGTCAGACCTTGCTGCAAAACTTTAGTAAGGGTCTTGAAGCAAAACAGCATCCTAAACTAGCTTTTAAAGATACATAGCCTACCTGCAGTGCAGGTGGTAGAAAAGAAAATGTTTATTATTGCATCCAAAGGACTCCGTCATCACTGAGCTTTGAAACTGTAGAAACTCTGACAGGAGACAGCAGATGTGGAGAGGGATGAGTTGTTGACGTGAGAGCAAAAATGTGGGCCTGTCTGAACCCTGCTGCACTCTGCACGTCTTCACTTGTCTCCTGAAATAGATTCACACCAGCTATGTGGTGTGAGCCTATAACTTTGTGTTGCCAATCCATGCTCAGACAGCTCACAATTAAATTTTCGTTACAGTTCAGTTAGAAGATAACCCAAAACATAATTACTTATTGTCCATCATGGTCCAAAACAGAGTTCACAGTCATGAACCTCTGCTCCAGTCTTAATTATTCTAAGCAGGTCCCAACAGATCAGCCAGACCTGTTTGGATGGAACTGTTCTCACTGAGGTTTAATTCTTATATATTTACGTTGCTCCAAAAAGTGGAGCCAACACTTGTGCACCTTATCAAATCTACAAATGTGTGAATTTAAAGCCTGCTCCACAGCGGAACCAGTTATCAGTTCCCGAAGCCTATATTCAGGTTGAATGGCTGAACAGGTGTACCCATAACATATATGTAAGGACCAGATAACACATCTTTCTATTACTGCTTATCTTCCCAGTTGGTCCATTACTGTTTTTGACCACAACCTTTGCCATTCTCTTTATTGTCCTGTAAACAGAAATCATTGCAGCTTGTGTCTTCCACAGTAAAATCAGTCCGCTCAAAGATCTTCCGTCAGCTTTAATGAGGGGATTTTAATTGAAAGGGCAGTTAAGCCCATGAAAGCAGTCGAAGGCATGGCACATCGCTGCAAGAAAATGACCTTGACTAGCCTTAACAAAGTTCCCCTGCAAGAAATAAGCTAATATGGATTAATTCCTTTCTGTCTGAAATGCCAATTAAATTAGGAATTAACTTTATTTCTTGCCCTGGACTGATTATCAGAGATTTCTTGATCCTGCTATTGGTCTGTGCAGCTCTCGCATAACAACAATAAATGAGTATCATAGAATTCTCTGGCAAATAATGAAGGATTATCCAGCAAGACTGTGCTAATTATGAGTACAGCGACAGCAGGATCAGGCTGATGAGGGGTTCAGTCAAGTCTCCATAATGACCAGTGGCAGTCGAAGGACAATTACATCAGATATCAGCATGCTGTATCAGGAGAATATTTGACAGGCTGTCTTCATACTGTGTGGTGCATTATTATTAATGGTTGATTGATATCACGCATACTGTAGCATGAATCTATACTTTTCCCTCACACATGATTAACGTGAACAGTTATTTATATATGTGAAAATCATTTTCCCTGCTTTTAACCATTGCAGGCTACACATAAGGATCTGATATAAGAAATTTCCAATATCTATTGAATACATTAAAAATGCAGGGTAAGACAGTGTAGTTTGAATTGATAAAGTTGGTGTTAAAATATTTAAATCCTTGGCCTAAAGCTAGTAATAAAAAAGGTTCAATAAATCAATCAAACTTTATTTATATAGCACTTTTCCTACAACATATGTAACTCAAAGTGCAAGGTTCACAGTTAGACCTGCTGAAAGTTAAATAATTATTGACCACAATTTTGAATGTCCGGTCTAAATGAGATACTATCATTAGATTTAATGTTTCCGGTGTTAACCTATAGATTAAAAACAAAAAAAAGTAGTTGTTACATATCATGTAAGGCGGCGTAGTGGCGCAGCAGGTAGAACAAGTGCCTCCGCGTGCATGTGTGGGTTCACATGGTGCAATCCGGCTTCCTCCCACAGACCAAAACATGCTCATTAGGTTAATTGGTGACTCTTAATTGCTCTTAGGTATTAGTGTGAGGTTGAATTGTTGTCCATCTCCCTACGTCCTTGTTACCCTGCCCTAGCATGTTGTGTTTATAGTTTATCTGTCAGCTTGTCTTTACACAGCATGAGGCATCATTACCAGGAGACTGATGTCACACATACTGTAACATGAATCCATACTTTTCTCATGCTGTATAATTAACACAGTTGTTATTTGTGAAAATCTTGCCTGTTTTCCCCCTCTTTTGGGCAACACCTCTTGTCTGCTGGGAGGGATTTACATTAGTGTAACACTTTAAGCTCTTGGCATTCTCCTGCTGATGCAACCAGACAGAGTATTGTGAATCATATTCTTTTAAATCTGTTTTATAAACACCACGAACAGTTACTTTAACCTGTTTGTTTAAAATCTCAGCCAATCATGTCCCCACTGTAGTGAGTCTGTTACCAAGTCACCTCTACACATGTTTTCTCTGAAGCTTTCAGACTGAGGGGAAGAGCTTTCTTCCTATTTCAGCCGCAATTCCAACAGAAAGCTTTTGTCTTGTAAGCGTGCTGAAGAGAGAGCGAGAGGAATGAATAATTGATGCTGTGAGATGGATGGATTCTCCTCTGTGGAAAGCCGGTCCAATTGTGTCTTGTATTACCTGGAATGAGGGGTCGACTGTGCATTATCTGCAACCCCTCTGTAAGCCTTTTTTTGCAGTGTTTAGCCCGCCTTCTTCAACTATTTTCTCCTTCTGTTTCTTCTCGTCCATCTGCCCCCATTTCACTTTTAACTGTATAAATCCCATGACTGCTGTTTTGAAAGTTGCCGGAGGTTTTTTAATGGTGTTTTCAGCCTTACAAAAATCTGTCAGATATATTATTCCAAACAAACTTGAATCTAAACTAACAAAGACAGTTAAAGAAGATGTATGCCATCTTGGATTTGGTCTGTTGTGATAGAAACTTCTCAACATTTTGAGTTTTTCTTGCCTTTTGAAACAACATTTGTAGATATGCTCAAAGGATGTGTGTGACTGACAGGCTAAACACTAGAATGCTTGAGAGTAGGCCTGAAATACTCCATAAATGATAGCATGGCAAATGTTTCAGTGTTGATTGGGGGGGAGTTTATAATAAATCATGATTGGAATTTTCATTGATATGATCTCAAGATACAGTCAGGGAGAGGAAGGTGTTCAGTTTTCAGACTCTCTGCTTTTGCAGATGATATAGTTCTGTTGGTGTCTTCAGCTGAGGACCTTCAGCAGGCATTGGGGCGTTTTGCTGCTGAGTGTCAAGTGGCCTCCATGGTTCCCTGCTGGGTGAATTGCTCCCTCCAGGTGGGAGCAATTCATGAGTGTTCATGTGTTAGGGCTAAATGGACAACCAGATTGGTGCAGCCTCTGCAGACCCTATACCCAACTGTCGTGGTAAAGAGGGAGTGACGCCGTGAGGCAAAGCTCTCAGTTTACTGCTCCATCTTTGTTCTTAGCCTATGTTCATAAGCTCTGGGTAGTGACCAAAGTAATGAGATCGTAGATACAAGCAGTTGAAATGAAATTCCTCTGGAGGGTGGCTGGGCTCAGCCTCAGAGTGAGGAGCTCAGTCATCTTAAGGGAACTCAAAGTTGAGCCGCTGCTCCTTCAAACTGAAAGTCAGTTAAGGTGGTTCTGGCAGGATGCGTCTTGGTCGCCCTCCTGTAGGGGATTTCCAAGCACACCCAACTGGAATGAGACCTCGGAAAGATCCAGAACTTGCTGGAGGGATTATAAATCTCATCTGGCGAGGAGACCAGAGAGCGCTTTGGAGTCTCCCAGGAGGAACTGGAAATTATGGGAGAGGAGAGTGAAGTCTGGGCTGACCTGCTTGGCCTGCAGCCTCCACGACCTGGAGATGGATTGATAGATAAAAATCAATTCCAGTTGAGATTCAATTACAACTAGCTTATAGAATAGATATCATTTGCAATTTTGCTTAACAATTTCCTGATCAATTGACCTATTGCTAAGTCACATCCCTGGAAGCACTCGGACAAATGAACAACCGGCTGCACCAAGTAACAGTGGCACCTGTCAGCGTCCAGGACATATCAAAGAATCTCTACCAAACTTTTGGGGGCAGACAGGCCTTATTTCACACAGAAGCCATCAACAAGTTTTTCACTATGCCTTGGAAGGATGTGTTCAGAATTTGAAGGCAGAAATGAAGGATAACCAGAGCAAGCTGATGGCAAGATCTCAGTGCAGGAGAGAGAAACCTCATCTTGTTGTAATCACCTCTTCAGACATCAGCGTCAAAGATCAGCATTGTTCATGCAGAGAAGGGTAAGATTTATACAGTGAATTATGTTTTATGTTTCTTTAATGGTTAACACATCAGTATACAGAAGCTTCTGAACCAATAAGATTTTTTTAATAGTGAATTATAAATATTAAAATTATAAAGCATATAATTATTTCTTGATAAGATGTAAAAGAAAAGATAGTTTAGTGGTTGAATGTTTTCTGACCTGTAAGAGAAGCCCAGTGAGGCAGCTGAAATTTGGTTTAGCAAAGGTGCATTAACTTTGAAATTCTTCATTCCTTTTACAATGTTAAGAAGTAGAGCTCACTGAAAATGAAAGAGTCAACATTAAAACACTGCACGATGGTTTCTTGGACAAAAGGGAAAGACAAACTGTTCTCACTTTGTGGTCAAGTATGTTTTGGAGTCAACTGCAAAGATTAGTAGGCCTATTTAAAAATGCACCAAAGAGGAGGCAGGAAATAAAAATTACCTGAAGCAGATGTCAGACGTCCAAAGTTTTGGAGTACTGAGACTGAAGGAAGACCACGGCTGATCTTCAGAAGAGATGAATGCTTCGAAGTGAGAGTCTGAGAAAGTCTCCAGGATGACCCAAAGCAGACATACCGGTACAACAAGGGAAGACATTGTTGAAGCTTGTAAGCACCCAGAAAAGCTCCGATTATAAGGGAGCACAAACACCAGACTGCTGATGACTTGAAGAAGGTTCTCTGGATGGACAAGTCCAAGTTGGACACATCGTCATGTTGATATCCACAGAAATGTTGGAATGAATCGGTGGAGATTCCATTTTGGTGTTGAGTTCCATTTATGGTGTTAACATGTGTGCATATTATTGAGAATTGATGGTACCATGAACAAGAACATCTACCACAGGATACCATATACCAACAGGACAGTGACTGTAAGCAGACCTCAAAAGTGTGGGGGACTATTTGACCAAGAAAAGGACTCTGGAGATGTGGACCTTATTGACTGGCCAAGTCAAAAGTCCAGATTTGAGTCCTATTGAAAAAATTTGGGATTTCGGAAGAGTCACGGATTGATTACTCAAGAGTTCCATCTAGCAAGTCTGTGAAAATAATGATAAACTAATTGGAAGAGAAGAAGAAAGTAAAAAGTATGTTATCCAGACAAAGGAAGCAATACAAAATATGATATTTTTTGTTATTATTTGTGAAAAATGACTTTTTAGTTGTTTTAGTTTCCATCTCCATCTTCTTCCATTTATCCATAGTCGGGCCCTGGGGGCAGCAACCTCAGCAGAGAAGCCCAGACCTCCCTCTCCCTGTTTGAAAATATGTAATCATATTTTTTTCTAACCTCTGTTTTTTACAGGTAGTCTAATACATTTGTTATGCTAGGTGGGCAATTTAAATATTGTTTGCAAATATCAGCAAAAATTTTCATGTCTACCAAAATAGATAATAAACATTAAAGGCCATATCACCTGAAACCAATATTGTTAACTTTGTAACTTCCTCAAAAATAGCCAGGAAAATGTATTTTTTGACATATTGGGACACTAATGCAACACTTTTTGTGCTCTAAATATTTACAAGTCATTATAACCTCTGCCAAATGGTTGAAGTGAGAGTTTATAGTCAAAGAAGTTTTTCTGCCTTAAAAGTGAAAAGAGAGAAAAAAAAAATAAGCAAAACACCATTTTTGAGAAATAATTACAACTTTATGGATGTCATATTCAGTTCATATAAGCCATTTTTGCTTTTCATGACCGTTTTTCATGTAACACTACATTTACCTATTTGAGAAATTCCCCGCTTTAATAAGTCATAATGCTTTTTTCTGGCATCATGTTTGACCCCCCGGAATATAGATGGCCAAATCAGGTTTAAGAAGATTGAAGTATTCATTTATTAAGACACAGTTACTCAAAGTTTGGTCTACAAAGAAGATGAACTGGGAGTTAAAGGGTTAAGAACATATTGCGCCGTCCTAGTCGGCTGTCATTTCACTTTTGGGATGATTTTTTAATGTAAACCTCGATACTTAAAAATTACAAACAAGAGAATTCCCTGCCCAATCTTCTGCTTTTGTTCACTTGTTCACTTGTGTTAAAACTAATTTGTACTGTGACTAAAATATCCCTAAATGAATCAATATTAGTTAAATTGGAATTGGGATTAAGTTGAGACCTGTTGAGCCAAAATCAAATCCCTTCAGGCACTCGGTGACAATAAACTGCCCCATAGTAAAGTGTTTCTGGAAAAGGCAACAATAGTAATCCGCTCTCAACCTGGAAACATTTGTATTCAATAGTGTTGTGGACTCTGCTCTCAACAAAGTTTGAACACAATAACCCTGCACATGAGTGACTTTGCTCTGCAGAGCAACAGTGTGCCGTAGTTCGGGTTTGCACAGCAGTCGCTCAGTGCCTGGATCAAACAGACGGACGTTTGGCTGTGACCTGTTAGCTTGTCCCTTTCACTGGGAGCTGGATGAAGTGTACCGTGACATTGAGAGAGAGGGTGTGAACGTCAGAGTGGCACCAGACACCTCCACAAGGAAAAATTTAGCACTTCAGACTCAGCGTGATGCTGCAGCTATTTTTCAGAGCAGATGCTTGAGCCCTGGCCGGACAGAGGTGAAAAAATAAGTGCCGGTGTGTGAAAATGCTGAAGAGATTGTTATTGGCAAGCGGCAAGTCGTTTTACACTTTTATATCTGCAGTGAATAATGAATGAGAGGCAACTTGCAAAAATGTCTGGTGCACATCACAGCTTCATTCCCAGCATGATGTTCAATGAGTGTCGAGAAGAGGGAAACTTTTTCTCCATCTGCTGGAAACAGAAGAAGCCTCTCGGTCAGCAAAACAACCTATTCACTATTTCTCCCTCTGAATATTGTCAGCTTCCTTTTCTTTATAGCATCAGCCTCAGCAGCTGTGTTTGGAAAAGAGACAGCAAAAGAAGCATTGTTGGACAAAAACTGCTGATACTTGTAATCTTAGTGGATTCTTCCTTTTGAACCCGAGCACCAGTATGAAATTTAACCATTCCTCTGCAAGATTAATTACCCGATGAGAGAGCCTTTTATGGCAGAGGTTTATCACAAGGGAGAGGTCCTACCTGCAATTCTTTTATTTCACTGCAAGACATTATTGGTAAAGAGAGACTGTTGATCATATTCTCCACCACTTATCCAATCATGGCCAATCCAAGAGAAGATCTGAGAAGCTCTGTGGAAACTGGAGATAGATATCAGTCATCTGGGCCCAACAGGATACAGAGGCGCTGAGTGATATGGTCCAGCTTG
This sequence comes from Scarus forsteni, assembly GCA_036419115.1. Taxonomy (NCBI): domain Eukaryota; kingdom Metazoa; phylum Chordata; class Actinopteri; order Labriformes; family Labridae; genus Scarus; species Scarus forsteni. The sequence continues at coordinate 12,257,311 of JAZDUH010000157.1, read as the reverse complement.
GATGTCGCCCACGAGGGGGATGTCAGGAGGGGGAAGGTTTACGAGAGCCCACAAAATAGACGGCCATTTATGTATTTAGGTGGCCATCTGCAGCCGGAGGATGAGAGCAAGGTTTATGGATACCCTCGCTCTTTTTCCAGTTCACTTGGAAAGCATTTATTTTATCAGTGTGTTATAGGGCTGCTCATCCACAAGGTCATGTTGCTTTTGACATGTATTGCTTTCTGAATCATTATTACCCTCCTTTTGCCAATTTCAGAGCCCGGCTGAAACATCTATGACCTGATAGTATCAGACAGTGGTTGTGTATTGTGCAGATGGTGGTAACAGCATATGTGTTTGTAAAGGAGAAGTTGGGGACAGTAAAATGGAGTGATGGACATTTTTGATTTGTCCTATCATTTAAATTAATTCTTCAATCGATTAGTTTCAGTTAAGTTAGTTTGATCAGTGTTTATTATTCCACAACTGGAGTTATTCCAGTAAATCAGTGGATTTTTAAACATGTTTTTAAACATCAAGAATCAGCACTAACATAGACAAGGAGTTCTGAAAAGGTGAAAACTTCACACAGATGCTATGACATACTGATGAATGCATCATGCTGTAGTATGACTGTCAAACAGCTATTCGTCTGTTGTATGCTGCACCCAGCCAAGCTGATTCTCCTACATCTCTTTGTGTTCTGATGAGTGGAATCTAACATATGGTGCATGACAGCTGCATGCTTAGCCTATATTTGGATCAGAGCAATTATTTTTGTAATGCGGAACTACCATAATCACATTTTATTAATCAAGTTTCTCTTGAAAGCTGCCTGCTTTCCAACCTCAGTCCAATAATTGCCATTTCTTTTTCTGGTCATTAAAAAAATAATAAACGCTAGCTCAGCTAATGGCTAGTGCTGCTAAATTAACAACCATTACTGGACCTCAAGAAGTCCAATGAGTCATTTGGTTTTCCATGATTTTCACCACTGAACACACATAAGGATTGTGTAACATTCTTGTAATGACTTGGGAAAAAAGAAAAACTCTTTTTACTGAGTTTGATCTCCTTTACTGTCATACAGAGTAAAGGAGTCCATGCTAATGCTATTACTGCTAAGGCTGTTGACATGGTCACACGTGATAGCTGTTGTTTGCACTTTGCAACAGTATGCAAGGTAGGATGATCTGATGCATACTGCTAATATTTTCTGTTGTAGTATGACACCAGTGTGTTTGTGGCATCCTGCAGATTTCTTTTTTTAACTTCCCTCTGATAACAGTCTGGGTGGTCCTTTTCCTCTTTAGCCCAGAATGCACAAAGTCCATAATGTCCCAAAACAACTTTAAATATTGACTCATCAGTCCACGACACACTTTTCTACTTTATCCATCTCAGATGAGCTCAGGCTCAGAGAAGTTGGCATTTTTTTTTCTGGTGGTTGTTGATAAATGGCTTTGGCTTTGCATGGTAGAGTTTGACCTTGACCTTGTAGATGTAAGGATGAACTTTGTTGTCTGACAGTTGTTTTTCTAAAGTGTTCCTGAGCCCACGTGGTAACATCCTTTACAGGATGATGCAGTGTCTGAGGGATTGAAGGTCAAAGGCATTCAGTCTTGTATTTTTTTGCATTGCCACTTACGGGCAGAGATTTCTTTGCATTCTCTCATTCTTTTAATTAAAGATTTAATGGACACTGAAATCTATACATTCCTGGAAACTGTACTTTGAGAAACATGGCTCTTAAACTGTTGGACTATTTGCTCATGCAGTTGTTCAGAAGGTGGTGAACCTCACTGAGCCTCTTTGTAATGTTTACTTTACATCCAATCCTGACACTCACCTGTTTACAATCAACCTGTTTGACTGTTTGACTCAGCCCTCCAGAGCGCTTTGCTCAGGAAGCCAGATGGTCCTAGAAGTTCCTCGATCCTCTCTAAAAACCAAAGGAGATCGAGCCTTCTCTGTTGTGGCTCCCAAACTGTGGAATGCACTACCTGCAAATGTGTGGTTTACGAATAGCCTCTCTACGTTTAAAACGCAGCTAAAAACGTACTTGTTCACCTTGGCCTTTGGTGGAGTATAGCCCATTTTTTTTTTTTGGGGGGTGACTTTTATTGGTTTTACTGGGTAGGATGCATATTTAAACTGTACTGTCAGTGTTCTTATTGCTTTTATTTTTTTAATTACTTTTATTGGTTTTTATTGTTTTACTGTTTTGTTTTGTTTTGTTTTGTTTTGTTTTGTTTTGTTTTGTTTATCATGTCTGCCTTTCTACTGTAAAGCACTTTGGTAGGCTGCTGGCTGTTTAAATGTGCTATATAAATAAAGCTGACTGACATTGACATTGAAATGTTCCAAACAAGTGTTTTTTGAGCATTCCTCAGCTTAACTCGTCTTTTTTGCCACTGATACAGCTCTTTAGGCATTAAATTAAAAATGAGCAACTATTTTCAAAAAACAATGTTTCCAGGTTGAAAATTTATTTACTTGTGTTTTAGTTTTTATTCAAATAATATAGATTGAAAAAGATTTACAAATAATTGCATTCTTTATTTTTCTTAGCGTCCCTATTTCATTGGAACTGGGGTTTCAATTTCAGCTTCTTCTCACAATAGCGTCTTTACCTTATAATACCTCGCTATACTGAACCAGTGCCAGTGCAGCCAGCATGACAGTGATTACAATGATCATGTATGGCAGTTAAACCTTGGAGCCATAAAAGAAAACAAGGTCCTTTTGAGATGAGCCAAATGTTTTTTCTTTGTGGTTCATGTGGCTCATTCTTGAAATATTCAATATGATCCAATTTTTCTCCTGCTGAAAGCTGGGAGGTTAACAGGGATGATACTAATCATTCCTCTACACTGATAATTGCCCAATATTATCATATTACGTGCCCTCATTAGATGGATATTGATTCTTCTGCCCAGAAGGATACCAGTGGTTCTGATATCCCACCAAGAGCAGTAAAAAATATTACTCCGCCCAAAGCTGCGAGCTGAAGTCATTTAAAGTCTTTTTAAAAGTTAAAACTTGGAAATATTTAATTAAAAGCATCCATTAACATATGGCCCATGGCTGTAGAAAATGGAATCCTCGACACAAATGGCAAAGCTATAATTCAATCCTTAAAAAGGAATCTCTGTCAATAGGCATCAGGTAAGGTCAGGTACTCCATAATCTCCATCTGCGTGTTCCAGCTGAGTTATGATCACTCAATTATGTTACAACATAAAAAATTTTGCCCAGGTTGTGTGTATAATTGAGTTGAATTGACTAAAGGGAGACTAAAAGGATTCACATTACAGTTTAATCCTCTCTCTCACAGTGGGGGGTCACTGAAATGTGGGCAGAGAGCCGCTGACATCCAAAGATTCTTCGCCTTGATGCTTCACTCCACAAATTAGAGTATAAAATTAATCCAGCCATAACTGAGAGCAGAACAGGTATCACATACAACTCCAGGATTTTTATGCTTTGAAGGATGTGTATATAGCAGTGATTAATCAGAGGAGGTGAACATGGATGAAAGTTTCAACTTCAATCTAACAGTTTTCCATTAAGTTTAATGGGAAAGAATATTTTATAAAGGATTTCATTAATAAAAAAATACACATCAGTGAGGAATGTAATAATGGACTTAACTTACAATTGGATATGTGTCAAGATATTAGATTAATGGAACAATCTCACATTTTTGAAGTACGATGCTTGAATCCCATTACTTTGATAAAACATGTAAAATGTGATCTTAAGATACAATTAAGAGATGGTGCTTGATCTGCCAGGTTTAACAGGCACTTTTAACATTTTTTTTTTATTTTAAAACTGACACTGATCACATCTTAAAAATAAGTCTGTCAAAGCTTTGGTTGAAATAGTTTATGAGGTCTGCCCTGGTCTGTTGGTGGGGAGAAAACTGGTTATCATGTGTGTGTGTAGTTTGCAAGTTCTTATAATGGAATCCAGCTGCTTTGCAAGGTTATTACGAACAAGTGATATTTTGAAACTTGTATACTTTTATGAAGCGGTATCAGAATAAGTCCAAAACTGCTGAAGCGAGTTGGCAGTTTTATGCTTTTGGTCTGTGGGAGAAAACTGAAGAGAATGGGGAGAACATGCAAACTCCATTCAGAAATTCCCTGACTGACACATGAATCAAACCAGCAACCTTCTTGTGTTAAGGCATGTGCATTACCTGCTGCTCCATTGTGCCGCTGAATATTTCTTTTCTCAACTAGAAAAGCACTCTGAGAGCGCAGACCTCCACCAGCGCCCAGTCCTCACCCATATTGTGATTTTCACCATAAACATTAGTCCTACCTTTATTTCATCTAAATATTTATATTCCTTGGCCATGTAAACATACAAATATGCACAAATGCCAAAAATGGACCTATCTTGGAATGTTAAAAAATCCTTAAAAAAATTCCTGGATCCAGATGATGATCTTGATCACTCCCACACACTAAAAACAGCTGGGTTATTTTATCTACCCAACCGTGGGGTTATGAAATGTTTTACCCATTATGGGTTATTTGTATGGTATTTGGGTTGTTTTTGTGCAACTCAGCACTGGGGTTGTTTGTGCTTTGAATGTCATCACCTCATCATGTCGACAGACGTGGTCCAACACAAATCCACACACCGCGCCACGCTCCGAGTACCTGTCAGCTCCGTAACACTAGCTGATTTAGCACGTCACACCTATGATCTGGTGACACTTCTGAGGAAGGCGGAAGTTTCCGCCGAAACATGTCAAGGTAAAAAAAAATCTACATGTCTGAGATAAAAGAAAGAGAACTTTATCTATGTAACGTGAAGACATAATGAACACCATTCAACTGTGTTCAAGTCTGCTTCACTTTATACACTCTGAGTGGTAATTTGAGTCTGTGGCTCCTGCATGGCCGAGTGGACAACGGAACCGTCTCGAGCTCCAAGGATTGCGGGTTCGAACCCCGCTTTCTACTCAACTGTTCCTGTGTCTGTTCAATAAAGCTGGTTATTGTAAACTGCTAAATCTGTCTTGCTTCTGGGTCCTAACTGCGCATGTGTCAGACCTAGTATTCGGATAGAGTAAATAACAAATAAGTAGTTGAAACAACTTAAAGTTTTAATTAGCATTTGGGTAGAGTATAGAACAAATATGTGTGGTTGAATTTACCCAGGTTTGCAGTTAATTTGACCCAGAAATTGGGTAGAATATTTAACTCATCCGTTGGGTTAAAATGGACCAACCCATCTTGCTGGGTCAAATTAACTACTGCTGGGCTGATGCTATAATGACCCAGCGGTTAGGTTATAAAACAGCCCAAATTGGGTTATTTCTAACCCAACAGTTTTTAGTGTGCAAAATCTAACCATTTGTTTCTGGTCCCAACCCAGATATTTCCTGAAAATTTCATCCAAATCCGTCCATAACTTTTTGAGTTATGTTGCTAACAGAGAAACAAACAAACAAACAAACAGGTTCCGGCAATAACATTACCTCCTTGGCAGAGGTAACTACTTTTGCAGTAAACTACCATAAACACATAACTGATCAAGTTTCCTTTGATTACGCAAAGACATTTTCTTTCCCACCCTGGTCCAAGGATTTAGCTGATTTCAGTTTTTGGTCATGAAAACGAAAGTGAACAGTAGCTCAGCTAATGGCCAGCACTGCTAATTTAACACCCATTACTGGACTTCAAGATGTCCAATAAGTGATTTAGTCAGTTTTCCATCATTTTCACCACATGAAAATTACGTGACAGTCATATACCAACTTGAAATTGAAAAAAAAAATCCTTTACTAAGTTTGGTTACTTTAACTGTTACACAAGTTTAAAGGAATCATGCTAATGCTAATAATTCTAAGGGTAGGCCTATTTCCATATGCTGTGGCTGTTGTTTGCACTTTGAAACATACTGCTATTTTTCAGTAAATGTTTATGTTTAAGCCTAAAACATTAAAGGTGAGGTTCTTTGTGAAGATGTTCATGATTAGCAAAGTGTCTAATGCCAAGGACAGACTACACATTTTTCACAGTAACAATGGCATGTATGTCAAATTTGGGAACCATGGAGCCAACCATGTGCTGTGACTCTGTGTGCGAGACAGAGGACTGAAACTGAATGCAGATAACAACAGATGTGATGGTGGAAGGATGAGTTGTGATACCGCAGATAGCAAACAAACACTTTGGTTAGGCTACAGTACTTTTGTTTGCCTCCAAAAGCTGTATCAGTGTGTTAATCTGCTACTAAATGTAAGCATTCACTCACCACATTGCATCTGCTGTTCCTCTCAAACATTTATCAGTCTGCAGGAGCTCCTCTACAACACATTAGGACAGGAATGATTTTGTTCAGAGCTTTGCAAACTTCTTCCACCATATTGTAGTTCTGAAGGTGTTCTCAAGGCATCCACCTCGGAGGCCCGGTATCTTTGTGCTCCCATTGGTCTATGTCTCTGACGTGGAGGGTCAAATTGTCGGAGGCAGGACAAAAATCAAACCTGCTCGACTTTCTGTCTCAGAGTTCTAGGGTATCCCAGATTGGGCTGTTGTTTTTTGGTCATTATGACAAACTACATGAGATGTAATGTCACAGTGAATGATCGTATACGTTTTTATTCAAGGTAACCATCACACCGCTAACCTCTTGTTGGCATTAAAAAATACATCATTCCTGCACCACTTTATTGTCAAAAAGACATGAATAGCATCATAAACATAGAGAGGGCTCCTGTTTTGAGTGCAGCAACGTCTGTCCATAGGTCAAACAGATGTAACCACTGGTTATCCCAGCCCCTCTTCAATCAAATGAAGCAGATTTTGAGATCCTAACAAATGTCCGAAAACAAGATCCTCATGATTAATTTCAAGAAATGATCAGCATCTCCACACTTATTCTGCTGTCATCTGATATACTTTTCAGGCTATGGAAAGCCTTTTCATTGGACCAAGTTGGCTAAGCTGAAACAGTCCCTCTTATACTACAAGGTGGCAGCACTTACTGCTGTAGAGGGAGGAACTCATCAACTGAAACAGGTATGAAACATATTTCAGCCTCTAAATAGAACATAGAAAAGAGAAGCACTATCCTGTCAGTGTGAAAACAGAGCTGATGTCAACAAATCTAGAGGAAGTTACTCTCTCTCTAGTAAGTAGGGTAAAGGATGTTGATTGTACTTGATTGTTGATGTAGTGATCATAATGTTGACAATAATCTACTGAAAGAATATTTATATAAAATGTATTTAGTAGGGATGCACAACACTATCAGTACAATATGTCATCAGCCAATATCGAAATTCTTATATTTATAACCAAATTATCAGTCATACATACTGGCCATTTAGTTTAGTATTTGGCCAATAATATTGGCAAAATACACATGTACCATATTGCTGCACCTTATGATTACTGCATGGGTAGCCTACATTTCAAATCAATAATTTATTTTCTCCGAGAGTTAAAGGTTGTTTCTTGCACAAATAAGACTGTCACATTAAAGATAAAATTCATTTAAAAAGTATTTTAAAGGAGACATATCATGCTGATGCATGATTTAAAACTTACATATAATATAATAAATTTGAAAACAAGACCTTACACCCCCTTAATTTTCAAAAAATTAGATATTGTATTTTTTCTGATATCCTAGAACGAGATTTGATACCGTTAAAAATAGGTCATTGCGAGATGTCCGCGAGATTTCAAACGTCATGACGACACGAGGTACCTTTCTTTTTATTGGAGTAATCTGATAAAACACTTCCTCCTCTGTGATGTCTGTCAGCCCCAAACCCTCACCGAGGAACACATCCAGCAGCAGGGGTATAAAGCTCCCTCGCTCACACTCCCTCATTACCAGCTCTGGCCTGTAGGGGACTCATGTCGCTGCTTTGAGCCTGCCGGAAAATACAGTAGAAGAAGAAGGACAGGCTGGCTCTTCCCTCGATAGAACTGACCAATCAGAGCACAAAGGGCTGTGGCGTAAACTTTAGGTCATCCTTGAGCTTGATAATGGCCTAAAATGAAGATTTTGAGAACGCTATTGTGGGGCAATGAAGAAACTAAATGACTTGTACTGAGGGCAGAAATGCTTTACAGGCATCCCAGTCTGGCATAGTGAAAAGGAGAAACAAGCATGATATGTCCTCTTTAAATGAAATTTGGCCAGACAGAAAATGTGAGAAAAAGGACTTCAGAAATATCAGATATTGGTAAAAACATCCAATATCCCTAATATATATATATATATATATATATATATATATATATATATATATATATATATATATATATATATATATACATATATATATATATTTATATGTAAAATAAGCATTAAGTAATTTTTTAATCATTTTATCTACAGTATTTACATGTTAAACAAATACTCTGTCCCTCAACATGATGTTGCTTTTGAGGAGGGTGTTGTGGTTTTGATAATGGCATTATCTCAAGTCAACAACGTCATTGAAGTAGTCTGACAAACCAGAACACAGATAAACAGGCTGTTCAAAGCAGCATCTTGTTTATGAAGCTCAGCTATCCTTGACTTTGTACCGCTTTTGGAAGACCTTTGAGCATCATTAAAAAAACAAGTATCTATGTGTCATATTTCTGAAAACATTTTATTACCTTGAACTTAATAACCATGAAAATAGATGCGTTTAATGAACCTGAACAAAACAAAACAACTTAGCTTGTGTAACATTTGATCGCCTCGTTTTATTTTTGCTCGTCCTGATGGCCTCTTTTGAAATGAGAAATTCCCTTGGTGCTTTGTTTTCCCCACTCCCATCCTTCTCCCCAGTGAGGATTCATGCTAAAGAAAGCTGAACATTGGTAATGTATTCTAATTAAAAAACAAACATAAGTAGATGCTCAGGTTCAGTTGGTGGTTATTCAGGCGCCTAATTATGAGTGTTGGTTTTTCTATGGGTTTAATTTATGTAGGATGAGTCACTCGGTGGATGCTTGAGTTGAAGGAGAGAGCGGTGTCTTTGCAAACTAAGTACAATGAGGAATGAGTCTGCTCCATCGGAAAATGAATGAAGTATAAAGCCCCTCAAAAAGGTAGAATAACAAGTTCACATTGAATGTTAAACTGCTGCTTGGAGATTGAACTGATCGACAACATTATGACCTCAGAAAGGTGAAGTTACAATGTCATTTAGCAGATGATTATGTTCAGAGATGTACATTTAAGTAAGTTCAACACAAGCAAGAATCTGAACTGGAGGGAACAACGTTAGGAAGTGCAACAAACTACTTCAAGTCTGTTTGGAGGTCAGATGTTCTGGCGCAACTTTATCAACTTTCAAGGTGCTTGGAGAGAAAACGTCTTGAAGAGATGAAAAGAGCTCCAGCAGGACTTGTAGTTCAAGGAACAACTTTATCTGACTCACATGTTTCGACTTGTGGCCTTCATCCGGGTAATCAGAAATGCATGACTAACACCACTTAAGTGAGGTACCAGTTTTGGTCAAATGCCTTAGAGACAGCTTCCACTGGATGATATTGGAATGAAGCCACTCCCTCTTAGACCCTCCCCCTCACCCCCTGTCAGTGCTTCATTGGTTCAAATCACATGATGACCCAATAAAGTCCTCTGCAGCTGTTCTATGGGCTGACCCAGATGTGGCTGCACATGACTGGTCAAACCTTAAAACTGTTGTTATTGTTTAAAGCTGGTGTCTACGATTTGAAACCGCAGCCTGCCCTTCCTTCCCTCACCTCTCCCCTCCGTGTTCCAAGATCCCGCCCCCAGCTCGTGTCGGCTCATATAGCCCCCTCCGGCAGAGCTACGAGCGACTAGCACAATATATCAGCAGCAAACTCAATCAAAAACAGCTCAGCTCAACTGAAAGTATCAAACACGACAGACATCTCCCTTATAACACACAGCAGTAGCCATTTCAATTGGACCGGCGGCAATGCGGGTTTTGGCGCCGCCAGAGCGGAGCCGAGTGTGGGGGAGGATTAATCTTTCTCAGCCTGTCCTCCCCAGCTCAGCTTACAGTGCTAACGATTAGCGGCTAACAGGCTAACCCGCTCCCCTACAACTTATTAGCCCGTGCAGGCACAAACTAACCAGAGTTATTCAGCAGACATCTCCCACTGTAGTAAACAAAGCCATTACCTGATCAACCAGGGCCGAAACGGCCGATGCTGAAGGTCTGACGGCCGGCTGAGGCTATTCGTTAGCCGTTAGCCCGCTAACAGGCCTCCACCCGCTGGCAGAGCTCCGCTGGGCCCAAGGGAGAGGGAGGCGGATTCCCGGTTCGGGCGCTAGGCTTTCCTGCTCCATGATAGTTCAGTAGCTAACGCTGCTAGCTGCTCACCGGAGGTAGAGGGAGGAGGCGGACCATGGGCAAGATGCTGCGACTGCGAGTGAGGGAGATGAGGGAGAGGGGAGAGGAGAAGGGTGGTCTGCAGCCAGACTGTCTTGGGAGAGGGAGGCGGATCCCCGGGTTCGGCGCTAGGCTTTCCCGGCTCCATGATAGTTCAGTAGCTAACGCTGCTAGCTGCTCACCGGAGGTAGAGGCGAGGAGGCGGACCATGGGCAAGATGCTGCGTGCTGCGTGAGTGAGGGAGACGAGGATTGGATGGACTCATGGACTAACTCACGGACCAATTAATAGTTGCAGGTTCTTAGGCTTGATTGGTCAGCTAGTATGCAGCTTTTCAGCGGATATACTGAATGGATTTTTTTCATTCTTTTTGGTCTTTATACTGTGTAGATAGGACCATAGGACCATAACAGCCTTATAAACGGTGTTATTAATATGTACAAAGCTTCCAAATCGTAGACCATAGCTTTAAAGTTTCAAACCTACCGTAGATGTGATGTTTGTGATGCATTTCTGATGACTGATGAAGGTCACAAGCCAAAACACGTCTGTCTCAAAAAGTTGTTTCCCAGACTTAAAGTGTTGCTGGAGCTCAAGTCTGTTCGGACTGCCATGTAAAGTTCGCAGCAGTGCCAACCAAGCAATCAACAGAAAACCATGTCCAGTCACCTCAATATCATCATTACTATCATGACCAAGTTCTCATGTCTTTGACATCAACATCATATGAAGTATCAACATACTCAGTGTTTGAGTTGATCACAAAGAGCTGGATTGTAAACCTTCTAACTTGTTCTACCAGAGGACAAGAGTCAGGCAAAGTGCACGAGTGTTCCCTAAACAGCTTAGTCTTCAGCTGTGTCTTTAAAGTAGATCAGGACTGTGCAGATCTAATGGCGTTGGTTTTGTAAGCCAGAAGAGCTTTGAATTTGATTCCAGATGGCACTGGAAGCCAATGAAGGGAGATCAACAGCGGAGTGACATGTGCTTATTAAAGACCAAATGTGCTGCTGCATTCTGGATCATCTGCAGAGGTTAAAACATGCATGAGACCGCCAGAGCCAGTACCAGAAGCTGTGTCGCCTGTTCTGTCAAGTAGGGTCTGATCCTCCTACTTACAGGTCTCATGTTCTTGTGTGTTTGACTGTTTACATCATGTTTTGGGTGTTTATTGAGCAAGAAAATCATTTATGTTGAATAAAATATGTCAAATTCAGTTTCTGTAGAGGCTCAAATGGAGCTGTTTTCCCTTCCCTTGTGGAAATGCTCGAATCTGAAGGGGCATGGAGGCTGATGGTGAACTCTGCGTTGACTGACTGCCCCATCAATGTGTGATAGATGGGTGGGGGTTACAGGCCACAAAATAGTCATAGCGTCTGCCTTTGACTATAGCAGAAAACACACATGTAGATGGAGTCTTTATAGCGATGATATGTTAACCTCGGGTTGTAAAAACTGAGCATTTTAAGAGGCATTTTCTAAGTGGTACAGAGCATTTCTGTATGACAGATAGTGTAGTTAAAGGTGTTCTTCTGCTTTCCAAGCCTCTTCTAAAACATTAACAACAAAAAAATGATTTTGCAGGACATGGGACCTTCAGAGAAACAAAAACCTTCAGCCAGGGTTACCATCCTGAAGACACTGAGGTTCATATTCCTCTACAACAGTTACTATGAATTACATTAACCTGACTGCTTATTTTCTGTTCATTTTTACCCTTTCAGCCACTTTACTATTTGTCCCAATTAATGATTTGGAAGTTTCCCCTTAAATAACACCCTCCCTGATCCACATCAACTCTGTGAGTGCTCACAGCCTCTGACAGTCTCTTATGTAAAACTAAATCCATGTGATGCCTCAATATGATATTCATTTAATTTCATCTCCATGTAAACGAATTACACTGTTGCTGTTTTCCCCGTGTAGTTCAGTCTGAACTAATCAAGATGGAAATTTCAAAAACAACTTAATGAATTAAATCCTGTTCACTCACCATGAATATTCATAGTTTTCTCAGTTGATGAGTACAGGCGATGGATTAAGCTGTTAAATTTGATTCGATAAAATAAATATTTATGCACTCCCACGTAAAAACACAGGCTTTCACAGGTGCACCAATATTATTCCTCCATTTTTCATCGGTCTCCCACATTAACACCACAGTTCACTGTCTGGCAATTAATCATCTATTATTAGAAGTGTCATCCCTCTTACTGGCAATAATTAGGGGCAGTGTAAACAAACAAAAGAGAGCCATCGTGCAGTTTCAGGCTGACAAGATCATATTGTGAGCTTCATTTGCAGTGTTTGCCTCTGAATGCTGCAAAGTTATTTTAATGGCTCTCCACATGAAGGATATGAATGAACTCAACACAGTTTAAAGTACATGTAAAGCACTTGAATGTGAACATTTTTAATTGAACTGTTTCTTAATTCAAACCCCACTTGGGGACTGAGTCTGCATTTAATTTGACTTTGTGTCTAATTATGCCCTGTCTGAATGTCCTCAGGGTCTTTTTTATGAAATGGTATCCTTTTTTCCCCCTTATTCTTTCTTAAATGCTTTCAGTGCTTAAAGTTGAAACTTTGAAAAAGAGAAGCATTGATTTGATCCACAAGACTAAGTTGTCTGCTAAAGTGATACACATCATGATGGTGTCTATCTATTTCTCTGATGATTGTCATTCTTATTCAGTTTAATCAGTGATTTAGCGGTTTTCAGAATTATTTTTACCCAAAGAACGGCCATATTCAAGCTAAAATCTCAAGGCACACCACAGTCTCATTCATTCAAATGGCCTTTTAAAACACTCATAGCCTTTTTTAAACACTCGTTTAGCATGTTATCAGTCAGTTCATGTTTATTGACCATTTACATACATAAGCTGCTGGTATCCTCTGATCCTGAAACATCCTGAAGTGTTTAACCAGGTCACACTGATATTTTACAGAATTTGACTGTACAAGCCCGAATTTTGTACATCTGCATCCACAGGTAACCTCAATGTTCTCGTGTCCTTCAGGTCCCATTCAGGTTTCTGCCATTTACATTTTCACTGTGTGCACTCTGTGTTCATGCAAGTATCTTCATGTTTCCAAAAGAAATGGTGATCAGAATCCCTGGACTGTTTGATTTATCCATGTTATATATAGATCTGGTGAATTCAGCTGCTTTGCAAAATTAATCGGGTCATTGAATGCTGAGTTTTGTTTCATAAGACTTCTTAACTTGTACAACTAAACGTGACTTCAATTTCCTGGAACTGCATTTTTATTCCTTTCCTTTATCATATTGAGGGGTGGAGGACTGTATTCTGCAATCTGAGTAAAACTAAATAATGATTGTTTATATGCAATTAATAGTTCAGGTTTCTCAGCATTTCAGCAGGTAGCTCTTGCTTCCTCCATTGGAATCACAAGGGATCTCAGTTGTTAAGGCTGGTAACCACTAAAAATGTAACGGTATGAAAAAGGGATGTAACAGTATGAAAAAATAATTCTGACCAAAATGATCACGGTCATTATTATTATTATTGCAGTATAGTTGCAATGTGCTCAAAATGTCCAAAAGCACTTGTACTACCACTTGAAAAAATGTAACCCCTTTAATACTATCATCATAACAGCCTGTCCTTTCTTTTTTGGCCAATAAACATATCAGGAAATGTCATTTGAGTCATTTTCTCACCTATTTTTCTTGAGAAATAAAAGTAAACAATTCTGACAAGTTTTTGCCATTATTATGTTATAAGTACCGTACTGTGATTACAAGAAAAGAAAAAGGGTTGTGACTCTTCCCTGCTTCTCGAAGACTTTTTTCTGCCTTTTCTGCAGACAGGGTGACCGTCCTCAGGATTCTTTTTTTTTTTTTTTCAAATATATTTTTTGGGCATTTTTGTGCCTTTATTGATAGGAGAGAGACAGTGGATAGGATTGTGAAAGAGGGAGAGAGAGTAGGGGAAGACACTCTGCAAACTGGTCACAGGCGGGATTCAAACCTGGACTGGCAGAAGCAAATACATGGGTTGCCTGGTTGCTAACCACTCCGCCAAACCAGCACCCCGGTCCTCAAGATTCTTGTTAAGTCCAAATACAACGAGACTTCAGACTTGGTCTGTTTTGACGGGGGGAAAGTCTCCGGCACAGTGTCCTTGCGGGCACCAAATGCCATAGTTTCACTTTCAGAGGTCAAACATTGCAAACTGCACATGTGCGCCTTCATCTGAGGGACCGCTGCTGCTAGGTTGAGGAGCAGAAACATAGTTCCAGCTATTCCAGACAATGCACAGCATTACTATGAGCTTTTGAAAAAATGAGGTAATCAAACACAGTTCAACAGTAATTACCTCCGCTAAGGAGGTTATGTTTTCGGGAGAGTTTGTTTGTCTGTCCATCCGTCCGTTTGTGAACAAAATAACTCAAAAAGTGATGGATGGATTTGGATGAAATTTTCAGGAGATGTTCAGCATGGGAAAAGGAAGAACTGATTTGATTTTGGTGTTGATCCGGATCAGCGTCTGGCCACCATGACGAAAAATGTGATTTTTGTGAATAACTACTGAACTAAAATAGATATCATTATAAATTCAATTGCTAATGGTATGTTTTCATGTTCAAGGAAATCTAAATATTTTGAAGAAATAAAGGTAGGACTAATATTTATGGTGAAAATCACAATATGGGTGAGGACTGTGGCGCTGGCGGAGGTGTACGCTCTCCGAGTGCTTTTCCAGTTTAAAAAAGGAATCGGTAGTACTAACTGTCTTAAATTTTACCAAGGGTAATTATTTTACTGGTAAACGTTACACTCCTGGTGACCACTGATTTAAACAAAGCAGATTTGCTTTTTTATCTTTAATATAGTATTAAGAACAAACAATAAAAGTTTTGGTTTCTAATCAGTGTCTTTATTATAAATATGGTACCTGCAACATACAAAACTGTGTCTGTCACAGTGACAGAAGAACTTTAAGAGCACAAACCTCCACCAAGACATTTCTTACATTGTCTTAACGGAGTAAAGAAAAGTGTGAAATACTGTTTGTTTGTCCGTCCGTCTGTGAACAAATAGATTTCATTGGAGTTTGATGATTATATCAGGGAATGTTGTTCATGTTGGTGAGACAAATACAGGCGCCACTCCAAGCATGTTTTCAAGCATTTGGTAACATTGGCAGATACTATAGTTATCATCATTTTCACTGGTCACTTGAAAAGTTTTTTAAAAATGTAATGTATTTTTTAAGGTAGTGATGGTCATTGCACAAGGGAAAGGATTGTGGATTTTGATGGTCATCTGAATCCAGAAGCAGATCTACACATAGTTTTAATGATTTGTTAACAATGCGGGATGGAGCAGCTTTCCACAATATTGCGAATAACTCAGCAAACAGAGTCAGTGCTGCCTTGGCAGAGGTTTGTGCTTCAGTTGATTGTTGTGTTTAATTATGGAATTAACAGATGTTTTGATAGACAAAAATAATCTAATCAACAAGTTAACAAGTGAGAAAAGTCTAATAAATAAAGGGCAGAATTTTTATTTTATTGTCTCATTTATAAATCCACTGATCTAATCTTTGCACACTGATAAGAAAGTAAACAAATTCCACCTCCAAACACAAAGTTTAAATTACCATTTCTCATAACTATATTGGAACACATCTTGTACTTATCTGTGTCAGAAACCCAGTTTATGGAGCAAACATATAAATGCATCATAAAGTTACCCATTGGACCTCAAATCCATCAGCAACGCAGAGTGCAGGTTGCGTTGTGAGTGTAGATTGTAAAATTAGCTGATTAGCTTATATCCTGTCGGTCTCAGAACAAATTTCAAGAAAGACTTCTACACTAGATTAATAATTTTGACTAAAAGGAGTGAAATAATGTTTTGGAGGTTCTACCACAATTTCTATGAGAGGATGATGGACCAGCAGGTTTATTGACATCCATCAGTAGAACATGGAATAAAACAGGCATCCATTTTGAACGGCTTATTGTGCATTTTCAGTGAATATTTGCAAATAATGATTGGATTGAATTGATTAGTGCACCTCTGATGGAGGACACTTTTTTTTAAATGTGTAACAAATGTTTCTTATCGTTGGACCAAATATTTCAACATTATAAACCAGTAGCTTCAATATCTGTTTCTGTGAGGTTGTTTTCTATCTGTTGGTGAAACCCAGTTTGATCACCATTGCTGAAGCTCCATCAGTATTTGGTCTTGAGTACTCTATCCTGTACTGAGCTGTCAGTACATTTATTCAACAGGGTCACAAGCCCAGCTTTAACATGACTGTTACTGTGTACCTCTTACCTGCATGTCCACTAGAGGTGAAACTCCCCTCCGGCCAAACCAATTCCAACACTTTGGCCCTGGGGACAACAGGGTTGGTCCGTAGACCTGAAAAATACACTGCTAGCTAGCCCGTGCATGATCCAGCCCTTTGATCTTCACCATGGGAGCCGTCTCCATCATCTCAGGTGGAGCTATCAGCACCACACACAGACATTCAGAGAAAATGACTGCACAACTGGAGACTCAATAAGACCAGCCTCCCGTCGAGAGAGCTCGGCTGCGGGATCTGTTGACAAGCGAGGGCTCCTTCTTTCTCCCACAGCGGCCCCCTGAAATATTTATCACCACAACTTATCGCCCCTTGATCAATTATCCGCCTGCCATGGGGTGGCAATAAATTATTTACATGCTCCTGATAAGCATCTAACCCATTGATTTTTGTCACTCATTTGAGATGGATATACTGGAGAGGGTTTTCTCTCTCCCTGGCTCTTTCTCTTGACATTTGGCCAATCACCACGGGAAGCCAACCAGAGCTGACATTTCAGACTGAAATAAGCAACCCATCTAAAAAGCTTTCAAACAGGAGAAACACCACACATGATGCAATTTTAGTGATATTTCTTATCTTTGTTTGATGCTAATTTTTGATGCGGTGGATGACTGTGTCTCTTCTTATGAGTGGACAAATCATTTTTAAGCATAAAATACCAGAAAACTAAAAATTCTCCAAAGCAATTTAATTAAATCCATGATTTTAGGACTTAAAGTGAAAAGTGAGAAGGATTTTGATATTTGAAAATGGTGAATTGAGCCATCATATTTTTTCTATTGCAGTGCATGCCTTTGCTGTTGGACACAACATATTTTTGTGTTATGTTTTCATAAATCATTTCCATTGAACATTTGAGGACATGTGACTAAAATGAGTTCTTAATTCACCGAGTTCTGTGAACAGAGAAAGTACTGCTGCGCATTGTAGCCAGTAATTAATGCAGAGGTTAATTTTTGAGCCACAAAAAGAACAGAAAGCATCATTAATATGGAACAATACAGCTAAAGCTGTCAAATGAGTCTGGATCCCTCAAGTCTTCACACAATGCAGGTAATGCAGGTGTTTGGATACTTGGCTTGTAAAATTCTGTTCAGTCCCAGGATGACCTGGTAAAAACCCTTCAGGATGTTTCAGGATCAGAGGATGTCAGATACTGATGTGTGTAAATCTGCAGTCTGTGGCACTCGTACAGATCCTCCTTGTTATAATAAACATGTTTACTTGTACGGATCAGAATTTTTTTTTTTTTCAAACGTGACATACAAACCAGATGGAAAGAAAGAAAATGTATCTTCTAGGTAAGGATTCCATTTACACTTATAGTTTACTGGATAAAGACACAAGCTGTGTTTCCATTACACTTTTTCGCAAAATAAAAGCGATATTCCTAAAATTTCGACATAGTATATTTGCGCTTTGAACGTGTTTCCACTGAAGGTTGTTCTCGGCAGTACCGTCGGAACTCTCGCCAAATATCATCCCGTGAGATTTCACTGCAGGAAGATGGATGCGAACCCTTTCTCCTTTATTTCCATTTCTATCTCCTTAAAACACTCTGTGTTCCTCTGTTGTTTGCTGATTATTATGGCTCGTGTGTTTTTCTCAAGAATAATGGCAAGAAAAGTCTCAGTCTCCCCCTCTGTCCAAACTTCCCACGCCATGTTTACTCTGAGAGAAGTGATCATGTGACCAGGTACGTCACATCCTTTTCCAAAAAAGTGTTTCCATAGCGCTTTTGCGATATTTCTCTTTATCGACACATCTGAAAAACCTCCTCTTGTGAGCGTAAAAACCTTTTTGCGATATTTGAGGGTTTTTTCGAAATTTAGGTGTTTCCATTGCTAGTATTTTGTTGCGATATTCTGGTTTTGCGCAATTCGAGGGGTAATGGAAACGCAGCTACAGTCATGTTTTACATGATGAGTTGACTTTTGCGATTGCTAGCATTAGCATTAGCCCATGAAGTGTTTCTATTGCATCTGTCAGTTTAAGCTTCATTAAATGAATTGCAGATCTAAAACTGAACATTTAAAGTCTTGTTAGTATTATCCACCACACAACAGTTAGATAACTGTGGTTGGATATGTAGACACTTTTGTAACATCCAGCCAAAATGGAAAGGAGAACATTGTGATGACACAAGCAGAAGGTTCATGTTGGTGGTGTTATAAACTTTTAACCGAATTAAAGTACAAAAAAATGTAGACATGACAATACAGTAATCATGTATTCAGTAGTAAAACAACTATTTCTTTTTTTATTTTCATTAAAAGTAGCAATGTCATAGGTTGGAAGTTTGCACCCAACAGCGATGATCACCTCCACCAAGGAGGTTTGTTATTGCTAGTGTCTGTTTGTTTGTTTGTTTGTTGTTTCACTGTTAGCAAAATAACTCAAAAAGTTATTGACGGGGCAAGGAATTGGGACAAGAAAGAAATTATTCGATTTTGGGAGGGATCCGGATCACCTTCTAGATCCTGGAATTTTTTTAAGCATTCTTTAACATTGCGAGATAGGACCATTTTTGACATTTGTGCATATTTCGTGGTCAAAGAATCTAAATAGTTAGAAGAAATAAAGGTAGGACTAATATTTATGGGGAAAATCACAATACCGGGGAGGACTGTGGTGCTGGCTGAGGTCTGCGCTCTCCGAGTGCTTTTCTAGTTTAAAAATTAAATGAGTGAAGGAAATTTTAAGCATTTTTAATAACATGCTACTACTGAAAAGTGAACCCACAAAGACTAAAACAGACATTTTTTAAAGATTTTACGAAGGAATAAGGTTTGATTATCATATCACAGTCTTGTTTTGGTGGGCTGTCGTTCACATATATAAGTTTAAATATGTGATTCATTTTAAGTTTGTAAAACTGCAATGTATAACAATTTATGCAAACAGCAAAACAACTAGTGTGACATGTACTAAGGTCAAACCACTCCGCTCTTGTTGGTAATGCTGACTTGTCCATCTCTTTATCAGGAGTGTTGACATTTTTGTACAGATTCACATTTCTGTCTTGTCAAAGCAGGCTGTAAAAACCTGGCACTGAAAGCTGGAAAAAGCACCAGAACACAGCATAAAAGTTTGTCTGAAAGTTGTCTCTCCAAAGTATTTCAGCACCACCTCTGATGAAAACCTCCTTTTTCCCATTACAGCATAACTGAGTAACTTATCACTTAGGCTGCTGGCAGGTTAGCCTGACATTTTCATCAAATCTGTTGATTTTCTTGGGTTTCCTGGTGGCCTGAAGCATCATGAATCTGAGTTGAGAGATGCTGGATATTGTGAGGTATTAATCCATTACAAAGCCAGGAATGCAATAAGACCCACATGCATAATATATATGGAGTCATTCATTAAAGCTGTAACATTTCAAGCTCTTTTCTTCAGGAGTTCAAGGTGCCATAAAAAAGGCGGTCTAATCACAAACTTCTTTTGTATCCTCACGGCCTCTGCAACCTTTCACACTTTTTTTCCCTTATCTACTTGTTTAAGATGAATTATTCCCTCTCAGAGGAACACTCCCCTGTTGCACATTCATAATGTCCCCGTGCAGTGCCAGCACTAACATATGCTGGGTGCCACTAAGAGTTGAAGAGAGAAATTGAAACGTAACTTTCTTCGTAGCCACGGCTCCCAGTTTCTACAGACTCGCCCTGCCAGGGGAAGATTGATTGCAGAGGAGATTGAGTTTGAAAGTCAGTTTTCAGCGTGGATAAGGCACTCAAGATTAGTTTTTAAAATGATGTGTAGATGCTTTTTGGATTTGGCAAGAGAAAGGTTGGACGCAGACCAAACTAATTTCTGTACTTTTCCCCCCCTCCTCCCTCAAGTGTGAAACATCTCAAAGAAGATCTCCGTTTGAGATGAATTCCACGCTGCTGTGATTTTGTGCAGCTCACAAAACATCTGAAACATTTTTCTGCAGTCAGAGTGGAGAGATCTCTCAATCAGGACTATTCTCTTGTCTTCTTTTCTTTCTCCAGAGAAACACTTTTCTGCTTTCCGCATTCTCTTTTTGTGTTCCCCTCTCCCTTTGTGTGTCTCTATGAAGGAATAAAACCAAATTCTGGAGCCAAAATGGTACTGGCACCAACGTCTATGGCTTTCTGTTCTGATTCCCATCTAGGCTTTTGGTGCATCATGCTGGTATCATTGATCTGCCTTCTCTGATCAATGTTTATCATGAACTGTCAAGGCTCCAGGGATGGGAATCGAAAACCAATTCCAGTAAAGAATTCATAATAAACACCCTTAAAGCATCAATATTGTTAGTCCACGTTCAAACTGCAGGCAAAACTGGACTATATCTGATTTTGTTGTCCATATCTGATTTTTATACGATTGTCTGAACAGCACAAATCAGATTTTTTTAATCAGAGCCTGGCCATGTTCATATGTAGTCCTAAATCAGACACATATCTGATGTTTCTCAAAGTGACTTCACTCTGAACAGTCATCTAAAATCAAAAATCAATCTTGTTTGTAAAGGAAACAGAAGTGATGCCATTGTGGCTTCATTTTCAACGAAAAGATGCAAATGTGCAATGTCGTTACATGGATGAATAGATAGATAGATAGAGAGATAGAGAGATAGATAGATCGTGGATCATGGCGGGAAGAAAAAACCCTCTGTTAAGCAGCAGGAAATCTTGAATGTGGATCCCGGTCTCTTGATGAACAGCAAATCCACACAAAGCTGTGTTGGGTGTGAGGGCGAAGAATGGGAGGTAAGAGAAGAAAAGTGGACTAAAGTAAGAACTTGAGTTAGTGACGGATCCATGAACCATAGACCTGTCATCATCAAATTTGATTCAGTCACTTTGCCACCCCAGCAGACAGCAGCATCAAACAGAGCACTGGCATTTACTGATAGAAGCAGCATTTCACTGCATGCATTGAAAGATGAAGGGAATCGTTAAAAAACTTAGATCAACAAATCTTATCTATTCCCAATCCTACAAGGCACTAGCTCCTGTTTAAAAGTAGGATTTTCTTTTAGCACCAGTATCCCACAAACAGCTAACACTAACCTCAGACTACCTCCAAAAGCATTGATTTGAGAACCATTTAGGCTCTGGCACCTTTTTAGCAGAATCGATTCAACACCAGAATTGGAAAAAACTCAGACACCCAACCCTGATCCTCAGACATATCCAAAATGAGCCTGCGGACTACCGGATGTGTTCAGACAGCTGTAGATGTCAAGACAAGTCCACCAGGCATATTAAACAGATCAAAGACTAAGAGATTAATAGCTATGCCCAGATGGAAAAGCGGGTAATTAATGAGAAGCTTAACAGCAAATTAAATAGACGGCAATGCAATTATGGAGGTGAGTGTTGATCAATAACCTTGACTACCAGCCTCTGGGATGGTGCATCATACAATAGAGCACTTTTTATTTGGTCTATCAGCACAGAAACATCCACAGATGAAACAGCGGGGGGTTGTTTATGTGTGTGTGTGGGAGCGTGTTGAAGATATGAGTATGTGTAATAGATTGCTTTTTTGTGTCAAGTACGTACAGTATGAAGCTCCCAGACTGTAAATGAGCAATCAAATCATTAATGCATTGATTTATCATTGATTGGACCCCACCCCTCACTGGTATTTATATTCACTGTAAGAACATGACGGTTGGCCTCATGACCCTCCCTGGAAATTATCATTAAACCGGTTAATGAGAAGTTGTTTCAGATTTGCATTCATAAGTGGTTAGTGAGCCTAATTGGTGGCAAAATATAATTTAAAAAGGGTATAATTAAGTTTTTCATGCAGTGTGTGTTGGATTTTGCAGGTGGATAGAGCCTGAATCAGGATCTGAAATATGAATATGTACTGATTCTGTGTAACCTTGGAATGGTTAATGACCTCGGCAAAGATGGCAGTACAATCGGTTTGACCACTTCCTTAAATTAAAGCATAAATAATGACTCTTTCTCAAACCTCCTCAGTATGGATCTATTTTTAATCACACTGCTCCCAATGTCCCATGCTTCAAAGGGATCCCAAGGTTTATTTCTTTAAAGGAGCCCCGCGGACTTTTCATTGTAAACAAACACGGCTCTATTTATGTTTACTATCTCTCTCCAAAATGCTTTCTGTTTATCCTTACAGCTCAATAAACACTGTATTGATTGTATTTTCTCACTCATAAAACCTTCACAGTGTTTTTCTTATGCTTTAAGACCCACCATGTCTACGTATGCTCAAGGTCTTCCCTGTTTTCTTTTCTTGCTGAGATACAGTTACATGGAATTACTGCCTGCGGGATTCTTTAAGCTCTTTGTGTTCAGGATATAATGTGTGTAAACTCCAGAAGGTTTTGTTTAACTTGTTTTTGAAATTATGTTATAACTGATATAAAGTCCCCATGGAGCAGAAATGGATAACTTTGGTTACCATGAGAGCTACAGCAATGTTATTCTCAGCTTCATAAGGCCAAATAGTTACAAATAAAAAGGTTCTATCAATAAAAAAAGACCCAGAAATACCTGTAATTTAACACACACATACACGAACACACCTACATACATACATAGGAATAGACTAGGATTCCTATGAATATGAATAAACTATAATAAACTATATATACTATACATCTGATTTTTGCTGATTTTTCCAATTAGAAAGCAACTACCAATCCTGATGTTTTCGACCAATCACAGCGTAGCTATTTTTGGTCTATTTTATATGTGAGTGATACTCTAACACCTGAGAATGTAACGATCATGACACAAAATTTACCCAATTAAGACCCAAAATACTGGATTAGAACAATTTAGAATCATGCAAGTTTGGTGGTAATGTTTTGAAGAGAAAATAATGTTTCTGCCTTTTTTTTTTTATCAGATGTGTTGTAACTGCGATGTTGGGAGTCACAATTTGCTTTTACTTGTGTATTATACACACCCAAAAATTGGGAATTATTTAAAAGCAAAATATATGTGTTATAAATGAGATATTACAGTATATGGCCTGTATCTGCAAACATTTCAGCAAATATTCAACTTGTAAGGCCAATATGCAGTCTCATGATATCGTCCATCCCTTGACTGACTTTTGGTACTTCTTCAGGGTACATAAGGAGGAATTACTGTTTCTTTTTAAATTAATTTAGCTATTTCACCTTAATTTTGCCAGAAAGTTCTAATCAGACTAAAATATTTTGCAAATGTAACCTGGCCAAAGAAAAAAGAAATTTTGTTTATTGTGCTGTGAGGCATGTGCACTACTTGTTGCGCCCCTATGCCACCCCCTTACTTTATTATGATAAGGTGATTTTTAGTTTACATTAATTGAAAGAATTAAACAGAGAAGGACTGTAAATGGGTGACTCCACTGAGTTTCAGTGAGAGAGACAAAGCTGGACAGAGGGGGAAAGCTGGTGCCTTGGTCTCTCCTTTTATGAGATTTTGAGGGTTCAGAATATTTAAAGATCGATGCAGTGCATCCTTTTACACCTTGTAGAACTGTGCCTAATAGAATACTTCAAGTAAATGGGTACCGTGATTGTTTTATTTAGAAACCTTGTTTTTAATTATCCTAAAAAGGCCAAAGCTTCCATCAGGGCAGCTTTATAACACTACAAAATAATTCACAGCATTTCAGACGGAGTGAGTTAGACATCTTTGTCATTTATGTACGACTCTCATGACAGCTGAGTATCTGTGACATCCATCCATGTAGAAAACTTTCCAACTGCACTTGCAGATGTTGTGCTCTTATGTTTTGTTGTGTCGACTTGTTTCAGCCTTTGAGTCGTGTTTGGTGGGCGTGCTTTTATCCAGTGTGTGGTTTTTATTTTTCCTGACAACCAACACGATCTTTGCTCTCTTAAATTTCCATCTTCCGGTACTCCCCAAAGTTAAAGAATACACTCGACATGGCACCTTTCACCTCTGAATATTTATTCCTTCATTTGTTCTTTTTTTAATCCTTGCGTGCTGAGATTTTTTTCCCATTATTTTGCTGCTTTGGGGACCGTGACATGTTTTGATGGGACTGGGACTGGATTGGGATGATATGTTGAAGGATGTTTTTAACTAAAACTACGGGTGGTGCAGTGTGCTTTGTATTGCTCTTCCTTTTTTGCTCCCTCTTGTCAACTCACATATGTGTTATGAGTTCCTTACAGGCAGGAAAGTCAGTACTGTTTCTCTTGTCCTCATATCATGTTTAGTACTTCTTCTGCAGGAGGAACTTTTCGTCCCTATTGTGTTGGATGTAAAAAGTAGTGAGTGTATATTTATCATTGTGTTCTTTGACATGCACCACATTTTTCAGAAGGCATGCATTATCTCCAGAGTAAATTAAACAATGTTAACTGTTAGAAAACAATTGTGGTATTTTCACATTTTCAGACAAAGGGGTGTCAGCAGCTGATCATAGTGTTTTTATAGAGCTGCTGCTGAATTACACTCACTTTTTAATCCCCTCATTGTAGATTTTAAAGGATATGGATTAAAACAAATTCCCTTTCACATGTGCCAGGCTTTAATTTTTCTAAGAGGCCCTTTCATTGCAAAGAAAACACTGGAAACTGCTTTCAGGGCTTATTACTGAGCTGACTCCATTGTTCCCCTATCTTGCTGGCTGAATAAAAAAAAAAACACTTTGTCTTTTTCGGATGTTTTATGGGAATTAAATCACGTTCAATATTGAGGCTGTCCTCCATGGAAAAAAATGCATTGTTGTGGATTCAAGCAGCTTGAAATGGCCAGTGTGGGTATTCTGTGCCAAAAAGAAAGGTGTTTGGTGTCCTCATTGCATTTTTAAATATCCAGGCAGTGGAGATGGTTTTTGCTTCTTGTAGGGACAACCATGATTCCTTGGTTATAACCGTATGGACATGAGGTCCCTCTTGAAAATGAGATGCCACAACTCAACGAGCTTAGCTTAATAAATCGGAATTAAACAAAGACAAATATGGTGCCTATAACTAGAGGTAAAACGAAATTTCGTGCCATGAAATTTCGCGAAATAAAAAAATGACAAAATAAAATTCAAACACGCACGGAATAAAAAGCACAAAATAAAAATTGCGAAGGGGCGCACGCACGACCGGTGATTTTTCACCCTCCTCGCCTACCGTAGCAAAACACTCGCTTCAATATGTATGAAGACAAAGTGGAGGAATTAGCTGACGCTTCTACGTCAAATAAATCGGTTGTGTGGACCTATTTTGGCTTCCCATGTAAAAGACGAGAGAACGGTGAGAAGATTGGGGACAAAACAACAACCGTGTGCAAAATATGCCGCAACAGTTCTCCGTATATTGCACCGAGTACAACCACCAACTACCAACTACTTTGAACTGGAGACAGGCAGCAACTGTATGTTTGTGTAAGTCTGCATAAATAAACCTATTTGATTTTTGCATTTACTGTTGAGTTGACAGAATTTGATCGTACTTGAAGATCAGAAGTATATGCACTGTTATAGGCTAAATATTATGCTGCGTTCACACCGGACGCGAATTGACGCGCGTAACGCCTGTGACGCTCCGCGCTTAATGCCCGAGGCTGGACGCTGGACATTTTGACAAGCTGAGGGATGACGCGCGTCCTAGCGCAGGCACAGTAGAGAGCCGGAGCTTGTCGGACTCAGTGATAACCCGTGCAGGCAAATCCAACTGGAAACGAATATTTACAGAACTTACCTTCAAAACCTGTCTCCTCAGCGACTTTCACCCAAGCCTGCTCCTTTTTGTTCCAGTCTCTGTAGAGTGCACACGTCGAGTAGTAGAGCTTCGGATGATAGCAAACAGTGCAGATAAACCTCTCCTCCATCTTTGAGAGGGGGTTTGAGCAGGAGCAGAAGACCGGGCGTCACACGTCATCAAATCAAACCTGTCTCCTCGGCGACTTTCACCCAAGCCTGCTCCTTTTTGTTCCGGTCTCTGTAGAGTATGCACGCCGAATAGTATAGCTCCGGATGATAGCAAACAGTGCAGATAAACCTCTCCTCCATCTTTCAGAGGGGTTTGAGCAGGAGCAGGGGGACGTAGCGTCATACATCATCAAATCAATGACGTTGGGGGGGATGTCATCGCTGATTGGCTGCCGCTCCACAGCGTCACGCGAACTGGAGTCCAAAGTTCAATATTTTCAACTAGAGCGTCGACGCCTCAAACACGCCGGACGCTCCAAACGCGTCCAACGCGCCGCCCGGGGCGAATCTGCGTCAAGATGCGTCTTTGCATTGACTTTGTATGTAATCCTGACGCTCGTCTGTGCGAATTCGCGTCTGGTGTGAACACACCATCATAGTCCACAGTTTATAGGTCTAAACTGCAGCTCTGAGGACTGCTATCTGTTTTCTTTTTCATTCAAGTATGTAGTTATCCTGATGTTACAACAGCAAAGCACTTTTTATTGAGATTTTATGTTGCATTTGCACTGTAGTCTAAATAAGGGGGAAAAAATACAGTTTTTTTTTTCAAAGAGCATTTATTTTGTATCTGTTGTTATGTGTATTGAGAAAACACTTGTTATGAACTGGCGCTTTACAAATAAAGACTCATTGATTGTCTTGCAAACATCCTTCAGAGGTAACTCTTTAGCATGTAGGGTATTCACTGGCAAAAATCTGTCAATAAACAGGCAGAACAAAATGATCAGTGTTTGCATTTACTGCTATAGCTGCTACAAACAACATTGGCATTCGTGCAGAAGATGCAAACAATTCACATTATCAATATAAATACATATTATATTGGACCCTTCTGCCTTTAGAACTGATGCAGTTCTTCTTGTCATTGATTCAATAAGGTGCTGGAAACCTGCCTCTGAGAATTCACTCCTTGTTGACTTGATAGCATCACACAGTTGCAGCAGATTTGTTGGCTGTATACAGATGGAGCTGCTTACATTTTCCCCATTTTTTTTGCCAGAGTCTTGACTGGTCTGTGATAGGAAAGTGCTTGGACCTGCCCACCCTCATGACTTTATGTGATGAGCATTTACCCTTTGCTTCTTTTATTTTGCAGGATATAAAAGTGAAAGCTTTGATTACCATGGAAAATTCCAGTAATTACTGCAGGTGAGAGCAAAAACAAACCAAAAACTAAAACCTTATTTTGACCCTAATTGGCAGAAAGTTGGCTGGTAAATGGCTGGAACTCGGCTGGTATTTGTGTGGGAGGGAAAATGGAACTTGCTGCATCTGTACATAATGAAAACTCTCATCCCACTACGTCCCAAAGGTGCTCTATTGTGTTGATATCTGATAACTATTGGAGACACACACGTTAAAACGATCTAGATTCGATTAGGTGACATTTAATTTTATTAATTCTTTTGGGAAACTCCATCAGGGAAATTAAGATTCCAAAAGCATTTTGAAAAGAAGATCGAAAAATTAATAAAAAAGATAGCTGCGAACAAAAATATAAATAAACACAAAATAAATATAATAAATAATTAGAGGCTCCCTACTGCTCCTTCCTGTCTTCTATTTTCCTGTTATGTATAGTTATATTATATTGTGTTATGTCATAGTTGGTGGGAAGTTTAACCTGCTGGCATCCCAAAATGCATAGAGCAACTCAACCTCATAGTCATGTAAAGACAGCAGGCCCTTTGGATTTGGCCAAAACGCCGCCTATGAACATGAATCAGTCCAAAGCAATTTGCAAATTTGTAGCTTTTTTTTTCAACTGAATCAAAATAAAACAACCGACTGTAGATGTGAAAATAATCTTAGATTTTAAGGATCCATGATTACAACCACTGCCCCCATTTTAAAAAGCAGATCACAGAATACTTCACATCTTTGGCCAAATTAAAAATGGACTCTGAGGCTCACCAATATTTGATTTAGGAAAAGACGGACCACAAGACTGAGAGATGGACAGTCTAACCGCTTTCTAATCAAACCAACAGCTTGTGTGGCTTTTGCCAACAGACCCCCCAACAAGAGCAAGTTCAGCATCATGAACAGCAGCATCATGTGCCTCTAATTAATGAGCAAACATGTTGTCAAAAGCAGGACTCCATGTTGCTTTTCCTTTTGTTCAAGAACTCCTGCTATGATCTTGATTCACTCAGTCATTAGATTAAAAAGTCTGCTCTGCATTTATCCAGCCACATTAGAACAGACATTTGGACTGACTCGTGTTAGTTTGTGGACATAAGCACACGTGCTGTGGAAAGGCTCTGGTGTAAGGAACATTTAATTAGTATAGGAGTCATTATGGTGGCACTGAAGAGCAAAAGACAAGGACAGAGAGGAGAGCACAGTAACAATAAATCACAAAAAAACACTAAGATTGAAGAAAACACAACTATTCACAAAAGAAAGCAGCAGATCACAAACATGACATAAATAAGCAATCAGAAAACATGATAACAAAGAATAAGACAATAAAAATAGTCCTAATTTACAACAATGTAAGACTAAAAAATAACTTAATCACAGTACACATAAGAAAATAATGACATAATGAGTGAGAAAAATAAGACTAGAATATTTGTACGCAACCACAGCTGGAAAAAGATAAGAGTAAAACAAACATAAATGACAAGTAAATTACAACAGCTATAAAAAACAATATCACAATAAAAAACAAATTGAAAAGATATAACACAGAACAGGATGTACAAAATCCCATCCGCAAAAAACATATCCCAATATTAAAA
Source organism: Scarus forsteni (assembly GCA_036419115.1). Taxonomy (NCBI): domain Eukaryota; kingdom Metazoa; phylum Chordata; class Actinopteri; order Labriformes; family Labridae; genus Scarus; species Scarus forsteni. Next base: position 12,227,966 of record JAZDUH010000157.1, on the reverse strand, counting down.
ACCAAACAATTAAAAAAAGTAATTAAAACACAAAATGTTAGAAAAATACAGAAATTTGAAACTCAAAACCAAAGAGGAAAGTGCATCAAATAAACACATTATATAGAAACATTAATATCATTTTCAAAAAGATCAGAAAACCTTCATTAAAAAAAGTCTTTCATAAAAAACACAATAAATATTAAGATAAAAAAACCACCAAAGCCTTGAATAACTTTACAACTAAACATTAGCCACAAATTCTGCTTTTGATTTTTGTTTTGTGATTGTGCTATTCAGAGTTTTTTTATTTCTAATTAAATGGGTTTTGTTTTTGTCAGTCTGTTTTATAAAACAGTTTTTTAAATTGTTTTTTTATACTACTTGATTTGATGTTGTGTTCTTTTGTCTTTAATGAGCTGCTGTGTTTTTGTATTGATTTTTTTTCTCATTTGATATGTTGAATTTTTATTGTGATTGTATTGTTTTTTGTTTTCAATTATTTTCATATGCATGGTGTTTGAAATTATTGCAGTGGGGTTTTTTTCTTATTTATTTGGGTTTTTTTCATGTGTTGTCGTGTTTTGTGATTTTTTTGTTCCAATTTGAATTTTTTGTTGTACCTTTTAATATTTTTCTGATTAAGGTTTTTCTTGTCTGTTGGATATTTTCAGTTTATTGTTTTGCATTAACATCATTATGCTTGATTTTTTTTTTCATGTCTTGTATTTTTTGTATTTTCTAGATTTCCTGTTGTGTCCCTGTATTCCCTTCGCTATTTTAAAGCTGTCTTTTCCAATCCTACAATCATAGCAGTCAGTATACAATGCAGTACTACAGTATTTGGTTGACAGACTTCTAAACAGCTGGTTTAAGCCATAGACTGTAAAAAACATGGACGCCATGTCGCTGGGCTCAAATTGAAGCCTCCACGAAAACTGCTCCCCCTGGTGACTGGCTGCAGTATAGGTCAAATTTCCGTCTCGCCCATTCATCTGGACGGGCTGAAGTGAAACTTCAAAAAATTAATACACCTTGGAGAAATATTTCTCACACCCATATGCTGTGGTGATATGAAAGTATTATTGGGCTGCGTGTTTTCCAAGTCCTCTTTTTTCTGAAAAGTTTCTTTTTCATCAGTTATTAGAGTTTAAAAATAACCGTGGTTTACGGCAGCTTCACAATGATTGTGTACGGCGTATGCTGTGGAGTGTTGCAGCCGTTTACGACAACTATGTCGAAATATGGTCCAGATTCTCTACTGGCTGCACAATGGCGGTGCCCTGACAGGTGATATTTCGGCTTCAAATCCGTTACATGGTAGAAGGCGGAGCCACGCTATCCAGTTCTTATAATACATCCATGGTTTAAGCTGCACCCTGACCAGATCATTCTTCTTCTTCTTTTTTTTTTTTTGTCGTATCAAGTGCATTTATCTCCAACAACAGTGCTAGTTTGGATCATGGGGACTCAATTTAATCATTAAAATACTGTATGTAAAATAATTGTGCTTCTTTTAATTATGCAAACAAAACTATGTGCCATCCCCAATCCAGTAATTTAACTGATTTATGTTTCTGCTCATGAAAATAACTAAATGTCACATGAAGTCAGTCCTGAAGCAAAGTACTGGCACAATCAGTACATACTACTAGTCTAGTATGTGGTTTCGAAACAGCCCTTATGCCTTCTTATCTTCTGTTATGTTTTACACTTCGGGGCCAAAATTAAATCAGGCCTCGTTGTGCAGCTCCAAACAGTCTTTTCAAAACAAACGAGGAGTAATTGTATTTTTGATTCAAAGGTTTGCTGATATGTCGTCGGCCTAACAACAATAACAGAATCCTGCATGTTTAGTCAGCCTATGGGCCGGGGGCAACATTGAAAATGTAAAATGTGTACTGTAATGAGATGGCTTTTGCTACTGTCATGCTGCTTCTGTCTTCAAAATCAAATCATGGTAAAATAATAATGGTTTGCCTGGAGGTTCTCCCAGTATCCTTTTTTATTATTATTTTTGCAATTTTTGATGAGGCACAGATGCAAATTAAAAACACAGAATATCTCCCCAGAGTGCGACCAAAGCTGCGCTGCCTGATATACTCATGTGTGAAAATGTGCCAGCTTTTAACAATTGTATTTTCTCTCTCTCAATGTATGATGTGTCAAGCTGTGAAAATTAGCGAGTCCCAGCTATTAATGATCCAGTTTGATTTGCACTTTACATTTCAGTTGATCCCCGTATCGGTGGATTTTTGAAATTGGACCTTTGAACGCAGTACCCCTGATTCCTCGGGGGAGTTTTTCCCTGAGTAAGTGATCCACAAAATCCCAGAGCATAGAGAGATAAAGGGAGGCAGAGAAAACAGAGTGTGTGGCATCGTGGTGGGGAAGGGGGGGGATAAGAGGAGGAGAGGGGTGACATAGGAGTGCGTTTCAGCTCCACTGCCTCCCATCCTGTGCGTGTGACCATGGAGGATCTGAAAAACCTCAGTTTTCGCCCCACAGCAACGGCAAGGAGAGGAATGTTCTTGGGGAGACTAAATTTAGAACCAATGTGCTGTACCATCAATCCCGATTAAGCTAACTGCGGAGCCTGGCTCGTAGTGGGGAGAATATGGCTGAGTCCAGGTTACATAAGAGGTGCTTTGTGCTTGGCCCACCGGAGTTGAAGGAGGGTAAATGTTTCTGAGATGATGTCTCTTTACGTCAGCTATTGACCATTTGACCATGACGTCACATTCAGTTCCATTTTGGCTGGATGGTAAAAAAAAGGATAACGTGTAACTTAATGAACATTTGCACTTAATGAACTTACATATCCAAGCATAATTATCTACTTTTGTGGAGTGAACGATTCTAACGAGGCTTTAAATCTCAGTTTCATATCAAGGGGTCATTTTATGAAGTTTTAATCATCATATGAAACTGAAGAACACTTTGTGAGCTAATGCTGATGGTAGCAATTAACAAGTTAACTCATCATTAAAAACATGGCTGTGTCTTTATCCAATAGAAAATCAGTGTGGGCCAAATACTTAAAATAAACATAAACTTTCACTCATATATGCTGGTTTGTCCTTCAAGTTTGAAATACAGTACATTTGATTTAGGCCGGTACAACTATAAAGGTGTAGGATCTGCATGAGGAGTGCTACAAACTGCAGATTAAAGCACATTAGCCACTAGTACCCTCTTATCCCAAAACATCCAGATGTGATTTTACAAAGTCATCCTGCTATTTCACCAAACGGACAACACAAGCTCAAATATTAGTTAGTTTTTATTCAAGTTTCCGTTGAGGTTTCTACCATTAATCATTCAAACCAGCTGAGTCTCCATCAGCAGATGTCTTTGCTGTGTGCAAACTGTGTTCATACAATTATCTTCATGTATTCAAAAAAACACCAGCCATAATTCCTGAAAATCCCTTGCCAAATTGTCTCAATGGGCAGTGGTTGTTTATCCTCTTTTGAGCCTCCCTGTTAACAGCTGATCCACTCGCTGTCTGACTGCTGTGCAGTGGCTATTTCAGTTGGATAAAATGTTTATTTTTATGTCTAACTTAGGTCAGGTCAAAAAAAAATGTAAATCTCAGGTAAATCTCTAAAATTTCATTCTTTGCAATTCTCTCAAGATTCTTAACCAAATCAGGGGTGTGCTGAGTCTCTCCGGAACATCAATATATTCTCCTATTGGTCATAATCCTTCCTTTAAGCAATGTCTAATGGACATTGCATTTACTCATTGGACAGATAAAGGCTTTGCAACTAGGACTTTAACATCAACAACCACTTTGCATCTTATGTCCAACTGCAGTTGAAATATAATTTGCCATGGGGCATTTTTTTTCATACCTCCAAATAAGAAATTTGATTAGATGTACCCTTCCTCAGTACGCTACAATGCCAAAGCAATACAGTTTTTATGATCTTATGAAAAAATCTCCCACCTCTACACAGTTGATTACAAACTTGGTCAAACTTTTTTACCACCGCAACTTCATCTCTTCACATAAAGGATGCCTGGGACAAAGACACTGGTGTAAATATCTCAGATGATCTATGGACAAAAGGACTGAATGGAATAAAAACCTGTTCAACTAATGCTAGACCTCAGCTTATTCAGTTTAGAGTCATTCACCGTCTGCACTATTCTAAAACTAAATTAAACTGAATTTACCCCCGTGTATCTGCCAAATGTGATAGATGTAAAACAGATGATGGGACCCTGGCTCACCTATTCTGGTCATGTCCCAGTCTCAAAAGCTTTTGGATAGACAGACACCCAAGACATGATGTAAACAGTCAAACACATTAAGACATGGAACCTTTAAAGTGGAAGAGGCGCATATGTGGCTGTGCTTTCCCATTTCTGCTGCTTATAAGTGGGACGTATCAGTGGCAAAGTCTCCTATTTTTTCTTTTTTTTGAATATTTCTGGGAGGTTTTTGCCTGTAATTGAGAGAAAAGTTAAAAGAGGATGTATGTTTTGCAGACAGGATGGAGCACCAGAACTTTATTAATGCCTGATACTTTGCCTCATTCCTTTTCCTGTATTTTGTGGCATTTGATCCATATCTCAGTTTTATTTGTGACAGATTATATGCCCGTTGTTGAACATTAGAGATATGTGGTCTTCAGTAAATGATATCACTGGGTATAGCATGGCATCTTCCATCCTCAGAGTCTGTAAAGACATTGTCATAGACCAGGGTTTGTTCCAAGCTCATGGGGCTGGGTTTCCTTAATTACTGAACAAAAACACATCATAGCTTTATTTCCTTACTGCAGTGAAGCTGGATTTTTTTTGGATGTATTGATGTCCTGCTGCTTCTCAGCTGTAAACCTTGGTGATTTGCTGAGCCTCCCGCAGAGCAGATTGTTTACTGGTAGCTGTTAGCTGGATAGCTGAGCTAGCACACAGACTGAAAACTCAAAGCCTTTGGGACAGTGAGTGTTTTCAACTCCCAGTAAACAAAACTCTACCAAGACGTTTGAGGCCTGTTTGATAAAAGGAGACACAGATCCAAGTTGATTTGCTGAACTCATAGTGGTAATGAATATAAAAAGAAGGTTGAAAGAAGGGTTATTAAAAGCAATAATGTGTTATTTTACAAATGCTATGACAAATTTCTTGAAAACATCCTCCCATTTCTTTAATCACAAACTGAGTTGCAGTAACTTTTATTATTCTAGCAAACCAAAAGAATTTGATCAACACAAAGAACAAGCCCACAGAAAACAGCTCAGTTTTCACACTGAACACACATTAGATTAAAAACACTGGTGAACAGTCAGAGCACTCAACAACTCAAGGCAGAAAACACATCAATCAGAGATCACTATGGAAAAACGCTCTGATAAGAAAGGTGGCAAATAATCACAGCTCATTACAGTTATTCATACAAATACAAAAATGCTATTAGGTTTCCAAAAGGAAATGTCAGAAGGACATGTGTTTTTGTGCTCCTGGACAAGCAAACATGAAGAAATTTGATAATCAAATGACATAGACTGAACCACATGATGACATCTGTGCATGCTCTGAATGCTCCTTTGGTTGCTTATGAGGGTTTAAAACACATCTAAGGAGTACTGCGACAAACAAACGTCTGAATGGATAGGAAATTATTAATTTTTATCAGAATATTAAGAAAGATGCCAAGGCTGAGCTACAAGAGTTTGATGCTACAGTGAGATGCCGAGTCATCTTCTTATAGGTTGGAATCCAGTGTAATTCTATCATTTTGTCTTTCCGTTGTGAAAGGTGTAGTCAGCGATGTGGAATTTAGGCCCGCCTCTCCCTTCATACCTCAGCCCTGGCTCCACCCCCGAAAGCTGATGGATGTGCATCGTCATGGAAATGGCCATAGCTGACCAACGTGGCTAAGGTAACCCCGACTCGTCAGACAACAAGACTGACAATATTGATAACATCACAACAACAGTACAATCTGGCAGATTAGACAATAAGATGAATGCCCGACGGCTGTTACTGTTATGTGAAGCACCACAAAGCTAATGTTACTTACCTATCCAGCAGACAGACGGCGACATCCGCGTCCGTTTTCAGGTCTTTCAATTGGTGGAGTTTCTTCCACCGTCAGAAAGCAACACCAATATTGACCTGGGTCTTCGCTCTTTCATGGTCATGGCCCTTCTTTTTCACTGCTCCTCTGACCTTTTTCTTTTGGGCTGTTTTTCAGCCATTGCTACTGCACATATTGTATCTCTCTCTCTGTCTGATCTGCAGACAGAGAGATCTGAGTATGATCGTCCCCTGGATGTGGGGGGATGTACCCTGTTTTGGTAACTCGGCCCGAGCCACAGTATTTACCTGCTGAAATTCAGAGTCAAGGCTGTGTATTGAAACTGGACTTTTTTTTCAACATGCTGTCAGTGGTGACATCTTGTGGATGGAGAAGAGAAATACGGTGAATTTGACAAATACTGCATTAGATTAGAAGATTAGAAGATCGCTGACTACACCTTTAATTGTGGTAGATAAGTGTGTCTGGCTCCTCTTATGTTACTCCTTTTTTTTGATGTACGTAAAATTATTTGACAAATGATGAAATTACTTCAATTTCCTACACACTCCTAATACTTTTCCGGCTGTGTTTTAAGGTTAGTCGTCCCAATTGTGTGTGTTTAATCAGTGTTATTGTTCAGTTAATACAGCATTTAGTGTTAATGTGCTCATATGTTTGCATGAAAATCGAGAGTTCAGGTGCTGGAATGACTCTTGTGCAGATTAAATCCAATTTAATTACAGTTGCTGCCGTAGAACCCAACACCACCTCTCCTCCATCTAATCATCATAGTTGGCATGATAATAGCAAATCAATCTCTCTATCCATGGTTATTGTTGATTATATCACTACAGTTTCTATGTTTACACGAGAGCTTAAGTTCCCCTTAAACTCTGTATTAAACTAAATTCCAAAGTAGGTGGCTGTTTTTTTTTGTTGTTGTTTGTTTGTTTTTATCTGAATTGAATAATTCCTGAATTATGTATATGTTCATTCCACTTAAGATTAGTTCCGGTCGGTCTGCGCATGCTCATTCCTTTGCCCGCAGCAAGAGTTCGACCCAAGCTGAGACAATTTATCTAACTAGAGCCTTAGAAGCTTTGGGAATAATGAAGAGTGGATGGACGTAAGCATAAAAATGCGGACATTTTTTAAAGCTGTTGAATCCAAGTTGGACGAGGTTTCTCTGAAAGATGCTGAGCAGGAGTTTGCTTTTTTCCAGTAGACATAAATACGTCATAGCGTCAGATCTGCCCCCTGTCCAATCAGAACCCTTCCCAACCCTCAGACCTTGAGCAGAATTGAATCAAGGCAAATAAAGATGTTTTCCATGTAAACCTCAATTTGGAATAACTATTTCCATGTAAACACGAAGGAGAATACTTTAACTCTGAATTATTTAAATGTATTTATCATGTACCCATGGCCTAAAACTACTTTCACAACCATACAAAAAGAGGACCCTCTTGGAAACAAAGTGCTACATCTTTGAGTAAATTCATATTCAGCAATGACAAAAATGATGAGGACAAATTTAAAGCCTTGATATCTATAAATTATCACTCTCAGTAATTCTTTTTTGAGTCCCTCTGTCTCTGCCTACCCCGTTACCACAGCCCACCCACACCCCCAACACGGCTTCAGTGGATGGCTGCTCAGCATGAGTATTGTTCTGCTTCTCAGAGTTATTTCTTACATCTGAAACTGTTGTGCTGTGTGCTTGAGGTGGATTCATGTTGAGTTTGGAATAAAAATTAAAGATGATTAAATAAAGTCAAATAGAATAAAGAGTATGGTATTGATCTTCTCTTTTGCAAAGAGACTTGAGATGAATTTTGTGATGATTTAGCACTATACAAATAAAGGTTGATTGATTGAATACATAAAGACTGATTGACTGATTGATCATGTGTGCATCAAGACTTTATCCTGCTGGTGCCACTGGCAACAATTACTCTCTTCCTGCCAATCTGAACAAGGCTCCTTAATTAATGTTTTTGAGCTTGTTATAAGTCTAGAGACTGCATTTGAACTGATTGCTGAGGGTAACTGGAGCCTGAGGTATTGATAGTTAATCTACAAAGAGTATTACAGAAGTCCAAACAGGATTAAACAAAATCAAAAAGCATGCACAATCTCCTGTGAGCTCAGACAGACTAATTTTGAGATGTTTCCTTAATTTGTAAAGTCAAAGGGAAATAAGACAACAACCAAAACACTGACAAAGGTAATGTGTCGATTAGTGAGAGAAATTTCTTTTTATTCTCAACTACACACAAATAATCAGCAACTGTTTTCAAAGTGTCGGGGAGGATGTGAAAGGGTGGTGGAGCCAAATAAAGCAAAATAAAAATCAATACAACAGAGAGGAAGAGAGAAGGAAGGCAGCAGGAAACAAACAAAGCTCTGCCCCATGTTTGGCATGTAACAGACACCACTGACTGCTTTCTGAGCAGGCGTTCTGAAGCCTGGAGTTGGTGGTGGTTTCCATGTTGGCAGTCGTAGCTCCTGAATATCAATGAGGCCACACAGGTGTAGAAGTGAAGCTGAAGCATGAATTAAGGCACAGGACAAACAGCTGCATGTCCACATCTCCTTCTACTTCATTCTGCCCGTAATTATGCAAACATATGCATAACTCCAAGCCCTAATGGAGGGTAGCATTGACGTCACAATTTGTACATTGCACTGGCAGGTCCAGCTGCTGAGAGGCAGAGAGCGACATGTCGTCACTGTCCACTATTAATAAAAGCTAAAGGCCAAGATGAATCTTAAAAGGAAAAATGGACCACTTTGATTTAACAACCATGAGAGTGTAACAGTTAGTCAAATGCTTCCAGTGTGGGTTTAGATACCCTTTATTATGAAGTACTTCTAAAGAGTTCGTTCATTTAAGTGGAGTGTCTAGAGACCAAGGCACTAGTTTGTCTTCATCAATCAAGTACAAGCTTGATGTTCATATCGGCCAAATTTCATTATGTTGAATCTTGCTGCAAGCCAAATAAAAGTGAACTATAGTTGACACTGGGTCATAGTTTGGACACATCTGTCCTAATCAAAAGCTCCCTTGGTATGGAAACTAATCACTCCTCCAGCTCAAAAGATTTTTCTGTCACATTTCACTTCTCTCTAAAAGTCACTTAATAAAGACATATCTGTCAGGCCCTCCAGGGTTGTGTGGCTAATTCTGTGACTGTTTCTTCAAAAAATGCCAGATTTTGTGGAAAATGTATCAAAAGTTTTTCAAGAAGTTGCAATATTTTCAAGCTTTATTTCATCAATGAAATTACAAGGGCAGGAACGTTTGCAAACATATTGCTTTTGCCAAAGAGTTTGTTTGTCTTTGTTTGGTAGTTCGTGAATGAGGGTTACTCTTAAAATATGATCCCAACATGACAAACATTTTGAAAAGTGTTTGTCATTACATAAGGAAGACTTTTTTTTGACTTTGTGGTGTTTGAAGTCCAGGTGCATATCCATGATTTATTTTTTTAGGAATTGTCATGTTGGGGGGTTTTCTACATTTTCACTAACTAAATGTGTCAGTGGATTTTACTGATGCTTTCAGGGAATATTGTCCATAGCACAAGGGAGGAGTAATTGCATTTTGGTGGTGATTCAGATCCTGATGGGGAGCCAGGATTTTTCTAACATGGCAAAATTGGGCCATGTTTTTGACAGTAACTTGTCCACAGTGTTGGAAATGTCTTGGCGGAGGTTTGGGCTCTCAGATCAGTTCTAGTTTCACAAACATTTCAGTCCTTTTTCTCTACACTTTGATCCCTGTGTTAAAGTCTGTCATTAGGAATGTGTGTCTGCAGGTCTGTTCTTTCTGGATTTTGTCAAGAACAACAATTAAAATTGATGTCGGTTTTGGATCACAATCAATCATTTTTTTCATGTTGGTCCTTAAGGGGCTTGGACTTTGTAGAAGAAAACTGGAGTCTCAAATTATGTAAGATCTGAGACCATCACCTTGCTGTTCTGTTCAAAATGATGCCCTGTGTCACTCATATCAAAGGTTTGAAGAAAAAATATAAATAAACCTTGTGTTTCTTACCACAACTCTGGCTCCTATCATGTGCTGCTGGTAATATTTTAACCATGGCTATAAATAATCTACCACTTCTAATCACATCCCCCTCCTCTCTCTGCATGATTTTGATTTTATATAAGTAATTTCCTAATGCTTGTCAGACTAGCCCTTTAATGTTTGTGACGAGCCTTGAAACATGTTTTTTTTTAGGATTTTTGGATCTTTAATGAGGCATGTTCCAAGCGTGTTTGCTTTAATTGGCAGGTTTGTCAGGTTTCAGCTCTCAGTCATGGTATCTGCGCCTTTAGCCCGTCCACTTCAGCTCCAGCTAATTGCCCAATTTTTAATTTTCAGTCCACCGAGAGCTGCAAAACACTCTGGGCTGTAAACCAAAGAAGCAGACAGCAGAAAGTGCCCCGGGCTTGCATCCTGCTCTATTTCTATGTTTTATCACAGTCCTCACATGTAATGATAACACTAATGTGCCGTCTAATTTAGGGTTTAAACTAAGGATGTGTTAGAGAGTGACAAAGCAGTCGTGTTTTTATGCCCAGACTTTAAATTACATTATCACTACATGGCTGCACTTGTTTACAGCCGTGACTTCTGTGTTTACTCGCACATTGAACATGACATGTTTGTATTTAGAGACACTTAAGATTTCTCCTTCTCTTAGCATTGTGACTTATATAAACACAATCACAAGCACGCACAGACACACACACATCACAGCGGTACAAATGAGTGCATGCTTCCCAGAGAGTCGTGTACCTTTTTACAGGCTCAAGTCTCAGGCTGACATTTTCATTTTCATCACCTCATGCATTATGAATGAATTGCAACATAAATAACAAATGTCTGACAGGCATTTAAGCGTCACTTTTGCCATCTTATCATGAATATCACGGAGTCCAAGATCTTGTGAAAACTGTAGTTTGATTTTATTTATATATTATTTTCAGATTCAGCTATAATATCACCCAGTGTGTCCTATTTGTCTATTATAAAAACCTTTACAGGGTGCTGTCCTATGGGCTTATTTATATCATAAACAGATGGTAATATGTGTGTCATGCAATATGTGTACAGTTCATGATCCTCCTCCACTCTCATTCTGGATTTTTCCACCAGTACACTGGGACCTGTCCCTGATAGATAAATTGGAAATCCAAACATATGGAAAATATTTTAATTTAGGGATAAAACAGAGAAAATTGCTGCATTTTCCACACAAGAGAAAAGCAATGCTGCTCTCTAGGGCCAGAAAAATAAACTTTTAAGTTTTAGCCTTTTAGTTATAAACCAGATAAAGGATAAAACAATGGTGTAATGGTATATCCTGCTATTAATTGTTTTTCTTCCCGTCTTTTCCTCCATCTAGCCTTTGGTTGAAAAAAAAATGAAAAGGATTTTCTTCTTTTTTTGAAAAAAAAAAAAGAACATTTCAGAGGTTGTTGTGAGTAAGATCTTTGTTGTTTATATCCTGGCTAAAATAGGTAACCTCACACACCAGATAGACATTTTTTTTTGAAGACAGGCGCTACTACCACAGTGCAAAGTACAAAATGTGAGCAAATTCAGACAGCAAACACACAGCGAAACATATCAGAAGAGTTATTATTTTTTTATTGAGAAATGCCTTTACTGTCTGTAGTTTTTTTTTTTAATTTGATAAAGAAATGCAGTCCATTGATAGTCCATTGATGATGATAAAACTGCTGTTAAAGCTGTTGGTATCCATCTCTCCATCCATGTACAGTCACCTCCTGTTGTTGTTTCGTTAGCTCCCAGCTTTTCCTGCTCTAAAGGACACTGATTGGACTGTCCTGCTTTGGGCCGCTCACAATTGTTGTAGATTGGTGGGATGGATCTGTCTGTTTACAGACATTAGATCACACTGAATCATCTGCACTGCGAGGTTATCATTGCGGCTCAAGTGTTTACCACTGAAATGAACCTAACACAACCCAACTTCAGAAAAACTGAGCTGTCCCTTTTATATCTGTAAACAACATCTAAATACTGTAACTGGTGTTTTGTTTTCTTGTAATTATCCCAACTACATGTTATTTCAGCTTAGATTCTTTAAAGCGGTGATCAGCAGTGTTGTTTTAGCTGCACGTAATAATTTGTACATTTGTAATAAACAGGAGTTTTTAAAAAAAGAAAAAGAAAAAATGCATGAGAGGAAAGCTTCTCAGTGTGATGAATTGTCTGATGTGGACATTATTTACTTTAACAGAAGTGAACATCACTCCAAATCCATGGCTTTTCTGAACATGATGAGGTTTGGTTTGTGTTTTGCTGCTGTCACATGAGGAAGTGATGTGACCAATCAACAGACTGCAGTGTTTTAGCTGGTTTGCATCCTCTTATAGGATTGCCAAAAAGTGGGATGGCATGGCTTGATTATTTGGGCATTTTTTCTCTTTGTCTGACATTTAAACACCTGTAAATGAGTGCTGTTCCAAGCCAGACTGAACCAGACTGCTTGGTGAAAACTCAGCATAGCAGATAACCAGTAGAGAGTGTGGCTCTCTCCAAACCAACGCTCTCTGAGATTGGTTATGGCACTCCCAGGATAAAAGAAAATGATCTTTTGCCTAATAAGACTATAAATACATCTGCCTGAAAAACCAAAATCATCACTTTTACTCACATTTGACAAATTCTTCTCTTTTGTATCATTTTCTAAGTACCCACAAGCCACCTGGGCACTCACAGACCACCAGCAGCTCCTTCAGCTTTCACCCATTCTCCTTCAATCACTCTCCAAAAACAATTATGAAATTATTAATTCACAGTGTATTGTCAGCATGGCAGCTAAACCTGGCAGGGTCACTATGGCAGAGTGGGAGGCTGACAAAACCCAAGCTTGGAGTCCTTCCACAGTCTGAAGTATTTCTCGCTTTTCAGTCCTTGATTTTCTTTTTTTTTTTTTTGTTCATTTTATCCCTCTCTCTGTCTGAGCGCTGATAGGTTTCCTGTCGGCCCTCTTCAAACGTTTTCATGTCAACAGGCTCGTTGCACAGATGCCTTGAAAAAACAAATGTCTAAAAGTGACTCTCAGCTGCTCTGCTCGCATACAAAAATGCTGTCTCCCTCATTAAAAGCAAGAGCTGAAGCTATTTGCATTAACCAAAAATTGTGATGGATTTCTCTTGTCAAACATGCATGTGTTCTGCTCCAGCTTAATCAAATATTTATTCAAATGTGAGTTTCTGAAATAGTGCAATAGTTAACGCTTCGCTTAATGCAGGGATATACAGTATTGATTAATACTCGGTGGTGCATTTGCATGCAGCCCACTCTGCCCTGACTTGTGCAAATGTAATTTTACTGAACCCTGCGAGCCGATGGTGGCGTGATTCATCATGTAAATAAATGCATCAACATTACAAAGCTGCTTTCATGGGAGACATTTATAACAGGAATATATTAAGTGAACTTACGGTGTCATTTTTGTTTGCTCTGTGCTTGTCAAATTACCTGTCTGCGTCATCTTTTATGTGAGATGTGCTCTCAGCGGCGAGGGCATCCTTCATCTGCTGCCACTCGAAAATCTCAAATTAGAACCCAGCAGGGACGTGGATTCTTTCAGCTCAGTGGGACGCCGTCTCTCCCTGGTGGATTATGGAGACGTGAATGTCTTTTGAGGCTGATGATGGTGGTGGAGGGGGTTACGGGGGGGTGAGTGTCTCCCTTCAGGTCAGGGCTGCTCCTCTGTGGGATGAGCTCCTGCCCTGTCACAGTCTGACTGATGGATGGGAGGGGGAGAACAATCACTCAAACAAAGTCCAGCTCCTGCCAAAGGTCTTAGACCCACCAGATCACCATCCATTAGTCACAACATCCTTTTCTTTCAGCTTGTTTGGGTCAGCATGTTCACCCACATTAGGATTCTTGGAGGCGGCTGATACCTAATGAAGCCTAGATGTAGTTTTACATACATTAAGACTCGAGAAAAACCAAGTCACACTTACTTTACTCTGTAAAAAATGATATCCTGTTGGAGAGGGATAATTAACACAGTCTCCAATATTATAAAAAAAAAAACCCTGGTACACCCAGAGATCTGTATTGTGGGAATTATTCCAGAATCTTTGTCTCTGAGAACTTCTGAAAATAAGCTGTTAATCCTCTGTCTCATACATACGAAACATCTTAGTGCTAGACATTGGAAATGTGTTCATTGCTTATTATTGAATGTATGCTGAACTCTCCTCCTACATAGCTGCTTGAAGACTTACACACACAATAAAAAAAAAGTGTCATGTCTTCCATAAGACATTAGATTCAATCCTTACGTTGTGAAAACAGGATCTGATTTCCCATCAAATTAAGCTGAAACAGAAAGTAAAATAAAACCTCCTCTTTTTTAAATGCATTTTTATGTTTCTTTTTGTTAAAGCTGTTGTTTCTCTATGATTATCCCTGATATGTAGATACTCTATGTATCATACATGTACCCACATGAATATGGCGACAAGTAATTTAGTGTCATTATTGTTAGGATCATTTGTCAACTGTTACTGTTTCATACCCTGAGCCGGTTGCCAGCCGATCCCAGGGCCACATGAAGAGACAGATAACGGTTCACGCTCACACAAAGGTACATTTAGAGCCACCAATTAACCTAATGAGCATGATTCAGTCTGTGAGTGTCCTGTTGTCTGCGTGAGTGACATTAGCATGGCGAGGTGTGACTGGGCTTAAGCATGGCCTGCATTAATGGTCCTAGTATTGGTGTGCCCTTCAATCACCTTTCTTCCCCACCCTGATGCTTGGTTTGTTCATCATCAGGTCCACATGACCATTTCTTTATCCTTGGAAGATAGTTTTCTTTGTTCTTGGAAAAAAAATCTATTTATAATAATTAGATATAGATGTGCATGATTCAGTATATTCTCAGAATTATTAGGATCTAAACCTAAAATGTCTTATTTTTTCTTATTTCTTTTCTAGTGATCATAAATTACCTTCCTTATCAGAGCTCTATTTATGATTCAGTTTTATTTTGATTACTGAAATTAAATTCTGCATTTGCAGTGCGAGAACCTCAGTAATTTAGGCCTTTAACGGTAAAAATGAAGCTATGAGGTTTTGCAACTTTTTCCTTTACTAAGGTTTCTCTGGACCTGGAAGTCAAAGCCCAGTGTTTTTCCCGTCAACAACAATTGTTATCTTTTACCGCACATTCTGCTGACATTCACTGTGGTGGGCTGAATAGCACAGGTGGAGGGACCTGATGTTAGATTGACAGTCATAAATAATGGAACCAAGCGGGGACCTGCTCGGCTCACACTGCCCAGGGACAGCCAGCCACCCAAGAGTGATGAGAGGAGCCCAGGAGCCCAAGGACACTCATCTAATGGTCCAGCATATAGCCAGTGCTGCTGTCGCACATCTCAATCAGACCACACATCCTCCGCCCACACACACACATACACGCTTGGAGGGGGGGGAGAAAATATCCCGGCGTGTATATTTCACAGAGATGAAGATCAAACGCTTAAAAACTCCCACTCCTTCAGACACATTGATTTAACATCCCTCGCCCTCGTGGTTCAAGATGATGACGTTATGAATCAAAGCAGAAAAACTCCAGATTAAAAGCATAGCAAAGTAGACGGTGGTCAGCGTTGAATAAAGAAGAAATGGAGAGGGAACCCTGCTCTGTGATCATTAGAGGGTCCGTGTGGTGAGTCCAGATGGAGCTGTCACTGTGAAGCATGCCTACACGTGTCCTCAGTGTCTGCGGGGTCCATGGCTGAGGGCTAAACGAGGGGGAGGAAAACCAACATAACCTCATGTCAAAGGATTTGCTCATTTTGACAGAATGATGACTTAGTGCAAGAGACCGTGTCCTTGAGGAGTGGCAGACAAATGTAGAAACGGTCCAGTCAAGTGGCAGTCCTCATTAGTGGGACGTTGACTATTCAATGATCAGATCACCGTGGATGCAGTGGTTTTGTACAAAGACGGACAGGGCATATTCATCTAAGGTATGGCTATTAAACATGAGGATCAAACCATAGTGTTCACAGTCACACCAAGTGTTCAACGCCTATCAGATCAAAGATTCTGACCACTGATAATAGCACCGATGATGTCTTCATCATGGCACCTGCTGGTTGGATGGATATATGTGGACATTTTCTTCCCCATGTTGAAGTTAGAAGCAGGAAAAACAGACAAGCATAAGGAGTCTGGTTGGAGCCGAAGTGTGATGGCTAAATGACTGGGTTGGAGAATCTCCAAAACTGCAGCTCTTCACCAAAACTTCAAGTTTGTGTTGCTCAACTTTTTATTTTCCAGAGTGCAGCCCTGAAAGCTTGAAACATGGGATCAGAGCAGATTACAGGCATGAGAGGGAGATGCTTCAGGCTGTAGATGCTTTGACTGTTGACTTTCTGCTCTGACTCTGAATTGCTCAGTTGTGTTTATCTGCATTTGTTTTATTTCTGTATCTTGTTCTGCTGCACGTCTTGAGAAGGACACTTGTTCATAAGACTCATGATCTCAATGAGGCTTTCCTGGCAAAGTAAATAACAGTGTGGCTTCAGGGGTCCAGGGTTCTAAAAATAAATAAATAAATAAACCAGTATTTTTTTGTATAGCTCCAGTTCTTAACAAGTGTTATCTCTTGAGACACTTTAAGATGGGGTGGGCTGAAGACATACTCTTTATTTTATAAATACACACAAAGCCAGCTGGCCCAAAGACAATATAGGTATGTGCTAAGAGCACTGTTTCCTCCGGATGGACTACAAAATCTGGAAAAATTCACGTTCAATAAACTTGTTATTTCTAATTTCTCTTAAAATCGAAAAGCTCATATTGATTAAAATGTGCTGCAATGCCTGATTAACATTACTACACATGATAATACTAAATAAGTGAATAGGATGACATGTTGTTTTCTAAATTAAATATGATGTTTAAAACAATAGTATTTAGTATCTTCTGAAAGCTGATGGAAGGGGTGACCATATAAAATTGCACCTAGGGCACCACTTTGGCTAGTGCCAAATATCTATCTATCTATCTATATACATATACATATACACATATATATATATATATATATGTATGTATGTGTATATATATATATATATATATATATATATATATATATATATATATATATATATATATATATATATATATATATATATATATATATATATATATATATATATATATATATATATATATATACATATATATATATATATATATCTATATAAATATATAGATATATATATATATATTGTTTTATTTATTCTATCACTAATATATATATATATATATATATATATATATATATATATATATATATATATATATATATATATATATATTAACTTAGCTGATTGGTTCTTGCCATAATATTAATTTTAAAAGTGTCTAATAGGGCTGTCGGCTGTGCATCAGCCTGACTTCTAAACAACACAAATGATGGTCCCAACCCCATTAAAAAGGCAAAAAATTCCATTCATTAACCCTGGAAAGGCACACCAGAGAAGAGAAAGGTGACTGCCTCTTGAAGCTCATAAAGAGAATGCCAAAAGTCTGAAAAGCAGTAATCAGAGCAAAGGGTGACTACTTCAAAGAAACTACAATAAAAGACATGTTTTCAGTTATTTCACACTTTTTTGTTAAGTACATAATTCCACACATGTTCATTCATAGTTTCGGTACCTTCAGTGAGAATCTACAATGTAAATAGTGATGAAAATAAAGAAAACACATTGAATGAGAAGGTGTGTCCAAACTTTTGGCCTGTACTGTATATATCTATATATATATATATCTATATCTATATCTATCTATCTATCTATCTATCTATCTATCTATCTATCTATCTATCTATCTATCTATCTATCTATCTATCTATCTATCTATCTATCTATC